>CM061224.1:72666448-73317419 GCA_030844895.1 Ambrosia x helenae | reverse complement strand
CGATTGTATTTCCGCTGCTTGATATTAGATTAACAATTTATGGTTAAGATAAAGATGTCTAATTAGGTATTGTTTTGTTTGAGCGTATTATTTTTTTGTTAAAGGGCGTTTTATTATCATTCTATTTCATATGTAAAATTGATATGTCATATTAGATTTCTCAGCCGCGGGACTTTCCCAGGGTATAATCTAATACTAAATTATTATTAAGCAAAAAATATATATTTTTATGCTATTTTACTTTTTATAAAAAAAAAAATTCAACACATCCATTCCAACACAATCTAAAAAAATAAAAATAAAAAAATAAAACCGCTCTACGGCCCGTAGATGGCTGAAAAATGCTCGTAGAGGCCATCTATGGGTCGTAGAGGCTATCTTCTCTACGAGCCGTAGAGGACCATCTATGTCTACGGGCCCGTAGAGGCCTCTACGGCCCATAGATGGGTTGCTTTTCAGATTGACACACTACAAGTCAATCTCTGTTGGGTTTGTGAAGTCCTTGGTTATTGGGGTTTTTGAGGTTGACAATAGAAGACATGGGCTAGGCCCGGTTTAGTTTTCTTGGTCCCTAAGTTGTTTAACCTAATTGTTCTCTATATATACCCTAGTCATGTATTGTAATCTTGTGTGCCTTGAGCTTAATGAAATAACCTAGTTGCAGCCCGTGGACGTTGGTCCCCCACTAGGACTTAACCACGTAAAATTCTTGTGTCGTGTTTATTATTTTCTGTTCATTGCGTGATAATCGTGTGTGCCGTTTGTTGTGTGTGTTTGCTCCGTTGTGCCGACTGATACCTAACAAGTGGTGTCAGAGCTTTGGCTCTCTAACACACTGAGATTTTGCACGAACGATTGCGGTGGTGGTTTGGTCGGATATTGTTGTTCGTGATTACGGTTCGAAATTGGAAGGTAAGCCATTTGTTTTTTCCTATTCTTGCTCGAAATTCATGTGAAGGTTTTTTATTAGAAAAACATTGGAAGGAAACTAACTCCTTTGGAGTTTGTGTGGTCAACAAGTAGGGTGATTTTTTATTTTTTTTTTTTGTCGGGATTTGACAAAGATTTGGAATATTAGTTTCTTGGTCAAACATAATAGCAAATAGATGATTTTTTTTTTTGAAACTTGCGATTAAGATTTAATAAATCTTGAAAAATCGTTGTTGGCTGTTTCAAAAGTAAGTTTCTGACAGTCGATCAAAGGTCTCAAGGTGTGACAGCTGGTTTAGGGTTTCGATTAGATTGAGTTTCTTTTGGATCCTGCTCTTGTTCCCGGGTATGTCTTGTGATCGTGGTCGGTAGGGTTTACTTGTGGTTGTTTGGCATTTAGAACTTGGTTTTGTGGCTGGATGTTCGTGATCCGAGGAAGTTGAGTACCGATTTATTTTAATCCTTGGACGCATGTTTAGTTTGTTGAATTTGATTGGAGCCACTAATTAAGTTTATTCAGTTGTTGGTCGAGTTTGGTTGCGGTGGGCTATGTAGGATTTGTTTTCTAAGTTCGGGGTTAGACATTTATTGTTATCAATTGTGATTATATAACCAAGTTTGTGATAACAGTTGGGTTGGGCCAAATTTGTCTACATGGTTATTTGTAGGAGCAAATCGGTTTGATTGAAAGTGTTTTAGTAGAACAGTCGTCAAGTTAGGCCCGTGCCATTACTATGTTTGTTCACTAGTTTCTGATTTGTTCCCGTTTGTTATTGTCATAACTGAATACGGGATGGTTATGATCATAATGTTAGACGGGTTTGAGTGTCGGTTGATTGGTTTGTCAATGGAACTTGGATGTGGTACTTAACGATGGTAAAACCTGTAGAAAATGGAACCAGCTGGTTTGGAATACTCTGGGTTTAAGGTATTCCTACTCGAGCGTGCTGGTGATGACATAAGTGAAAAAAAAGGTTAATGTCAAGTCATGTGAACTATTGCTAGCTAGTTGGATGATCTTTCGGTTAGGGTTTGCGTTAACTGGTCGTTGTGTACGGTCATAGAACCCTTGGTACCGCTTGCTTTCCATGAAAGCTCGACTACTGCTATAACCATTTGCCTGTTAGCTGGTCTGGAACTGTGATGTTAATTCTTGTTCGGTGGTGAGCGGTGGTTTGACATTTGAGGGGATCTTTGTACTAGTACTGGGTGAAGGTTTTCGCTGGGGAAGTACGAGTGGAGGTTCGACTCATAAGTGTCGGTTTGGCATGGGTTGGGATAACAGAGACAGTGGGAGCTGGGCGTAGTTGACTTATTGGGGTTGCATGGAAGTGTTGACATATTTTAGAGTCGATGTTATAGATAGGAAATTCTACTTCTGAGAATGTGTCGGGGTTTGATACATTGGGACTCAGTGGAAAGTAGTGAGACTCTTGGGTTCGAGATTCTATTTGTCTTCATTTCTTGTTACCTACTTCAATAAAGCATTAGTGAATCTATTGTTGAAGACTTTTGAAGTGTGTAGATTGCTGCGCAACCGGAAGAAGAGAACCAACTTCCGTGTAGTAAAGTCTTGGCTCGCTGATTCGAGAGTTAAACGAGTCTAGTTTATGCAAAGGACTTTAGGACTCCAAGTAATCTGCTTGAGCGTATTCGGTGTTCTGAGCATGGACGGGTTTTCGTAACAGTGGGAGCACATGGGTGTTCTGACACAATCTGTAAATCGACGTTAGGTTTGGAAGACCAGGGATCCGAATGAAATCTTTCCATGGAGGTTGCTGTTAGTGGAGAGTGTTCTTTCCACTGTAGTCTCTGGTGCCGGCGATTTGAGTAAGTATGGGCCGGTTGAGATTGAGGATGTGTCCATGGCGGGTTTTGCCATGTCTGGGTCTTTGATGACCATATTGGAGTTGTTGGGAGCTTCAATGGGCCTTTTCAGGTTACTGATGAGAAGGGCCGCTGCAGCTCGATGGATACATGGACAGGTTTGGAGTTTGATTTCTTCTTCGGGAGTTGGACCCGGAAGACTGCTGTTCCTGTGTGTTTAGAGATTACTGAGTACTAGATGATTGGGTTGTTGTTTACTTGTTGGCAGGCTAGAGTTCCTCGCAAGGCCTTCAAGTGGGAGATTGTTGGGTTTGTGAACTCCTTGGTTATTGGGTTTTTTGAGGTTGACAATAGAAGACATGGGCTAGGCCCGTTTAGTTTTCTTGGTCCCTAAGTTGTTTAACCTAATTGTTCTCTATATATACCCTAGTCATGTATTGTAATCTTGTGTGCCTTGAACTTAATGAAATAACCTAGTTGCAGCCTGTGGACATAGGTCCCCCACTGGGACCGAACCACGTAAAATTCTTTTTAGTGTTTATTATTTTCTGTTCATCGCGTGATAATCGTGTGTGCCGTTTGTGTGTTTGATTCCGCTGTGCCGACTGTTACTTAACAAGTCTCTTCATTGATGGTCTGCATATCTACGGGCCGTAGAGGCCTCTACGGTCCATAGAAAGTTGTGCAAATTAAAAATTAAGGATGTGCAAATAACATGCCTCATTACAAAAGTGAACCGTACAAAGATAACTTAGATAGTTAGATAAGGAACTCACTGCAAGACAAAAACAAAAGAAAAAAAAACATGTTCTTAGAGCATTCACAATAGAATCCCCATCCCTCATCCACTCACAATCAATCACAACCACATATTACACTAAACCCCATTAAATTTTCTCTCTCCTCCACTCACAACCACTTTCAACAAATATTATAAAATAAATACAGTTTTTCAGTTTTCCCAAAAAGATTCCCAAAGAACCCAATATTTACCGACACACTGTAAATTCCCTATTTTCTTCACTCACAATTACTTCCAACCCCCAAAAAAATTATAGGGTTTTGTCACCCAATTTTTTTGGGGTTCTACTGTGAATGCTCTTAAGAGCACTCACATCCCATGCACCAAATGTATGTGAGTGTGTCCACCAAATTATATGGGGTGAGTGTAAGTGGTTGTGAGTGGAGAAGAGAGAAAATATTTGGTGAAAACACTGTTTCACCCTAAATATGAAAAGCTACTGTTCACCCCTATATATATTTTAATATTTTTGTAAGTAGTTGTGAGTGAGGAGAGAGAAAATGTAATGATAAAAGTATGAAAAAGTATTATTATTTTAATTAGGAGAGAGGAGATTTAGGGCTAAATTAATGATTTTTAATTTAATTTGATAGATGAGATTTAATGGAGGGGATGCTAATACTCTACGATCCTTCTTTTCATCTACGCACCCATCCATTTTCCTTGATTTCCAGGTGACTTTAAGACACCTAACTTTACTTTATGTGGGTGTGGATTCATGGAACCTAGTGTTTTTAAATATTTAGACTGCAAGGTGTGGACTCGGGAACATGAATCGGGGTACTGAGTTGGCATCGGCCCCGAGGCTCAACACCGCCCTCCTGATTTTTTTTCGGGGATTTCGGGGACTTATCCCCCAATGCACCGAACCATTTGATTGGTTAATCTTTTTATATTATTATTTTTTGTAAAGGAAGGGGAAGGGGGAAGGAGAGGGAACCATTTCCTTAGTTTGGGGGAGTGAAGGGGGAAAATAATGTGACGCTGATGTGGCATTTGAGGGAGTTGGGGGAAGAGAGCACCACACCAAATAGTCTTAGTAGAGTCGGTATATTAATTTTTTTTATGAACCCCGTAAGAATAGTTGGATGAAACGCATTGTATCAAGGTTAAATTTGTTGTAGTGGTTTGAGTCTACTTACGGTACGTTGTTGTTTTTTTAATCTACATTTAAAGTTAGGTTTTTAAACAAACACACATTTTTGCACAGACGCACTCAAGCACAGCAAACATATATATCGGCTTTTCCATGTATGTACTCGACCCTCGTTGCTTTACTTTATCTATAATCATGCTTTTCCACGTAAGCCTAACTTCTGCATGTTGTATGTTTTCTTTTTTTATGGCTGTTGGTGTTTATGGGATCAATGGATCATTATCATATTCTTGTTTATTAATCAGTTGTGTATGTCTATTATCAATTATTACAGTGATTAGTGAAAATGAGTGTATGGTCACTGTACTAATGTATAACCCTATTGCGTTTTAATATTGATAGTAATATGTTAATTTTTGAATTTTTAAGTACTTTATTTAATATGTCTAGCCTCCGAAACCAGTCTTTCAAACTGCTGAACCGGGAAAAGCAAACCTAAACCGATTCAAAAATGAACTCTCAAACACGAACCGGTTCAGTTCTTAAAAAAACATGTATGTGCACGTCTAGATAATGGTAACAATTAAAAATCAAAGTAACACCATATAATGATTTATCCCAGTCAATCTAATTCTTTTTGGGTAAGCCCGTCAAATGAAAAAGAATAAAGAAAGATGCTCCTATGTTTTATCGTCTTAAAGAGAAGCTAGAGCTATATGTTTTGTCTAGGATGCTAGAGCTAGAGCTCCTATCTCTTGTTTTCATTTGTCCTATGTTTTTTGGTTTGATTTGTTGCATGGCTCTTAATAGTGAACTTAAACAATGAGAAACAGTTTTTTTTTTTTTCATTACTAATAGGGAACATGAATATATCTAAAAAGTATACGATCTTTAGCTAACAGTATTCCTGAAGAAATTAAGTAATGTATTACTAAGACTAACTCCAACGCGTCCGATATTAGATCGTCCAGCCCACGTTGGAGCCGCCCGATTTTAACTGCAGCGTTGGAGCCAACCGCCCGATGATGTCAGAAGGTGAGCCGCCCAAAGTTAATGGCTTTGGTTGTCTTAGTTCTTGAGCCATTTCATTTCATTTTTGATTTTTTTTTTCAACGATAGTTTCGTTTTCAGAGCTCTCGGTTGTTTTAGAAAGGTTAACAGAGTTTAATAGAGTTGTTGTGAAGAAGATGATGTCCTTTAAAGCATATATAGGCCTTTTGTTTTATTATTAAAAGTTTATAATCACCCCTCTAACTTTTAACTTTAAAGTAAACTACATACTAAATTTTGAGGTATGATTTGAATTTTAAAAAAAATCCTAACTGAAAAAGTAATTTAATAAAAAAATCCTTTGAGTGTAATGCAAATTCCATATTTTTATATTTTTTTAATATCTTGTTTAGTTTTATTATTAATTCACTTATATTAATTATTTAACTATATTTTAATAATTTAGCTAATTAAATTTAAAGAAAAATGAGTAATGATGTAGAAAATGTAAGGATATGTAAGAATGTTTTTACAATTAGAGATAAAATTGAGGATTTTTAAGGATTTTAAGTATTTATAAGGATATGATATGAAAGGTGACTAGGCAGGTAAACGCATCTAAAAGCCTCCTTAGCATTAGAGATAGTCTAACACTCTAAAATAGCATAATATTGCTTACTTGTATCTTTTTAACCTAGGATGTACGGATGATAGTTGCAAAGGATTTCATGCTTCAAGAAAATTAAGATACGCCAATGATGCCATGGCAACATGGTTGAAGCATCCTGGTTTTACTCACGAGACCCGGATTCGACTCTCAACTAGCCCCACGCTGGCAACTCGCATGGCATCCCTTTGCGTGGGGCTGGTCTATGTGGGGTTTTTCCGGTCTGATGTCAGCGTGGGTCCGGTTAAGACAACATAGTCTGGCGAAGTTAGGCAGTGAACTTCCCGGAAGAAGGGTGCGATTAAGCACCACGAAAGTTGAAATTTGCCGTAAAAAAATGAAGATATGGTCAAAGAAATTTAAAGTTACAAGAAAAATAAATATTGGTCAAAAGGGTTTTAAAAGGAGATATCGATCAAGAGCTAAGAGTAGTGGGGTTAAATACTACGTACAACTTCACAAGTCTTTGAGGGTAAAGGCGTGTGATTATTGTGGCTTTTTTGATACCGTAGTTAAGGTGTAGTTGAGTTGATGCAATATTTTTTCATAGTTATACACAATTAGATATAATATTAGTTTATTTAAATTTACTAATAAGATATAGTTGTTTCCTGTGAGGAGACTTTAAAATGAGTTAAAAACAAATATTTTGTTACCCACAATGTATGTGAGATACAAATTTTTGCTTTACTAATAACATGTGAAAAGGAGGTTTGGTTAGTCTTGTACTTACAAAGACTGTAACACAACGTGGTCGTTGGTCTTGTAGTAAGTATGTACGAGAGGAGGCACTAGAAGTCTTACATGAAGATCATACATCACTGCTTAGATTGCACATCAAAAAGATCAAGCGACAATTTATTGAATTAAAAGTGATCAGCAACTGATGATCCGGTCGTCACGGGTCATGCAAAACCTAAATAACCTATGTAGTTAGGGTAAATAGGGTATCGAATCCAAGCAGCGTGTGGTTATCGAATGTTGTTTAGTTGATTGGAGAATATTGCTTATGAAGATGCTATGTGATTTATGAAGATTGCACTTTGTTCATTTAAGAAATTCAGTTGGAAGGAGTTTTGATTTGTAAAAGTTAAATTAAAAATGTAATAGAAATAGTAGAAAACAAATTAGATTGTAAGCAATTAATTAAAAAGACCACACCTGGGTTTCAACAAATGAAGTCTAAGGTTATCACAAATGAGTCAAATAATTATGATGCAATTGGTGATAACAGATTGATTATCCAATAGGCTTAGATATCAAGAATCATCAACATTCAAAGATGGACAACAATATACTTCATTACACTATAACATGCAACCCTATGTTTGTGTTAAAGCAAGAAACCATGTTCATGACATTAGAAGTTGGCATAAGATCAATTAGCTAAAATGGCTTCAACATAAGATTAATCACAATTTAACACAATAGTTCAAACACACAATTACACAATTAAAGTTTAAGAAATACCCAAATGTTAAACCCTAGACTTCAATTGTTTACTCCCAAGTGTGATACAAAGAGATTAGCCACTCATGGCCATGGAGCTAAATTCTTCAATAATTGGGTCTTGAATCTTGAAATCTTGAATAATATGAGGATTTGATGTTCTTGATATAGAATGATTGAGATTGATAGGATGGAGTTGTGGAGAAAAAGATGCTCAATAATAATCCTTCAAGGTGTTTAAAAACCAGAAAATACGAAACTTCCGTGTTGATACTCATTGAAAAGCATTAAAGGAGACGTTGACTGAACATTGCGTCGGCTACGCCACATTCTGGCGTCGGCCACGCCAGAAGTGGCGTAGGTGACACCGGGTCTTCTTTGGCTACGAGATTTTGCTCTGTCCTAAAACATTTTGGCACCATTCTCCTACGCTAGTGGCGTCAGCTACACCAGAAGTGGTGTAGGCGATGCCAGCTTGTCCCAGAACACCCGTCTCAGATTTTCTTGTTCAGTTTATCCCTCCTTATGCTTCCGAGATGTTCCAAAAGCTCCGGAGTTGCACTCTTTTCGTGTTAGTACCTGAAATACATAAGGCACATCAAAGTAATGCTATTCCACAATCATTTATGTATTAATCAATCATTTTTAGCTTCATTAACTCTTTTACTTTTACCAACCCATCACATCCCCACACTTGAGCTTTGCTTGTCCTCAAACAAATTGTGTGTTGCAAACCAACTAGAAAGACATTATCATTCCAACTTCTTTGTCGATTCTCAACTGTGGTCTCTAGTCATACCCTAACTCGCAAGACTTACGCCTCTTAGTAGATTTACATCCCAAATATTTGAATAATGCTCAACTTTATAAAACAAGAAATTGCCTAGCCAGATCCAACTGAGACCCGAGTTCACAATTATGCACACCCCTCACAATGGTCACTCTACTCAGTTTAATCAAAACTAGTTGTGATGTACTAGTATAGTCACTCAAAACTGATTATAATGCATGTTAGTATAGGCTTGCAACTCAATCGCACTTCACCAAATTACACAAAAGCAAGCACAAGTCAAAAGGTCTTTAATGGGTTGTAACTTGGCTGGGTGAGGGGTATTGAATGGGATATTTAAAACAAGTGGCTAAGGTGATGAAAATTCGATTTTTATTACATTAAACAACTAATCAAAACAAATTGTTTAATTATAAGACAATGATGCACCTTTTAGCAACGATCAACTAAAGCATCTTTTTTAAGAGACTTTGCTCTCTCTATCTCTTTTTTTTTTTGTAACTAACAATAAAAATTATAACTATTTACAGCATAGAGAACTTTCATCACTCGGGTTTAAAGTGAAAAAGGCTTACGGGTTAACTGGGTTGAAACGGGTGGTCAATTGAAAAGGTTTAAGGCTCAAGATTGGTTAACTAAGGGATATTGAAACGGTCCAGGAATGATAAAATTGGTTTAAAAATAAAAAAGGTTGAACCTAATGCCTTAATCATTATTGTGCTCACCGTTAGTCTAGGGTGGTAAACGTATCAAAAGTTGCAAGTTCTACCTTGTGCAATTACAATGGCACACTCAATTCAAATGAACACAACATGCAAATAGGAGTATAAATTTATAAAGTGTAGCATGTTGTGGTGGCTCAATTATCTCACATGAACATGAATGGGGAAATGGGTTGCCGACATGCAAAAAATGTTACCCTTTTCTTGTTTTCTCTAACTAAGAAATTCATATTTTCCTCAAAAACAACCTTCGGAAAAACATATCAAGGAACTTTAAGAGTTTATTACCATGATTAGGGATCGACATTCATGATTCAACAATCAAATGGAACTACAGAATTGTATATTTTTCTCCCCCTCCCCACACTTTAAAAATGAACATTGTCCTCAATGTTTCAAAATTGAAGAGCGATGTTTATTCTGAAAAAGCTATGTGTAGGGTGTGATCAATTGTAACATTTCGCGAATAATAATTGTACGTTATGTATAAGTTGAATAAAAACGTCAAGTTCTATTATTATTATTCGTATTTAATTATTTTTGTGGCATTTTGAACCCTAATACTATGATAATTATTCATTATATATATATATATATATATATATTATATGTTAAATAAAATGTCAAAAAAATTGTGCTTGGGCCGGGACTCGAACCCGCGTCTCAAGCCGGTTCAATACACACACCACACAAACCAACTGCTCTAGCCAAGACTCTTGTTTTAATCCGGACACATTATAATTATAACATGATTCAAAACATCTTAGTTGACTTGGAAAGTCAACTGAGATCCACGAATTACCATAATCACGACCAATAACTCGTAATTGATCTGTGATTGGCATTACAACGCGATTACCGGCCTGTTGTGACTCATACACACGGCAATTGTCAATCAATTGTTACCATATTTGATCCACGACGCGTCAAACATTCATTACAAAGTCAACGTTGCCAATTCGAACATCCAGACCATTACCCTATAAATTGGACATTCCTGTACGATCACAACTCGCCACCATTCATTCTTTCTAAACCCCTAATTTCTCATAAAAATCTGCTATTCTTGGAATTCTGTTCGAGTTTGACTTCGAAGTTTGACCGTTCATTTCGTATTCGATTAAGCTTTGTAAGTATAATGTTTATTGTGGGTTTTATTGATCGGCACCCACACAACATAAACCCTAAGGTCAATTGGGTTAATGTTGTGTGGATTGCCCGATTGTAGAATCTAGGGCTCGTATTTTGATTTTGGGGAAGAACACGAATTACCGATGTTATTTATTTTAAATAAACAGAAACCAAACACAACCACTGGTCTCGACCAGGTGGTTGTGTCTGGTGCCCACTAGCTGAGCCACGCGGGTTCGATCCCCGACTGTGGCAAACTCTTTTCTTTATTTTGTTTTTTAATCAAACAATCAAATTAATTATATATATTACTTATATTTTATAAATTCGTTTTAAAATATTAAAACTCTTTTAATAATTCTACAATAATTATTTTAAGTTAATAAAATGAAAAAGTTTAACTTACAATTTTTAGTTTTCAAAATTTATTTATTTAATATATTTAATAAATAAATCAAGTTTATTCTATTATATTTATAAAATTTATTAAAATATCAAAAAAATTTTATAAATTTCCACAAAAATTATTCTGAGTTCATATAACAATAAACTTTTCTGAAATGATTTTTATTTCTGAAAAATCATTTATTTAATATTTTTAATCAATTTTTGTTAGTTTTAATCATAATTAAATCATAATAAATCCAATTTTTAATATTTTTGCACCAAAATTTTATACAAATTCTTTCTGATTATTTAGAACAGAAATATAGATTTTAAACTAATAATTCTTTAATTTTAGTATTTTTAAATATTAAAGTTAAATTTTGATAATTTGTTATAAATAGAATTAATATTCTATTTTAAATAATTTTATAAAAATTATTTTTATACTTTAAACACATTATGGTGACCATCTTAAATTCAAATTTTATAAAAAGATTTTGTCCATTTATTTACTAAATTTCTCTCAACTATCAAGCATTTTTATTATTAATCAAACGAGTATTTATCCCCAATTCAAAGCCCTAGAACTTATACATTTGTAGAGTAGATAGACTTAGACATATTTATTACCTTATTATAGGGTGATATTTGACACTTTTGAGCAACACCACTATTCAATTTTTCAAGAAGTATAACATTTTGCTAAGGTGAGTTTTACATAGCCCCTTTTCTATTTATCACAATTTTTGGGGTGAAACATGTTACAACATCATTTATGCAATTCAATCATCAATGTGTCTATGTGTTTTTCTATGTTGCATTATGTCTTGAACATAACTAGGGTAAGCACAATTCTAGCATAATCATTAACATTGATCAGCCGACGGTATACATTGATAGATCTATTGGACTGACAATCCCACCCGGATACGTGCCTCCTACAAAGGTAGCGTGGGTGTTTGTTATCGCATAACATATTCGAGTGAACCATGAGCGTATGGGATGTACCACAATACAACAGTCACAAGGGTTGATTATGCACTCGATTTACTTCTAGTATGTTTTCACTTATGGACTAGACTTGCCATGACACATGAATTGCATAACATTTTTATTCAATTATCAAAACCTATGTAATTCTTACCAACTTTTGTTGACCCAAAATATTTTCAACTTAACATGTTTCAGGTTCTACTTGCTTGAAGATTTGAATTAATGCTTGAAGATGTGTGCATAGTTTTATTCAATTTGATGTACGGACTCTTGTAGAACAATTGTATGTAATTTATTTAAATCATTTAATGAAATTTATTATTTACCATGAGCTACTGAACAATCATCAATACGTGACATCTCGATGTTTCCGCCATCGGTTGGGGTGTTACAGATTGGTATCAGAGCCATGGTTATAGGGAATTAGGTTATTAGAAAAATAATCTAGTCTATAACCATAGGATTTAACGAGTACTTTCTTCTTTTACTTGCTATTCTCTATCTCCCTCCTACTTCTTATCCCTACTTTCATCCTTACAAGAAGGTTGCTCTCCATCACTGGATCTACTCTCAGACTAATAGGACAAAATCCTCAGGTTTAACCTGAACCACCTTGAGATCTCGTTGAAGTTCTAGATGTTAATAACGAACACGTGCAATCTGGAAGGGTGAACGCCTGTATTATGAGTCTTCTGTCTAGGCTGGCATTGCGCATATATCCCAATCAGACGAGGGACCCGGATGCCTACCTGGGAATTCTCGGGATGAGTGTTCACTTATAGGCTAAAGCATGTCTTCATATGTTATTAGAATCTAGAATCTTTGATAAGTCAACGTTTTCGTTTATTCGTTTTAATTAATGAATAAATGATTACATTCCTTATATAATCTCATTCATTTCATTGTGTCCCTTACAGATCATGCCTCCACGTCGCAGCGCTCGCCTTAACAGTGGTGACAATCATGATGAAGGCAGTAGCAATCACAACCATAACCACAACACTAACCACAACAACAATAACAACAACAACAATGGTGTCGGTGCCCAACTGGCTGCAATCATTTCTCAACAAATGGCGTAGCAAATCGCAACTCTGGTTCCCAACTTACTAGCTCAAGTCATCCAGATAAACGGCAACGGGAACGGTAACGGCAACGGGAACCAACCTAAGTGTGATACCTGCCAGTATCAGCACCCAACCCAAGTGCCCTGCCGACAGTGCACCAATTGTCAAAGGTATGGGCATCTTGCGGATGCTTGTCGAATCCCTGCTACAAACACCCTTGCTGCTCCAAATAATCCCGCGAGAGACCCCCCAGCTACTTAACAGCAAACCCCACCATTTGAATGATGTCTACTTTTTAAATTCTATGTATTGACATTTTTTATTCAAGTAATAAATTCGAGTATTATCATAACATCTGAGTGCATGCTTGTTTGAATGTGAACTAATTGCTATATCTATAATCATACTTGCTTACTTGTACAACAATTAGTTGACTACCAAACAACCTACTCAATGATTGGTAGAGGTCATCATGTCTTTCCAACAGTCGGGAGAGGCCCTACAACCTGCTCAACGAATGGTGAAGACTATCGAACCTGCTCAACAATCGGTAGAGTCATAAAAGGACGCAAAACCCTAATGTAAGGTAAATTGGTAATTACGGTCCGGAACGTAATCATGAATTTACAGGTACATTAAGGTAGTGTGGAATTTTATCAAGGTTTCCGGTAGTCGACCAATTGTAAACCTGGTGTTTTTCTTTTAACTTTGGGACGAAGTTCCCAAAAGTAGGGGAGACTGTAACATTTCGCGAATAATAATTGTACGTTATGTATAAGTTGAATAAAAACGTCAAGTTCTATTATTATTATTCGTATTTAATTATTTTTGTGGCATTTTGAACCCTAATACTATGATAATTATTCATTATATATATATATATATATATATATATATATAATTATATGTTAAATAAAATGTCAAAAAAATTGTGCTTGGGCCGGGACTTGAACCCGCGTCCCAAGCCGGTTCAATACACACACCACATAAACCAACTGCTCTAGCCAAGACTCTTGTTTTAATCCGGACACATTATAATTATAACATGATTCAAAAACATCTCAGTTGACTTGGAAAGTCAACTGAGATCCACGACTTACCATAATCACGACCAATAACTCGTAATTGATCTGTGATTGGCATTACAACGCGATTACCGGCCTGTTGTGACTCATACACACGGCAATTGTCAATCAATTGTTACCATATTTGATCCACGACGCGTCAAACATTCATTACAAAGTCAGCGTTGCCAATTCGAACATCCAGACCATTACCCTATAAATTGGACATTCCTGTACGATCACAACTCGCCATTCATTCTTTCTAAACCCTTAATTTCTCATAAAAATCTACTGTTCTTGGAATTCTCTTCGAGTTTGACGTCGAAGTTTGACCGTTCATTTCGTATTCGATTAAGCTTTGTAAGTATAATGTTTATTGTGGGTTTTATTGATCGGCACCCACACAACATAAACCCTAAGGTTAATTGGGTTAATGTTGTGTGGATTGCCCGATTGCAGAATCTAGGGCTCGTATTTTGATTTTGGGGAAGAACATGAATTACTGATGTTATTTATTTTAAATAAACAGAAACCAAACACAACCATTGGTCTGGACCAGGTGGTTGTGTCTGGTGCCCACTAGCTGAGCCACGCGGGTTCGATCCCCGGCTGTGGCAAACTCTTTTCTTTATTTTGTTTTTTAATCAAACAATCAAATTAATTATATATATTACTTATATTTTATAAATTCGTTTTAAAATATTAAAACTCTTTTAATAATTCTACAAAAAATTATTTTAAGTTAATCTAATGAAAAAGTTTAACTTACAATTTTTAGTTTTAAAAAATTTATTTATTTAATATATTTAATAAATAAATCAAGTTTATACTATTATATTTATAAAATTCTATTAAAATATCAAAACAATTTTATAAATTTTCACAAAAATTATTCTGAGTTCATATAACAATAAACTTTTCTGAAATGATTTTTATTTCTGAAAAATCATTTATTTAATATTTTTAATCAATTTTTGTTAGTTTTAATCATAATTAAATCATAATAAATCCAATTTTTAATATTTTTGCACCAAAATTTTATACAAATTCTTTCTGATTATTTAGAACAGAAATATAGATTTTAAACTAATAATTCTTTAATTTTAGTATTTTTAAATATTAAAGTTAAATTTTGATAATTTGTTATAAATAGAATTAATATTCTATTTTAAATAATTTTATAAAAATTATTTTTATACTTTAAACACATTATGGTGACCATCTTAAATTCAAATTTTATAAAAAGATTTTGTCCATTTATTTACTAAATTTCTCTCAACTATCAAGCATTTTTATTATTAATCAAACGAGTATTTATCCCCAATTCAAAGCCCTAGAACTTATACATTTGTAGAGTAGATAGACTTAGACATATTTATTACCTTATTATAGGGTGATATTTGACACTTTTGAGCAACACCACTATTCAATTTTTCAAGAAGTATAACATTTTGCTAAGGTGAGTTTTACATAGCCCCTTTTCTATTTATCACCATTTTTGGGGTGAAACATGTTACAACATCATTTATGCAATTCAATCATCAATGTGTCTATGTGTTTTTCTATGTTGCATTATGTCTTGAACATGACTAGGGTAAGCACAATTCTAGCATAATCATTAACATTGATCAGCCGACGGTATACATTGATAGATCTATTGGACTGACAATCCCACCCGGATACCTGCCTCCTACAAAGGTAGCGTGGGTGTTTGTTATCGCATAACATATTCGAGTGAACCATGAGCGTATGGGATGTACCACAATACAACAGTCACAAGGGTTGATTATGCACTCGATTTACTTCTAGTATGTTTTCACTTATGGACTAGACTTGCCATGACACATGAATTGCACAACATTTTTATTCAATTATCAAAACCTATGTAATTCTCACCAACTTTTGTTGACCCAAAATATTTTCAACTTAACATGTTTTAGGTTCTACTTGCTTGAAGATTTGAATTAATGCTTGAAGATGTGTGCATAGTTTTATTCAATTTGAAGTACGAACTCTTGTAGAACAATTGTATGTAATTTATTTAAATCATTTAATGAAATTTATTATTTACCATGAGCTACTGAACAATCATCAATACGTGACATCCCGATGTTTCCGCCATCGGTTGGGGTGTTACATCAATCAATCCCCAACAACTAAATTCCTATTATTCAAAGATGAACATACTCAAGAAATTTTTGATTAAAGGAATTGAGTGCACCTGATTAGCAACCGGTAGTGCATATTCTTCAACTTCCTCTTGACCCAATTAGAAGCTCCTTTCTTCCTTGTTACCTGCATCAATCCTTACCCTTCTCTTTGACATCAACCAAAAAGCATTTGAAGGAAAATAGGATTCACATTACCTACCAATTATTCAGCAAAACAAACATACTAAAATAAAACACACACACAACTCATGCACACATACAAAACACACAAACACAAAACACATAAAATCATACCTCTCCCCTACCGGTAATTGGGGTCATTTGGACCCGGCGGTGGATATGGGTTGCTTGAAGTTCCAAAAATGGCATCCATCCAGCCATGATAATCACTAAATGGATCAGCAGATGATGACGAACCCTCACCAGGTGGCTGAGGAGATGGAGTAGGAAGGTAACTGGAAGATACACCCTGAGGCCACCGGACTTGATCGATAATTTCTTATATCTGAGTCCGAATGGTGGAGTAATCAAACGTGGTACAATTGGGGTGTATGGACATCCTGCTACTAGATCCTGATGATGTCGGATCTGCTCTGCCTCCAAAAACCTGTTAACTGTGTCCATTTCCCTCTCATAATTAACTGCCCACCAATGTTTATCTTCTCTTTCCTTCCTTGCAGCTTCTCTTTGTTGTTCTCAAGCTATCCTCTCCTATTCTCTTCTTTCTGCTGCAACTTCCCTTTGTCTTGTCAACTCCATATTCCTTGACTCCCTATCCCAAATGGACTGTCTAAATGAAGACCAAGTTCGATAGGCCGGTGGTCTCTCCCTGTTGACTGCTGCAATCACCTCTAAATCTTCATTCGTGGCCATTCTCACTGGCCTGCTCACCGGCTCATTTCTCACCAAATTCTCCCTGTCCTCCTCTTCATCTGAATCTTCTCCCTCATTTTCTTCCTCTTGCACACTTTCATCCAACACCCTCAATATGGTCTTATTTTTTTCATTGTGAAACACGTGGTAATTACCTGATTTTCATACTTAAACTTGGCTAAAACATAATCACTCCACTGCATGTGCACAATATCAACTTCAAGGAAATGAGCATTCTTTGGTAGAACCCCTTGGTCCACCATCATGTAAGAGAGCAAGCGTACATGGGGAATCATCTTCCTTTGTTGACTTTCCCTAATGTCCCACACATTCATCATTGCTATGTGCCTAAAGGACAAACGAGGCGTCCCATATAGCAATGCATGAACTGCCCGCAAGTCCCACATTCTCACTTTTCCTCTGTCCCCAAGTCTAGCCACCACATTCTCTAAGGAGATATTTTGTAAGAATCGTGCCTTGCATTCCATGTCTCCTCTATAGAATTGATTTCCTCTTCGACCCATGATGGTATTTTGGACCATATTGTCCAGGTCCGCACGAAGTTCTTTTCCATTCCAAAATTGATCTTCAGTCGGATAGGTGTACTATTATGGTGGCCGAGACTCGAAATTAGCAATACAGCTCATGGTCTCAAATGTCATCACCATTTTCTTCTTTTCGACTGTACCTATTAGTTGAGTGGTGTGTGGTTGGTTATTCCCCTTGTCAATGTGGAGTGTAGACATCCACTGCTCGATTGCCTTTAAGTAGACCTTGTTACTCTTCTTCTTACAAAAATCCAAACATGCTTCCCATCCAAGTCTTTCGAACTTTTGAGTGATACCAATCAACCTTAGCTCTTCAAGATCATAAAATCGCTCATAGACCAATACCCCTTCTATCCCATTGTTTAATTTAGCCATCTTTTGAAACCATAATGCCGGTTGATCAAGGTGTTCTTCCCACGAACTCAAACACCTAGATGTTTGAGTCCATTCGGGAATGTCTACTTGCATGGGTTGTCGAGCCGCTCGATCTAATTCTCTTTGCACTTCATCTCCTTGATATTCATCATCGGATGATTCATCCCGTAATGATATTCGGGTTCCTTTTCTTCTCTTAGGGTTTGATGAGGCCTCCCCTTGATCTTTGCCCTTTGAATATTTCCCTTTGAAAATGTTCTACAACAAAACAAAAATCAATATTAGCACACAACTTACCAAGAATCTAACTTTTACCAATTGTGTCTATTGTCCAAGTTCAAACCATGACCAATATCATTTTCTAAGTGGTTCACCAAGACTGGAACTTGTACCAACCATTATAATCCAATGGCCTATGCGAGTTTATCTCAACACCCCCTTCCCCACACTTGTGCTTTAATGTGATTGAACCAATTTATTTTAAAAAAAAATCGGATTTTTTTTGGTTCAATGTCATTATAATTTTCCTAACATTCATAATAAATCATCAAGTTCTTCAAATAATCATTATCTATAACATGTA
Organism: Ambrosia x helenae; assembly: GCA_030844895.1. NCBI lineage: Eukaryota > Viridiplantae > Streptophyta > Magnoliopsida > Asterales > Asteraceae > Ambrosia > Ambrosia x helenae. Next base: position 73,298,954 of record CM061224.1, on the reverse strand, counting down.
AGAACACATAGCCTGCATATTATAAAATTACCAAAGTGATTCAGGAAACACATACCTTCATGACAATTTAAGACAATATAGGAAGAAAAGCACAAAAATCTTGAAAAGCCCAAAATACCCGATTTTTAAAACCCTTGATATCTTCCTATTCGTGAATAATTTGTGAAAAAATAAGTTAGGGGTTTTGTTCTCCTTTAAAATTAATCGGTTTAGAGCCAAGAAGTGTGTTGTTTGGTGTGGGAATGAAGAACTTATGGTAGGGAGATGGTTAGGGTTTATGTTGGTGTTGTGAAGAAGATGAAGAGGGTATGGTGAATGATATGTGGTCAGGTTGGATTTGGGATGTGTTTAAGGGTGTCAGATGGAGTCAAAGGTGGTCAAAATCTGATTTGTGGTGTGAGTGGGTCGGTCAAATGGTCAAAGGTCGAAAAAGAAAGAAAACAAATTGCGGCGTCGCGTCGGCCACGCCAAACTTCGGCGTCGGCGACGCCGGGACTGTAGGAGGTGTTCATTTTTTTTGCGTAGGATAGCAGCTCATGGCATCAATGTCTGACGTTTGGCGTCGGCCACGCCATTTTCCGGCGTCGGCGACGCCACACCCTTCTTTTTATAAAAATAGATTAATAAAACTTAATTTACAACATTTACAAATACAACCCACCCCCAAAAAAAATTGTGTATTGTCCCCAATACACTTAAAAATGAGCGTACCTTGGGTGTGAGCTATCCTTTCAACCTTAGTTAATCTCATAAGTTGGTACGCCTTCCAAAAAGCTTACCAACTCTACAATCTTACCATGTTCCGTGAGATGTTCTATGTAATGTTTTAGACGGTTTCCATTCACGGTTTGCTTTGTCCCATCTTTCGGGTCCTCTATTTCCACCTCTTCTAGTTTTCCAACCGTGTGATTATGTACGGGCCATTCCACCTGCTCTTGAGTTTTCTTGGGAAGAGCTTCAATTTAGAATTGTAGAGCCAAACTTTTTTACCCACTTCAATCTCATAAGCCTCGTCCCTTAGCTCTTCCAACTCGCAAAGCTTGAGTTTCATTTCTCGTCCTGCATCATCATATCTCAAGTTAACTTTTTTAATGGCCTACAATGCCCGGTGAACTAATGCAACCGGGATATAACAATCTTTACCAAAAACTAGTCGATAAGGAGTCGTTCCAATAGGTGTTTTGTAGTCCGTGTGGTAGGCCCATAAAGCATCATTTAGCTTTGTTGACCATTCCTTTCGGTCCGCACGAACCGTCTTTTGCAAGATTTCTTTAATTTGCCTATTTGAAACCTCAACTTGTCCACTAGTTTGTGGATGATATAGGGTGAAAATCCTATGGTCAACACCATACCGTTTAAGCAATTTTCCAAATTTGAGGTTTTTAAAGTGGGATCCCCCATCACTTATGATTGTCCGGGGTATCCCAAACCTTGTAAAAATATGTGTTTGTATAAAGTTGCAAACAACGGTGTGGACGTTGGTTTTGGTGGCAATAGCTTCGACCCATTTAGAAACATAATCTACCGTCACCAAAATATATAAATTCCAAAAGAGTTGGGGAATGGTCCAATAAAATCTATTCCCCAGACGTCAAAAACATCAACAACCATAATGGTTGCATTGGCATTTCATCTCGTTTTGAGATGCTTCCTAATTGTTGGCAATGGAGAAAATTTTTAGCATACTCAAACGAGTCTTTAAAAATCGTTGGCCAATACAACCCACTCGACAAAACCTTGTGACCCGTCTTTTGGCAACTGAAATGCCCTCCACATGTATACGAATGCACATGCTTCAACACACTCATGATCTCCTCATCCGAAATGTATCTTCGAATGAATTGATTTGCTCCCACTTTAAACAAATTCGGCTCATCCCAAATATAATGTTTTACTTTGAACAAAAAATGGAGCCTCTTTTTCCTAACCCAATGTTCCGGCATTGTACCTGTCACCAAAAAATTCAAAATATGAGCAAACCAAGGTAATGTCGAAATGGCTAATAAGTGCTCATCCAGGAATGACTCATTAATTTCATTCGTTGAGTCTTCCTCCTCAATCATCAATCTAGACAAGTGGTCCGCAACCACGTTCTCCGTGCTCTTCTTATCACGGATCTCCAAGTCAAACTCTTGTAACAAGAGTATCCACCTTATCAATCGGGGCTTAGCATCCTTCTTATCCATTAGGTACCTGGCAGCACTATGATCAGTATAGATAATAACTTTGCTACCCCACACGTAGGACCTGAATTTGTCTAAAGCATATACCACCGTAAGTAGCTCTTTTCGGTAGTGATGTAATTTAATTGTGCTTTCGAAAGAGTCTTACTCGCGTAGTATATAGCAACAGGTTTCTTATCCACCTGTTGACCCAACACGGCCCCAACCGCATACCCACTTGCATCACGCATGATTTCAAAAGGTAAACACCAATTGGGTGATTGCAAAATTGGGGCCTCAACCAAATTCTTTTTCAAATTATCAAAAGCTTCGATACATTTTTCATCGAACTCAAATGGAGCATCTTTTAATAACAATTTACATAAAGGTTTTGTAATATCACTTAAACCCTTAATAAATCTGCTATAAAATCCCGCATGCCCCAAAAATGATCTTATCCCTTTGACATTTGTGGGATGAGGTAAATTTGATATGACTTGAATTTTGGCATGGTCAACCTCAATCCCACGACTTGAAACAACATGCCCCAATACTATCCCTTCTTGGACCATAAAGTGGCTTTTCTCCCAACTCAATACCAAATTTGTTTTAACACATCTTTGTAAAACCTTTTCCAATTGACTTAAGCAAGAATCAAATGATGACCCAAAAATAGAAAAATCATCCATAAAGATTTCAAAAGACTCCCCCTACCATATCCGAAAAAAATACTCATAATGCACCTTTGAAAGGTGGTGGGGGCATTACAAAGGCCAAATGGCATTCGCCTAAATGTGAATGTACCATATGGGCAAGTAAAGGTGGTCTTTTGTTGATCTTCGAGATGAATAGCAATTTGATTGTAACCCGAATACCAATCCAAGAAACAATAAATCTTTTGTCCGGCTAATTTTTCTACTATTTGGTCAGTAAAAGGTAAAGGAAAATGGTCTTTGGAAGTTGCAGTGTTCAACTTCCTATAATCAATACAAATGCGCCACCCGGTTACCGGCCGGGTGGCTACCTCCTCACCTGAGTCGTTTTTCACGACTTGAATACCTGCCTTCTTTGGAACGGTTTGAGTTGGACTAACCCATTAACTATCCGAGATGGGGTAAATGATACCCGCATCTAACCACTTCAACACTTCTTTCTTCACAACCTCCTGCATGTTAGGATTTAATCTCCTTTGAGCATCTCTTGCGGGAGTCACTTTCTCATCTATAATGATTTGGTGCATCACAATCGACGGACTAATACCTTTCAAATCCGCCACAGTCCACCCAATAGCAGCTCTATGGGTCACCAATACCTTCATCAACTTTTCCTCTTGCTCCCTGGTTAAGATTGAAGCAATGATCATCGAGAGCGTGTTGCCTTCACCAACATAAGCATATTTCAAATGCTTAGGCAATTCCTTCAATTCCACTTGTGGTGGCTCAACTAATGATGGCTTCAATTTTTATCCATGTGATTCGGAAGACTTTCCACTTGATGAGTCCATGGTGGTCTTCCTTCTTTTACCGCCATTGCTTCTTGTCTCTTTTCCTCCTAAACCATGTCTTTCAATGTCTCCACCTGTAACATGTCAAACATAAAACACTCATCTATTGTGTTTTCCTCATCTACAACAGTGCCGTATAGAGGTATACACTCATCAATAATATCCCCCATATAGCATTCATAATTGACTAGAGGGTTAGTCCCATTTGAAAAAACATTTAACCTAAACCTACGGTTACCAAAGGTCATGTCAACCATACCCGTTTTGCAATTAATTTGGGCATTGGATGTGGCTAAAAATGGTCGACCAAGAATAACCGTTGGTTATTTGGTTAGGTCCATGGAAACATAATCAAGTACTAAGAAATCCACCGGATAATAAAAATCTTCAACTTTTACTATCAAATCGGTAACCATCCCACGGGGTAGCTTAGGAGTAAAATCAGCCAATACCACGGTGGTATTAGACTCTTGATGTGGATCAAATTCGTATTGGTCATAAAGGCTACCCGACAAGATACTTAAATTCTCCAATTTGAAAGGATATGATGGGCGCCCCCGGATCTTGTAACTTTGCTGGAAGTGAACCCGAAAGAATAGAACTCACATTTTCAGTTAAATCAATTTTCTTTGGGATTTTATGGGTTCTCTTTTGGGTACACAAATCCTTTAGATACTTCGCATAGGAGGGAACTTGTTTGATTGCATCTAAAAGTGGAAAATTAATTTTCACTTATTTAAAAATTTCCCACAACTCTTCTTGTTGCGGGCCCCTTTTCTTGACCACTTGTGACACCCGCCGCTTTGCCAGGTCAAAATCCGTACACTCTCTAGTCACCGTTTAACTTCCCATGCATTATTCATGTCATGTTATATGCATAAGTCCCCCGAGACAGTCTAGCAATGTCCGAACGAGTATAATTTCACCCATATCAACGAATCTTGGTGACACAAATCTATATGATTACAAATAATTTTTCAAAATCATGTATAGATGCCCATTTATTTTATAATACATGTGTACACGACACCACTATATATATATATATATATATATATATATATATATATATATATATAGGGTAAGGATAATGTGGAAACTCATCCTTAGACGGTAAACTCTAGAAACTCTGACTTCCCAAATTTTTTTTTTTTTTTTGAAAAAAAAAACAGGGCAAACAATATACATGATTTTAAGCATTTTGAGCCAAAAAAATCAAAAAAGCGCCGAGTACTTTTTTTTAAAAAAAATAAACTTTCGACTAACACATGTTAAGCGAAACTAACACGTGTTAACCATTTGTTACCTGAAGACGGTTTTTAATTTTTTTTAAAAAATCGGCTCGGCGCTTTTTTGATTTTTTGGCCCAAAATGCTTAAAATCATGTATATTACATACCTGTTAGGACAAAGAGGATTGGTGAAACCACTTTTGGAAACCTTAGTCTAATTCACTTCTGTCAATTTTGGCTAAGTATAGAAGTACCGAAGAGAAGACAAGAAACTGCTGAAGAGAAGATATGAGAAGTGCTGAAGAAGAAACTTCATCAGAAGTTCTGAAGTCCAAACCAGACAAAGTTCACTTCAGAAGTACTGAAGACAAACTACTCATCAGTAGTTTGTCATTCATCAGCACTTAGCATCAGATATTTTCCACCGCCTTTTGTATCAGTAGTTTATTGTTTATTATTACTTTTAGCTGTAATTGTTTGTTTCAATGTTGCAACTTGTGCAACTTGTTTCTGATATTTGTATACTTGCTTTATTGGCAAGATACATGTATGTAAACGTCTATAAATAGGAGGCTTCAACCTTCTATTTTAGACATTGATTTTTAATAGAAAAATCCTTCAAACACTTTCACTGTTCTATTCCATTTCAGTATTTATTGTGAATCTGCCTAAGTATCTAATTCTCATTTACTGCTTAGATTCATAATAAATACCTGTCATTATTAGTTTCAATCATCAAGAGGGAGTAATAACTCCTCTTAAGTATAAAAAGTGTTGCTTTAACTTATACATTCCGCTGTGCTTACAATCTGATATACAAGAGCTTGCTAAACACTTAAGTGTCAAAGATAGCAAGTTCTTACTTACACAAAGAGCAAACTGATCCAACAATTGGTATCAGAGTGTTGGTTTATCTGATCACATATTAATCTAACAAATTGAGAATCAGACACAAAGCTCTTATTGATACTCAATAAAAGATCAAAAGTTCACTTTTTATCAACATCCATCACTTAAAAGAGTCATCTGACAAATCAATACTCTTTAAAATGGATCCACATAATACTGGTTCTGCGACAAAACCTGCTATGCTAGTAAGAAATGAATATAACATCTGGCAAAGAAGGATGACGCATACATTATCACAGACCAACACAGGTTGCTGGAAATCTGTGATATATGGACCACATAAACCAGTAAATATCAATCTTGAAACTAAAGTTGAGGTCCCTAAAGACCCAAAAGAATATACAGATGATGATTTCCTAAAACTTGAGCTAGATGCAAAAGCATTCTCTATGTTGGCAATGGCTCTCCCAAATGAGATATACTCTGGCCTTTTACATTGTGAAAGTGCCAAAGAACTCTGGGATTGTCTTAAAGAACAGTTTGGAGGAACTGAAGAGGTGATTGCCAACACCAGAGAGATTTTAGCTCAACAAGATGAGACATTTGCTCACATTAATGGGGAAACTTTAACTCAACAATTTGAAAGATTCTCCTCATTAATATCTGAGCTAAAGTTAAATGGTCAGACCTATACAACAATATCTATGCTACATAGATTTTTAAGGTCTTTACCAGACAAATGGGAAACATACTCTATTGTTTTAAGATCCTCACCAGATTTTAGCTCCCTCACTCTTACAAAACTTCATGGGAGATTACTTACTTTTGAGAGAGAAATTGATCAAAAGAAGAAATTACAATCATCTGGTAAAACTGCTGATGACTACCTACCAGGTAGTACAGCACTTTTGGGACAAGACTCACCAACTTGTTCCTATGGATCTTATGACAACATTGACATAACAACTGGGATCTCATCAGAAAGATCTTTCCCAGGTTATGACAATGATGACCAAAGTCAAACTGCTGATAATCTATGTTTTATCATGGATGATTTGAAAAACTTTAGCAGTGATGACTTAGAAGAAATCAACTATTGTTTCCCGTTCCAAAATGTTTATCCGCTTGATGTACCTCAACAGGATGGAGTATACGATGATTGTGGGGTTTGGGTCTGCATCTTTCTAGATAGGTTAATTAATAAAAAACCAAATAATCAAGATGAAGACCGCGTTCAAACTGCACAACAAATGAGGCGTAGGCTTGCACTGTTGTTTCATGATAACAATTCGGATGAAGATGTTCTGGTGGCTTCTTCTGGTCAGGAGTCAAAAGATAATGATGTTGAAATGTTGTGAACATTTATTTACAAAAAAATATATAAGTTTTGTATTTTTAATATCTCTCTTCGGTTCCAAACACAAGTACACATACTAATACACTTAAAAAGATAGACCAACTAAATAGTAAAAGTAACTTCAATCGTGTGGCTTCCAAAATTTTAGCTTTAGTTAATTCCTTTTGGTCGTTAAACGACCGCAACAAACGAGGAACGAAACTTTCGCAGTAGTAACAACTTGAAGTTTCCACCCACTTAAGAAACCCACAACCAGCCGTCTAAGAAAAAAAACAAATCATTATATGATTTAATAATTAAGATTGTATAAAAAAACAAAAGGAAACACATTCTTTTAACATACACAGCACACAAACCGTCTGCCCGGGTTTGCTTCAGTTCGAGAGATTCTAATACGCGTATCTGCACCGCAAGATGAACATATTTCTCTAGTTCTGCTGAAGTTGTTAGCTGACCTCGAGGAAGAAGATGATGCTCGGGACATCTTACAGGGCGTAAAAACATTAAAGAGAAGGAAACGATTTAAATAACCTAGAAAAAGTACATATTCAGCCCCTAACGTATATAAAATTAACAAAATTGTACCACTTTTGGGAGCACCTAACACCATACATGTTTAAGGGAAAATGACCAAAATGTAAACATAAGTAAATACATACATCTTTACTTTTGTTTTATTTTTACCCTTTACCGTTTATTTTGTAATTTTTTGATTATTTTCTTTGTTTTGAACTATAAAAGTAAATATAAAACATAAATAACAAGATTTGAATGAAACATAAAATAAAACCCTAATAATATTAACCATAAACAAAATACATAAAATAAAATACATTAAAACAAAGAAAGAAATAACTTAAAGTTGGCGCAACAATCGACATGCCTCGACATGGTCGAAATAGTTGTCGTATCGAACCATATACTCATAGTTGGTGAATTCGATAACCAACTCCTCATCAAGCTTCAGATCGTCCTTCACCGTCTACTCGTATATAGTGGTCCACCTCTCACACTTGATATTGAGATCGGCCCACTTGAATTGAAGGTCTCGGAGAGTCTTGGTGGTGTTGGTGCCAACGTGTTCGATGAAGTCGCTAAACACGCGAGCCCAAAACCCCTCCAGGGGAAAGGCTGACCCTTCCGCACGCGAGAGTTGTTGAATCTCCGGGTCATTTGAGGCATCCTTGTGGCAAACCACAAGTGCCATCTCTTCCTCTTCAGTCCACGGGTTCATATTTTGGCTTGGTGGGTGTTTATTTTTGTTTTTACCGTTTCTGTGGATTTTAACCACGGTGTCTTCTATTAATATTCAAGAATATTGACGGCAAGAAGGTGAATTTAAAAAACTGTTCGAAATCTAAGTCGTCTCACTCTGTCTGAGACGACAGATTGAGTCATCTCGGGAAGGCAAATAGGCATGTCGGTAGAATGGGACGTCAGAGACGTCACAGCGTGTGATCCGTCATTGTGTCGTCTTACAGACTCTAAGTCATCAGACGGCGTATATAAATTTGCATAATACTTCACCAACATTTTACCAAAATTTGTAAGCCCTATCAATTATGTATTCTAAAGATTTTTTTTTATGTCTCATATATTAAACCTTTCAGCTTTCCAATCCATGACGTTTTTAAATCCTCCAATTTTCCAACCCAAGCCTACCGGCTTACAAAAATATTGTCCAATTATACTTGGATCATTGTTGCATCTGCATAGAGGTGCTTGGATAGTTGTTGCATCTGCGCGTGGGTCAACCCGTGTAGATTGCCCTGTTGATGTTATGGTCTTCATCTTTTGGAGCTAATGATGCTCTGTCAATGAAGATCACAAACGTCCATCAAGCAAATGCGTATCCTACTGCAACCAGATACGTCTCGGTCGTCGACGTGTGCAACGAGTTTGTTAATGTTGGTGTAATACTATAGCTTGTAATATTTGTTGTGTTTGAACATCAAAGTTGTTGTAATATTTGTAATATGTCATATATATTATAAAGGAACGTGTCACTGGTCCCCCATCATTTTCCAAGCAGACACATGATTGAATTCTTTGCGCTGCTTAGGGGACGTGTCACTGGGAGACGTCTACGGAGACGCATAATGGGGAAATGTGAACGTCTCCACTCGAGACGTCTTTTCCACGTATGGGAAAATGTGAACCGGGTCCACACAAATTCAGCTCCCACGTGTGGGTTTTCTATTCGTCATTTTCCCCATCTTTAAATACCCACACGGTGCCCACAATGTTGTCAATACTTGAACAACCACCACAATAATGACCATCATACCGAATCCGGTAGAAAACACAATTTGGTTACATCGAACCGGCCAATCAAGTTTTTGGTTGACAAATGTTCTGGAATTTTACTACGACGGTGATAGTGCGTGTTTCTTTTCAACCTATATGGGCACAACGCCATTAAGAAAAGAGTGGTGGGCTACTCTTTTAGGTTATTACAGAAATGGTTTTATTCAAAAGACGGTACGTTCTGAATATTTCGTTAACCGTTATAACTATGAAAATATAATTTTTAATTTTTAATTTTTTTATTATACAGCATGTGCGTGCGTGGTGTAACTATTTGATGTCTTTAAGAGATACTGGCAGAGAGAGACAGACGTCTTTATCTACTAATCATCGTTGGTGTGTACTTCACCCCAATTTTTATACTCTACTACTGGAACAAGATCATCATGCACATGGATATGCAGATGGTTCAAGAAGAATCTATCCTCCATTTTGGGAAGTTGATACGGTATATATACTAGTTTCCTTAGACACAAATAACTGGTTAATTTTAAAAATTGACATGCCGTCGATTCAAGTAACTGCGTATTTCGAAAATACTTGTAGTGCGAATAACTGTGGTGACACATTCTGCGTTCATAGGAAAATTCACCAAATTCTTATAGAATTTGAGTCTGCGTTCTTATGGTTTCTAGAAGCAATAATGTACTGGCAAAAATCGGCTACTGACCAAATACATTCTATATAAATTTGCGGAGAAATTATCTGGCCTGGCAACGAACAGCAAATTGGTCGGCATTCAGGGGTCATAATTTGTATGCTGCTGCGAAATTTGGTTCAAAACAGGCCAATGACATGGAAAGAAGCAAATCTTCATGATGCATGTATGAGATACCGTCATTTTATGGTTGATGAAATTTATGCTGCCCGTTTCACACCGTCAAATATTTCAATCTAGCAAGTTTTTATCTTCTAGTATTATTATGTATGTGCTCATTAAAGTAAATAAAAAAGAAGCAAAATATATTTTGATGTGTTTTTAAAAAAATAACATTCTAATAACCAAACAAAGAAACACGACTAATCATCATTCAAGTTAACTGTCGAACACGTATTTCGAAAAACAAAATCTTCAAAGTTTTCTGGTTTGACATAAATAGGAGACGGTGTTTGACAAACATTTATGTTGGTGCCCGAATCACGCGTTGAGAATTTCGATTCAGATTGTGCTGGTGCTTTACGTCGGTCTCAATGATGGCCATAACTTTTACAACGACTACAGTACATTGGTATAGGTTCCTCACCTCGCGATAAGATTCGAGTGTTCTCATGAGGAAGACCTGATTGTCGTTTTGTAATGTGTGGTGGTTGTAAATGTATTATATCATCGGGTGTCTCCCATTCAGACCTGTGGGGTAGGGGATAGATCACCTCCTCATATGTTTTTTTTGTATAGCTCATTGTTGTACCAACGAGAAGTATAATGACTACAATCATTTTCTTTTAAGAATCTTGATACCGCAATCATGTGCGCACATGGGAAACCAGATATCTGGGGCACCCGACAACTGCATGTTTGATTTAGCATATCAACGAGGCCATTTTTCTTATCATCTTCAACCTGAAAACTGTAAATCGCAACACCATAAACAGTCCACGTCCTAGACCCTTTATTTTTTCTGAATTTTTCTCACCCCGAAGGGAGTAAGTACGTGGGTGTTTTCGATACCCTCCTTTCGACATTGATAATACCATTGCTGAAGTTTTTGTCTAAAGAATTCAACAAGGTGGGTGATCGGATTTTTTCTTGCATGCTTGCATAATGCGTTTATCGACTCTGCACTGTTTGATGTCATATAATGATACCTTTTACCCGTGCAATGTGATCTTGTCCACTTGCTAAATCCGATATTTAACAAAGTATTTCGGACTCGGTGGATTGCTGCACACAAGGAATTGAAGTTATCATCAAAATCAGATAGTCGATAAGCTTTACAAGTTTTCCACCAGAGGTCCTTTAATTCCTTCTTTTTATCTGAGGGTAGGTTTAAGTTGACCATAAAATGACGACAACACAACCCGTGAAAAGCACGAGGAAAAACAGTACGTATCGCCAGGTCTATGGAATTCGCGCGATCGGAAATAATCGCCAGATCTTGAGGTTCACCAATACACTTTTTAAGCCTAGACAAGAACCATATCCAACTTTCACCATCTTCAGATTTCCCGATACCAAACGCAACCGGTAAGATTTGGTTGTTATCGTCCATTCCAACAGCAAGAAACAACGTTCCTTTAAACTCACCTCGCAAGTGCGCGGCGTCTATAATTATCACTGGTCTTAAACAATGAATAAAATTCCTAATCTATAACAAATTTTAAAAAACAAACAAATAGTTAGTTTTATAAATAAAGTAAACTTATAAGAAATTGTAAAAAGTTTGATACTAATAGCAGCACCAATGGAAACAAAAAGAATTTCAAACCAACTCTCCTCATCAGTGCGGATGTGAGTAATTGACCCCGGATTCGTCCTTTCCAAATTGTAGCAATAAAGCGGGAGCTCAGCAAAAGAATCTTTTTTGTTTCCTTGCAAAAGTCCAAGTGCGTAACACTTCCCACGCCATGCTTGAGCGTAACTTATGTCCACGTGAAATCGGTGTCGAAAATCTAGGACAATTTCATTACCACGATACACACGACCACTATCTCTCAACTGGTCTTTTAATATGTTGCCAACAACTTTTGGGTTAGCTTGACGAAGACGAGGGTGAGTTTGAGTCTTCGAACATGTGTGATTATCATTAAAATACTTAACAAAAAACATTTTACAACCTGGGAAGGCATATGCCCTAAAACGCCAATCAAAAACCTGAATGGAACATGATGCCTCATAACGTGTTTTACTGGATCTTTCTTCTTTATAAGAGAAACATTCTGATAAACACAATTTCCCCAACTCAAGTTTCATTTCGTCTTTTTCGCGAAATATATAATCTTCAGGAAAACGACAAGACGACATAACTTTTCTTTTTCCTAGACAACTATGTGGGGTTGCGTTTTCATTTGAAAAGGCATTTAAATCAGGAGTAAAGTTTGCATGAGGCGCATTTAAATCAGGAGTAAAGTTTGCATGAGGCGCATTTAAATCAGGAATTTTAAAATCATTTGAAGGAACGCAATTAGACGATCCGACACCACACTCGGAAACAACAATATATAGCTTGACTATTTCAAGAGGACTTTGCTCAGCAATTTTAAAAAGATAGGATACATCACGATCATTAAGTATGTCGATTGTATCATCAAACGTAGACGTTTTATATGCTATACGTGTAATTGACGAAATCTGAAACTTATCCGAGAGATAAGCTAATAGACTAAGATAACACATGTTTGATTTTTCGATTTCAAGAAAACACCTTCAACTTTTTGAATCAACAACATATTCAACCATCCCATTTACAACATCCAACTTCCCATTAAGGTATACGAAAAATCGAACCATTATATTTATAACAAAATAAATGCTTGCTCCACTTAATAACAAAAAACAAAACTGCGAAAAAAAAATGCTTGCTACACTTAATAACAACACTAGAATAAGAAACACTAATAAAATTCCGAAAACAAAAATGCTTGCTCCGAAAAAATAAATGCTTGCTCCAAAATAAATGCTTGCTACACTTAATAACAACACTAGAATAAGAAACACTAATAAAATTCCGAAAACATAAATGCTTGCTCCACTTAATATACAAATTCGGGGGACGTACGGATTGTACTTTGCACGTCGGATGACATCTGCGCGTGACTAAGTCGTCTTTCAGCATGTCAAGTCAGAAATCTTGAGAGATCACGAAATCTCTTGCAAAGCCGTCTTTTGTCGGGTGATGAGCCGTCAAGGAGATGGGGCATGAGACATCGGATGACATTTTGGAGTAACTAAGTCGTCTTTCAGCAGGTTCACGTCAGAAATCTTGAGATCTCACGAAGTCTCTTGTGGAACCGTCTTTTGCCGGGTGATGAGCCGTCTACAGATAAGCTGAAGGAGAAAATTTAAACGGCTCGAGCCATGAGCCGTGAAGAGCTGGAACCGTCTCCCACGTCTTCGGAGTGGTCATGTCGTCTCAAAAGACGTTTCGGAAGAGTATCGGACACGTGGCAACCTTTCAGCGGTTCTTTTTGCCAGAGGTCTTTGGAGTCGGCTCAGGGACTCAGGAAGTGGGAACCGTCTCACCCGAGACGCTTCAGCTGGCTATTTTGGTAAATTGACTCGGTCAATAACCATTTCCATGATTTTCCCTTTATAATAGGCTCAGGAAAATAATTTTAAAATCTGAAATATTATATTTTTTTATCGTGATTGTTGTTAAGAACAATCAAAGATACGCATGGTAAAAAAGATATGCAAATGAGAATTTCGTGCTTTAGGAAAATAAAGAGACACATTATATCTACTATATTTAGTAGTGTCGGTGACACTCACATATTGATACTATTGCAGAGTTGGCACGCTTTTCAAAAAAAATCAATCCACTTTATAATGTCGCTTTCTCTCTCATCCTCAAATGTCTTCTCTTCTTGCCCTCTGTCTTCTCTCTTTGTTCTCTCTTTAAGATAACAGAACCTTTGTTTCTCTCCATGCCATTTTAGGCGACTGTTGGCGGTTCGGCTCCGGCCGTCTAAGGCGGTGGACGACCGACCCCAGTTTTACCTTATAATACGAACCATAGAGAAGGTTATTCTAGAGAGACAAACAGAAAGAGGGGTTGTTCACTGTTGTTGCCGGCGGTCACTGTAATCCTCTTCTTTTTTGATAGAGAAACAGAGGGGGTTCAGATAGGGGCATCTGTTGTCTGTTGTGGCCGCCTCCGCTGTGACGAGCCGTTGTCGGCGTCCGGTCATGTGACAACCGTCTAGGGCTATGGCAGGGATATAGCCACCTACGTCAGTGGCAGAAATCTTGAATGTTACTATGTTCCTGTTTCAAATTTTACAAGTGTGTAATGTTGAGTTTGGGAGGTTCTATAACCTGAACCCTACCCTCTCTGCCTTCTCTGTGAGTCTCTTCTTTCTCTCTCTAGGATTTGACAGATGTAGACGATTTTTTTATTACCATTGTTTCTGTAATGCTTTGGATTTGTTCGATTATCACCCCCGTGACGAAACTCAGCCGTAAGCGTCTTGGTATTACCTGGTAGTGGTTGTGTTACCCGTTTGTTACCAAACCCTGGCCTCCATCGTGACGAAACCCCATCCGCAAGGGTCGTAGTCGCCTTCGAACCTTTTCCTACCTCTGGGTTTTTGGTTTTGTAGTTTGTGATTTCTTTTTAGTTAGTATGTGTGTTTTTCTTTAAGTAGTTCTTGAATTTTCTCTTGGAATATGTTGAAGGAGGTGTTACACTACATTTTCCTAGAACCCTTTATGATTTATGGCCTATGATGTTTATTTGAGGCCTTTATAATGTGAAAATCATTCACTTGGCTGATGTGATTATTTTCAGGGACAAAGCAGTTGATTATCGTTTCCTATCGCGCTATTATGTTTGGCTTAATTCATATGGTTTGCACAGGTCGTACTATATCGTCCTTGCAACCGGTTGATACGCAGACTTTGTGTTCTCATTGTCTTGGCCTTTTTTCCCGTGCATAGGCCGTGATTTATAGATGTTGCTGGCTAATGTGGGATTGATTGTTCTTCGGTTGGCTTTTGGGTTATCATGGTTGCCAGCGCTCTCTATGATGTTCGGCGTGTGATGTTTATCTTAGGCCTTTATAATGTGAAAGTCATTTATAATGGAATGTTGATACTGATGTGATTGTTTATTGCGCTGTCTTTATTCGATGGATCCGTTTTTGTGTTAAAGTTGTTTCGCGAATGTGTTGCTTAGTAATTCATTTTTAATTGTCTTTGCCGTTTCGTCTTGCTTAGAATGTTTTTTTATAGATGCTACATTATTACGTAGGATATATTAATTTTGGCATGTGATGTTTATCTGATGTCATGCCTTTATAATGTGAGGATCATTTAAAATTATTTTTTTTTATGTTGATGAGGTTGTTTATGTGATAAAACAGGTACTTATCATTGCTTATTGCGTTGTCATGTGTCGTTGATACGATTTTGCTGTTAAGGTGGTCGTGCGTATATGTTTTTTGATGATGCATCGGTTACATATTGGTTGCATAGCTGGATTCTTAATGATGTTGGCAACGCCTTCTTTGATCATGCATCGTTTAGATATTGGTTGCACAGCTGGGAATAATAAGTTACGACCACGAAGACCGGAAGATGCTGGTGAGCATATTCAATCACATTCATGATCAAATAATTGAGCAAGGAAAGAAGAGACCTGGAAACAAGGTATTTTCAGTCACACCACATGTTTGTTATGGTTGTGATCATTTTCATCGCAAGTTCTTCTTTGCTTTCTTATGGTTTATATGGTTGAGTGAATTTCATCAAGATTTATTATTATTTTAATATTTTTTGTAGCTTGGTGGGCCTCCCGCGGGTTCTGATTTGGGTAGGAACATTTGTTTATGATAATGCCTAAATGTCGAGAAGTTAGGATCTTACTTTTGGTTATGCACAAAGGGTATTACATTTAGTCTTGCAGTATGATACTTTGGTGTGTATCTCTTTGGGCGGATGAGCTTTTGTTTTTGGGTTGGGGGTAACAACTAACAAGAGTTACTTGGAGTTTTATAAGTTTGTAAAGTGAGAACATGAAACAGAGTTTTTATCCAGGTCAAGTAATAGACAGAGGTTTCTTTAAGTGCATTTTTTAAAAGATAAACTACACTACTATTTTAGAATGCATCCCTACTCCATCAGGTTCTAGACAATGGAAGATATGTTTCAAGCTCTTTGCAACATAGTCCACTGAAAACTTACCATCAATGATGCAAGAACAAGGATGTCGTAGTTTAGCAATTGGAATCAACCAATATTATTACCTGGCTACCCGCGCTTTGTGGTGGGGCTTGAGTAGCTTATTTATAAGTTATTTTTGTCGCTAACGTATCTTCCTTTATGAACTCCATTAGGTTTATAAGTTCTTAGAAGTTTTGACTATTATAAAGATGTTAAATCATCACCAAAGGAAGATAGAATAAGCAACCTTGACAAGTTATCATTGTATTTTTAGTAGGGTTATTAGATAATCAGCAAGTGGCTCACATTGAGTCTAGAAGCGCGACAGATATATTGAGGTTAGTTCATCACATCCAATCCTCTCTTAAATATTTTTGTGTTGAATGCATACTGATATGGTGTTTTACATAGATCACTTCAATATATTAAGCGATGTATTATGTTAAAATTCCTTATGCTTTAGTGTTGTTCTTTGTGCAATTATGACATGTTTGTATGTTACACATATAACAAAGTCTTGCAAGCTTCGGGCAGTCGCTGCAACGCGCGACACGGGTAAAATGCTAGTTGTTAAAAAGATTGTGAAGAACACTAAAAAGGATTTTAAAAGGGGAAAATCACGAAACTAGCCCTTTGATTGTTTGAATTACGAAAATAGCCTCCTCCCGTCTCTTTGGAGAGACGGTTCACGTTTCCCAAGCCGTCTGAGGCGTGTCCTGAGATGACTTGGTTCCCAACCAAAAAAAACAACAACACGTCTCCGATGACGTCTCTGGAGATGTCTTTTTCAGGTTTTTAAAATGTCTGCGGTAACGTCTCAGATTGATTTTGATTTTATTTTATTTAAAATAAAATTATTTTATGTTATAACTTTATTATGATAGAACTTTATGTAAATAAAATTTTAAATAAACTAGTCATTCGATTAATAAAAGATAAAATAAATACATAAACATTCCAAAGTAAATAAATACATAAACACTAAAAAGATAAAATAAAATAAACATAGGCTACGCGTTAAGACGGTCCCTCATCAATTGCCAAGCAGAGACGTGTTTGAATTCTTTGCCTTTCTTGGATTCATACTCTTTTTGGTATATCTGATGGCCACGTCTTCGAGCATATCCGAAGGTACCGTTCGAAATATTCGATAGTGGTACCCGTTGAAGAGTTGACAATTGAAGAGTTGACACTTAGTGTTCAAGTTATTCCACTTACGGTTTAGTGAATCGATGGTTCGGTTAGACCCTCCTACCAACCGATTGTACTCATTTAGAATTCGATTCCACTTGTTTGTGTAGATGCATAATTGCGACTAATGCTTTGGATTGGTAAAATAAAGTGTTTTGTCTATTAACGTGAGGTCGAAGGAATAATAGAAAGTTCGAAGGAAGTTTATCTTGGTCGAAAGAAGAGGATTCTAGACAGAAGACTTGGTTAGAGCTTTGTTGAAGGTCGAAGGTGTTCATTCGACCTCATCGTGAGGTCGAATGTGGAATACTATATAAGCTCAACTTTTTGTTAACTTTATAACTTTTGCCATTTTGAGTCTTGTGTCTGGTCTAGAATCTCTCTCTGTGTTTTGATATTTCTGATCTTGATTTATAAGCTTGTAAACTCAATTGTAAAGATCTTTTATCAAGTTATTAATAGAAATGATGATTGAAAAGGTACTTTTGTGTGTTTGATTCAATTCATATCATATTGTAAATAATCTAGGGATTCCGCACCTGGATTTGTTAGACTTGTATGATCACCTAAACGTTTTTGACAAAATCGATCTGTCTACAGTTTGTCGGGTGTGGTCTTTCTTCGACAAATTGCGAGGCTGCTACTAGGGCGATTTCTTGTTCCTTCGTTTTCATAAACTTGGTGCCATTTTCTTGTGTAAGAAGGAAACGGTTTTAGGGTGGTGGTAGAGGAGGAGTTTCGGAGGGTCACAAAGTTCGGAAGGATCGTTAGGGACGGAGATGGGACGTACGTATGGTATATATAGGGTGGTGGTAGAGGAAGAGACGTCTTGGGGATCACGGGGGGCGTGGGAAAACTGAAACGACGAAGAAGACACCGGAGACGTCTCGGGAATCACGAGACGACACCGGAGACGTCTCTGGAATCACGAGACGGCACAATGACGTCTCCAGAGACGTCATTTGAGACGTGTCGTTGTTTTAGTGGTTGGGAACCAAGTCATCTCAGGAGACGCCTCAGACGGGTTGAGAAACGTGAACCATCTATCCAAAAAGATAAGAGGGGGGTACTCTCGTAAATCACTCGGTCAACGGCCTATTTTAATGATTTTCCCTTTTAAAAGCAAATTAAAGATATGGTCAAAAATATTGTTCAACCGTGATTGTTGTGTGGCTTGACTTTAGAATTTTTAAACTTATTTCAATATATTGTGTCTTCTTATATATACACATATTGTGTATAAATCCGAGCCATGACCTATATTTTTTTTTAACGGTAACTTTCTTTAACTGTGTGGCAGAGATCATCACACCCGTCTCTTGACAGGCCCTAATCACCCACGCGTCCAGACTATGTTGTCTGAACCGTGTCCACGCTGGTACGGTGGGGACTACAGCGTTCGCCCGGAAACCGTACTGCCTCCACACGAGTTTCCTCGCTGGAGTAACAGCCGGATGTAAACCGGGTCAGCTCATATTCGAACCTGCGCAACTAATGGCTTACAGGTTTTCCTCTTCATTGCCTAATATCCATCAAATTGTAACTTATGGGGATCGAACCCATGTCTCAGAAATGAGAACATAAGCCTCCTACCACTAGACCACAACTGATGGATCGAGCCATTGCCTATATATATAATCTCATTTGCATATATACTTAACTCCCGTCACAACATAAAGGTTTCCACTAGTTAAGCATAACTAACACCGATAAGAAAAAAAGCTAGTCACCCTTTTATGCAATAGACATATTTAATTTACATATTTTTAATTAGTCTATTTATCTTTTGGAGAATGTTTCAAACACAAATTCATGTAAAAAGAAAAAAAAAATTGTTCAACCTGGAGGAGTCTTCACTTTTCGCATAATCAAAGCAATTTACTTACTAAATTAACTAAACTGAAACATATGTTAGCTTTTTGTATAAATACCATCATGGGCTCGGGTAGTAAAACCATGCTAAGCGTTAAGCAAATTACAAAGACTCCGGATATTCACACAAGGGTGCATTTTATTCACACAACCCTATACGGCCCGTAGAGGCCTCTACAGGCCGTAGGGATCAACTTTTGACTTATCTACGGCCCGTAAAGGTCTCTACGGACCATAGATGAACATGAAAAACGAGGTACGAGGTTCAGTCCTGACTACCAATGATTATGATCCCCTCTACGGACCGTAGAGGCCTATATGGGCCGTAGAGAGTTTTGTTTTTTTTTTTTTTAGATTGTGTTGGAATGTATGTGTTAAGTTTTTTTTATAAAAAGTAAAATAGCATAATCAACAATTTTTTTATAAAAAATTTTTGAGTTCTTATTTCCACTGCTTAATATTAGATTAACAATTAATGGTTAAGATAAAGATGTCTAATTAGGTATTGAATTTTGTTACTTTTGATTGTTCCAATAGTAACTTTAATCGGATGGATAAGTCATTTCTTCAGTTTTGTTGTTAAATTTAATAGTTGTTTTAGGTATGGAATTTAGTTCATACAGACAATTGTTTTGTTTGAGAGTATTATTTTTTATTAAATAGCGTTTTATTATCATTCTATTTCATATGTAAAATTGATATGTCATATTAGATTTCTCAACCCCAGGAATTTTCCGGGGCATAATCTAGTACTAAATTATTATTAAGTGAAAAAAAATATTTTGTTTATGCTATTTTACTTTTTATAAAAAAAAAAAAAAAAAAAAAAAAAAAAAAAAAACCTCAACACATCCATTCCAACACAATCTAAAAAATAAAAAAAAAAACAAAAGAAAACCTCTACGGGCCCGTAGAGGCCTATACGGCCAGTAGATGGCTGGAAAATGGCTCGTGGAGGCCATTTATGGGTCGTAGAGGTCATCTTCTCTACGGCCCATAAGGGTCTCTACGGCCCGTTTATGGGCACCATCTACGGCTCGTAGAGGCCTACATGGGTTGTAGTTATGTTTTTTAAGTGTTGTTTATTAGTTTTAAGCATGTTATTTGAGTTTTTTATAAAAAAAAAAATTCATTTCTTATTATAATGATAAAATAGCATAAACAACAATTTTTTTTTATTTTTTTTTCATTTAATATGTAACATATTAGGTCTTCTTTGTTTGTGTGAGTCTATATTAGCTAGTAGGAATCAAGAGCGTGTTCTACAATATTGTCGCTTCGTGACCCTGATTACTGTCAGGCCAGCTTCACTTCATTTATCAGAGTGCTTATAATGATCAAATATCATATGGCCACCCAGGTCCTCCATTTAGGTCCTGGAAACTTCAACCCTAAATAGTTACAGCCTTTTAAGCTGGAGTTTTTTCTTATGTACGAATCTCTAAGTTATTGACGCTTTTTGAGTCTGATTACCATACGGCCTTCCTGATCCTCCATTCGGGTCCCTGAAACTCCAACCGTACCGATAGGTACAACCGTTTAAGTTGAAGTCTTATCTTATGTACGAATCTCTACGTAATTGTCGATTCGTGAGTCTGATTGCCTTCTAGTCACCTTCGTATCACTTATCTTTGTATGGAGTATGATCATCTATCATGCGGCCTTCCAGTTCCTCCATTCGGGTCCCTGAAACTCCAACTGTACCTATTGTAACAACCTGGCACCGACCCCCAAAATTTTTTTTTGAGTAATAATATTATTGTCATGTAATAAAAGCGAACCAAAACCAATAATGAGCGAGCCGGTTAGGTGCGAAAATGAAAACCGAATCTTGTATATAAAATATTATTAGAGAATACATGACACGAGACCGAGACCAGATCGATACACGTTAACGAACCCAACCCGTGACTAGAGATTAGTCACCATGGCGGGGACAGTTGTCCCCACCCACATTTGCCATATGGATCACCCACCTTAAGACTTTGACACATGCACACCCACATATTATAAAAACTCACCTACACACATAACCACACATAATACACACAAACGTACTGATATTTTTAGAGAGAGATAGAGTGAGCTGAGAGAAGCAGATGGCGGATCTCTTCCATTAACGGCGGAGCACGGGCGGGGCAGCGGCGGAGCTACGGCGGTACTACTCCGAAATAATATAACCACCATCCACTTCACTTTAAAAGGGTCTAAAGAGAGAGAGGCCGGCCCTAGGTCTATGACCGGCCGGCGCCACTGGTTCGGGATCGATGGTGGAGATTTGTAAGTTCCAATAGAATCAGTCACATCTCTGATACTTGAGCGGCTGTGGTGATGACGATGACGGTTCCGGTTTGGGC
The DNA here is from genome assembly GCA_030844895.1 of Ambrosia x helenae. Taxonomy (NCBI): domain Eukaryota; kingdom Viridiplantae; phylum Streptophyta; class Magnoliopsida; order Asterales; family Asteraceae; genus Ambrosia; species Ambrosia x helenae. The sequence goes on along the minus strand of CM061224.1, from coordinate 73,277,304 downwards.
TTCTGTTGATGAACCGGTTACGGTTGGGTTTCCAGGATGTATAAATTGAGGTTGTAAATCAGTAGTGGTGGTTACTGATGGTTGTGATGGTGGCTGTAGTGGTCATACTTAAGATAGCATGATGGAGTTAGAGTCCCAACTATTACTGTTTGTAGCCAATTCCATGGGGGTTTCATGACTAAGGTAAATATTACTAAACTAGAGTCTGATTACCTGTAGATATGTGATGTTTTATAAGGTTGATGAAGTTGGTTGTTGATACAGAGGATACAACACTTATGGGTAATTAATAGTGGTAATGAACTGGTGCCAAGGGTTACCGTTGAAGAGTCTCTTCCGGTTACGGTTGCGTTAAATGTTGAAGAGCCTTTCCATCATACGGCTGCGGTAGAGGAAGTATGCACGCCTCAAGCTATGGCTCAGTCGCAAGTAGCTGACAGCAGGAAGAAGTATCGTCGCAAGTCGCGGGCTAAATCTAGAACTACGGGTAGTGCCTCTCTTGAACGACCAAAGAAAAGGCCGAGGGAGAATAACGATATATTTGGGGTGGATAGATTGATCGGGATCTTGTCTAATGGGTCTTCTTCGGCGGACGGTGGAGAATCAGGTAACGAGGAAATGTTTTTGACTCCGGATTTGAACCGTAGGAATGTCGACGTAGAGGAAGAAGTAGTCTCTGTGGCGGCTGGTTCTCAACCTATTGACGTGGAATCTGATAAAACGGTGGAGTTGAGCCGTGTTTTGGGGGTGGAGAATTTAGATGATTTTGTTCCTAACGTTAAGGAGGTGCTCCGCAGCGAAGGTTATCAAGTGGTTGATCAATGAATGTTTTGTCTCTAAATGTTCGTGGTATAGGGAATCTCGACAAAGCAGACTGGGTTCGTAGTTTACGGGCTACGAACGAGGTTAGTTTCGTTATGTTACAAGAAACTCAATTTAATTCTATGGATACGGTAAATCTTGGGCGTTTTTGGGGTTATGGGGAATTCCATTTTGACTGGATTTCTTCGTCAGGCAGGTCGGGAGGGTTGTTGTCTTTATGGGACCCAAAAATCTTTAAAATGGATAGTGTGGTTAAAAACACCAACTGGTTACTTGTTTCGGGGGTGATGAAAGGTAGCGGTGCCCGTACCATATGTTAAGTGTGTATGCTCCTCAAAGTCTAGTATCTAAACGGGTTTTGTGGGAAGAAATCAAAGGCATGGTGGGTGAAGGGGGGGGTAGATGGGTTGTGGCCGGGGATTTTAATGCTGTCAGACATGCGGATGAAAGACGGAATTCTAATTTTAATGCGGTTGAGGCGGCCGAATTTAATGATTTTATTGATGCTTCTGATTTGCATGAGTACTCCTTGAAAGGGAGGCGTTTTACTTTTGTTGCAGGTGACAAATTAAGCCGTATTGACAGATTTTCGTTAGTTGGGAGGTGTTCATGGAGTGGCCTTGTGCTAAGTATATTGCTTTGGAGAGGTATAAATCTGATCACAGTCCGATGTTATTGAAGACGGGCTCGAATAATTTCGGTTCCAAGCCTTTCAGGTTTTTCAACTCATGGATTGGTAGAGAGGATTTTGGGGCGGTTGTTATAAATACGCTTGAGAATGATTCTTTTAGTGGTGTTCCGGATGCAAGACTCATGTCAAAGTTCAAGAGGTTACGAAAAAATATTTCTGATTGGGTGAACCGTACTAAAGCCAATGAAACAGAGGAAAGACGGGTTTTGGTTGATGAACTTAATATGTTGGATAAGACCGTGGAGAGTAGAAATTTGGATGAAGGCGAAGCTTGGTCCTTGTTGGAGATTAAGCGTCGTATAGGGGAGTTAGATGATTTCAAAAATCGTGACCTGAAACAGAAGGCTAGATGCAAGTGGGCCGCTTATGGGATGAAAATTCGAGATACTTCCATGGTTGTATTAATAAGCGAAAGGCGTCTAATCATATTCCGGGGTTAGAGGTGAATGGTAGGTGGGAGATGAATCCTAGCATAATTAAAAGGGAGGTTATGAGCTTTTTCAGGGATAAGTTTAAAGAGTACATCCCGGTTCGGCCGAAGCTCAATTGTTACGGTTTGTCTGCATTGACCGAGCACGAGGCTGAAGGGTTAGCGGCTATTTTTACGACTCAAGAAATTAAACGAGCGGCGTTCGATTGTGGTGCGGATAAGGCTCCGGGGCCTGATGGGTTCAATTTTCGGTTCATAAGGCATTTTTGGAGTTTTTTTGAGGCTGATTTCGTTGACATCTTGGGGTATTTTCATGAGATGCGACGTTTCAGTCCGGGGGTGGGGTCTTCTTTCATTACTTTAATTCCCAAGACAGGCGATCCTTCGAATCTGGGGGATTTTAGACCTATTAGCCTTATTGGGAGTATTATTAAAGTGGTTTCTAAGGTGTTGGCAAATCGGTTGAAGGCGGTCATTAACCGCGTTGTTTCTGAAACACAATCGGCGTTTTTATCTGGTAGATACATTCTTGACGGTCCCTTGATGATCAGTGAGGTTATTTCTTGGGCAAAAAAGAGAAATAGGAAGATTTTTTTGTTCAAGATCGATTTTGATAAGGCGTACGACAACGTCAATTGGGAGTTTCTGTTGTCTGTTATGGCGCAAATGGGTTTTCCTGATGTGTGGTGCGAATGGGTTCGTGGTATTCTTGAGTCATCTAGAGCCGCTGTGCTCGTTAACGGGTCTCCTACTTTTGAGTTTGGTTGTCAAAAAGGTATTCGTCAGGGGGACCCGCTCTCTCCTTTTTTATTTATTATTATGATGGAGGCGTTTTCTGGGATGCTCAGTCAGGCTAGCGATATAGGTGCTTTTCATGGGATTAAGCTTCCCAACGATGGTCCTATTTTGTCACACCTGTTGTACGCGGACGATGCAATGATCATGGGAGAGTGGTCGACTTTTAATTTTAGTAATTTGCGGCGGATCCTACGCATCTTCTATTTATGTTCCGGTTTGAAGATAAATCTTCATAAATCGGTTATATATGGTATTGGTGTCGATAATATTGAGGTCGTAGGCATGGCTGAAGAGCTCGGGTGCAAAACTGGTTCTTTACCATTTACGTATTTGGGCATTAAGGTTGGGGCCAACATGAATAGAGTTGGGAGTTGGGAGCCTGTAGTATCGAAGTTTAAGAGCCGTCTTTCAAAGTGGAAAGCGAATACGCTTTCCATAGCAGGTCGGTTGACTCTCATTAAATCAGTGCTGGATAGTCTGCCTACGTATTATTTTTCTTTATTCAAGGCGCCAAAGAAGATTATTGGGGAGTTGGAAGGTCTTATGAGGCGTTTCTTATGGGGTGGCTCGGATGAGGTGCGGAAAATGAGTTGGGTTGCTTGGGAGACTGTTACTAAACGGGTTACTGACGGGGGGTTGGGGGTAGCGTCCCTTGAAGTTAATAATAATGCTTTGTTAATCAAGTGGTTATGGAGGTTTCGCAACGAACCAAGTGCGCTGTGGAGGAGAGTTATTAGCGCTATACATGGATCGTCTAGGAGTTGGGGTGTGGCGCCTTGTAACAACGCAATCACGGGAGTCTGGAAAAATTGTGTTTCGTTTTGGAATAGGCACAAGGTTGACGGGACGGGTATTATTAACATTCTTCGTGGGAACCCGGGGATGGTAAAAGTATTCGATTCTGGCTTGATACTTGGTTGGGGGTTGAACCGCTTAGAGACGCTTTTCCGGGCTTGTTCGCTATAGAAAAATCAAAACGGGTTAAGGTTCATGATCGGTTATTAGTTCAAGGCAGCAGTCGGTTGATTAAATGGGAATGGTCTCGTGCGCCGTCTACCAGCGACGAAATCTCAGCCAAAGCGGCGTTGGAAACCTTGCTACAAGAGGTGGTTTAGATGATTCGGTTGATTCTTGGTCGTGGTCGTACGGGTCGTCCGTCGTTTTTGAAGTGGCTTCGGCCAAAGATTGGCTTCGTGGTTCCTCGGTCAGTAATGTGCCTTTCGAGTTTACATGGAGCTCTTGGGTTCCACAGAAGTGTAATATTTTCATGTGGCGCGCGTTTTTGGATCGTCTTCCTACAAAGGTGGCTTTGGCTCATAGAAATATTTTCGTTGATAATTCCCTTTGTGTGTGGTGTGATACGGCTGAAGAATCCATAGAGCATATTATCACCGGTTGCGGTGTGGCGCATGGGGTGTGGGACAAGGTAGCTTCTTGGTGTATGATCCCGCGTCCGTTCGTCTTTCATGTCAGAGATGTTGTTTTGATGCATGAGCAGTGTAGTGGTTCGTCTATAAAAAAAGCGGTCATTCAAGGTATCAATATTATCACCTGTTGGAGATTATGGAAAGCAAGGAACGAGAAGGTGTTCGACAATAAAGACCCAAATGTGGTTAGCTTGGTGGTGGATATCAAGACTTTGGGGTTTCTCTGGTACAAGCATAGATTTAAGGGTGGGGTGGTGGATTGGAATCGTTGGTTGTCTTTTGATGTAACGTAATTTTTATTATTTGATTGTGGATTTCCTTGGTTTTCGGCTTCTGTCTCTGTCTTGGAGATAGAAGTCGGTTTTGGTTGGTGTTAATGAAAGTTTCTTTTCAAAAAAATTTGGAAGCTATGGAGCTGAATATAAGGTGCTTAAGAATCGGGTTAAAGGCTGGCTAAATAGTCAACTCGAGTTAAAGAAGAATGGACATAGTCAACAGGAGCATGGAGGCGTGTGCGGGTTGAATTACAAACGAAGCAGCAGCAAGTGAATAGGTATAAACGGTTACCCAAAAGCTTAAGTTAATATACTTATCTAACTAAAGAGTAATTGCGCGTAAGCACGTGTGGGATCTTGACGAGCTTGATAGATCGGACTCGACTTCATAAAACTAAGTTAAGGAATCTATATATAACGTATAGACTAATAAGGTCAACGCACCTATAATAAACTACTTGATTGTATATTTTTAGCTTGGTGAGGATGGTGATTGAGGTGAATATAGGAATGGGCATTACGACTAAAAGAGTAGTATGGTATATACACTGACCTTAAGCTTATGAATATTGACTTCCTAAACTTGACCAGTAACATTGACAACAAATGTGTAAATGATTGGTACCTCATAAATGTTAATGCTATCAAGATGCTTGTGATGATTAGATTTCTGAAATATAAATAACTCGACCACTGATAAGATGATGATTGACAATGAGATTTGAATGATAAGTATAAGATCTAAGACTACATGAGACAAACACTTGAGGTAACCTTTATGGACTAAAGAATAGTTATATGATAGAACAAAAATAGTTAAACCTTTGAGCTCGTCCACACGTGTAACCGCGACGTTGGTTACATGAGCTAATGATTATAAACTTCAATAGGATCATGCCAACGATTGATAAATGGGATCTTGGCTTCGGAAACTATGTGACGGTGTGATGTGATGTTATATGATACGCTACCAAGGTGAGTTCCGTGTACCATCCCCCTCTTTGTGTTTTATAAATATTTTGGGGTGAACATGTGCTTGTGTGTGTGATTTGACTTAGTGACGTGACAAGATACTTGCTGCCGGATACCAGACACTGACACTCATTAACCCAGGGGTTGGGCCACTTAATATGTGGGTAGTACTACTTGGGGAAACCCCCACACACAGTGGATCCGGAAGCCCGGAAAACCCTCCACTGAGGTCCACGGGGCCGTTGTGACATGTATTTTGCCAGGGGAATCCATAATGGCAGTAGATGGATTCAGCGTATAGGTTTGAGGTGTCGCTTGTACATCATCACCATGTGTTGTGTTGTGGAAACTTGTGAACTTGTTTTTGAGATGACAAACCTGTTTTGGATTTATTTAACTATTACACGGACTCACCAGCGTAATTGCTGACCCAAACTCTTTTAAGCATGTGTTCAGGTACTGCAGACGGATGGATGGCAATGCGAGGTATATGCTTGTTAGATGCGAACTAGAGGTTATCATGATAGAAGATTCGGACTATAAGTGTTGCGGACTAGAGCTTCTAGAGTTATGGACATGTAGAGATCGGATTGACTAGTGGATAACAATCCGCCAGCTGCTTCGACGACCGCCGCGTCTCATCCCTGCATAGTTATTAGTTTACTTTATTTAAGTTATGTATTCATATTTTGAATTAGAAATTGTATAACATTTAAATATTTGTTATCGTTGCTTCCGTTGTGCAAGTCTGCTACCAAACTGTCGTAACGTCCAGCCCCCTCCTGTTCGGGTTGTTACACCTATAGTTGCAATTTTTTTTTAATTTTTTTTCATTTAATATGTAACATATTAGGTCTTCTTTGTTTGTGTGAACCTATATTAGCTAGTAGGAATCAAGAGCGTGTTCTATAAGATTGTTACGATTGTATTTCCGCTGCTTGATATTAGATTAACAATTTATGGTTAAGATAAAGATGTCTAATTAGGTATTGTTTTGTTTGAGCGTATTATTTTTTTGTTAAAGGGCGTTTTATTATCATTCTATTTCATATGTAAAATTGATATGTCATATTAGATTTCTCAGCCGCGGGACTTTCCCAGGGTATAATCTAATACTAAATTATTATTAAGCAAAAAATATATATTTTTATGCTATTTTACTTTTTATAAAAAAAAAAATTCAACACATCCATTCCAACACAATCTAAAAAAATAAAAAATAAAAAAATAAAACCGCTCTACGGCCCGTAGATGGCTGAAAAATGCTCGTAGAGGCCATCTATGGGTCGTAGAGGCTATCTTCTCTACGAGCCGTAGAGGACCATCTATGTCTACGGGCCCGTAGAGGCCTCTACGGCCCATAGATGGGTTGCTTTTCAGATTGACACACTACAAGTCAATCTCTGTTGGGTTTGTGAAGTCCTTGGTTATTGGGGTTTTTGAGGTTGACAATAGAAGACATGGGCTAGGCCCGGTTTAGTTTTCTTGGTCCCTAAGTTGTTTAACCTAATTGTTCTCTATATATACCCTAGTCATGTATTGTAATCTTGTGTGCCTTGAGCTTAATGAAATAACCTAGTTGCAGCCCGTGGACGTTGGTCCCCCACTAGGACTTAACCACGTAAAATTCTTGTGTCGTGTTTATTATTTTCTGTTCATTGCGTGATAATCGTGTGTGCCGTTTGTGTGTTTGCTCCCGTTGTGCCGACTGATACCTAACAAGTGGTGTCAGAGCTTTGGCTCTCTAACACACTGAGATTTGCACGAACGATTGCGGTGGTGGTTTGGTCGGATATTGTTGTTCGTGATTACGGTTCGAAATTGGAAGGTAAGCCATTTGTTTTTTCCTATTCTTGCTCGAAATTCATGTGAAGGTTTTTTATTAGAAAAACATTGGAAGGAAACTAACTCCTTTGGAGTTTGTGTGGTCAACAAGTAGGGTGATTTTTTATTTTTTTTTTTTGTCGGGATTTGACAAAGATTTGGAATATTAGTTTCTTGGTCAAACATAATAGCAAATAGATGATTTTTTTTTTGAAACTTGCGATTAAGATTTAATAAATCTTGAAAAATCGTTGTTGGCTGTTTCAAAAGTAAGTTTCTGACAGTCGATCAAAGGTCTCAAGGTGTGACAGCTGGTTTAGGGTTTCGATTAGATTGAGTTTCTTTTGGATCCTGCTCTTGTTCCCGGGTATGTCTTGTGATCGTGGTCGGTAGGGTTTACTTGTGGTTGTTTGGCATTTAGAACTTGGTTTTGTGGCTGGATGTTCGTGATCCGAGGAAGTTGAGTACCGATTTATTTTAATCCTTGGACGCATGTTTAGTTTGTTGAATTTGATTGGAGCCACTAATTAAGTTTATTCAGTTGTTGGTCGAGTTTGGGTTGCGGGCTATGTAGGATTTGTTTTCTAAGTTCGGGGTTAGACATTTATTGTTATCAATTGTGATTATATAACCAAGTTTGTGATAACAGTTGGGTTGGGCCAAATTTGTCTACATGGTTATTTGTAGGAGCAAATCGGTTTGATTGAAAGTGTTTAGTAGAACAGTCGTCAAGTTAGGCCCGTGCCATTACTATGTTTGTTCACTAGTTTCTGATTTGTTCCCGTTTGTTATTGTCATAACTGAATACGGGATGGTTATGATCATAATGTTAGACGGGTTTGAGTGTCGGTTGATTGGTTTGTCAATGGAACTTGGATGTGGTACTTAACGATGGTAAAACCTGTAGAAAATGGAACCAGCTGGTTTGGAATACTCTGGGTTTAAGGTATTCCTACTCGAGCGTGCTGGTGATGACATAAGTGAAAAAAAAGGTTAATGTCAAGTCATGTGAACTATTGCTAGCTAGTTGGATGATCTTTCGGTTAGGGTTTGCGTTAACTGGTCGTGTGTACGGTCATAGAACCCTTGGTACCGCTTGCTTTCCATGAAAGCTCGACTACTGCTATAACCATTTGCCTGTTAGCTGGTCTGGAACTGTGATGTTAATTCTTGTTCGGTGGTGAGCGGTGGTTTGACATTTGAGGGGATCTTTGTACTAGTACTGGGTGAAGGTTTTCGCTGGGGAAGTACGAGTGGAGGTTCGACTCATAAGTGTCGGTTTGGCATGGGTTGGGATAACAGAGACAGTGGGAGCTGGGCGTAGTTGACTTATTGGGGTTGCATGGAAGTGTTGACATATTTTAGAGTCGATGTTATAGATAGGAAATTCTACTTCTGAGAATGTGTCGGGGTTTGATACATTGGGACTCAGTGGAAAGTAGTGAGACTCTTGGGTTCGAGATTCTATTTGTCTTCATTTCTTGTTACCTACTTCAATAAAGCATTAGTGAATCTATTGTTGAAGACTTTTGAAGTGTGTAGATTGCTGCGCAACCGGAAGAAGAGAACCAACTTCCGTGTAGTAAAGTCTTGGCTCGCTGATTCGAGAGTTAAACGAGTCTAGTTTATAGCAAAGGACTTTAGGACTCCAAGTAATCTGCTTGAGCGTATTCGGTGTTCTGAGCATGGACGGGATTTTCGTAACAGTGGGAGCACATGGGGTGTTCTGACACAATCTGTAAATCGACGTTAGGTTTGGAAGACCAGGGATCCGAATGAAATCTTTCCATGGAGGTTGCTGTTAGTGGAGAGTGTTCTTTCCACTGTAGTCTCTGGTGCCGGCGATTTGAGTAAGTATGGGCCGGTTGAGATTGAGGATGTGTCCATGGCGGGTTTTGCCATGTCTGGGTCTTTGATGACCATATTGGAGTTGTTGGGAGCTTCAATGGGCCTTTTCAGGTTACTGATGAGAAGGGCCGCTGCAGCTCGATGGATACATGGACAGGTTTGGAGTTTGATTTCTTCTTCGGGAGTTGGACCCGGAAGACTGCTGTTCCTGTGTGTTTAGAGATTACTGAGTACTAGATGATTGGGTTGTTGTTTACTTGTTGGCAGGCTAGAGTTCCTCGCAAGGCCTTCAAGTGGGAGATTGTTGGGTTTGTGAACTCCTTGGTTATTGGGTTTTTTGAGGTTGACAATAGAAGACATGGGCTAGGCCCGGTTTAGTTTTCTTGGTCCCTAAGTTGTTTAACCTAATTGTTCTCTATATATACCCTAGTCATGTATTGTAATCTTGTGTGCCTTGAACTTAATGAAATAACCTAGTTGCAGCCTGTGGACATAGGTCCCCCACTGGGACCGAACCACGTAAAATTCTTTTTTAGTGTTTATTATTTTCTGTTCATCGCGTGATAATCGTGTGTGCCGTTTGTGTGTTTGATTCCGCTGTGCCGACTGTTACTTAACAAGTCTCTTCATTGATGGTCTGCATATCTACGGGCCGTAGAGGCCTCTACGGTCCATAGAAAGTTGTGCAAATTAAAAATTAAGGATGTGCAAATAACATGCCTCATTACAAAAGTGAACCGTACAAAGATAACTTAGATAGTTAGATAAGGGAACTCACTGCAAGACAAAAACAAAAGAAAAAAAAACATGTTCTTAGAGCATTCACAATAGAATCCCCATCCCTCATCCACTCACAATCAATCACAACCACATATTACACTAAACCCCATTAAATTTTCTCTCTCCTCCACTCACAACCACTTTCAACAAATATTATAAAATAAATACAGTTTTTCAGTTTTCCCAAAAAGATTCCCAAAGAACCCAATATTTACCGACACACTGTAAATTCCCTATTTTCTTCACTCACAATTACTTCCAACCCCCAAAAAAATTATAGGGTTTTGTCACCCAATTTTTTTGGGGTTCTACTGTGAATGCTCTTAAGAGCACTCACATCCCATGCACCAAATGTATGTGAGTGTGTCCACCAAATTATATGGGGTGAGTGTAAGTGGTTGTGAGTGGAGAAGAGAGAAAATATTTGGTGAAAACACTGTTTCACCCTAAATATGAAAAGCTACTGTTCACCCCTATATATATTTTAATATTTTTGTAAGTAGTTGTGAGTGAGGAGAGAGAAAATGTAATGATAAAAGTATGAAAAAGTATTATTATTTTAATTAGGAGAGAGGAGATTTAGGGCTAAATTAATGATTTTTAATTTAATTTGATAGATGAGATTTAATGGAGGGGATGCTAATACTCTACGATCCTTCTTTTCATCTACGCACCCATCCATTTTCCTTGATTTCCAGGTGACTTTAAGACACCTAACTTTACTTTATGTGGGTGTGGATTCATGGAACCTAGTGTTTTTAAATATTTAGACTGCAAGGTGTGGACTCGGGAACATGAATCGGGGTACTGAGTTGGCATCGGCCCCGAGGCTCAACACCGCCCTCCTGATTTTTTTTCGGGGATTTCGGGGACTTATCCCCCAATGCACCGAACCATTTGATTGGTTAATCTTTTTATATTATTATTTTTTGTAAAGGAAGGGGGAAGGGGGAAGGAGAGGGAACCATTTCCTTAGTTTGGGGGAGTGAAGGGGGAAAATAATGTGACGCTGATGTGGCATTTGAGGGAGTTGGGGGAAGAGAGCACCACACCAAATAGTCTTAGTAGAGTCGGTATATTAATTTTTTTTATGAACCCCGTAAGAATAGTTGGATGAAACGCATTGTATCAAGGTTAAATTTGTTGTAGTGGTTTGAGTCTACTTACGGTACGTTGTTGTTTTTTTAATCTACATTTAAAGTTAGGTTTTTAAACAAACACACATTTTTGCACAGACGCACTCAAGCACAGCAAACATATATATCGGCTTTTCCATGTATGTACTCGACCCTCGTTGCTTTACTTTATCTATAATCATGCTTTTCCACGTAAGCCTAACTTCTGCATGTTGTATGTTTTCTTTATTTTATGGCTGTTGGTGTTTATGGGATCAATGGATCATTATCATATTCTTGTTTATTAATCAGTTGTGTATGTCTATTATCAATTATTACAGTGATTAGTGAAAATGAGTGTATGGTCACTGTACTAATGTATAACCCTATTGCGTTTTAATATTGATAGTAATATGTTAATTTTTGAATTTTTAAGTACTTTATTTAATATGTCTAGCCTCCGAAACCAGTCTTTCAAACTGCTGAACCGGGAAAAGCAAACCTAAACCGATTCAAAAATGAACTCTCAAACACGAACCGGTTCAGTTCTTAAAAAAACATGTATGTGCACGTCTAGATAATGGTAACAATTAAAAATCAAAGTAACACCATATAATGATTTATCCCAGTCAATCTAATTCTTTTTGGGTAAGCCCGTCAAATGAAAAAGAATAAAGAAAGATGCTCCTATGTTTTATCGTCTTAAAGAGAAGCTAGAGCTATATGTTTTGTCTAGGATGCTAGAGCTAGAGCTCCTATCTCTTGTTTTCATTTGTCCTATGTTTTTTGGTTTGATTTGTTGCATGGCTCTTAATAGTGAACTTAAACAATGAGAAACAGTTTTTTTATTTTTTCATTACTAATAGGGAACATGAATATATCTAAAAAGTATACGATCTTTAGCTAACAGTATTCCTGAAGAAATTAAGTAATGTATTACTAAGACTAACTCCAACGCGTCCGATATTAGATCGTCCAGCCCACGTTGGAGCCGCCCGATTTTAACTGCAGCGTTGGAGCCAACCGCCCGATGATGTCAGAAGGTGAGCCGCCCAAAGTTAATGGCTTTGGTTGTCTTAGTTCTTGAGCCATTTCATTTCATTTTTGATTTTTTTTTTCAACGATAGTTTCGTTTTCAGAGCTCTCGGTTGTTTTAGAAAGGTTAACAGAGTTTAATAGAGTTGTTGTGAAGAAGATGATGTCCTTTAAAGCATATATAGGCCTTTTGTTTTATTATTAAAAGTTTATAATCACCCCTCTAACTTTTAACTTTAAAGTAAACTACATACTAAATTTTGAGGTATGATTTGAATTTTAAAAAAAATCCTAACTGAAAAAGTAATTTAATAAAAAAATCCTTTGAGTGTAATGCAAATTCCATATTTTTATATTTTTTTAATATCTTGTTTAGTTTTATTATTAATTCACTTATATTAATTATTTAACTATATTTTAATAATTTAGCTAATTAAATTTAAAGAAAAATGAGTAATGATGTAGAAAATGTAAGGATATGTAAGAATGTTTTTACAATTAGAGATAAAATTGAGGATTTTTAAGGATTTTAAGTATTTATAAGGATATGATATGAAAGGTGACTAGGCAGGTAAACGCATCTAAAAGCCTCCTTAGCATTAGAGATAGTCTAACACTCTAAAATAGCATAATATTGCTTACTTGTATCTTTTTAACCTAGGATGTACGGATGATAGTTGCAAAGGATTTCATGCTTCAAGAAAATTAAGATACGCCAATGATGCCATGGCAACATGGTTGAAGCATCCTGGTTTTACTCACGAGACCCGGATTCGACTCTCAACTAGCCCCACGCTGGCAACTCGCATGGCATCCCTTTGCGTGGGGCTGGTCTATGTGGGGTTTTTCCGGTCTGATGTCAGCGTGGGTCCGGTTAAGACAACATAGTCTGGCGAAGTTAGGCAGTGAACTTCCCGGAAGAAGGGTGCGATTAAGCACCACGAAAGTTGAAATTTGCCGTAAAAAAATGAAGATATGGTCAAAGAAATTTAAAGTTACAAGAAAAATAAATATTGGTCAAAAGGGTTTTAAAAGGAGATATCGATCAAGAGCTAAGAGTAGTGGGGTTAAATACTACGTACAACTTCACAAGTCTTTGAGGGTAAAGGCGTGTGATTATTGTGGCTTTTTTGATACCGTAGTTAAGGTGTAGTTGAGTTGATGCAATATTTTTTCATAGTTATACACAATTAGATATAATATTAGTTTATTTAAATTTACTAATAAGATATAGTTGTTTCCTGTGAGGAGACTTTAAAATGAGTTAAAAACAAATATTTTGTTACCCACAATGTATGTGAGATACAAATTTTTGCTTTACTAATAACATGTGAAAAGGAGGTTTGGTTAGTCTTGTACTTACAAAGACTGTAACACAACGTGGTCGTTGGTCTTGTAGTAAGTATGTACGAGAGGAGGCACTAGAAGTCTTACATGAAGATCATACATCACTGCTTAGATTGCACATCAAAAAGATCAAGCGACAATTTATTGAATTAAAAGTGATCAGCAACTGATGATCCGGTCGTCACGGGTCATGCAAAACCTAAATAACCTATGTAGTTAGGGTAAATAGGGTATCGAATCCAAGCAGCGTGTGGTTATCGAATGTTGTTTAGTTGATTGGAGAATATTGCTTATGAAGATGCTATGTGATTTATGAAGATTGCACTTTGTTCATTTAAGAAATTCAGTTGGAAGGAGTTTTGATTTGTAAAAGTTAAATTAAAAATGTAATAGAAATAGTAGAAAACAAATTAGATTGTAAGCAATTAATTAAAAAGACCACACCTGGGTTTCAACAAATGAAGTCTAAGGTTATCACAAATGAGTCAAATAATTATGATGCAATTGGTGATAACAGATTGATTATCCAATAGGCTTAGATATCAAGAATCATCAACATTCAAAGATGGACAACAATATACTTCATTACACTATAACATGCAACCCTATGTTTGTGTTAAAGCAAGAAACCATGTTCATGACATTAGAAGTTGGCATAAGATCAATTAGCTAAAATGGCTTCAACATAAGATTAATCACAATTTAACACAATAGTTCAAACACACAATTACACAATTAAAGTTTAAGAAATACCCAAATGTTAAACCCTAGACTTCAATTGTTTACTCCCAAGTGTGATACAAAGAGATTAGCCACTCATGGCCATGGAGCTAAATTCTTCAATAATTGGGTCTTGAATCTTGAAATCTTGAATAATATGAGGATTTGATGTTCTTGATATAGAATGATTGAGATTGATAGGATGGAGTTGTGGAGAAAAAGATGCTCAATAATAATCCTTCAAGGTGTTTAAAAACCAGAAAATACGAAACTTCCGTGTTGATACTCATTGAAAAGCATTAAAGGAGACGTTGACTGAACATTGCGTCGGCTACGCCACATTCTGGCGTCGGCCACGCCAGAAGTGGCGTAGGTGACACCGGGTCTTCTTTGGCTACGAGATTTTGCTCTGTCCTAAAACATTTTGGCACCATTCTCCTACGCTAGTGGCGTCAGCTACACCAGAAGTGGTGTAGGCGATGCCAGCTTGTCCCAGAACACCCGTCTCAGATTTTCTTGTTCAGTTTATCCCTCCTTATGCTTCCGAGATGTTCCAAAAGCTCCGGAGTTGCACTCTTTTCGTGTTAGTACCTGAAATACATAAGGCACATCAAAGTAATGCTATTCCACAATCATTTATGTATTAATCAATCATTTTTAGCTTCATTAACTCTTTTACTTTTACCAACCCATCACATCCCCACACTTGAGCTTTGCTTGTCCTCAAACAAATTGTGTGTTGCAAACCAACTAGAAAGACATTATCATTCCAACTTCTTTGTCGATTCTCAACTGTGGTCTCTAGTCATACCCTAACTCGCAAGACTTACGCCTCTTAGTAGATTTACATCCCAAATATTTGAATAATGCTCAACTTTATAAAACAAGAAATTGCCTAGCCAGATCCAACTGAGACCCGAGTTCACAATTATGCACACCCCTCACAATGGTCACTCTACTCAGTTTAATCAAAACTAGTTGTGATGTACTAGTATAGTCACTCAAAACTGATTATAATGCATGTTAGTATAGGCTTGCAACTCAATCGCACTTCACCAAATTACACAAAAGCAAGCACAAGTCAAAAGGTCTTTAATGGGTTGTAACTTGGCTGGGTGAGGGGTATTGAATGGGATATTTAAAACAAGTGGCTAAGGTGATGAAAATTCGATTTTTATTACATTAAACAACTAATCAAAACAAATTGTTTAATTATAAGACAATGATGCACCTTTTAGCAACGATCAACTAAAGCATCTTTTTTAAGAGACTTTGCTCTCTCTATCTCTTTTTTTTTTTGTAACTAACAATAAAAATTATAACTATTTACAGCATAGAGAACTTTCATCACTCGGGTTTAAAGTGAAAAAGGCTTACGGGTTAACTGGGTTGAAACGGGTGGTCAATTGAAAAGGTTTAAGGCTCAAGATTGGTTAACTAAGGGATATTGAAACGGTCCAGGAATGATAAAATTGGTTTAAAAATAAAAAAGGTTGAACCTAATGCCTTAATCATTATTGTGCTCACCGTTAGTCTAGGGTGGTAAACGTATCAAAAGTTGCAAGTTCTACCTTGTGCAATTACAATGGCACACTCAATTCAAATGAACACAACATGCAAATAGGAGTATAAATTTATAAAGTGTAGCATGTTGTGGTGGCTCAATTATCTCACATGAACATGAATGGGGAAATGGGTTGCCGACATGCAAAAAATGTTACCCTTTTCTTGTTTTCTCTAACTAAGAAATTCATATTTTCCTCAAAAACAACCTTCGGAAAAACATATCAAGGAACTTTAAGAGTTTATTACCATGATTAGGGATCGACATTCATGATTCAACAATCAAATGGAACTACAGAATTGTATATTTTTCTCCCCCTCCCCACACTTTAAAAATGAACATTGTCCTCAATGTTTCAAAATTGAAGAGCGATGTTTATTCTGAAAAAGCTATGTGTAGGGTGTGATCAATTGTAACATTTCGCGAATAATAATTGTACGTTATGTATAAGTTGAATAAAAACGTCAAGTTCTATTATTATTATTCGTATTTAATTATTTTTGTGGCATTTTGAACCCTAATACTATGATAATTATTCATTAGATATATATATATATATATATATATATATTATATGTTAAATAAAATGTCAAAAAAATTGTGCTTGGGCCGGGACTCGAACCCGCGTCTCAAGCCGGTTCAATACACACACCACACAAACCAACTGCTCTAGCCAAGACTCTTGTTTTAATCCGGACACATTATAATTATAACATGATTCAAAACATCTTAGTTGACTTGGAAAGTCAACTGAGATCCACGAATTACCATAATCACGACCAATAACTCGTAATTGATCTGTGATTGGCATTACAACGCGATTACCGGCCTGTTGTGACTCATACACACGGCAATTGTCAATCAATTGTTACCATATTTGATCCACGACGCGTCAAACATTCATTACAAAGTCAACGTTGCCAATTCGAACATCCAGACCATTACCCTATAAATTGGACATTCCTGTACGATCACAACTCGCCACCATTCATTCTTTCTAAACCCCTAATTTCTCATAAAAATCTGCTATTCTTGGAATTCTGTTCGAGTTTGACTTCGAAGTTTGACCGTTCATTTCGTATTCGATTAAGCTTTGTAAGTATAATGTTTATTGTGGGTTTTATTGATCGGCACCCACACAACATAAACCCTAAGGTCAATTGGGTTAATGTTGTGTGGATTGCCCGATTGTAGAATCTAGGGCTCGTATTTTGATTTTGGGGAAGAACACGAATTACCGATGTTATTTATTTTAAATAAACAGAAACCAAACACAACCACTGGTCTCGACCAGGTGGTTGTGTCTGGTGCCCACTAGCTGAGCCACGCGGGTTCGATCCCCGACTGTGGCAAACTCTTTTCTTTATTTTGTTTTTTAATCAAACAATCAAATTAATTATATATATTACTTATATTTTATAAATTCGTTTTAAAATATTAAAACTCTTTTAATAATTCTACAATAATTATTTTAAGTTAATAAAATGAAAAAGTTTAACTTACAATTTTTAGTTTTCAAAAATTTATTTATTTAATATATTTAATAAATAAATCAAGTTTATTCTATTATATTTATAAAATTTATTAAAATATCAAAACAATTTTATAAATTTCCACAAAAATTATTCTGAGTTCATATAACAATAAACTTTTCTGAAATGATTTTTATTTCTGAAAAATCATTTATTTAATATTTTTAATCAATTTTTGTTAGTTTTAATCATAATTAAATCATAATAAATCCAATTTTTAATATTTTTGCACCAAAATTTTATACAAATTCTTTCTGATTATTTAGAACAGAAATATAGATTTTAAACTAATAATTCTTTAATTTTAGTATTTTTAAATATTAAAGTTAAATTTTGATAATTTGTTATAAATAGAATTAATATTCTATTTTAAATAATTTTATAAAAATTATTTTTATACTTTAAACACATTATGGTGACCATCTTAAATTCAAATTTTATAAAAAGATTTTGTCCATTTATTTACTAAATTTCTCTCAACTATCAAGCATTTTTATTATTAATCAAACGAGTATTTATCCCCAATTCAAAGCCCTAGAACTTATACATTTGTAGAGTAGATAGACTTAGACATATTTATTACCTTATTATAGGGTGATATTTGACACTTTTGAGCAACACCACTATTCAATTTTTCAAGAAGTATAACATTTTGCTAAGGTGAGTTTTACATAGCCCCTTTTCTATTTATCACAATTTTTGGGGTGAAACATGTTACAACATCATTTATGCAATTCAATCATCAATGTGTCTATGTGTTTTTCTATGTTGCATTATGTCTTGAACATAACTAGGGTAAGCACAATTCTAGCATAATCATTAACATTGATCAGCCGACGGTATACATTGATAGATCTATTGGACTGACAATCCCACCCGGATACGTGCCTCCTACAAAGGTAGCGTGGGTGTTTGTTATCGCATAACATATTCGAGTGAACCATGAGCGTATGGGATGTACCACAATACAACAGTCACAAGGGTTGATTATGCACTCGATTTACTTCTAGTATGTTTTCACTTATGGACTAGACTTGCCATGACACATGAATTGCATAACATTTTTATTCAATTATCAAAACCTATGTAATTCTTACCAACTTTTGTTGACCCAAAATATTTTCAACTTAACATGTTTCAGGTTCTACTTGCTTGAAGATTTGAATTAATGCTTGAAGATGTGTGCATAGTTTTATTCAATTTGATGTACGGACTCTTGTAGAACAATTGTATGTAATTTATTTAAATCATTTAATGAAATTTATTATTTACCATGAGCTACTGAACAATCATCAATACGTGACATCTCGATGTTTCCGCCATCGGTTGGGGTGTTACAGATTGGTATCAGAGCCATGGTTATAGGGAATTAGGTTATTAGAAAAATAATCTAGTCTATAACCATAGGATTTAACGAGTACTTTCTTCTTTTACTTGCTATTCTCTATCTCCCTCCTACTTCTTATCCCTACTTTCATCCTTACAAGAAGGTTGCTCTCCATCACTGGATCTACTCTCAGACTAATAGGACAAAATCCTCAGGTTTAACCTGAACCACCTTGAGATCTCGTTGAAGTTCTAGATGTTAATAACGAACACGTGCAATCTGGAAGGGTGAACGCCTGTATTATGAGTCTTCTGTCTAGGCTGGCATTGCGCATATATCCCAATCAGACGAGGGACCCGGATGCCTACCTGGGAATTCTCGGGATGAGTGTTCACTTATAGGCTAAAGCATGTCTTCATATGTTATTAGAATCTAGAATCTTTGATAAGTCAACGTTTTCGTTTATTCGTTTTAATTAATGAATAAATGATTACATTCCTTATATAATCTCATTCATTTCATTGTGTCCCTTACAGATCATGCCTCCACGTCGCAGCGCTCGCCTTAACAGTGGTGACAATCATGATGAAGGCAGTAGCAATCACAACCATAACCACAACACTAACCACAACAACAATAACAACAACAACAATGGTGTCGGTGCCCAACTGGCTGCAATCATTTCTCAACAAATGGCGTAGCAAATCGCAACTCTGGTTCCCAACTTACTAGCTCAAGTCATCCAGATAAACGGCAACGGGAACGGTAACGGCAACGGGAACCAACCTAAGTGTGATACCTGCCAGTATCAGCACCCAACCCAAGTGCCCTGCCGACAGTGCACCAATTGTCAAAGGTATGGGCATCTTGCGGATGCTTGTCGAATCCCTGCTACAAACACCCTTGCTGCTCCAAATAATCCCGCGAGAGACCCCCCAGCTACTTAACAGCAAACCCCACCATTTGAATGATGTCTACTTTTTAAATTCTATGTATTGACATTTTTTATTCAAGTAATAAATTCGAGTATTATCATAACATCTGAGTGCATGCTTGTTTGAATGTGAACTAATTGCTATATCTATAATCATACTTGCTTACTTGTACAACAATTAGTTGACTACCAAACAACCTACTCAATGATTGGTAGAGGTCATCATGTCTTTCCAACAGTCGGGAGAGGCCCTACAACCTGCTCAACGAATGGTGAAGACTATCGAACCTGCTCAACAATCGGTAGAGTCATAAAAGGACGCAAAACCCTAATGTAAGGTAAATTGGTAATTACGGTCCGGAACGTAATCATGAATTTACAGGTACATTAAGGTAGTGTGGAATTTTATCAAGGTTTCCGGTAGTCGACCAATTGTAAACCTGGTGTTTTTCTTTTAACTTTGGGACGAAGTTCCCAAAAGTAGGGGAGACTGTAACATTTCGCGAATAATAATTGTACGTTATGTATAAGTTGAATAAAAACGTCAAGTTCTATTATTATTATTCGTATTTAATTATTTTTGTGGCATTTTGAACCCTAATACTATGATAATTATTCATTAGATATATATATATATATATATATATATATATATATATATATATATTAATTATATGTTAAATAAAATGTCAAAAAAATTGTGCTTGGGCCGGGACTTGAACCCGCGTCCCAAGCCGGTTCAATACACACACCACATAAACCAACTGCTCTAGCCAAGACTCTTGTTTTAATCCGGACACATTATAATTATAACATGATTCAAAAACATCTCAGTTGACTTGGAAAGTCAACTGAGATCCACGACTTACCATAATCACGACCAATAACTCGTAATTGATCTGTGATTGGCATTACAACGCGATTACCGGCCTGTTGTGACTCATACACACGGCAATTGTCAATCAATTGTTACCATATTTGATCCACGACGCGTCAAACATTCATTACAAAGTCAGCGTTGCCAATTCGAACATCCAGACCATTACCCTATAAATTGGACATTCCTGTACGATCACAACTCGCCATTCATTCTTTCTAAACCCTTAATTTCTCATAAAAATCTACTGTTCTTGGAATTCTCTTCGAGTTTGACGTCGAAGTTTGACCGTTCATTTCGTATTCGATTAAGCTTTGTAAGTATAATGTTTATTGTGGGTTTTATTGATCGGCACCCACACAACATAAACCCTAAGGTTAATTGGGTTAATGTTGTGTGGATTGCCCGATTGCAGAATCTAGGGCTCGTATTTTGATTTTGGGGAAGAACATGAATTACTGATGTTATTTATTTTAAATAAACAGAAACCAAACACAACCATTGGTCTGGACCAGGTGGTTGTGTCTGGTGCCCACTAGCTGAGCCACGCGGGTTCGATCCCCGGCTGTGGCAAACTCTTTTCTTTATTTTGTTTTTTAATCAAACAATCAAATTAATTATATATATTACTTATATTTTATAAATTCGTTTTAAAATATTAAAACTCTTTTAATAATTCTACAAAAATTATTTTAAGTTAATCTAATGAAAAAGTTTAACTTACAATTTTTAGTTTTAAAAAATTTATTTATTTAATATATTTAATAAATAAATCAAGTTTATACTATTATATTTATAAAATTCTATTAAAATATCAAAACAATTTTATAAATTTTCACAAAAATTATTCTGAGTTCATATAACAATAAACTTTTCTGAAATGATTTTTATTTCTGAAAAATCATTTATTTAATATTTTTAATCAATTTTTGTTAGTTTTAATCATAATTAAATCATAATAAATCCAATTTTTAATATTTTTGCACCAAAATTTTATACAAATTCTTTCTGATTATTTAGAACAGAAATATAGATTTTAAACTAATAATTCTTTAATTTTAGTATTTTTAAATATTAAAGTTAAATTTTGATAATTTGTTATAAATAGAATTAATATTCTATTTTAAATAATTTTATAAAAATTATTTTTATACTTTAAACACATTATGGTGACCATCTTAAATTCAAATTTTATAAAAAGATTTTGTCCATTTATTTACTAAATTTCTCTCAACTATCAAGCATTTTTATTATTAATCAAACGAGTATTTATCCCCAATTCAAAGCCCTAGAACTTATACATTTGTAGAGTAGATAGACTTAGACATATTTATTACCTTATTATAGGGTGATATTTGACACTTTTGAGCAACACCACTATTCAATTTTTCAAGAAGTATAACATTTTGCTAAGGTGAGTTTTACATAGCCCCTTTTCTATTTATCACCATTTTTGGGGTGAAACATGTTACAACATCATTTATGCAATTCAATCATCAATGTGTCTATGTGTTTTTCTATGTTGCATTATGTCTTGAACATGACTAGGGTAAGCACAATTCTAGCATAATCATTAACATTGATCAGCCGACGGTATACATTGATAGATCTATTGGACTGACAATCCCACCCGGATACCTGCCTCCTACAAAGGTAGCGTGGGTGTTTGTTATCGCATAACATATTCGAGTGAACCATGAGCGTATGGGATGTACCACAATACAACAGTCACAAGGGTTGATTATGCACTCGATTTACTTCTAGTATGTTTTCACTTATGGACTAGACTTGCCATGACACATGAATTGCACAACATTTTTATTCAATTATCAAAACCTATGTAATTCTCACCAACTTTTGTTGACCCAAAATATTTTCAACTTAACATGTTTTAGGTTCTACTTGCTTGAAGATTTGAATTAATGCTTGAAGATGTGTGCATAGTTTTATTCAATTTGAAGTACGAACTCTTGTAGAACAATTGTATGTAATTTATTTAAATCATTTAATGAAATTTATTATTTACCATGAGCTACTGAACAATCATCAATACGTGACATCCCGATGTTTCCGCCATCGGTTGGGGTGTTACATCAATCAATCCCCAACAACTAAATTCCTATTATTCAAAGATGAACATACTCAAGAAATTTTTGATTAAAGGAATTGAGTGCACCTGATTAGCAACCGGTAGTGCATATTCTTCAACTTCCTCTTGACCCAATTAGAAGCTCCTTTCTTCCTTGTTACCTGCATCAATCCTTACCCTTCTCTTTGACATCAACCAAAAAGCATTTGAAGGAAAATAGGATTCACATTACCTACCAATTATTCAGCAAAACAAACATACTAAAATAAAACACACACACAACTCATGCACACATACAAAACACACAAACACAAAACACATAAAATCATACCTCTCCCCTACCGGTAATTGGGGTCATTTGGACCCGGCGGTGGATATGGGTTGCTTGAAGTTCCAAAAATGGCATCCATCCAGCCATGATAATCACTAAATGGATCAGCAGATGATGACGAACCCTCACCAGGTGGCTGAGGAGATGGAGTAGGAAGGTAACTGGAAGATACACCCTGAGGCCACCGGACTTGATCGATAATTTCTTATATCTGAGTCCGAATGGTGGGGTAATCAAACGTGGTACAATTGGGGTGTATGGACATCCTGCTACTAGATCCTGATGATGTCGGATCTGCTCTGCCTCCAAAAACCTGTTAACTGTGTCCATTTCCCTCTCATAATTAACTGCCCACCAATGTTTATCTTCTCTTTCCTTCCTTGCAGCTTCTCTTTGTTGTTCTCAAGCTATCCTCTCCTATTCTCTTCTTTCTGCTGCAACTTCCCTTTGTCTTGTCAACTCCATATTCCTTGACTCCCTATCCCAAATGGACTGTCTAAATGAAGACCAAGTTCGATAGGCCGGTGGTCTCTCCCTGTTGACTGCTGCAATCACCTCTAAATCTTCATTCGTGGCCATTCTCACTGGCCTGCTCACCGGCTCATTTCTCACCAAATTCTCCCTGTCCTCCTCTTCATCTGAATCTTCTCCCTCATTTTCTTCCTCTTGCACACTTTCATCCAACACCCTCAATATGGTCTTATTTTTTTCATTGTGAAACACGTGGTAATTACCTGATTTTCATACTTAAACTTGGCTAAAACATAATCACTCCACTGCATGTGCACAATATCAACTTCAAGGAAATGAGCATTCTTTGGTAGAACCCCTTGGTCCACCATCATGTAAGAGAGCAAGCGTACATGGGGAATCATCTTCCTTTGTTGACTTTCCCTAATGTCCCACACATTCATCATTGCTATGTGCCTAAAGGACAAACGAGGCGTCCCATATAGCAATGCATGAACTGCCCGCAAGTCCCACATTCTCACTTTTCCTCTGTCCCCAAGTCTAGCCACCACATTCTCTAAGGAGATATTTTGTAAGAATCGTGCCTTGCATTCCATGTCTCCTCTATAGAATTGATTTCCTCTTCGACCCATGATGGTATTTTGGACCATATTGTCCAGGTCCGCACGAAGTTCTTTTCCATTCCAAAATTGATCTTCAGTCGGATAGGTGTACTATTATGGTGGCCGAGACTCGAAATTAGCAATACAGCTCATGGTCTCAAATGTCATCACCATTTTCTTCTTTTCGACTGTACCTATTAGTTGAGTGGTGTGTGGTTGGTTATTCCCCTTGTCAATGTGGAGTGTAGACATCCACTGCTCGATTGCCTTTAAGTAGACCTTGTTACTCTTCTTCTTACAAAAATCCAAACATGCTTCCCATCCAAGTCTTTCGAACTTTTGAGTGATACCAATCAACCTTAGCTCTTCAAGATCATAAAATCGCTCATAGACCAATACCCCTTCTATCCCATTGTTTAATTTAGCCATCTTTTGAAACCATAATGCCGGTTGATCAAGGTGTTCTTCCCACGAACTCAAACACCTAGATGTTTGAGTCCATTCGGGAATGTCTACTTGCATGGGTTGTCGAGCCGCTCGATCTAATTCTCTTTGCACTTCATCTCCTTGATATTCATCATCGGATGATTCATCCCGTAATGATATTCGGGTTCCTTTTCTTCTCTTAGGGTTTGATGAGGCCTCCCCTTGATCTTTGCCCTTTGAATATTTCCCTTTGAAAATGTTCTACAACAAAACAAAAATCAATATTAGCACACAACTTACCAAGAATCTAACTTTTACCAATTGTGTCTATTGTCCAAGTTCAAACCATGACCAATATCATTTTCTAAGTGGTTCACCAAGACTGGAACTTGTACCAACCATTATAATCCAATGGCCTATGCGAGTTTATCTCAACACCCCCTTCCCCACACTTGTGCTTTAATGTGATTGAACCAATTTATTTTAAAAAAAAATCGGATTTTTTTTGGTTCAATGTCATTATAATTTTCCTAACATTCATAATAAATCATCAAGTTCTTCAAATAATCATTATCTATAACATGTAAGAACACATAGCCTGCATATTATAAAATTACCAAAGTGATTCAGGAAACACATACCTTCATGACAATTTAAGACAATATAGGAAGAAAAGCACAAAAATCTTGAAAAGCCCAAAATACCCGATTTTTAAAACCCTTGATATCTTCCGATTCGTGAATAATTTGTGAAAAAATAAGTTAGGGGTTTTGTTCTCCTTTAAAATTAATCGGTTTAGAGCCAAGAAGTGTGTTGTTTGGTGTGGGAATGAAGAACTTATGGTAGGGAGATGGTTAGGGTTTATGTTGGTGTTGTGAAGAAGATGAAGAGGGTATGGTGAATGATATGTGGTCAGGTTGGATTTGGGATGTGTTTAAGGGTGTCAGATGGAGTCAAAGGTGGTCAAAATCTGATTTGTGGTGTGAGTGGGTCGGTCAAATGGTCAAAGGTCGAAAAAGAAAGAAAACAAATTGCGGCGTCGCGTCGGCCACGCCAAACTTCGGCGTCGGCGACGCCGGGACTGTAGGAGGTGTTCATTTTTTTTGCGTAGGATAGCAGCTCATGGCATCAATGTCTGACGTTTGGCGTCGGCCACGCCATTTTCCGGCGTCGGCGACGCCACACCCTTCTTTTTATAAAAATAGATTAATAAAACTTAATTTACAACATTTACAAATACAACCCACCCCCAAAAAAAATTGTGTATTGTCCCCAATACACTTAAAAATGAGCGTACCTTGGGTGTGAGCTATCCTTTCAACCTTAGTTAATCTCATAAGTTGGTACGCCTTCCAAAAAGCTTACCAACTCTACAATCTTACCATGTTCCGTGAGATGTTCTATGTAATGTTTTAGACGGTTTCCATTCACGGTTTGCTTTGTCCCATCTTTCGGGTCCTCTATTTCCACCTCTTCTAGTTTTCCAACCTGTGTGATTATGTACGGGCCATTCCACCTGCTCTTGAGTTTTCTTGGGAAGAGCTTCAATTTAGAATTGTAGAGCCAAACTTTTTTACCCACTTCAATCTCATAAGCCTCGTCCCTTAGCTCTTCCAACTCGCAAAGCTTGAGTTTCATTTCTCGTCCTGCATCATCATATCTCAAGTTAACTTTTTTAATGGCCTACAATGCCCGGTGAACTAATGCAACCGGGATATAACAATCTTTACCAAAAACTAGTCGATAAGGAGTCGTTCCAATAGGTGTTTTGTAGTCCGTGTGGTAGGCCCATAAAGCATCATTTAGCTTTGTTGACCATTCCTTTCGGTCCGCACGAACCGTCTTTTGCAAGATTTCTTTAATTTGCCTATTTGAAACCTCAACTTGTCCACTAGTTTGTGGATGATATAGGGTGAAAATCCTATGGTCAACACCATACCGTTTAAGCAATTTTCCAAATTTGAGGTTTTTAAAGTGGGATCCCCCATCACTTATGATTGTCCGGGGTATCCCAAACCTTGTAAAAATATGTGTTTGTATAAAGTTGCAAACAACGGTGTGGACGTTGGTTTTGGTGGCAATAGCTTCGACCCATTTAGAAACATAATCTACCGTCACCAAAATATATAAATTCCAAAAGAGTTGGGGAATGGTCCAATAAAATCTATTCCCCAGACGTCAAAAACATCAACAACCATAATGGTTGCATTGGCATTTCATCTCGTTTTGAGATGCTTCCTAATTGTTGGCAATGGAGAAAATTTTTAGCATACTCAAACGAGTCTTTAAAAATCGTTGGCCAATACAACCCACTCGACAAAACCTTGTGACCCGTCTTTTGGCAACTGAAATGCCCTCCACATGTATACGAATGCACATGCTTCAACACACTCATGATCTCCTCATCCGAAATGTATCTTCGAATGAATTGATTTGCTCCCACTTTAAACAAATTCGGCTCATCCCAAATATAATGTTTTACTTTGAACAAAAAATGGAGCCTCTTTTTCCTAACCCAATGTTCCGGCATTGTACCTGTCACCAAAAAATTCAAAATATGAGCAAACCAAGGTAATGTCGAAATGGCTAATAAGTGCTCATCCAGGAATGACTCATTAATTTCATTCGTTGAGTCTTCCTCCTCAATCATCAATCTAGACAAGTGGTCCGCAACCACGTTCTCCGTGCTCTTCTTATCACGGATCTCCAAGTCAAACTCTTGTAACAAGAGTATCCACCTTATCAATCGGGGCTTAGCATCCTTCTTATCCATTAGGTACCTGGCAGCACTATGATCAGTATAGATAATAACTTTGCTACCCCACACGTAGGACCTGAATTTGTCTAAAGCATATACCACCGTAAGTAGCTCTTTTCGGTAGTGATGTAATTTAATTGTGCTTTCGAAAGAGTCTTACTCGCGTAGTATATAGCAACAGGTTTCTTATCCACCTGTTGACCCAACACGGCCCCAACCGCATACCCACTTGCATCACGCATGATTTCAAAAGGTAAACACCAATTGGGTGATTGCAAAATTGGGGCCTCAACCAAATTCTTTTTCAAATTATCAAAAGCTTCGATACATTTTTCATCGAACTCAAATGGAGCATCTTTTAATAACAATTTACATAAAGGTTTTGTAATATCACTTAAACCCTTAATAAATCTGCTATAAAATCCCGCATGCCCCAAAAATGATCTTATCCCTTTGACATTTGTGGGATGAGGTAAATTTGATATGACTTGAATTTTGGCATGGTCAACCTCAATCCCACGACTTGAAACAACATGCCCCAATACTATCCCTTCTTGGACCATAAAGTGGCTTTTCTCCCAACTCAATACCAAATTTGTTTTAACACATCTTTGTAAAACCTTTTCCAATTGACTTAAGCAAGAATCAAATGATGACCCAAAAATAGAAAAATCATCCATAAAGATTTCAAAAGACTCCCCCTACCATATCCGAAAAAAATACTCATAATGCACCTTTGAAAGGTGGTGGGGGCATTACAAAGGCCAAATGGCATTCGCCTAAATGTGAATGTACCATATGGGCAAGTAAAGGTGGTCTTTTGTTGATCTTCGAGATGAATAGCAATTTGATTGTAACCCGAATACCAATCCAAGAAACAATAAATCTTTTGTCCGGCTAATTTTTCTACTATTTGGTCAGTAAAAGGTAAAGGAAAATGGTCTTTGGAAGTTGCAGTGTTCAACTTCCTATAATCAATACAAATGCGCCACCCGGTTACCGGCCGGGTGGCTACCTCCTCACCTGAGTCGTTTTTCACGACTTGAATACCTGCCTTCTTTGGAACGGTTTGAGTTGGACTAACCCATTAACTATCCGAGATGGGGTAAATGATACCCGCATCTAACCACTTCAACACTTCTTTCTTCACAACCTCCTGCATGTTAGGATTTAATCTCCTTTGAGCATCTCTTGCGGGAGTCACTTTCTCATCTATAATGATTTGGTGCATCACAATCGACGGACTAATACCTTTCAAATCCGCCACAGTCCACCCAATAGCAGCTCTATGGGTCACCAATACCTTCATCAACTTTTCCTCTTGCTCCCTGGTTAAGATTGAAGCAATGATCATCGAGAGCGTGTTGCCTTCACCAACATAAGCATATTTCAAATGCTTAGGCAATTCCTTCAATTCCACTTGTGGTGGCTCAACTAATGATGGCTTCAATTTTTATCCATGTGATTCGGAAGACTTTCCACTTGATGAGTCCATGGTGGTCTTCCTTCTTTTACCGCCATTGCTTCTTGTCTCTTTTCCTCCTAAACCATGTCTTTCAATGTCTCCACCTGTAACATGTCAAACATAAAACACTCATCTATTGTGTTTTCCTCATCTACAACAGTGCCGTATAGAGGTATACACTCATCAATAATATCCCCCATATAGCATTCATAATTGACTAGAGGGTTAGTCCCATTTGAAAAAACATTTAACCTAAACCTACGGTTACCAAAGGTCATGTCAACCATACCCGTTTTGCAATTAATTTGGGCATTGGATGTGGCTAAAAATGGTCGACCAAGAATAACCGTTGGTTATTTGGTTAGGTCCATGGAAACATAATCAAGTACTAAGAAATCCACCGGATAATAAAAATCTTCAACTTTTACTATCAAATCGGTAACCATCCCACGGGGTAGCTTAGGAGTAAAATCAGCCAATACCACGGTGGTATTAGACTCTTGATGTGGATCAAATTCGTATTGGTCATAAAGGCTACCCGACAAGATACTTAAATTCTCCAATTTGAAAGGATATGATGGGCGCCCCCGGATCTTGTAACTTTGCTGGAAGTGAACCCGAAAGAATAGAACTCACATTTTCAGTTAAATCAATTTTCTTTGGGATTTTATGGGTTCTCTTTTGGGTACACAAATCCTTTAGATACTTCGCATAGGAGGGAACTTGTTTGATTGCATCTAAAAGTGGAAAATTAATTTTCACTTATTTAAAAATTTCCCACAACTCTTCTTGTTGCGGGCCCCTTTTCTTGACCACTTGTGACACCCGCCGCTTTGCCAGGTCAAAATCCGTACACTCTCTAGTCACCGTTTAACTTCCCATGCATTATTCATGTCATGTTATATGCATAAGTCCCCCGAGACAGTCTAGCAATGTCCGAACGAGTATAATTTCACCCATATCAACGAATCTTGGTGACACAAATCTATATGATTACAAATAATTTTTCAAAATCATGTATAGATGCCCATTTATTTTATAATACATGTGTACACGACACCACTATATATATATATATATATATATATATATATATATATAGGGTAAGGATAATGTGGAAACTCATCCTTAGACGGTAAACTCTAGAAACTCTGACTTCCCAAATTTTTTTTTTTTTTTGAAAAAAAAAACAGGGCAAACAATATACATGATTTTAAGCATTTTGAGCCAAAAAAATCAAAAAAGCGCCGAGTACTTTTTTTTAAAAAAAATAAACTTTCGACTAACACATGTTAAGCGAAACTAACACGTGTTAACCATTTGTTACCTGAAGACGGTTTTTAATTTTTTTTAAAAAATCGGCTCGGCGCTTTTTTGATTTTTTGGCCCAAAATGCTTAAAATCATGTATATTACATACCTGTTAGGACAAAGAGGATTGGTGAAACCACTTTTGGAAACCTTAGTCTAATTCACTTCTGTCAATTTTGGCTAAGTATAGAAGTACCGAAGAGAAGACAAGAAACTGCTGAAGAGAAGATATGAGAAGTGCTGAAGAAGAAACTTCATCAGAAGTTCTGAAGTCCAAACCAGACAAAGTTCACTTCAGAAGTACTGAAGACAAACTACTCATCAGTAGTTTGTCATTCATCAGCACTTAGCATCAGATATTTTCCACCGCCTTTTGTATCAGTAGTTTATTGTTTATTATTACTTTTAGCTGTAATTGTTTGTTTCAATGTTGCAACTTGTGCAACTTGTTTCTGATATTTGTATACTTGCTTTATTGGCAAGATACATGTATGTAAACGTCTATAAATAGGAGGCTTCAACCTTCTATTTTAGACATTGATTTTTAATAGAAAAATCCTTCAAACACTTTCACTGTTCTATTCCATTTCAGTATTTATTGTGAATCTGCCTAAGTATCTAATTCTCATTTACTGCTTAGATTCATAATAAATACCTGTCATTATTAGTTTCAATCATCAAGAGGGAGTAATAACTCCTCTTAAGTATAAAAAGTGTTGCTTTAACTTATACATTCCGCTGTGCTTACAATCTGATATACAAGAGCTTGCTAAACACTTAAGTGTCAAAGATAGCAAGTTCTTACTTACACAAAGAGCAAACTGATCCAACAATTGGTATCAGAGTGTTGGTTTATCTGATCACATATTAATCTAACAAATTGAGAATCAGACACAAAGCTCTTATTGATACTCAATAAAAGATCAAAAGTTCACTTTTTATCAACATCCATCACTTAAAAGAGTCATCTGACAAATCAATACTCTTTAAAATGGATCCACATAATACTGGTTCTGCGACAAAACCTGCTATGCTAGTAAGAAATGAATATAACATCTGGCAAAGAAGGATGACGCATACATTATCACAGACCAACACAGGTTGCTGGAAATCTGTGATATATGGACCACATAAACCAGTAAATATCAATCTTGAAACTAAAGTTGAGGTCCCTAAAGACCCAAAAGAATATACAGATGATGATTTCCTAAAACTTGAGCTAGATGCAAAAGCATTCTCTATGTTGGCAATGGCTCTCCCAAATGAGATATACTCTGGCCTTTTACATTGTGAAAGTGCCAAAGAACTCTGGGATTGTCTTAAAGAACAGTTTGGAGGAACTGAAGAGGTGATTGCCAACACCAGAGAGATTTTAGCTCAACAAGATGAGACATTTGCTCACATTAATGGGGAAACTTTAACTCAACAATTTGAAAGATTCTCCTCATTAATATCTGAGCTAAAGTTAAATGGTCAGACCTATACAACAATATCTATGCTACATAGATTTTTAAGGTCTTTACCAGACAAATGGGAAACATACTCTATTGTTTTAAGATCCTCACCAGATTTTAGCTCCCTCACTCTTACAAAACTTCATGGGAGATTACTTACTTTTGAGAGAGAAATTGATCAAAAGAAGAAATTACAATCATCTGGTAAAACTGCTGATGACTACCTACCAGGTAGTACAGCACTTTTGGGACAAGACTCACCAACTTGTTCCTATGGATCTTATGACAACATTGACATAACAACTGGGATCTCA
Source organism: Ambrosia x helenae (assembly GCA_030844895.1). NCBI lineage: Eukaryota > Viridiplantae > Streptophyta > Magnoliopsida > Asterales > Asteraceae > Ambrosia > Ambrosia x helenae. Next base: position 73,245,766 of record CM061224.1, on the reverse strand, counting down.
TCAGAAAGATCTTTCCCAGGTTATGACAATGATGACCAAAGTCAAACTGCTGATAATCTATGTTTTATCATGGATGATTTGAAAAACTTTAGCAGTGATGACTTAGAAGAAATGGACATTTTACACCAACTGGCCATGCTAAGCATTAAAACTAACAAGTTTTATAAAAGGTCAGGAAGGAAATTTCCAGGATTGACCAGTAATACAAAAATTGGTTTTGACAAATCTAAACTGAGATGTCACAAGTGTCAGAAGTTGGGACACTTTGCTAGAGAGTGTAGAAACTCTAGCTTTAACCAATCACAATCTGGAAATAATTTTAACCCCAATTATAATAGGAATAATGGAACTCAAGGGAGTGCTCATTTTGTACAGGCACAAGCTCCTCAACAGCAATACATGCCACAAGTACAATATGTTCAAATGCCTGCTCAACAGATGCAGAGCCAACAATCAATCCCTCCCTTTCCAGCTGCTCAACAACCTCCACAGCCTCAACAACCCTCTCAACAAAGTCTTTTCACCTCAGGGTATATTACTGGAGCAGTCTTCCTTTTGACACCACAGAGTGCAATCCTGATGCAGACAACAAGTTGTTTGACATCAACTGGGGAGAACCAGACAATGGCAGAAAGAACTTTGCCTTAATGGCATTTGAAGGCTGTACTTCAAAATCTGCATTGTCACAGGTATCAAAAGAGTCTTTGACAAAACTTTGCTCAAATTCTTGCAAAGAAACTTTTGCTCTCATAAGAGAGACAAATGTGCACTTACAAGGAAAAGCCAATGATTTAGAAAGAAAATACACTCAGATGAAATGTGATTTAGAGAGAAAACTTACTGCTAAAACAAAAGAAGTCTCTAAATTAACTAACTCAGCTATTGAAACCCAAGCACAAATTAAAATGATGATAGAAGATCTTGGGAATGTCAGAAAAGAGCTTGCTGACACCAAGGTCAGTTGTGAAAAATGGGTGGATTCTTGTAAAGGGTACCAACTATTGCTAAACAAACAGAGTGCTTCAAATGTTAAGTTTGGCATAGGGTACCATCATGTTGAAACACCAACAGATTTCTCTCCCAAAACTACTGAAGATGGGAGAAAAATTGTTTCAAATGAAACTTCTGAAGGGAAAGACTGCACATCTTTCCATGAAAACTTTCTAAACAGAAATCCTGGTATTTTCAAAGAAAGTACTTCAGAAGTATTAACAAAATCTGACAACAAGCCATCAGTAGTTTCATCTACATCAGGAGTTGAGACCCTGAAAACTACTGATGAGCAAAATCTTTACACTAATGTCAGAAATTTGCCTTTAGATCAAAAACAAAAGGCAAAAGAGTGTGAAATTTGTGGTCTGTTCAACCACAAAACAGAGTTTTGTAGATACAGAAAAGGAATTCAGTTCAATCAAAAAATTAAACAACAGGTTGTGGGAAATCAAATCAGAAATGATTATGAAAGAATCTTTAATCCCAAGAAACAACAACCTGAAAACACCTTTTCTCAGAAAAAGATAAAATCTCAACTAAAATCTTTTTCTCAAAATTCTTTATCAGTAGTTAGACCTGAATCATCAGCAGTTTCACAAACTGCTGAGATTCAAAATCTAATGAACTTGGTACAACTACTGATGACCAAGGTTGATGGTGGTCCTGAAAAGGATACCACCATGGCTCTTAATGAAAAATCCATTGCCAAAAAGACATGGATTTCTCAACCTGGTCAAGAACAAACTGTAACTGTTCTCAAGAGCAAACCCAAAGCCAAACAGGCTTGGGTTCCTAAATCTAAATAATTTGCTATTGTGTGCAGAGAGTTTCCAAGTGCTTAAACAGCATATGGTACGTTGATAGTGGAGGCTCTATGCACATGACTGGATGCAGATACCTGATAAACAATTTTATCAGCCAAAGAGAAGGATCTGTATCCTTTGGGAACAATGCTAAGGGATATGTGCTAGGACATGGCAATGTCTCCTCTGGCAAAATACAGATTGACAAGGTCAATCTGGTGGAAAACCTTGAATACAACTTGCTGAGTGTGTCACAAATGTGTGATAAAGGATATTCTTCCTTTTTCACAAAGACAGCATGCAAGATCATCTCACCAGAAGGCCAGAAGTTGATAGAGAAGATCATTGAAGATCATACTTTGCTGATTGCCAAAAGATGTGGCAATGTCTATGCAGTGGACATTGAGAAAGACAAAGTATTGAACAACACTGCCTGTTTCTTCTCAAGGGCATCAACTTCAGAAACTGATCTCTGGCACAGGAGACTTGGCCATGTGAACTTTAAAACCATAAATAAAGTCACAAAAATGGGCTTGGTCAGAGGTCTACCTTTGAAAGTATACCAGTGTCAAGAACACTGTGTATCCTGTTTAAAGGGAAAACAACATAAGTCCTCCTATAAGTCTATTGAAGAATCAAAAACAACTGTATGTCTTCAACTACTCCATATGGACTTATTTGGACCTGTCAAGATTATGAGCCTTGGTAAGAAGAAGTACTGCTTAGTCATCATTGATGACTACTCAAGATTTACATGGGTATTATTCTTATTCTCCAAGGATGAGGCTGCTGAAATCATCAAGTTCTTCATTCTACAAGTGGAGAAACAATATTCTCTACCTGTCAAAACCATTAGAAGTGATAATGGACAGAGTTCAGAAACAAAACTCTGGATGAATTCTGTTTGTCTAAAGGGATTATTAGACAATACAGTGTTCCCAGAACTCCTGAACAAAATGGTGTAGTAGAAAGGAAGAACAGAACCTTAATAGAGGGAGCAAGAACAATGTTAGCTGATTCTGGGCTACCCTTGTACTTTTGGGCAGAAGCAGTTAACACATCATGTTATGTTCAGAATAGAGTTCTTGTGGTCAAGAGACATTCCAAGACTGCCTATGAAGTTCTTCATGGCATGAAGCCCCTTATCTCCTTTTTCAGGGCTTTTGGGTGTCAATGTTTCATCTTGAACATCAAGGATTCTATTTCAAAGTTTGCTGCCAAAGTTGACTCAGGTTACTTTCTTGGTTACTCTTCAACTAGAAAAGCCTACAAGGTTTTTAATTCTCACACCAGGATAGTAGAAGAAACATTGAATGTCAAGTTCAATGAGTCAAAACACACTCTTATTCCAGCACATCCTGCTGAACTTTTTGACCTTGACAACTTCCATTTTGGACCTGAGAAAGTTGTTACTTCATCAAAACCTACTTATTATGGTGACAAAAGGTTTGATGATGAGGATCCCACACCATGGACTCCTCAAACAGTTATCAAGTCAACTTCAAAATCATCAGAAGTTCCCCAAACTTCTGATCAAACAAGTACTGAGGAACAAACTCAAACTTCTGGTTCAGTAGATCCAACTACTGAAGATCAAGGAACATCTGAACCAGATATTATAGACCTCAGTAGTTTGTTTGAAGAACATGAGCCACCTACACCTGTCAGTGGTTTACAACAACTGATTGAACACAGAGATCATCCACTTGATCAAATCATGGGTGATATAGCTTCAGGTGTTCTTACCAGAAACCAGCTCTCCAACTTTTGCCTATTTTCAGCCTTTATCTCATAGTTGGAACCAAAGAAGTACCAGGAAGCCCTCAAAGACAATAATTGGGTGCAAGCTATGCAAGATGAACTGCTTCAGTTCAACAAGCAATAGGTCTGGGAAATCTGTCCCTTACCTCCAAACAAGCAACCAATTGGCACTAGATGGGTTTTCAGGAACAAACAAGATGAAGCTGGTATGATAATCAAGAACAAGGCAAGACTGGTAGTTCAAGGGTACTCTCAAGAAGAGGGAATTGACTATGATGAAACCTTTGCTCCAGTTGCAAGGCTTGAGGCCATCAGGTTATTTCTGGCCTATGCCATTTCCAACAAAATTAAAGTTTATCAAATGGATGTAAAAAGTGCATTTTTGTATGGAAAGATAAAAGAGGAGGTGTATGTCTGTCAGCCACCTGGGTTTGAGGATCCTTCTCATCCTGAGTGGGTGTACAGACTGGACAAAGCTCTTTATGGGCTCAAACAGGCTCCAAGAGCCTGGTATGATACACTCTCCACCTTTTTACTCAAAAATAACTTTACAAGAGGTGCCATTGATAAAACTCTTTTCATTAAACATGTTGGAAATCATGTCCTACTTGTTCAAATTTATGTTGATGATATCATTTTTGGTTCAACAAACACAAAACTGTGTGATGATTTTAAGAAACTCATGCAATCAAAATTTGAGATGAGTACCATGGGAGAACTGCAGTACTTTCTGGGACTGCAGATCAAGCAACAAACAAATGGAACTTTTATACATCAATCAAAATATGTTAAAGAATTATTAAACAAATTTTCTTTAAAAGACTGTAAATCATGTTCCACTCCCATGACACCAATCACACAAGTTGAACCTGATGATCAAGGAAAACAGGTTGATCAAACCATGTACAGATGCATGATAGGTTCCCTTTTATATCTAACTGCTTCTAGACCAGATATTATGTTTTCAACATGTGTCTGTGCTAGATATCAATCAGCACCAAGGGAATCACACCTTATAGCAGTCAAAAGAATTTTCAGATATCTGAAAGGAACTCCAACACTTGGAATTTGGTATCCTGCTTCAAGCAATACCAAGTTATCAGCTTTTTCAGATAGTGACTATGCAGGGTGTAAGATGACAAGAAAGTCAACATCTGGTGGTTGTCAATTCTTGGGTAACTATCTAGTGTCATGGCAATCAAAGAAGCAAACATCTGTTGCAACTTCAACTGCTGAAGCTAAATACATTGCAGCTGCAAGTTGTACATCACAGATACAATGGCTCCAATATCAACTTCTTGATTATGGAATCAAAGAAACCAAGACACCTCTGTTTGTAGACAGCAAATCTGCCATTAGCATCATTCAAAATCCGGTACAGTTCTCAAAAACTAAACATATTGAGATCAGGTACCATTTCATAAGAGATTGCTATGAAAAAGGCAAGATTGAAGTGAAGCATGTAGCAACAGCTAATCAAATAGCTGACATCTTCACAAAACCCCTTGACACATCAACATTTCAGAAGTTAGTATCCATGCTTAGGATGCTAAATTTGTAAGTGTTTATTTTATTGTTCTGCACATATTTTTCATTTTCCACTTACAAAAGGACAAAAAGTCTGAAACAAAACTTCTGAAAGAGAGAAACTACTGATGAACAAAACATCAGTATGGGGATAATTTCTGAAAAGCGAATAACTTCTGATAAAATAACCTTCAGAAGTTATGAATAAAAGTATTTATAAAACATTTCTCATCAGCTGTTAAAACTACTGAAGAGGAAATGGGAACTACTGATGAAGATAATCCTTCATCAGCAGTTTAGTCAAAAAGGGCAAATCTGACTTTTCCCATCATCAGAAGTTTTGACCTGGTCGGTTTAAAACTTCTGATAAAGAGATTTTTAACCGAGGCGGTTTAAAAACTTCTAATAAAGAAGATCCAAGCGGTTAAAAACTTCTGATAAATATCTTTTTTCAACACTTATCCTTTCAAACTCAAAAATTCCCTCCTTCTCTCTCAAAAACTCTCCAAAAAAAACCTAAACCTGCAAATCAACTGTTCGATCAACAAAAACCCAAACCACATGGCTCTTGTTCTAAAACAGGGTCACAATCAAAGGGCCTTTCTTGAAAAACAAGAAGGCTGGACCCAATACGATGAGATCATTGATCTTGTCGTAAAATCCCAATATTTTACTACTCTCACAATCGACCCACCAATTCATACTGAAACTCTAAATGAGTTCTGGGCTAATGCTGAGACGGTGACGGCTGATGGTGAAATTATCTCCCTCAACTCAAGAATAAAAGGGAAACCACTGACCATCACACCGGCCACACTGGCAACAAGACTGGGCCTGAATGATGTAGCTGCCCCTGATCATGTTGCTAACTCTGATATTCACTTAACCATGACAGAGTGTGGTTATCAAGGTACTCTCTCCCATGCTACTATCTTCAAAAAATATTTTGAACCAAAATACAAGCTTTTGTTTCATTATATTATTATGTGTTTGAGTCCATAGACAGGGTCTTATGACCAGATGCCCTCTACTTTTCAACCAATATTTCATTCCATAGTGAATGAAACCAAATTCAGGGCATCAAAATTATTTTTCAATGAGTTGGTGTTACATCATAATAATACCAAGAAAAAGTTTTTGTTATACCCAAGGTTCATTATGCAATGCATAATAGGGGAACTGGGTAATGAGGTGCTTGTGGGAAAAGTTTCAACTTTAAATCCATTAACCTCACAAGCATACTCTAGGCATAACAAACCGGCTACCTGGCCAGAAGATGATCAGGGAGAACAACAACAAGTCCCCCTGAAACCCACATCTTCCAAACTCACACCATCAAAAGCCAAAAAGCCCAAGCCAACAAAGACAAAAACCCACCAACCCAAAAGAAAAGTTGTTCAGGAAGTTGAGATGCCTGAACATGCTCATGAGCAATCTGCTCCTCAAATAGGTGAGACTGAAACACCCTCTCAGTCTCATCCATCTCAAACCCCACCAAGAGCACCCATAACAATCTTATTCAAAAGAAAAAGACTTAGAAAAACTGTTGTAACTCACACTTCTTTTGAAACTGCTGACCAACCTATTTCACCTATTGCCCAAACTTCTGAACCAACCCCTCAAATTTCTGAACCAGAGGCAATAGAGATTGCCAAACTTCTCTCTGGGCTAAAAGAGATAGTCCCACCTGATAATGTCAGTCCCCTACAACCACAACAAACAGGGGACATAACCACAGAATCAGACATGGATGTGGACATTACTAGCCCTAACCCAAGAGATGAGGTGGACCAGAGTCTTTAAGCCCAATCTTAGAGACTCTTGGGGCATCTGAGGCTGCTACTACTCAGTTACCACCCAGTGGTGGATCTGAGGATAGAAGTAAAACAGCTAAGACCTCAGATGTGGCAACTACTGATGAAGGCTTAATGCCTGAAGTAGGAAATCCTCAGAACCAAGAACAAGAGGTTCATGAGAGAACTGAGTTGGGCTCAGCTCATGATTTAACTGAGACAGTCCTCATTGAGGACAACATCAGGGATTCAGATGATTCCATTAATTTGGATGATGATTCAACAACCAAAACTACTGAATTGACGGCACTTTATGAAGGTCCTGTTTCAGGGGTATCCAAGCTCAAGAAGCTAGTCACCCCTGAACAGGTTAAAGTCCGCTCAATCCCTAAAACCCCTAGAGTGGCATCCTCTGTACAACATGAGGATCTCCCAAAAACACACCCTTTACATCAAATGCCTACCCAATTCCCTGGGCCTTCAAGCATAGACATGAACTAACTATGCAGCCCAGGTGGTGACCTTTATCATATGATGAATGCCCTCATCAAGAATCACCTCCAAACCTATACAGCTAACTTGGAGCTGTCCATCAAGAACCAATTTGGGGTGATTCAGACGAAAATGAATGATCTGCAGACCAAGATTGACTTCAACAGCAAACAATTTGCCAATCTGACAGATCAGATCAAACCTCTGAAGCTTATTGATGAATCCAAAAAGAGGGAGAAGATGAAGGAACCAATGGATACAGTTGAAGCCAGAAGAAAGGCAAGACTTGCTATCCTAGAGAGAGATCAGAAAAACCAGGCCAGAAAAGAAGCAATGGCCAAACAGTTTGGTGTCTCAGTGGAAGATATTGAAGCCACAGAAAAAGAAGATGAGACCTAAACCTCTGAAGAATCCCTAAGGCATAATAAAGAAACCTCTGATGGTCAAAGTACTGATGACTCAGAAGATACTGAAGACAATCCTTCAGTAGTTGACAAACCATCAGCAGTTGTCAACCCAACAGAGGTTAACACTTCCAAATCTCAACAAACTAAACCTTCCAGATCCACTGAACAAATCAAACCAACTTCTGCTCCTCCAAGGCCTACAACAACCACTACCATGACTGTCCTAACCCCTGCTCCAATCTCTCAATCTACTGAACTTCTTGAGCAGAGGTTAAAGGCAGTTCAACAAAAAGCCAAGGAAGACCAGATTTGGAAAAATCTGGAACAAAGGGATGACTTAGAGTTTGAAGAGAAGCTCTAGGCTTATCAAGCTGAACTGGAAAGACAGGCTGAAATTGATCATGTTGCTGAAGAAGACAAAAGACAGCAACTGGTGTCTTACATCACAAAGAACAGCAAGACTAAAGCCTACACACTCAAGGGACTCTCTATGCAAGAGCTGACAAGAAGGGCACAACTAATTGCAGACAAACTGGCCACAAGTAAAGAAGGAAAGGCCAAGAGAGCCCAGATGATAAATGAATTAGTAGCAGATGGCTATGGTTCAAAAGCCTTAGTATCCAGATGGAAAGAAGAAAGACTGGTGGATACTTATCGAAAATATAAGGCTGCCAAGGCTGCAAATCCAGAGAAGTTTCAAACTGCTGATCCTTCAAGATCAGTAGTTAGAACTTCTGGTGTTTCAACAAGAAGGCCTGCTACTCAAAGGAAGAAATCAGAGGACAATGTCAAAACTGATTTCAAAATGGTAGTACTTGAAGGAAGTTCAGTAGTTCACTCAGATTTTGACATTGAGGAGAAACCTCTGTTAACACAATTCAGGGATCCTTCCACCTTTGCCTACCAAATCCAAAAGACTATCAAAGAAAAGATGCATACCAAGGTAGTGACTGAACACCATCTCCCAACTATTCAGATGCCTGATATGCAACAACAACAACAACAAGAAGGAAGAGACTCCCACCTGAGGCTCACTGAAGTAGAAAGCATCCAACACTCAGGATCATCAACCCAAGGGACAAGTCTGGTTCCCTATACCTCTGACTTTGATAAGTCAAAGGTGCCTATCATCAGATGGTCACTTACTGCTAACAACTCAGTATTATTGACAAGAAGAGACCTTTCAAGCAGGGCTTACAAGAAGATCAGTGATCTAAAGAAACTGTCAACACAAGACCTGCTCACAATTCAACATCTGGAACCACAGAAAGGATCTCTATCTGATGGACAGTTAAACCAGCTCAAGAACACCATGTATAAAGAAATATGGAAGATTGTTCAAGACAGAAGAAGATCATAAGGAATTAGTAAGGTTTTGGGTTCATCAATCCAGGGGGAGATTGTTAGGACAAAGAGGATTGGTGAAACCACTTTTGGAAACCTTAGTCTAATTCACTTCTATCAATTTTGGCTAAGTATAGAAGTACTGAAGAGAAGACAATAAACTGCTGAAGAGAAGATATGAGAAGTGCTGAAGAAGAAACTTCATCAGAAGTTCTGAAGTCCAAACCAGAAAAAGTTCACTTCAGAAGTACTGAAGACAAACTACTCATCAGTAGTTTGTCATTCATCAGCACTTAGCATCAGATATTTTCCACCGCCTTTTGTATAAGTAGTTTATTGTTTATTATTACTTTTAGCTGTAATTGTTTGTTTCAATGTTGCAACTTGTGCAACTTGTTTCTGATATTTGTATACTTGCTTTATTGGCAAGATACATGTATGTAAACGTCTATAAATAGGAGGCTTCAACCTTTTATTTTAGACATTGATTTTTAATAGAAAAATCCTTCAAACACTTTCACTGTTCTATTCCATTTCAGTATTTATTGTGAATCTGCCTAAGTATCTAATTCTCATTTACTGCTTAGATTCATAATAAATACCTGTCATTATTAGTTTCAATCATCAAGAGGGAGTAATAACTCCTCTTAAGTATAAAAAGTGTTGCTTTAACTTATACATTCCGCTGTGCTTACAATCTGATATACAAGAGCTTGCTAAACACTTAAGTGTCAAAGATAGCAAGTTCTTACTTACACAAAGAGCTTACTGATCCAACAATACCCTAACACGGGTTTCCAATATAACCTTATACTATATATATATATATATATATATATATATATATATATATATATATTACGGAACACATTTACATATATATGTACATGCATACAAGAAGCTAGTAAACACATTTATAACTAGCACTACATATTCTTTTTGTTCCATCTTAAATGAACTATCTAGTTCTTTTATAAACTTAACTATATTTGGTGAAACAAGTGATCAACACTAGGATTTATGAAATCTACTACCCAAAAATGATCACCACCACCTTGTTTAATGTTTTGTTTCTACTAGACACTTGGAACATCATCAATGAAGTTTCATGACCTATTATTCTTTCTAAGACAATTAAATACAAGATTTGGTGGTTTAACTATATAAGGCAATATTCCTTAAACACCTAGGATCAAGGATGTTGGTTTACTACATTGGTTAAGTGTCCCCTCTTCCTTTTTCTTTTCTTTTTTCGGCTGATTACCCCCCCCCCCCATATCCAAGATAATCTTTTTTTAAACTAATTCATCACATGTTTATTGTAATCTCTAGAACCTACAAGGTGTTGTCACATTAGATCAAGTCTTATTAAGCATCATCATGGTGTTTAGTCAACTTTGAGATATGATTATGACCTTTGATTTGTTTATAAGATTGGGGACAAAGTAAGATCATTTACCAAACATAGTAGGATTCCTTAATTCACTTAGAATTAGGAAAGATCATTACCCCATATAACTTATAACTCTCTTTCTTGTTCCCTTCCCCAAACCGTCGCCCCTAGTGCCCTCTCTAATCTTTTTTTAATCCAAGTCAACCTCTATATTTGCATGTGTTAAATTACTTCCATGGTTGACTTCATGAAAGGTCACATATGTTTAGCATCTAACCAACATAATTAAGTGATTAGTGACCCTTTAAAGTGTGATATAGACCTTGGATTTGCTAGTAAGATGTGAGACATAGGAAGATTGTTAGCCAAACAAGGAAGGATTCTATGTAACACAAGGTTTGAGGATAGTTGACTTACCCAACATAGCAAGTCCCAAGCCCTCTTTCCTTCCCCTTTCCTCTCTCTCTCTCTCTCTCTCTCTCTCTCTCTCTCTCTCTCTCTCTCTCTCTCTCTCTCTCGGCCGCACCCTCTCCCCCTCACATCTCTCTCTCTCTCTCGCAATCTCTCCCATCCCTCTATAAATAGGACCCCAAGGCTTCACAATTTACTTGCACCTCCAACTCAAACACTATTCTTAGCACACACTCACTTAACACTCTCTCAAGTTCCAAGCCAACCTCTTAGCTCAAGACACACTAGAGGTATGATCTACTAACTAGATTGTTATTACATTTATCTTACAACTAGAAGCATACTAGTGTTCACCCAATATGTTAACCTTGCTAGAGATAGGAACTTAATATAGAAAACAAGTATGTTATCTCTAGTGTATATGTATGCGTATATATAAATAACATGAATAAAGTGGCATTTCTTTCAAGTATATATGTATGTGTGGGTGTATATATATATATATACACATAGATGCCTAGTAGTTTTGAACTAAGATAATATTATGTTTTAACAATAATGTACAAGGTTTGTAGATGTATGTATAAGGAAAGACCTATGTGTGTGTACCCTACCATGTATATGCGTGTGTATATGTAGTGTGTATGTAAGTGTATAAACTGATGAACATAAATATTGATGTGTATGAATGTACTCAAGTACATACGTATATGGGTATGTGTGTATAAGTGTACACCTCATAAACATGGACATTTATGGCTATGAAAAGAAATACATATACATAGATGCATATATGCGTGTATATACATACACGAGTGCACACCCAAAGGAGGTTTTGTGTATACATAACTAGAACCATGTGTATTTAAACATAACATAACTCATTTTCAAAGTAAGAACATATGTTCTATATTGGAAAACATGTGCTAGAAACTAGAACCTATTTTCATACAAAGAATACTATTTTCGAGCAACTAAGATGTCACCAAGAAAGTCTAAACGATTATACCACTAGAGATTGGGTGAACCGCAAGTACCATGGCTTATTTTTACATGAATCTAAGGTACCATGTATGTATATAGGACGTACAGGTCGAGATACCTAGTTTCGGACATATACTCTTGCTATACTACACACGGACTTGAGGTGAGTTCTCACGGCCCCTTTTTACTGTTTTCTATTTTGGGTAAAAACATGCATTGTTTACTAGTTTTAGAATGAATTCCTAGCCGACCGGTGTACATGAGAAGATATGTTTAGAGTACTCACTAAAGCCCTCATTTATTAATTTATCATAACCACTAGCTATGGATATAACCTAGAAACGCTTGAATAGATCTATTGGGTTGACACCCCCACTCTCGATTAGTCGCTCTAACCGGTTTATACGATATGAGAGTGCTTGCATTTCTTTTATGACGATTCATTGCACTGTTGTGCAATGTGCGAGGCACCACTCGTCGAGGTTTGGTTATGGACTCATGATGGTTTATCATCGTTGTTCTTGGCTAGACAACGATGCATCATTCAAGGATTTCATTAAACTTTACATTGTTTTACAAAACCCGTCAACTCACCAACATTTTGTTGACAAAGTTTTTATGCATGTTTTTTCAGGTAACTAAAGCATGGATGGAACTTGGGTTACGATTGGGCAATCATTCACAACCACCACACATCGTGTCATTAAAACTTTTGACCCCGCTAAGGGTTTTAAACTGTATCTTGTGAAACTTGTTGTCATTGAACACGTTTGGTACTTTATAAATAAATAAATAAATAAATATGAATGTTTGCTCATATCTTGTGCTTGAAAACCTTTCGTGGTTACACCCCGTGTTTCCGCCTAGGCGGGGTGTGACACCACCTTTTAGATGGCTCCAACAATGCGTCAGGATAAGGGATGGTATTACCCTCCATACCCTTTTCCTTAGCCTTAGGAGCTTGTTTGTTCTCAACGGGTTTTGATTTTTCAGAAAAATTTTTACTTTTATTTTGACCCGTTTCTTCCTCACCTTCACTTTCATCACTCACATCTTCCACCTCCCCTTCAACAAATTTGGGAGATGGTGGCTCAATTTTATCATCAATTTTATTATCAATAATTTGACCACTATGAAGAACGGTTACCTTATTAATTGGAACATTGTGATTGTTCTTCGAACTCGAACCTTGATGTTGCGGGTTGATAGTTGTGTCACTAGGAAGCTTCCCCGTGCTTCCTTTCCATTGAGCCATTTCTTTCGCCAATTGCCCCACTTGTTTAGCTAGGGCCTCGTGAGACTTATCTCTCACCTCATTTACCTTCTTCATTTCTTTGATATCATTGTTGGATTCCTTCATCATATCCATTAATGCATCCAACTTTGAACCCAAAGGATCATTACCACCTTGTCCTCCCGATGAGCTTCCTTGATTGTTGTAATTATTTGAATACCCACCTTGATTATATGAATTTCTTTGATAACCGCCTTGATTGTAATTGCCTTGGCGGTTTTGATATGATCCACTCCCTTGAGTGTTTGGTTGAAAATTCGGGTTCGTTTGATTTGAAGCATGACCATACCTAAAGTTAGGATGATTTCTCAAACCCGGATGATAAGTGTTGAAGTTCATGTCATATTTCTTTTCTCCCTCATACACTTTGTTTACCTCCGTGGTTTCTTGACCCAAATTTTCCGGACACTCATTTGTTTTGTGTCCCATCTCATCACATACTTCACACACCGCATATTGCACCGCCGATACTTCTTTTTTATTCATACGGCCAACTCTCTTTCCAATGTAGCAATTCGGTCTTTTGTATTAGCATCCAAATCGGGAAGATATTTTGAAATGGGATGCTTGGTTCTTCTATCCGCAGATTCTTCGGCTTTAGAATTTTTACTCATTAACTCCAAAAAATCCCAATCTTCTTGCTCCGGGTTGGATAATAAAGTCCCATTGCTAGTGGACTTTAAATACTTCCTCTCCTCCTTATTTAACCCGTTTACGAAACTGTTGACCAATTCCCAGAACTCGACCTTGTGATGTGGGCATTTTCGAATCATTTCTTTGAAACGGGTGAAAGATTCATGAAGTTGTTCACCCGGTAGTTGTTGAAAATAACGAATTTCCAGTCGAGCCCCATCCGTTTTAAAACTAGAAAAATACTCATCCAAAAATGCTTGTTGCGTCTCTCCCCAAGTATAAATGCTATGTGAAGGCAAGGTGAGAAACCAATGCTTTGCCTTATCTTTGAAGGAAAAACGGAACAACCTCAATCGAACTTCATCTTGGGAGAAGTTGTGACCCCCCATAGTACTACAAATTGCTGAAAACTCAGAAAGGTGACCATATGGGTCTTTGGTAGCCATCCCATGAAAATGAGGAAGAATGTTGATGTAGTTTGGTTTGCAATCAAAAGATCTTCTTCCTTGAGACGATAGAGCAATGAGTGACTCATTTTTGGAAACAATTGGTCTAAACCAACCATTAACCCCTAGCATCGGAGCTTGAGGCCTTCTTCGTGGAGCATTCACCTCTTCATCTCTTGGTTGTCTTCTCTCATGAGGTCTTCTCTCCGCTCGACCCACATAATTCTCACCCCGGTTTTGGTTAATGTTGCGATTTCGGTGTCCTCTTGGGTTTTGCCTTGGTTGATGATGGTTGAAGACATGATTATAGTATCCTTCATCACCCAAGTTTTGATTCACACCTATACTGGAATGGTGATCGCTTTGGTACTCTTCCTCATCTTCGTGATTATCGTTACCATTGCCATAACCCCAACCTTCGTCTTCCTTGGTCTACTCCCTCTCCGAATACTCGTCTTTCCCCGATTGATAAGTATGAACACTCACTCGATCCGATGATTGATAACCCGGAACACTAAATGGGTCATCATCATTGGTGTTTGCCCTTAACTCTTCAAGATTATCAATGTGGTCATCATATTCGGCTTCATTATATTGGTTCACGGGATCAAATGTGGGATTGCCACGGTTAGATATGGAAGGGTCTTGGTTGACATTTCGGTTGTTGGGGTTTCGGTTAAAATTTGGTTGGGGATGTGGATGTTGTTGTGGGTGTTAGTTTCGATATAGATGTGGTGGAGTGGGTGGTCTTCGTTTTCACCAGAATGGTGATTTTGGTTTAAGTTTGCCATTTGAAGGGTTCCAAAGGACAAGTTTTGATTTGTAAGTGGTGATTGAGTGTTAGAAGGAATCAGCTCCTCTAACCGGTGTTGTCGGTTTCTTCTTGCTAGTCTTTCAATTTCCAGTTCCAACACTAAAGGAGATGTCCTCCCCGATTGTCTTGTACGCATGCACTACCTGTTGACTGCACAAATAACACACCCCACGTAACAAAGAAAAAAATAGAGAATAAACCACACAAACAATTAAACAGATTATCACAAAATCAACTAATCACTAAACACTAAGCGCACTAGCTCCCCGGCAACGGCGCCATTTGATGATCCGGTTATCACGGGTCATGCAAAACCTAAATAACCTATGTAGTTAGGGTAAATAGGGTATCAAATCCAAGGAGCGTGTGGTTAGCGAATTTTGTTTAGTTGATTGGAGAATATTGCTTATGAAGATGCTATGTGATTTATGAAGATTGCACTTTGTTCATTTAAGAAATTCAGTTGGAAGGAGTTTTGATTTCTAAAAGTTAAATTAGAAATGTAATAGAAATAGTAGAAAACAAATTAGATTGTAAGCAATTAATTAAAAAGACCACACCTGGGTTTCAACAAATGAAGTCTAAGGTTATCACAAATGGGTCAAATAATTATGATGCAATTGGTGTTAACAGATTGATTGTTCAATAGCTACGCTTAGGTATAAAGAATCATCAACATTCAAAGATGGACAATAATATACTTCATTACACTATAACATGCAACCCTATGTTTGTATTAAAGCAAGAAACCATGTTCATGACATTAGAAATTGGCATAAGATCAATTAGCTAAAATGGCTTCAACATAAGATTAATCACGATTTAACACAATAGTTCAAACACACAATTACACAATTAAAGTTTAAGAAATACCCAAATGTTAAACCCTAGAACTTCAATTGTTTACTCCCAAGTGTGATACAAAGAGATAGCCACTCATGGACATGGAGCTAAATTCTTTAATAATCGGGTCTTGAATCTTGAAATCTTGAATAACAGGAGGATTTGATGTTCTTGAATTGAATAGAATGATTGGGATTGATAGGATGGAGTTGTGTCGAAAAAGATGCTCAATAATAAGCCTTCAAGGTGTTAAAAACCAGAAAATACGAAACTCCCGTGTTGATACTCATTGAAAAGCATTAAAGGAGACGTTGACTGAACATGGCTTCGGCCACGCCAGAAGTGGCGTAGGTGACGCCGGGTCTTCTTTGGCTACAAAATTTTGCTCTGTCCTACAACATTTTGGCACCATTCTCCTACGCCAGTGGCGTCGGCTACGCCAGAAGTGGCGTAGGCGATGCCAGCTTGTCCCGGAACACCCGTTTCAGCTTTTTCTTGTTTGGTTCATCCCTCCTCGTGCTTCCGAGATGTTCCAGAAGCTCCAGAGTTGCACTCTTTTTGTGTTAGTACCTGAAATTCATAAGACACATCAATGCTATTCCACAATCATTTATGTATTAATCAATCATTCTCAGCGTCATTAACTCTCGTACTTTTACCAACCCATCATCAACTTTCACATAAGATCGACATTTTCACTTATAAGATACAAACTAAAATCAAGGTGAGTGTTAAGCGTTATACACATTGCACTCTTTTATTTTCCCTTCATTTAGTTTTGTCTCACCGGGTTTTCTTAGTAAGGTTGTTATAATGAGGCAACATAACTCATCCATAAGTATTAGGAGGGAAAAATGCATAGCTTTGTTTTAACCGACTGAGTTATCCTAACAAGGTTTTTAACGAAGTAACATCACCAAGTGTATTAAAAGAATAATATACTATCATAATGCATCATGTGGATAGTTAAGGGAAAGAGTTATAAATGTATCTTTAGTTGTGACTATCCACATACATAGCCCCCATCTACCCCTTAGAGCACCCACAGTATACAAACCATCAAAACCCAACCAAAATGTCACATCGGATTTACAGAACTCCATAAAAAAAACCTCCCACCTTCCCATAATGTACAAACCCAACAAACTTTAATAAAAATTAATGTATGTGTGAGTGGAGGGATCCCCTAAGAAGTTTGTTTGGGGGCCTGGGCTGTCGAACAAGCACTACAATGTTACCACACGAGTCATGTGATTCGCGGACAAGGCCACACATGAGTGAAATGAGTAAAATGCCCACATTTTAAGTACTCTTAGTTTAGTATTGATATATTGGCCCTATATAAATAGTGACATTTGTATCTCATTAATACATAACTAATACATATAAATAATATTAGTACATATCAATAAGAGTGTAGCATCTTCCATCATATTGTCTCTTTCTCTCTATGTTCCTACTATTATTATTCTTGTGTTTATGTACTTCATATAAACAATATCTCCAGGCTACGTTAATTAACTCTCTATGGCTAGCGATTGGAGGCAATCCTCACGCATGATATCTCCACCAACAAAAGCCAGCCACACGCGCCTGCATTGATCATGCCGCCCTCCTCGACAGGCATAGGTACTAGGCCCACCCATGTCGATTACCATTCTTCAATAAAACTTAGGATTAAAGGGGCAAAACATGAATGAGGTTGATCACCTAAGCAAACCACCACCTCCGTATGAAAAACGACCATACCAACTGTTGGTGGTGAAATCCTCAAGATGGATTTACCTTGAATATTCTATGTGATATCCTTAGGATGATGAAGGACTAAGCAGACTTCAGGATGTAACAGCATTCTGACATATGTGCATCCTGAGGATAGACTAACGAATTATCTTGCAGGTAAAATCACTGAATGAGTAAGACTTGTAACTCTTCTCCAACGGCTATAAATTCTTACCAAGTCAATGAATTTAAGGATGCAAGAGGAATACGCGTATAATCTTAAAGAACGAGTCAAAGTGTAACCGCCAAAGTGATAAATGATGGGCGAAAAAGGTGGAAACTGATATACAACGTCCATTTTAGTTAAAACATCCTCAACAACCACCTAAAACAGTCTGCAAGATCATTGAAGACAACGGATATTGTGGGATCCTCTATTTATTATCATGTAAACTATATATAGAGGTATGATGAACAAAAATAGGACACTTACACATTATCGAACACCTGATACTAGCTGATAAACACTTGATACTCTCTCCACACACACAACACTACACATTTGTAACCATAGTTTGTTCATCATACGTCCAAAGTTGTAACAATTTTTTACCATTTTAATATTAACAAACAAGGCAGGGGCCTAGACTCCTCCTGAGGTTTTGTGCCGGCGATCATCAAGGGATCAAGGGCTTTCCTCTTACATCGAGTGTTGTTCTTTGTTGCTTTGAATTTATATTGCTTGTTTTATCATTCTGCCAGACAGTTACATCCTCAGGATATAACTGTCCATCCTAAACCATATCTTTGCCATCCTAAAACTAGTTGTCATAGTATCGTTTCTTTATAACTATAAAGTACCATCTTGAAAATAACACTAAGCCTTTACTATATTTCACACATTTAGCACCCTACCTCACATTTACTAATTTGGAAAACAAAATTATTTCTATCAGGTAATTTTTGACCAAAACACCAACAATGCATTCTACACGTGTTACTCCACGTGCAGATGTAACAACTATCCGAGTTGTTTCATGCAGATGTAACACCGATCCAAAAATAAGAGAACTAGCCCGCAATTTTTCATTGTTAAAGAAGTTGCAAGATCATGCATACTCCCAGAAAAAAGTTCGGGTCTTGGGTGCATCGCATGACAAAAATTGATAAAAAATCTCCTTGACATGCCAATGCCGGAACAACTCCCTAGCCGCCACTATCTAAGCAGTAGTTGGGGGTTGCAAAGAAGTAGTTGGATGCATTTTTCTACCACCTTTGGACCCTCCAGCATTAATATATTTTAAATCATTTTACTTGGGTTGCATTCTACACATGTTACTCCACCTGAAGATGTAACATCGATCCAAGTGATTTCATGCAAATGTGAAACTGATCCAACAACACTAAAATACCATAGGCTTCAACACGAATTTCATTTCAAAGTTATGTAACACTTCTAACTTTCTAACTCTTGAACACTTGACTTGTCTAACATAATTTTTTACTTGTGAATACAAAATGTTGCATGGCAAAGGGTTGGGGCAATCTTGTGAATGAGGAAGCATTTGGAATGGATGAAAAATGAATCACTCGGGCATTCCTTTTATTTGCTAGACAGACTTTTGAAGCCTCAAAATAATTAAGCGACTTCACTGTGAAGTCTCCAACTCATTCAACGACTTCAATATGAAGTCTCAGTCCCATTCAGCGACTTCAAGGAAGCCTCTAAATGATTGAGCGACTTCATGTTTGAAGCTTCATTCTGGTTAAGCGACTTCATTGACACTCCCTTACACATGGCAGGTTTGTTGATTTCGAGTGGGAGAAGTCGATGATTCAATGAGCGACTTCACCACTTTCGCTTGTTTCATGATAAGATGTCTAATTGCGCGCTCTCAAACCATAACTCACTTATTAGTGCAAATGATTCTATATTTGGTTGCTAGGCCATTGTTTTAAAATATTATTATACTTCATATATTCGTTTACTAGGCCATTATTGTACAGCATTGATAAAGTTTTGTTAAACAAGTTATACCAAAGAAAGCCATAACAAATGTCTCGGTGAAGGCAGAATATATTATTATAATTTCGTTAAAAATATTATTAGAATTTTATAGAACACAATATTTAAAAAAAAACTAAATACATATTTAAGTGAAACAATTTAGTTCCTCATCGTGGATACCAAGTCAGGGTAAAGGGAGTGTCGTTGCATGGTATCTTTCTACTCAATCATGCTCAACACAATAGTTAGGATTTTATAATCACTGGTGTATTTTTTTTCATCAACCACAGTGATACACTGAGCAAGTTTGTAATTTACATATGGTTATAAAAGTCATACACATGAATAAGTTTTATCAAGTATAAGTTTAAACTTGGTTTGAACTTTGACCGTACAACCTTAAATGTTAAGCGTTATTATTATCACAGTAAATCGGTATTCAAATATGTTACAAAACCCCATCACTAAGATAATCAGACCGTAAAATCACGTTAAACAAAAAGGAGATAAGAAGATACCTGTTGATTGTGAGCACATATAGGCGATGGATGAACGTCGTCGGTGATTGGAAAACACACATGAGGAGCGACCAAATGCTTGTAGGGATTTGGGGGTTTTGAAACTTTGATATACATGCAATATATAACTTCAGTGTTTGAATCGCAAATATACTTCCAAAAGCGAGAGAGCCAACACATGATAGGGAGGAAGATGGAAAGATGATAGTATGAAACACGACTAGTAAGGTGATTAGGGTTAAGATCTGGGTCTAATAAAATCGAGTATACGGGCCTGTGTTTTTTACGTGAGAAATGTTGTATTGATGCCACGTGGAATTTGAGGTGCAGCCTACATGGAGAATATGTGAAGCCCCTAGTCAAGGGTCATGTGGCACCCGAGCTACGTACTCTTTTATTAGAGCATCCGGAGTGGGGCGGGAAAACATGGCGTGGATGGGCTTCAAGGGCGGGAACACCGCCCCACCATGGCGTTGAAGGGGGAAGCCTCAAGGGCGGGGAGATTTTCCTTGGCGTGGGGTGGATGGTGGATCTAGGTGGCATTTTATGATTGGTTTGTCTTTTTTTTTTTAAAAAAATCTTACACACAATAATATTATCCCCCCCCCCTTCCACTCTCCACAATTTTCACCTTTCACACGTAGGTCCCACACGTGCCACATTCGCTTCATCCCCCTATTTCCCCCTCCACTCCTTATAGTCTTAGGGAGGTAGATTAGATAAAAAAAAAAAATTACACTTTAAAACGAGTTAACAGCTTTAGAATACCCCATAATAATATTGTATATTCTAAACAATAGAAAACTAATACTATAAAGATCTTGATTAGATAAAGTAAACAATAAATTTGAAAATGTAAGATAATTGAAAATTTAATTAAAAAAAGTGAAAACTAACATTTAACTGAATTAATTTTTTTTTAACTAATTACATTTCCATTTGAGTAAACTTTAAAATAATCTATCTATACTTTCCATAATAGGAGAAGCGTGAGTCACGTCAGAAAGCTGATGTGTCAGCCGGAGAGACTGGCCACCAATGTGCGTATGATGCAAAAACTGACGTCATTAATCCCATTAAAATATTCAAAAAAAAGGCATGGGCCACGTGAAACCACCGCTGTTGCCCTCAACAACGGTTCTCAATCCCTGGGTCTGCCAACCAACAGCAGACCTTTATTAATATATCCTCTCAGCTGTTTTAGGCCCTAAGTTTTTGAATTTTAAGGGGGAAAATTTAAATCCACGTAGGGAAACGTGCCTCATCAGCTCCTTATATATAAGCACATAACCAATGCACCCATTTCTTGTTTAAAAGTGTATGTTTAATATACATTCTGTGTGCAGCCGATGTCTTTTGTTATTGTTGCCACCATAAAAAGTGTTGAAGAAAGCTATGGTTGGTTTTATGCTGCCTGCCGCAATTATAACAAGAAAGTTATAAGTAAATCTGAGTTTTTGCAAAATGCTGAAGAAGTGTGTGAAACAGTTCTCAAATTGCATGCTACTGCTTTGGGTTGTGGAAAATGCGATTGGGAATGTACTTCCATTACCATAAAGTATGTAAATCAGTAGATGTATACACTGTTTTTTTTTTCCAGAATTTTCATTTCATTTCATTTCATTCATGTTTTTTATGTATACACTGTTTTTTTATGTTTTATTTGTTTTAGGTTCAAGTTGCAGATAAGGGTACAAGATGAATCAGGAGATGTATCATTTGTGATGTTTGATAAAGATGTGATGATGATCATTGGAGCTGCTGCATGGTATATTAGGGAAAGGGTGTTGAAGCAAAGCAACACAAATAGTTTCCCGCTTGCGTTGTCTCCAGTTGTTGAAAACAAACTGACTTTCAATCTTGAGGTTTGTGATTACAGTCTTGTAAATGAGTACCATGTGTACACTGTCGTTAAGATTAATTGTCAGCGTATTATAAATCAAGAGTTGGTTGATGGATATGATAATGTACAGGGTACATCTGCCGAGGTATTTATTCTAATTTTTTTTAATAAGCATTTATTTTTAATAGATGTTTAAATCTGTTATGCTTCTTTATATTTGAGCACTTTTTAGGTCATTTAGGAAGTTTGTCGAAAGTGTCTGTTAAGCCTTCAGAATCTTCGCAACTTGGGTTTCAAGTTACTTCTAAGGTATTTATACCTTTGTGCAAGTATTTCTAGGTTGTTTCTACATCTTGTATTCTTATATAACATTTTATTATCTGTTTCGTGGTTTGTTTGAAGGATCTTGTATGTAGGGGTGTTCATCGGATCGGATAACGGGTTATTCGGATTATTCGGATCGGATTATTCGGATTTTGAAATTTTAGGAACCTATCCGAATCCGATCCGATCCGAATTGGATGTATACCCATCCGATCCGATCCGAATTCAATCCGGATCGGATTCGGATAAATCCGAATAATCCGAACGGATATCCGAATAATCCAAATTAAACCAAACAACAATTTTTCAATTTTTTTTATTTTGTCCTAATTTATGTTTTCTAACATTTTATTAATTTGAATTAAATAAATATACAAAAGCGAAAATATAGATTAGTCTTAAACACAAATACAAAGTTCAAACTTCAAAATATAGACTTTAAAACGTAAATTTAAACACAAATCAAACTTTAAAACGTAGTATTGAACATAAAATCAAGCATCAGGAAACATGACACTAACTAGTCCATATGGATAGACGATGTTGAAGAATTATGGTTTAGTATTGGCCTCATGCCTCATGGGTTGAACTATGTTTCAAACAATTAGTCATTCCCTTACTAAAACTCAATTGAAGCTTATTTGGGTTATTCGGTTATCCGAATAACCCGAATAATTTAATTGTGAAATCCGTATCCGATCCGAAATCCGAATAAGTAATTCGGATTCGGATCGGTTTTTTTCGGTTCGGATATCGGATCGGATATCGGATTTTTTCGGATTTCGGATTTTTTGAACACCCCTACTTGTATGTGTTGATTCGTTTCTTGATACTGCCACAAGTCCCAATGGAAAAAGAAATCTTGAAGATTGTTGTAATGTAAATTTTAGTGATCAAACTTCTAAGGGCAAAAGATTGAAGAAGAAGAAGACAGCTAGATTTGAAAGTTAAGAAATTATTATTAACGTACTCAGGAGTTTGTTAAGTTTTTCGAGTTGTAAGATTTTGTTAACATCTTTGAAGTTCAAAGATATGTATGTTATTTTTGTACACAATGCTTTAACAACTTGGTATGAATATATTTTAGTTAACAGTTGTTGTTTAAGATCTGTTGGCGTGGATGTTATGTTACTTTGTCATCCTCATCTGTTTTAACTTCTGTTATCCAATATCTGTTCAAACAATAACTTTTCAAAGTCTGTTTTAAAACTCTGGCGATATCATTGTTTAGTTGAAAATTGTAATTGATCACAGTTGTTTGATAATATCCGTTGACAACTCATGAAATATTGTATGACTTGAAGTTAGAATAGGTTTCCATATCAAAGTTATTATTAGGAAATTGAACATAATGATAATATTCATCTTAATAATTTAAACATATGGTTATAATAATTTAACTGAAGTATATGTAAATATTCAGTTTACATATTTTAAGATATTAGTTACAGTGAGTATATTTCATGTCACTTCTTAAAAAAGTTTGTCATGGAAATATTATTTATTTAAGTCATAATAAGTCGTCAATAAAAACTATAATTTCACGTTTATAGATGGTGGCATTTTAGTAGAAATTTTATTGATATAAAGTGTATGTTCATTTTTTAAATATATATAGGAACAATAAAAGACTTAAAATCATATGTGAGAACAATAGTTTTAATTGTTTAATTAATATATAATAATAATCTTTAAATTTAAGGTATATTTCCATCTAGATCCTTCGTTTGTACAGTGCTCATCAAAGACTTTTAGGGATGTGCCGACTGTTTGTAATTATGAATTTGAAAAGACTGATCTAATTTAAATTTATAGGTATTTTGTTAGATATTGATTACAAGTTAAGTTTGGAAAGTCTGCTTTTAAAGTTTGTTTAAATCATCCTGTAGTTGAAAATTTTAATGTATCATAGTTGTTTGCAACATGCATTGACAACTCATGAAATACTCTATAACTTGAATTTAGAGTAGATTTCTATACCAAAGTTATTATTAGAACATTGAACATAATAATAATATTTATATTAATAATTTAAATAGATGTTTATAATAACATTACTGAGTTATATATAACTATTCAGTTTACATATATTAGAATATTAGCTACCGTTAGTATCTTTCATGTCATTTCTTAAAGAAGTTTGTTATGGAAATATTATTTATTTAAAACATAATAAGTAGTCAATAAAAACAATAATTACACCTTTTATAGATGATGATATTTTTGTATATTTTTTATTGATATAAAATATATGTTCATTTTTTAGAGATATAGGAACAATAAAAGAGTTCAAATTATTTGTAAGAACAATATTTTTAATTGTTTTATTAATATAAAATAATAATATTATAATGATATGTTATGTTTCCATCTAGATCCTTCATTTGTACAGTGGTCATCAAAGACATTTAGGGATGTGAAGACTATTTGTAATTATGAATTTGAAAACACTGATCTAATTTAAATTTATAGTTATTTTGTTAGATATTAATTACAAGTTAACTATTGCAATGTCTGTTTTAAAATTCCGGTGACATCATTCTTTAATTGAAAATTGTAATTTTATGACAGTTGTTTGTTAACATCCATTTGACTACTCATGAAATATTATATAACTTAAACTTATAATAGGTTTCCATATCAAATTTATTATTAATACATTGAACATAATGATAATATTCATATTAATAATTTAAACTGATGGTTATAATAACTTAAGTGAGTTATATGTAAATATTCAGTTTACATATATTAAAATATTACTTACAGTGACTATATTTCTGTCATTTGTTAAAAAAGTTTGTCATGGATTTCTATAAAAAAAACTATAATTTCCCGTTTTATAGATGGTGATATTTTAGTAGATTTTTTATTGATATAAAGTATATGTTCATTTTTTAAATACAAAGGAACAATAAAAGACTTCAATTAATATGTGAGAACAATACTTTTAATTGTTTAATTAATAGAAAATAATAATCTTTAAATTTAAGTTATATTTCCATCTAGATCCTTCGTTTGTACAGTGCTCATCAAAGACTTTTAGAGCTCTACGGACTATTTGTAATTATGAATTTGAAAAGACTGATCTAATTTAAATTTATAGGTATTTTGTTAGATATTGATTACAAGTTAAGTTTGGAAAGTCTGTTTTTAAACTCTGTTTAAATCATCCTTTAGTTGAAAATTGTAATGTATCATAGTTGTTTGCAATATCCGTTGACAACTCATGAAATACTGTATAACTTGAACTTAGATTAGATTTCTATACCAAAGTTATTATTAGGACATTGAACATAATAATAATATTTATATTAATAATTTAAACAGATGGTTATAATAACATTACTGAGTTATATATAAATATTCAGTTTACATATATTAAAATATTAGCTACAGTCAGTATATTTCATGTCATTTCTTAAAAAAGTTTGTTATGGAAATATTATTTATTTAAAACATAATAAGTCGTCAATAAAACTATAAGTACACCTTTTTATAGATGATGATATTTTTGTAGAATTTTTATTGATATAAAATATATGTTCATTTTTTAAAGATATAGGAACAATAAAAGAGTTCAAATTATTTGTAAGAACAATAGTTTTAATTGTTTTATTAATATAAAATAATAATATTATAATGATATGGTATCTTTCCATCTAGATCATTTTTTTGTACAGTGCTCATCAAACACTTTTAGGGTTGGGTCGACTGTTTGTAATTATGAATTTGAAAAGACTGATCTAATTTAAATTTATAGGTATTTTGTTAGATATTGATTACAAGTTAAGTTTTGAAAGTCTGTTTTTAAAACTCTGGTTACATCATTCTTTAGTTGAAAAGTGTAATTTATCATAGTTATTTTGTCAAATCCTTTGTAAGAACAATGCTATTATTTTTTTAATTAATATAAAAAAATAATAATATTTATATTTATGATATCTTTCCATCTATATTCTTCGTTTGTCCAGTTATCATCAAAGTTATTATTAGGACATTGAACATAATGATAATATTCATCTTAATAATTTAAACAGATGGTTATAATAACTTAACTGAGTTATATGTAAATATTAAGTTTAGATATATGTTTAGATATTAGTTACAGTGAGTATATTTCATGTCATTTCTTAAAAAAGTTTGTTATGGAAATATTATTTATTTAAAACATAATAAGTTGTCAATAAAAACTAGAGTAAAGTGCAAGGATGGTCCCTGTGGTTTGCCCAAATTTCACGTATGCCCCCATATATTTTCAATGGTCCCCAACGTTGACATTTTATAACATTTTGGTCCCTACCTGCTAACGTCATTAAATTTTATCAGTTAAGTCATGTAAAATGACCAAAATACCCATAGGGACCATCCGAGTAGTTTAATCTTTTGTGTATATGACCAGCACCACCACCTCCTCCTCCTCAAACAACCAACATCATCCCCTCCTCCTCCAACCACCACCACCATCATAAATTCGTCAAAGTCAACGAACCACCGTCGTCCCCGAACCCCAACCCTGACCCACCTTCTCATGAACACCTAGCGCCGAAGCAACCACCACTACCACAGCCGCTACCTATCCAAACGCTCCTTACCTAATTCCCCTAAAACACCTTACCAAACATCATCTAATTTGAAGAAACATGTTTACTCTGACCAAAATATTAAGCATAATAATAAGAGGATTAGTAAAACTAGGTCTGTTCCTATCCCGCTTGATATTAATATTAATGTTAAGCCTGTTGATTGTTGTTCTAGGAAGGATAATAGTTTAAAGGAGGTCTGTTCCTATCCCACCGGAACAACTCGTGACCAAACCACCATCACCCGGACCACCACATCCATGTACCGATCGTTACCTGCAGATCCAACCCGGACCACAACTCGTCACAGCCACCAAAACAATCACCCGGCCCCCACCCCTTGTCGGATTGATAACAGAGCACCGCCACCACCGAGCTGTGTGGTGGCCGGCCGTCCGTTCGACAACAAGAAAGGGAAGGAGATGGTGTATAGAGGGAGATATAGAGAGAACGTCAGGTAGAGAGAGAGGGGGGTTAGAGAGAGAGACCTGATCTTAGAGAGAGAGAGAGAGTAGGGTTTGATTATTGTGGCCGCCAAAATTATGAGGGAGGAGAAGAGAATAAGTTGCTTTTATGAGGGTAATTTAGTAATTTCACATTGACTCAACTGAAAAAACTTAACCTCCATCCAAGTCAGGGACCATCAATGAAACAAAATACAAACCACAGATCTCATACGTGTAATTTCGAAGCGCTGAGGAGCAGAGTTTAATTTTGGGCAAACCACAGGGACCATTCGTGCACTTTACTCTAAAAACTATTATTACACCTTTTATAGATGATGATATTTTTGTAGAATTTTTATTGATATAAAATATATGTTGATTTTTTAAAGATATAGGAATAATAAAAAAGTTCAACTTATTTGTAAGAACAATAGTTTTAACTGTTTTATTAATATAAAATAATAATATTATAATGATATAGTATCTTTCCATCTAGATCCTTCATTTGTACATTGGTTATCAAAGACATTTAGGGCTGTGAAGACTGTTTGTAATTATGAATTTGAAAAGACTAATCTAATTTAAATTTATAGTTGTTTTGTTAGATATTCATTACAAATTAACTATTGCAAAGTCTGTTTTAAAAATCTAGTGACATCATTCTTTAGTTGAATTTGTAATTGATCACAATTGTTTGTTAACTTCCGTTTGACTACTCATGAAATAATATATAACTTGAACTTAGAATAGGTTTCATTACCAAAGTTATTGTATACATTTGTTTTGAAGTCATTAAATTTTAATCTATCACAGTTGTTTAAAAACATTTGTTGTGAAGTTATTCAATTTTGTATATGTACAGTGGCATTATTAACTTTTCTTCAATTTTAATATATATGTTGAACTTTAGTTACAATCAGTGAATTTCACGTAATTTGTTAAACAAGTTTGTCATTGAAATACTATTAAATAATTTAAAACATAATATAGTGTTTTTAGTTACATTTAACATATATTACTTATCCAAAAGATACAAAGAAATATTGAAGCTAGCCATATTATAATTGCATGTTATGGCGTCAACCTGTTTTGACCCGTCATCCAACCCAGTGTTTTGCAACAAGTAAAAAAAAGATATTGCAACTTGCATGAGACGTCACACATAAAGATGTAACAAATTGCGACTTTGATGTAAGCGAGAGGATATTAAAAGGATTACTAGTAGCAAGACAGACCCAAGTAACAAGACTTTGTTCTCCTTTGGGCAATGTATGATCCACGGGTTTCCTTCCGGTCAAAAGTTCTAGAAGAACAACCCCTAAACTGTAAACATCACTCTTCTGGCTTACTTGCCCTGTCATCGCGTACCTATATCAAAACCAATGAATCATTTTTTTGAATTAAAAAAAAATGTTATACACTAGTTGAACCTGTAATCGTAATTAGCACATTAATTATTAATTATTCATAGAATGAATAACATTTTGAGTTTGAGAGCAACCCCCCTGTCCCGTTCCAACCCTTTCTAAGGCCCGTTTCAATCCAAACCTATGTTACCTGTTACCCAACCCATCCAGCGCATAGGGGCGTAAATAAGCCGACCCTACGTTCGCCTAATCTGAAGCTCGAGCACGTTTACAATAGGTTCGTTAGCCTACTTAAGCTCCGTTAATAAAATGATGGTACCATTTAATCATTTATCCCATTCAATCTCTTTCACTTTGGCTAGGCTGGTCAAATGAAAAAAAGTAAAGAAAGATACTCCTATATATGCTAGAGCTAGAGGGGTGCTCCTATATATGTTTTGTCGGTGCTTTGTCCTATGCATTCCGGAATAACGACCGGCTCATAACTTTATATGTTTTGCTTATAAAAAAGCCATTTCCTTCACTTCAAACCATCAAGTAATTCCTTCCAAAAAAAAACCATCAAGTAATTAACTCCAACCACACCACACCATGAAAACCTACTTCCTCTCGACCTTGGAATACATGTCTCAAGAGGTACTCGATTTCCCCGTGACAGGAAGAGAGACGTTTATTTTTTCACTTATCTGCTGCCTCTGCAGCTATGCTTTCGTGATCAAGCACTCACCAGCCGTGTCAAACAATCCACTCACATTCATACTTTGTTTCCACATACTGTTTTTCACTGCGTGCTTCACTTTCTCTAAGCGGAGAGTATTCTACTGGCTTTTTAAGGCGTCCTTGTGCTTCACCGTTGTTACCTGCATACACAATGCTAAGATGGCATTCAAGGCCATATTTCCGCCCGAGGTTGAGGATTCGTTTTGGGCGCTAGATGTAGCGCTATGGTTTTGGGTTTGTTTTCTAATCGCTGAATTCGTCAAGGAGTTAGTTAAAGGCGTGATGTTTGTTTATCATCGCCGTTGAAAACATAAGTGCATGTAGCCGATTAGTTTGTTGGATTAATCTTGACGGGCCAGGCGAGTCGCGGGTTTGAACGGGTCAAACCGTCATATTATTAGTTCGTTTGATTTAGTAACGTTTCCTTGTTTTATGTATGCACTAATCTAGTGTTGATTAAGTCTTTAGAAGTGGTACAAATTAGTAGGAGTGTTTTGTTTGGGTCAAAGAAAACGTGGACAGTATGTATCACGTATGCATGTTCATGTGTGTATTTAAATAGTTTTGAATGAAGTTAGATGCAAGTGTTCTAAAATAATTCCATTCCTTTATTTTGCAAGTTTCTTTCACATAAGAGAGTGTGTGTTGAGTGGGCCTGAACCAACATAGTTGAGTAATGGTCTTAGTTTCATGTAGTTGGTTTGGAGGTTTATGTTGTCACTCTATAGTCTACTTCCAAGGATGTTCAATGTAAAGATTATTAATGGATGTTCTTTTGTTAGTTATTTTGTCTTGTTTGAATTTCATGTTTTTTGGTTTGATTTGTTGCATGGCTCTTAATGGTGAACTTAAACAATGAGAAACAGTTTTTTTTTTTTTTTTCATTATTAATAGGGAATATGAATATCTTTAGCTAACAGTATTCCTGAAGAAACAGTTTTTGATTTTTTTTTCAACGATAATTTTCGTTTTCAAAGCTCGGTTATTTTAGAAAGGTTTAGAGAGTTTAAAGAGAATTGTTGTTGTGGAGAAGATGATGTCCTTTAAAGCAGAGATAGTCCTTTTGTTTTATTACTAAAAGTTTATAATCACCCCACTAAAGTAAGCTATATAGTAAACTTTAAGGTATGATTTGAATTTTTAAAAAATTCAACTCAAAAAGTAATTTAAAAAAATCCGTTGAGTGTAATGCAAATTCCATATTTTTATATTTTTTTTAATATCTTGTTTCGTTTTATTACTAATTTAGTTATATTAATTATTTAACTAGATTTTATTAATTTACTTAATTAACTTTAAAGAAAAATGAGTGAAGATTTAGAAAATGTAAGGATATGTAAGAATGTTTTTACGATTAGAGATAAAATTGAGAATTTTTAAGGATTTGTAAAGATTTTAAGTATTTGTAAGGATATGATATGGAAGCTGACTAGGCAGGCAAATGCGTCTAAGAGTTTCCTTAGCATTGGAGATAGTCTAACACTATGAAATAGCATAATATTGCTTACTTGTATCTTTTTAACCTAGGATGTACGGATAATAGTTGCAAAGGATTTCATGCTTCAAGAAAATGAAGATACGCCAATGATGCCATAGCAACATGGTTGAAGCATCCTGGTTTTACCCACGAGACTCGGGTTCAACTCTCAACTAGCCTCACGCTGGCAACTCGCATGCCATCCCCTTGCGTGGGGCTGGTCTCTGTGGGGGTAAATGTTGGATTAATCTTGACGGGCCAGGCGAGTCACGGGTTTGAACGGGTCAAACCGTCATATTATTAGTTCGTTTGATTTAGTAATGTTTCCTTGTTTTATGTATGCACTAATCTAGTGTTGATTAAGTCTTTAGAAGTGGTGCAAATTAGTAGGAGTGTTTTGTTTGGGTCAAAGAAAACGTGGACAGTATGTATCACGTATGCATGTTCATGTGTGTATTTAAATAGTTTTGAATGAAGTTAGATGCAAGTGTTCTAAAATAATTCCATTCCTTTATTTTGCAAGTTTCTTTCACATAAGAGAGTGTGTGTTGAGTGGGCCTGAACCAACATAGTTGAGTAATGGTCTTAGTTTCATGTAGTTGGTTTGGAGGTTTATGTTGTCACTCTATAGTCTACTTCCAAGGATGTTCAATGTAAAGATTATTAATGGATGTTCTTTTGTTAGTTATTTTGTCTTGTTTGAATTTCATGTTTTTTGGTTTGATTTGTTGCATGGCTCTTAATGGTGAACTTAAACAATGAGAAACAGTTTTTTTTTTTTTTTTCATTATTAATAGGGAATATGAATATCTTTAGCTAACAGTATTCCTGAAGAAACAGTTTTTGATTTTTTTTTCAACGATAATTTTCGTTTTCAGAGCTCGGTTATTTTAGAAAGGTTTAGAGAGTTTAAAGAGAATTGTTGTTGTGGAGAAGATGATGTCCTTTAAAGCAGAGATAGTCCTTTTGTTTTATTACTAAAAGTTTATAATCACCCCTCTAAAGTAAGCTATATAGTAAACTTTAAGGTATGATTTGAATTTTTAAAAAATTCAACTCAAAAAGTAATTTAAAAAAATCCGTTGAGTGTAATGCAAATTCCATATTTTTATATTTTTTTTAATATCTTGTTTCGTTTTATTACTAATTTAGTTATATTAATTATTTAACTAGATTTTATTAATTTACTTAATTAACTTTAAAGAAAAATGAGTGAAGATTTAGAAAATGTAAGGATATGTAAGAATGTTTTTACGATTAGAGATAAAATTGAGAATTTTTAAGGATTTGTAAAGATTTTAAGTATTTGTAAGGATATGATATGGAAGCTGACTAGGCAGGCAAATGCGTCTAAGAGTTTCCTTAGCATTGGAGATAGTCTAACACTATGAAATAGCATAATATTGCTTACTTGTATCTTTTTAACCTAGGATGTACGGATAATAGTTGCAAAGGATTTCATGCTTCAAGAAAATGAAGATACGCCAATGATGCCATAGCAACATGGTTGAAGCATCCTGGTTTTACCCACGAGACTCGGGTTCAACTCTCAACTAGCCTCACGCTGGCAACTCGCATGCCATCCCCTTGCGTGGGGCTGGTCTCTGTGGGGGTAAATGTTGGATTAATCTTGACGGGCCAGGCGAGTCACGGGTTTGAACGGGTCAAACCGTCATATTATTAGTTCGTTTGATTTAGTAATGTTTCCTTGTTTTATGTATGCACTAATCTAGTGTTGATTAAGTCTTTAGAAGTGGTGCAAATTAGTAGGAGTGTTTTGTTTGGGTCAAAGAAAACGTGGACAGTATGTATCACGTATGCATGTTCATGTGTGTATTTAAATAGTTTTGAATGAAGTTAGATGCAAGTGTTCTAAAATAATTCCATTCCTTTATTTTGCAAGTTTCTTTCACATAAGAGAGTGTGTGTTGAGTGGGCCTGAACCAACATAGTTGAGTAATGGTCTTAGTTTCATGTAGTTGGTTTGGAGGTTTATGTTGTCACTCTATAGTCTACTTCCAAGGATGTTCAATGTAAAGATTATTAATGGATGTTCTTTTGTTAGTTATTTTGTCTTGTTTGAATTTCATGTTTTTTGGTTTGATTTGTTGCATGGCTCTTAATGGTGAACTTAAACAATGAGAAACAGTCTTTTTTTTTTTTATTATTAATAGGGAATATGAATATCTTTAGCTAACAGTATTCCTGAAGAAACGGTTTTTGATTTTTTTTTCAACGATAATTTTCGTTTTCAGAGCTCGGTTATTTTAGAAAGGTTTAGAGAGTTTAAAGAGAATTGTTGTTGTGGAAAAGATGATGTCCTTTAAAGCAGAGATAGTCCTTTTGTTTTATTACTAAAAGTTTATAATCACCCCTCTAAAGTAAACTATATAGTAAACTTTAAGGTATGATTTGAATTTTTAAAAAATCCAACTCAAAAAGTAATTTAAAAAAATCGGTTGAGTGTAATGCAAATTCCATATTTTTATATTTTTTTTTATTTTTTAATATCTTGTTTCGTTTTATTACTAATTTACTTATATTAATTATTTAACTAGATTTTATTAATTTACTTAATTAAATTTAAAGAAAAATGAGTGAAGATTTAGAAAATGTTAGGATATGTAAGAATGTTTTTACGATTAGAGATAAAATTGAGAATTTTTAAGGATTTGTAAAGATTTTAAGTATTTGTAAGGATATGATATGGAAGCTGACTAGGCAGGCAAATGCGTCTAAGAGTTTCCTTAGCATTGGAGATAGTATAACACTATGAAATAGCATAATATTGCTTACTTGTATCTTTTTAACCTAGGATGTACGGATAATAGTTGCAAAGGATTTCATGCTTCAAGAAAATGAAGATACGCCAATGATGACATAGCAACATGGTTGAAGCATCCTGGTTTTACCCACGAGACTCGGGTTCAACTCTCAACTAGCCTCACGCTGGCAACTCGCATGCCATCCCCTTGCATGGGGCTGGTCTCTGTGAAGGTGAATGTTGGATTAATCTTGACGGGCCAGGCGAGTCGCGGGTTTGAACGTGTCGAACCGTCATATTATTAGTTCGTTTGATTTAGTAATGTTTCCTTGTTTTATGTATGCACTAATCTAGTGTTGATTAAGTCTTTAGAAGTGGTGCAAATTAGTAGGAGTGTTTTGTTTGGGTCAAAGAAAACGTGGACAGTGTGTATCACGTATGCATGTTCATGTGTGTATTTAAATAGTTTTGAATGAAGTTAGATGCAAGTGTTCTAAAATAATTCCATTCCTTTATTTTGCATGTTTCTTTTACATAAGAGAGGAATCATTTGCATAAATAGGGGTTTATTATTATACAAATTACATTTGAGGGGTATTGGGGAAAAAAACTAAAAATGGGGATGCATGGATTTGATTTGGCGGTATCAAAGTACCATTCTGATTTCATACAGTGATGCCGCCAAACAAATTGTTGTATTCAAAGGATGCCGCCAAACCATATTATGTATACTATGATGCCGCCAAACCATATAGGGGCTTCTCAATGATGCCGCCAAACCGTTTAGCGGCTTCTCCATGCCGTCATTTGATACCGCCAATCCAGATGAAGGAATTAATACCGCCAAATCAAATCATGGTGGTTATTAGTGGTTAGTGGTGATAATAATCAAAAGACTTGCAATGGCAATGGTGAATGTATATGAATATATGAATCGTTAAGCCACATGTGATTCAAACATTGATAGGAGAAACAAGCACTAAAATTAAAATCCAAATACAAGCGTTAAACACTAAGACAACATTACATAATCATATAACATGACGAGAAGTTGCTTCACAACGGCATTTGTATAGCTCATCTGCCATGTGTCGTCGATAATTCACACAAGCGTCTTCGACGTCGATTTCTAACGACAACGATTTTTTTTTCACAAGCCTCTCCATCATCATACAAACCAACACACCTGCATTATCAACCTTTCCCTTGTCTTGGGGGACATCTAATTCAACTAAACCTTCAGAAATTGGTGTTTTGTCCACACGATTAGACTTCAGCCAGTAACGAATACGTTTTAGAAACCATTCGAAAAAAAGCCTAACCATCTCCATATAGTGAGAAACTTCGTGTCGCATTTCGTTTCTCCATCTCTTATCAGTCCAATACTGGGTAATTACCATGTTTCTCAGATCAATTAGGATAAGCAGCAGTCTCCCACCCCGATCGATAAAGGAAGGTAAACGCGGTCAACCTCCCAGAATGGCGGGTAGGGTTCCATTCTTCCAGCCATGTCGAGGGCAACTAAAGAATTCGAGTCCTTCATTTCATCATAGAAGGCAGGGGGTAACACTGTCCAACGTAGCTGTGAAGTAGGATCTCTTAAAAGCTTTGCTTGTCTAAGTCGCATCAGTCTTACCGTCCACGCTTCAACGTGCTGAAATCATAATAATGCATAAGGTTCGTTATTGAGTTAAGCAAATCAATTTACTTTCAAGATAAATTAACGTGAAAATTACCGTTGCGGATAGCGCCCTGTTGGGTTGGCACCCTAGAAGTGTACCCCAAAAATTTATGTCTAGTTTGGCGGAAATGAAGCGAGTGTAGCAAAATGGGGCATCCCCGTTTGTATAAAAGTCGACAACATCAGCAGACCAGTTGTTTCTACATTGTTGGTTTTCGTGTGGGTTTTCTTTGGGCTTGTCTTTGCCGTTTTCGGCTGGTTTCACTTGTGGGTTACTTGAAGACGAACCAGCCGTGGAAGGTTTTGATGGCTTGCGTAAACGCCTCCAAATTTGCTCGGTCGATTTAACCGTTTTAGGAGCTGGTTGTGAACAGTAAAAGCCTTCTCCATTGTTTTCCATTCTTAGAGATTTCAAATACGAGTTAGTAAGAGAGAAAGAAGTTGAGTGAGTCATGTTTGTGAATCAGCTGCTTTTAAAGAGGTGAAGCCTCGTAATGGTTTGGCGGCATCTACATGAAGCCTCGTAATGGGACAGCGGCATTGATGCCTCATAATGGTTTGGCGGCTTCTACATGAAGGCGGCATGTAGATGAAGCCTCATAATGGTTTGGCGGCATCTACATGAAGCCTTGTTATTGGTTTGGCGGCATCTAGATGAAGCCTCATAAAGGTTTGGTCATTTTTGGGCCTCTGTACAGTCTGGCAGGGCCTCCCAGTCAGGTAACCGGACTTTCGGACGCCTTGTCCTTGGCTAATACACGGGTGTCCCATGAAGTCCGAGCCATTTTCGGGTCTCCGGGGCCTGATCCCGGTGGCCCGAAAACGGCTAGGAGGTCATTTTTCAAAAAACTCACTATGTTGAAAACGGCCCAGGCTGCCATTTTTGGGCCTCTGTACAGTCTGGCAGGGCCTCCCAGTCAGGTAACCGGACTTTCATACGCCTTGTGTTTGGCTAATACACGGGTGTCCCACGAAGTCCAGGCCGTTTTCGGGTCTCCGGGGCCTGATCCCGGTGGCCCGAAAACGGCTAGGAGGTCATTTTTCAAAAAACACACTATGTTGAAAACGGCCCAGGCTCCCATTTTTGGGCCTCCCAGTCAAATTTAAAAAAGTGCATAAACACATTAATACGTAAACACATATTACATAAACACATAATACATAACGACCAATACATAAACACATAATACATAACGACCAATACATAAACACATAATACATAACGACCAATACATAAACACATAATATAATCCTAAATTACTTGGTACTCCTCCTCATATGGATCCCGGGGAGGAGGGTTTGGGGCGGTTCTAGCTTGCTGGTGGGGGGGGGTGGCTGGACCCTGGTTTTGGGGGATCTGTGTACTATCTTGCATCGGGGGGGTGGGTGCTGAGAACCTTAAACGGTCCAAATTCCTTAAAGCCATGGCATAATCCACAACCCAGACCAACTCATCTACAGTCAACTCATCATCTGCTGGGGGAGGAGGAGTGGTTTGAGTAGGAGCATGAGGAAGAGGAGTTATTTGAATAGGAGCAGGAGGAGGAGTTATTTGAGTAGGAGTAGGAGCAGGAGTTATTTGAGTAGGAGCAGGAGGAGGAGTGTAGAACGAAGGTTGTGCAGGAGTAGGAGGAGATGAAAATGGTAGTCGCCGTCCCCGGCGAGAGTATCGCCGGACATTTGAAGATCCGTCACATTCGTGATAACCGCCACCCATAGTTTGTAAACCCTTTGAAGAGAGGCAGTTGTGACTGAGATTGAGTCTTGATATGGTATTTATAATAGTTGATGCCTGATAATGGTTTGGCGGCATCATATAAGTCATAAAAAGTAGATGCCTCAAAATGGTTTGGCGGCATTGATGCCTCAGAATGGGACAGCGGCATTGATGCCTCAGAATGGTTTGGCGGCATCATAAAAAGTTGAAGCCAAGGGATACTCACCCCAATCCATCCTCACACCAAACTTTCTTCCCAAAAAACTAACCATATCTCAAAAACCTGCTTCTCCCCCCCCCCACCACCCAAAAAAATAAGATTCAAAGCAAATGGCTTCTTTCGTTCCATACCTGGTTAGATTATACTGGGGTGGTCAGTTTTCATACGTAAACGGGTTGTTCAAGATGATAACTCGTTGCTATCATCCAGTTTTGTTATGCGAGAGAAGATGTCATTTGAACAACTGGTTGAATGTGTATGTGCTCATGTTAATATTAACAAAGAAGCTGTTACTGTCAAACTCCTGCTCGGATACACTTATGCTGGGCACTCTCAAACTAGCAAAATTTTCAACAATGACGGGGTTGATATGATGGATTATCTAGCCTCTGAGAGACGTGGTGATTTCGTTGCGGATATCTACGTTGAATGGCAACAAGACCCTCCGTTACAACTGCTTACTTTTACTAACCTGCTACGTGACGTGTCGAACGTAAATGTTGTAGCACCCTTCGGGCCTCAGCATGTTGCCGATAACGAAGAAAATGACGAGGCAGGATCCCCTATGACGGACGAAGAATCTTTCCAAGAACCTCAATATGTTGCTGGTAATGACAATAATGACGGGTTTGATGAATCCGGAAGCGGAGACTCTGAAGAGACGAGAGATAGTGATGACGAACAACCCGCATCAGAAGACTCTGAAGACTCCGCAAACGAGGCGGAGCCCAGTCAACCGATGACCCAACAAACACCACCAAATCACAACCTGGCCCTCCACTTAGGTCCACGTCAAGACTACGATCCTCAAGATGATGCGGAGCTAACAGATTACATGCTTCAAGAATACGAAGAGGATGACTTCGTGTTATGGAACCCAAAAGCAGGGGACAATATCCGTCTTGGTATGTATTTCAAATCAAAAGAAGAGGTAGACCGTGCGGTTAGACAGTGGAACATCCGTCGTGGACGGGAGATGTATGTCAAGGCAAGCAAACCAAAGGTATACACGGTCGTATGTTACACCAGACACCCAAAGTTTGTAAATCCTTTCTCTGGCGGCCGCAAGTGTGAGTGGCGTTGCACGGCATCAATTCGGTCTAACTCACATTACTGGCGAATTACTGTATGGTCTACAAAACACAGCTGTTATTCTGCTGCCATACGTAATAGCAACAGAAGTTTATAAGCAAAGGATATTGCACAACACATTTTACCGCAAATTCGTACCGACATCAAGCTTAAGGTAAAACATATCCAAACCCATGTCAAGCAGGTGCTGAATGTTGATGTTTCATATTCCAAGGCCTGACGAGCAAGAAGAAAGGCTATAGAAACTATCTATGGTGACTGGGACAGCAATTTTAAGGAGCTACCCACATATCTTATGCGGCTGCAGACGAGGAACCCAGGCACCGTTGTTACGTTCTTTAATCATCCGAACGGAGATCCGAATTACCCCACGTTTAAATATATTTTTTCGGCGTTCGGTCCTTCTATCCGTGCTTTCCATCGATGCATGCCTGTCATTTCGGTGGACGCGACTCATCTGAAAGGACCCTACCGAGGTAAGCTGATGCTTGCGGTAACAAAAAATCAAACAACTACATCCTGCCTGTGGCGTATGCCGTCGTTGACGAAGAGACTGTACACAGCTGGTGTTGGTTTTTCCAAAACCTTTCTGAATACGTTACCCTTAATAGCATGGGGCCTTTGTGTGTGATATCAGACAGACACAACGGCATAATTAATGCTATGGAAAACCTTCCATAGTGGAAGGAACCCAACGCCTACCA
This sequence comes from Ambrosia x helenae, assembly GCA_030844895.1. Lineage (NCBI taxonomy): Eukaryota > Viridiplantae > Streptophyta > Magnoliopsida > Asterales > Asteraceae > Ambrosia > Ambrosia x helenae. Next base: position 73,206,642 of record CM061224.1, on the reverse strand, counting down.
TCGTTACTGTCTTCGTCACATCAGAAGCAATTTCAGCGGGAGGTTCCGGAACAAAACCCTACGGAAACTGTGTTGGTCTATTGGTAGCACATCTCAGCACGTAAAGTATCGGTGGGCTGTTAGCGAAATGAGGCTGAAAAATCAAGAGGCATGGGACTACCTTAACAACATTGATAAGACTAAGTGGACTCTTTATCGTGATAAAGAGCATCGTCGGTGGGGTAACCTAACGACCAACATTTTGGAGTCCATGAACAACGTCTTGCGTGAAGCGCGACTACTGCCTATCACAACTCTGATTCACTACACCTTTCTCAGAGACGTCGAACAATATGTTAAGCACACTCAAATTTCGACCAGTTGCAACACCCCTCTACCCCCTCGCATATGGAGCAAGTATGAGAGCCTTTTGGGAGTTGCTATGCAGCATGAAGTGACGATGTACGATGCGAATGTGATAAGGTGCAATGTTCTTTCAAGGGTTGAGACAAATGACCGGGGCGGAAATGACTACACCGTTGAGTACAAAAAAAAGGTATGCTCGTGTGGCAAATGGCAAATGCAAAGATTTCCATGTTCACATGCAATTGCTATTTGCAATTGGTTGGGTAAAAGCCCTCACAGTATTACTAGTTGGAAATTCCACACAGACACGTACGTTCAGCAGTACAACAGTCATTTCTACACCTTGGGCCATAAGTCTGAATGGCCGGCGGCAGAGTGGACAATTCAAGGGGACCCGTCGATGATTACTACACATCGAGGCAGAGTACGTCAGAGAAGAATACAAAATGAGATGGATGTGAATTATGACGATCGCCCCAAGCGTCATGCATGCACTCGATGTGGAGAAACAGGCCATAACAGGAAGAGTTGTGGAAATGCAAGGCGTCAACGAAATCAGTGAATGACACTACATGGTTGTGTCAGTCGTATCATCACTGTCATCTTTTTTAGGTTGTTTAGTTTGCATTATCTGTATGGTCAATCACCCTTTGCTTTCATGGATGAGTTGGGTGACTCATCTCATCATGTTCTGTACGAGCTTTATTTAGTAATGGCAGCCTTATTATCTTACTGTTAATTTTAATACTACTAGTATTATTACTAGACACTTTCTAAAATAAAAGTAAATACATGTAATAATGATAGATTTATTTATAACAAATAATACAAATTTATTTAACAACTATTTTTCCAAACTACTCAATCAAACTATACAATCTACCGAGTTACAAGACAATCTATTTTCGAGATCACCAATTCCAATATTCTACCACCGTTTCTTGTTGCAGAGTTCATTAAGTTTCTGTGAGCATTGGATTTTATCTAAAACAGGATTATATGATCATACAAGTCACAAATCTAGGTGCGGAAACCCTAGATCTGAACAAATTGATAAGATACAAATCACGACACAATCAAGATCATTTTCAATATCATTTTCATAGATTAACTTTCAATCAATAAGCATTTACAACTGTTTATGTTAATCTAGAAACACAAAGACAATCTCTCAAAAACACTCCTTAACCTGATCTGAACCTGGACACAAATGATAACTCTCTTACATAATCAAAAACTCAAAATCTATATATAGCCTCTGCACATTCGCCCCTTTCAACAGGTCGAATGTGAGCAAATTCCACATTCGCCCACTAAGAGTGGTCGAATGTGTCTTCAGTTCAAGTCCTGTCTTCCTTCGTCCACTTCAGTTCTACCTTCGCCCCTTTCTGATTCACCTTCGCCCAGATTATCTACATTCGCCCATATAGAACTACCTTCGGCTATCTACTAACACATGTTAATCAAGTATATCCAATCCTTAGTCGCAAAATGCATCAACAAACTCCCCCTCGACTATTGATTGGATAGTTTTCTCTGATAGTCCATCGTCCTGTTCATCAGCTTGATTCTGAGCTGCTTCTTCTGCTCAGAAGTCATTGGCGGCTCGAATGTTTTCTTCACAGGCTTTGACACATTGGCGATCTTCACAGTCTTGCCAAGTTTACCCTCCAAGTTGCTTCCTGCATTTATGTCATATGCAAAACAAACTCCCACAACTTGAGTGTACTTCCTCGCCTGAGCAAAACCATTGGGTTCATAATAGATCGGATTAAAGAACAACATGATGATGTCTTCGAATGTGCAGTTTATCAGCCACATAGGATCAAATACATGAACATGCTTGTATTTGTCCTTTCCATCCCTTAACACAATCACTGCTTCTGCCTTCCTCCAATCGTAATACCAGAATATGAAATCAGCACTGAAATGCTGTGGCATTGGCATCAATGGTATCTTTCTCATCACATTTGGTGCTTTGTAGATTAAAGTCACACGCTTCATATTGGTTTGTGGATCAATATCCCTATGCTCTTTTCTACGGGATATTGAGGCTGAAATCTCTTCCATCGTGTACGACTCTCCCAAACCAATTTGTCTGCGCACCAACCGACATGCGATCCATTTACCTCGGCACCTGACATTGGGAATCTGCACAAATCTCTCACCGCCCAATACGGTAGAGTAAGCAAATCACAGAATCTGTTGAAATACAGAATTCCGGTTTCCCATTTCGCAGCAATACACTTCAGTCTGCCTAGATAAGTCCACCCGAGAGCTCTGCCTTTGAACTTGGCATTATGAAATCGATAAAAGTTACCTTGAGCTTCAGGTTTAGGTCGGTTCTCATCCATCTCCTTCAACTTCTTCAGATAATTCTTCAACTTATCAGACTGGTTAGAAGAATCTTTCTTTTCATCTCCAAACACTTTCTCAACAAACTCTTCGCTTCTTCTCTTCGCTTTTTGTTTCGCTGACTTGTTTGGTATCTCTGTGAAGTCAGGAAATACTTCATTCTCATCTTCTTTTCTGAAATACTGGGGAAACTCTTCATGAGTAATATCTTCAATCTCAACTTCGTTGTTCTCTGGAGTATGCACATCATCTGAATGACTTCCCATATCCTTTTCAGGAATATCAGGAATCGATTCATCCATCATAAACTCCTCAAACGTCTTTCCTACCCTCTGTGCGAGACCATCTAAAATTTCTTTCGCCACAGATGCAGGTAGTTCCCCTTCTTCAAGATCTGGATCTTCATATTCCAGCTCATATCTCAGATCATCAGTCTGGAATATTTCAGCGAAGCATCCAGTGAACTCAATGGTCCACTCCCTCTTCTCCAACATGTTCTTGTATATCAGTTTAGCATCATCAGAAAGAGATCTCACCTTTTCGTTCCAAAAGATACTTTCATCTGAATCTACATTTCCTCCTTTCTTCTTGGAACTCGATTCTCCAGTATCTTTCTTCTTCTGTGATGTTCTCTTCTCATAACTATACTTAGAAGTATCATCTCCTCCTTCATGATCACTTCCACTGCTAAACTCATCACCTTTCTTTTTCTCTGTACCCTCAGCACCATCATCATCATCATCATTGTTGTCATCATCACTTTTATCCGAACCATCATCATCCTCTTCATCATCATCTTCTTTCTCTGATTCAGAATACTCATAATCAACCTTCTGTTCATCTTCTTCTTCATCTTCTTCACCCTCTTTCAACTGGGGTGCTCTGCTATACAACTCTTCAATCAAACCACACAAGCGTTTGTTTTCCTTCTTTAACTCTTTGTTATCAGCCTTGATCAGTTTGATCTTGTTCTTGTTTCTATCACATCTCCTCTCAAGCTTCTCATTCTTAGCTTCTAACATCTGAATCTTTTCATTAATATCATCCTGATTCGATTTCGAAGCAACTACAATTTGGAGCATCTTCTCCTCATTCTGCTTGAATTTTGTAATCTCAGCTTGTTGAGCAATCAACATCTTCATCATGTCCTCCATCTTCTTATTAACCTGTTTCATAACATCATCATCAACAGTCACTTTCTTTGACTTTGATCTGGAGGGCTCAACTTCAACAGCTTTCTCCTTTTGAGGCTTCCTAAACATATCGAGCACTTTATCCATATCGATATTAAACTGATCGATTGGTAAAGTCTCTGCCTCTTTCCCTTTCTTCTGCTTCTTAGCAACTGGTGAAGATAACTTGGAAGGTGTTCCAGCATCAGGCAATCTCTTACCCTTCAACAACTGAGCTAATTCTTTCTCTCTCAGTTCTTTCACACTAGACTTCTTTGCCATAGTCTTTTGTTTCTTTGTCTTCTTTGGCAAATTCACAACTACTGTATCTCCAACACTCAGCTCAGCTAGATCAACTCCCAAACCTTCATCTTCAACTGATTTCCTTCTTCTCTCAGACTCTTCAATCGACTGATTCAATAATTCAGACTCACCAACCATAGTGGCCTTACGTTTGGTGGTCCTCACGTTCTCGTCATCAGAATCCCACTGTTCATCAACCTCAGTTTCTTCCGAATCTACAGACTCTTCATCCACCAAACCCGATCCTTTCTTCGCCGTCGATTTCTTTCTAGCAGCCTGTTGCTTGGTGCTTCCCTGATCTATAGCCTTTCCCTTGCCCTTCCCTTTGGCTCCAGGATTGACTACTTGACGCTTCCGCTTAGTGCTTGAATCAGCATACACTAAGGGATCATCATTGTCTGAGTCACTATCATCATGTCTTGCTTTGTTCTTGCCAGGATCAGTGTAATCCGGACGAGCCAAAGCGCCAAACAATCTCCTGTTAGGTGGTTTCTCATTATCAGCTACACCTTTGTATCCTTTCATCCTCATCAAGGTTCTAATATTCATGTGATCTTGCCCTAGAATCATTGTCGGATCCTTCTTCAGCATTGGATACTTGTAATCAAAGATCATCATTAGAAACCTTGGATACAACATGAACTTCTTAAACTTTATACCCTTCAGCATCTCCAACATGTGGTCAAGGATCATCCCAGAAACATTAAATGGTTTGTTGAGTGTCAACGCAACCATTAATGAGCTCAAACTCTTTCTCATCACGTCATAACCACCACTAACACAACCAAAGACATGGATCAGAACATGTGCAAAGTACTTGTACTGCACTCCCAGCTTCCCCTTATACATTGATCCGTCAGTGATAGGACCTTTGTATTTCATCCTTAAGAAGCACGCCTTCTGTTCTGTCCACGACAATTCCCTGGGATCTTCTCTATCTTCGAACTTAATCTGTAAAGCTTCCCGAATGTCGGCTTCAGTCAAGAACATATCTATCTCCTGAATCTTGCTCTTGATGATAGTCTGATTCTCCCAGTAGTCATACTTAGCGTTCTGATAAAAATCTTCTATTATGTCTTTGTAAATGATGGTTGGTGTGGCTAGAGCATGTACAATCCTGCTCCTCTTCAGAAATTCAATAATCCCTGTGAACTCTGTGTTCTTCTCCACGTCTCCTAGATACGCGCAACAGTTGTGCGACCGTTCGAAAGGCCAACTGCTCGGTGTAGATGTTTCAGCTACGTGGACTGGATCTTGAACAGTTATCTCTGCTGGAGTCTCAACATTCACTGCTGGAGTTTCAATATTCTCTGGTTGTTCAGCCATCTGCACATGAAAATCAATAAAACGCGTCAAAACACAAAAACGACAAAAATATAAAAATTTTGATCAAAGACATCTGCACATTCGCCCATTTTGAAATGGCCGAATGTGGAAATAACTGGTCGAATGTGAACATATATGGACGAACGTGAATATGATCTTGATAAAATGTCACATTCGTCCGTTTTTGAGTACATTCGCCCAAACATTCTCACCTTCGCCCGGTTTTTGAACCGAAGGTGGAACCTGTTTTACCCCAAAATTTAAAAAAAATTGCCATTGTTGATTTTAACATGTATTTTTGATTCTAATGTATACTAACATGTCCGACTAAAACTTGTTTATAACCAATTTTATCAAAACATCAATTTACATAGGTTTTCAATTGGAATTAGGGTTCATCGTGTTCAATCTATCAAAATTATCATCTAAACACGTTTTTATCCTAATTCCTTCCATAATCTCCCCCTAAAACCTATGTGAAATGATCGGCAATCAAAATCAAACATTAAACATCATCAAAAATCCCAAAACTGAAAACCCTAGGTCGTTGTCAGAAACTGATCAATACTGAACTGTGTTGATGTCCATTACCTGCAACAGTAGGCTTAAAATGATCAGAAATAGCAAGGGATCAAAACTATGAATCGTAGAAAACACAAGCAACAAGGTCTTGTTATGACAGAAAATTTGAAAAATATCAGAATGAAAGGTTCGAATGTGACAGGTCTATTTATAAAGGTTCACGTTCGCCCGAATGAAATGGACGAATGTGGGTAAAAACCACATTCGCCCCAAGTTAATGGCACGAGTGTGAATATTGTCCACCTTCGCCCCTAATTAAAGACCCGAAGGTGGAATGTGATACCCGGAAGTGGAAATCTCACCCGGAAGTGAAAATAACCACCTTCGCCCAAAACAAAAACGGTCGAACTTGAAGATTTTTCCACATTCGACCCAATTAAGGGGCGAATGTGAAATGGAAAAATCTGAAAATTTCGCCAAATCACGAATTCGAATCCCGTTCAACATTTTTCAATCCGTTAAACTTCCAAAACTCAAATTTTCACAATTTGAATGTTACAAAGACCAGATGGTGTTATCAAATCTCAGAAATTGACCATCAAGCATCCCCGGATATCAAAAATAAAGCAGAAATGCAAATCTTTTGGATTTTCTGAAATTTATATCAAAACACACCTAAAATCTTTTTGGATTTTGTAACTTTTTGACAATAAAAGTAAAATGCGACAAAGTAAAATGCATCAAATTAAATGAAAGCAGTAAACATTTTGTGATTTCCGGTAAGAGGATCATATCAGTTTTCTGAGAAATCTGAACACAGCGTTGATCTGGTTCAATATTATCATTAGAAACAATATGTGACACGGCAATTGCTGATATTGTTGTCCACATAAGCTCACATGCAGACAATTACGCAATGCTTTACAATGATACGAATTAGATGTATTAGACTAACACATTGTGGTTCCCACACACACGACATACTCCCGTATCAAGAAGTAATCTGCACAAAGACTCATTGTAAAGCGTGATTATGCTTTCGTCGTCTGTAATTGTACAAGATATAATGCATAGAGGTATATAGGTCAGCAAATTAATGCAGCAAAGTAACATATGCACCATACCAGGTTGAGGACTGATATTAATCATGATTTGCATCAATGATCAACACGATATTATAGATAATCTTTGATCATCATATAACATGGAAAGTTCCTCAATTCGGTAACTTTAGGTTTTGGCATAAAGCTCTTTTATAAAGACATCCTGTCTGATCTAGGTCCGTAATGACTTACAGCAGAAGATCAGATAGGCTATCCCCAGACAACTAATAACATAACGACCCTAAACCTCCGAATTTTGTACAAACACCCTATCAAACGAAATTACGGTACTAAGACCATATGCCCATGAGGTGTTCATCCACAAACGCGTAGTTTGTTATGTTTGTATCACTAATGCACGCAATATAGAGTCCACGAAGCCTATCAGCATATCACACGTAATCAACATACTTCTCATTAAAACTATACAATTCTTTAGCCTGTGTCAGATCCCCACTGATGTACTATCATTTCCTCTTGTTATCCAGGAAATCATTTTGGGTTTTTCTAATTTTTAGGTATTTTGAAAATTTTTCAATATTTTTGGTTTTTCTGATAAAATGACTCCCCCTAAAATAAAGAACATATTTTTGGGTTTTTAATTTTTCTGAAAAACAAAACAAAACAAAATTTGAAAGAAACAATCCACTTGAAAGCATCAACTTCTTTGAGGATTAAACAACCCCCTCGAAAGCATCAACTTCTTTGAGGATTATGATAGTAAAAAGAAATTCCCAATTAGCAAAGAGAAATTCCCAATTAGCAAAAATTTAAAACTAAAACTAAAAACGAAAAAAAATGATAAACCGAGGAGCCGATTAATCCTGTTTTTCCTTTATATTGTTTACTTTCAAAAGATATTCAAAGCGGGATCTGTCAAAAGCTTTTGTAAACAAATCTGCACGTTGGTAGTCAGTATGAATTTTGACCATGTCAATCAATTCCTTAGCATAACAGTCACGGATAAAATGATATTTAATCCGGATATGTTTAGCTTTAGAATGATTTTCAGTATTTTTAGTTAAAGCAATTGCGGCTTCGTTGTCACAGTGTATAGGGGTTTTAAGAAACTGCAAACCGTAATCGACCATCTGTTGTTGGATCCAGAGCACTTGCGAACAGCAACTCGAGGCTGAAATGTACTCGGCTTCACATGTAGACAGTGCGACGGAAGTCTGTTTCTTGCATTGCCAGGTAATTAACCTGCTCCCTAAAAACTGGCAACCGGTTGTTGTTGATTTGCTGTCTTTGTCACAGCCGCCCCAATCTGCATCACTAAAAGCAATAAAATCAAAATCATCATCATTAGGGTACCAAAGTCCTTTTGATGGACAACCCTTCAGATATCGAAGGATACGCTTGACCGCCGTCAGATGACTTTGTTTCGGCTTCGATTGGTAACGCGCACAGAGACACGTTGCATACATAATATCTGGTCGAGACGCTGTCAAATACATCAGAGATCCGATGATTGCTCTGTATGTAAATGGGTCTGTCAGCTCCCCCTTAGCGTCGACTCCAATCCCGTGATTGGGTTGTATCGGGGTATCCATCGGCTTAGAGTCCTCCATCTGGAATCGGCTCAAGATGTCGGCAACATATTTCGTCTGGTGAATGAAGATCCCGTCGGGTCTTTGATCCACCTGTAAGCCGAGGAAAAACTGCATTTCTCCCATAGCGCTCATTTCGAACTTCTCCTGCATAACAGTTTCAAATTCCCTGCACAAGAGTTCGTTAGTTGAACCAAATATAATATCATCAACGTAAATCTGTACTAGAAGCAAGTCATCTCCCGTCTTCTTCGTAAAGAGGGTACAATCGACGAGGCCGCGCTTGAATCCTTTGGAGATGAGGTATGTACTTAGCTCCTCGTACCACTGTCTTGGAGCCTGGTGCAAACCATATAAAGCTTTGTTCAGCACGTAGACCTTGTCCCGGTGGATTGGGTCCTCAAAGCCTGGTGGTTGCCCGACATAAACCTCCTCCTTGACTTTACCGTACAAAAATGCGCTCTTGACGTCCATTTGATAAACTTTGAATTTCTTATACGAAGCAAACGCAAGGAACATCCGAATAGCTTCCATTCGTGCTACTGGTGCATAGATTTCGTTGTAATCAATTCCTTCAATCTGATGGAAACCCTGCACAACCAATCTGGCTTTGTTCCTTACAATAACCCCACGGTCATCCTTTTTGCACTTAAACACCCACTTAGTGCCAATTTTCTTTCTTCCCGGCGGCAAATCTGTGAGCGTCCAGACTCCCAATTTCTGGAATTGCAATAACTCTTCCTGCATTGCCTCAACCCAGGCATCTTCTTGCAAAGCGTCTTTGTATGTCCTTGGCTCTACCTGCGACACATAACATGCAAACGACCAATCATTTTGGCTACCAGATTTCTGAATTTTGGCATACAATGCTAAAGCCCCAAAACTCTCTGGCGTATTAACGCTTTTAAGCTGCCCTCTGGTCATCACTCCACTACCAGGATCACCGATTACTTGCTCCAGCGGGTGAATACGATGAATCCGAGATTCCGGATTAACAGGTACAATCACTCCCGTCTGAGCAGTCAAGTTCTCTACAACATCCTGATCATGACCCGTGTTAGATGATGAAGCAACATCTGGATTTGGAATTGGGTTCACAGTTTGCTCTTCTAAGTCTTCTGCATTTTCAAGAACAGCTTCTTCAAATTGTTCATCTTCAGATTCTGAAGTGTCTAATGAAGTTGAAGCTTCTTGAAACAACTCTTCTTCTTGTGTAGGAGCACTGGTATCACTAGAAGCTGGTGGGGGTTTACGGTGATTGGACGCATCAGCGGTGAAGTTGCCGCGTTTTCACACTCGTAAAGTAATCTGATCACAGCTTCTTCAACCAGGCTATCTAGGTTGAATGACTCAAAGAAATCTTTGTAATCAAACATCCAATCAGGGCCCGTGCCTTGCAAATTTTGTGTGTATCGTTGAACTTCCACGTTTGCCCAATCCTCCACTTGACGAGTTCGTTTGTTGAATACCCGTTTGAGCGGGGTTGCATATCCAACAAAATATCCCTCTTCAGCTTTAGGACTAAACTTCTCGCTTGGATTCAACATCGTACATGGCGCCCCAAATGGTTCTAGATACTCTAGATTGGGCTTTCGTCGGTGTAACAGCTCATAAGATGTTTTTCCAAACTTCTTCACTGTCAAAACCCGATTTAATGTATAGTTTGCTGCATAAATCGCCTCGTTCCAGAACATTACTGGAAGATTTGAGTCAGCGAGCATTGTTCTTGCAGCCTCAATCAAAGTCCTATTCTTTCTTTCAGCAACACCGTTCTGTTGCGGGGTATACGGAGCTGAATATTCATGATGTATCCCTTTGCTTTCACAAAGTTCATCCATCTTTGCATTTTTAAACTCCGTCCCGTTGTCACTCCTGATCCTTTTGATCTTCAAATTGTAAATATTCTCCAGCCGAGTGAACAGAACTTGTAAGTTGGTAAAGGTGTCGCTTTTGTTCTTCAAACACATCACCCATGAGAATCGTGAATAGTCATCAGTGACGACTAAACAATAAAGCTCTCCAAGATGACTTTTGCGCTTGACCGGTCCAAAAAGGTCCATGTGCAATCGCTCAAGCGGCATCTCAACAGAGTTAACTTTCTTCACTTTATGGGATTGTCTGTGTTGTTTTCCTTTCATGCAGCTCACACACTTGTCGTTCAGATGGAAATGTTTCACGTTAACTCCATCGACAAGTCCATTTCTCACTAACTGATTCATTTTCCTCAGATGAATGTGCCCCATTCTGCGGTGCCACATTATCGATTCTTTTTCGGTCGCCTTGGATAGAAAGCATGTTATCTGTCCCTGTGGTGTCATTGCCTTAGACATATCAAGAATGTAAAGATTGTTGACTCGAGGTGCCATCAACATAACCCACTCCTTTGGAATCTTGAAGCCCGGTTTAAGTATGTAGCAGGATTTGTCATCAAAATGTACAGAAAATTGTTTGTCGCATATTTGACTGACGCTCAACAGATTATAGTCTATTTGCTTGACATAAGATATCCGCTCGAAAGTCACAATCCCGTTACTCACGCTACCTTCCATCGTGATATAACCTCCTTTATTACCCGCGAACGCAACATATCCTCCATTGATATTCTTCACATCGAACAGCAACGCCAAATCCCCCGTCATGTGGCCTGAAGCTCCACTATCAACAATCCAGAGACTGCTAATAGGGCCAACTGAAGCTCCCTGCACACAAAAAGTAAACAATTAGTTCTTTCGGGGGACCCAAGCCTGAGTCTTGGGCCTTTGAACTTTGGCTTTCAAAGAATCATTCTCAATGACTTTTTCAACAACTTTCTGTTTTGAATCAATCGTTTTCTGATTTTTCAAAACAGTTTCACTTTTATCACTCACCTTTGACGTAGAGGCTCCTGGAGAACCATTAGGTGTCCAAGATTGTTCAGACCTTTTGAGAATACGGATTTGAGATTTTGGTTTCTCAATAGGTTTCTGAACATTGTTACTGAAAGTAACTTTCTTAGCAACCTTATCTGATTGAACAGACTTAGGTCCAACATTTGACTTAACAATTGGTTTTTGTGGAACCTTTTGTCTATCAGCTGTTGTGTTCACCACTGGTTTTCTCCAAGATTGTTCCATTGCAATCCGATTCCTTCGATCATAATGAAATGGACGGTTGTTCCTCATTTGAAAATTGTTTTGATTATGAAAATGTTGTTGTTGAGGAACAGTTCGTCTATGCGGTGGAACATAATGATCAATCGGCTTTTTCAAGGAATTCTTAACCTCAACTTCATGTCTCTTGTGCCTTACATATGGACACTGAGCAAGTAAATGCCCACGTTCTCCACATTTAAAGCATTTTCTATATTCCTCAAACACATAATGAGCATTTGGTGAAGCAAATGATCTTACAGGAAATTGATCATTATATTGTTGATTTCTTAAACTCTCAGGAAGTGGTCCTTTCGAGTAAGAAGGTTCATGAAAACCATTTGCTTTATCATCAGGTCGAATAAACTCAGTGACATGAATTTTTGGCTCTTGAGGAACTTCTGAAAACAGTTTCTTTAATATTTCTGGTGGAATTTCATTGGTTCTTTCATGTTTTGGAAACCAAATTGTGCTTTCTTGCCAGATTTTATCAAGTTTAGAATAGTTAACATTTTTAATCGGAAATTCCTCATCAGCAATGATTTTATCGGATCCTTCCATCCGATAAAATACCTTTACAGGTTTGTCACTTGGTTCATTCAGCTCATTCTTTTTGACCTCATTCTTAACAACATTAGTTTTCTTAACATCAACCTTTTCAGACTTTTTATCATGAATAGCTTTAGCCATTGGATGAACATGATCAGATGGTGACACTGGTTCAGTAGTAATGATGTGATTTTCTTTTGGAATCTCACATTCATTAACAGATTGATCACTACCAGTATCATCATTATCTGAGTCTGAACTATCACTCTCAGCATAAACACCCTCATTGTTCAAGCCCAAAATTGGTCTCACATCTTCAGGATATGGATCACCAATACTCGAGGTATTAGATTCCATATCTGATGATGAGTCTGATTTCACCGAACTCTCCGGTATAACTTGATGATAGTTATGGTTCTCAAAAAGAACCGGAGATGGTACAGACTTGTAGTTGGTGGTGTTATCATCAATGATATGATCCACGACATAAGCAACATTCTTATAGCTTTCTAACTTCTTGTTAACCTTTTCAGCAAAGCATTTAATGGCAGCCATTTCTAACTTGGTGTTTTCAATTTCATTGATGTAGTTATTTATGGCCAATTGTTTCAATGACAAAGTGTTTTTCAAGTCAGAAATGTCCTTTTTATAGCCATCTAAGACTTTGTTAAAAGCATTTAACTCTTTGCGAGTAGATTGACAGTTTTGAATAGCACTATCACGTGAAATTCGGAGTTGTTTATTCTCCTCTGTCAACCTATCACAAGTCCCACAGTATTTATCACTCATGACATCAGTGCTAGATTCAGAACTTACAGGTTTTGGCGGTTCGGTCATGGCCATCAAAGCAAAATGAGCTTCCTTTCCAGTGAAAAACTTTGAGTAGTCGATCTTGGTGAAAGCATCATCAGCTATGCATGACTTCCTCGTCATCAAAAAGTCAGCTTCTGCCAGCAACTGGTCAATATCATCATCCAAAGAATCAACACTTCCCTCTGTGTCTGATTCGCTCTCAGAGTCTGAATAGCCTGATTTACACTCCTCGGGAACATCAGAAACTGAATCAATCACCATCCCAGAACTCTTCTCCTCAGCCTTAACCTCAACAGGTTCACTCTCAACTTCCATCTCAGTCTCAGAATCATCACTTTCACTCTCCTCAGTTTCTTTCTTCTCCTCAACTGCCACCGACTCTTCCAAATCAACCTGATAAGCAACACAAGCCACATTCCCACCAGTAGTCACTTCCTCAACTCCTATTTGCATGCCCGACCAGTCAAACCTCTCATCCTGCTGAGTTACCAAAGCTTGGTTCTGATTCGCATTCTGTTGAGTCTCAGTAGGTGTAGTGATAGGTACAACTGTTCGGTTTGGGTGATTAGGAGATTGGTTTTGAATCTGGTTTTGAGTGTTTGGTTGTCTGTTTTGGTTGTTAAAGTTTCGGTTTTGGTAGTTGTTGTTGGTTTGGTAAGAAACTTGGTTTTGTTGACGGTTCTGGTAATTTGCATTGAAAGGGTTTCGGTTACCTTGTTTAGGTGGCTGGGTGCATTCCCGTTTGAAGTGTCCTTTCTCTCCACAATTGAAACATGTAACCTTCTCCTTATTGAAACCATAGGTTGTGTTGGGAGAAGTTGCCAAATCAGTCCTTCCCGTTTTCTCTATGAACTCTGTTGCTCTCCTCATTATACTCGCAAAAGCCCATTGAATGTCAATGAGTTCCATCTCTTCCTTGTCTATTTGTGCGTAGTCTTCGTTGGTCAAGTTGTTGTTCCCAATCTGACTAGCAACCAAACCATTGTAGGATGAAACCATAGCAGAGACTAATGCAATGTGTTGCTGAGCAACCTCCACAGTCACATTTCCCAAGTTGGATGTGTCCAAAACCACCGGTTGTTTATGTTGAGTAACTTGGTTTGATGGTTGTTGTGTTTGGTTAGCAGTGTAAAAACTTGCTTGTTGCATTGGAGAGACTGGTGAAATGTAGGAAGTATATTGTGGTGGTGTGTATGATGGTTGTGAGTAGGAATTGTATTGTGGTGGTGTATAGTTGGTGGTTGGTTTTGATGAATCCATGACATTGGAAATACATGCAACATGTGGTGCAACACTTCCAGAGCTCGAGTTTCCAGCTGAAACTGAAGTACCTCCAAAATACAGACTTGGATTCTGAGGAATCTGTGACCTCCTAGCTTTCCTCCTATCCTCCAGCTCTTTGTTCTCCAGCTTCTCAATAAACTCTGAAATGGTCCAAAATTGATAAGCATCCTTCTCTCTAAGTACCTCCACATGCTGATCCCATTGTGGTGGCAAAGCATCTGCAAACTTATCCACCTGCTTAGTCATGGGAATCTGTACACCATAGCTAGACAATTCAGACAATAAATGCATATATCTTGGAGTTAGTTCTTTCAAAGTTTCATTATTAATGAAAGAAAAATTATCAAACTCTTTAACCAATTCCTCCATTCTCAGACTCCTGGTCTTCTCGTTACCATCATGCTTCCTTTTCAGCTTATCCCAAAGCTGCTTTGACGTAGTACATGTCCCAAACTGATGCAACAGGTCACTTGTGATTGCCTGTGTCAGTTGAGAGAACGCCTTCTTCTCCACCACGTATTTCTTCTTTTCATCCTCAGTCAAGCTCTCCAGAGGAATCAACTCACCGGTATTCTCCAGAATCGGTGCTGTATATCCTTTGACGATCATGCTCCATGCCTCAGCTCCTTCAACTCCCATGCCATCCAGATGGATCTTGAACATGGTGTGCCACTGGTTGTACTCTTGCATATCCATGAGCTTCGGTGGCCGAGTTCCACTACCTGTAGACAAATCCTTAATCAAGGTAGAGATAGCGTTAGTGGTTTGAGTATTTACCGCCGCTGCAGCTACTCCCCAGTAATCTGATTGTAATGCCGGATGTGCTACATTCTGAGGCATCGTGCTCGTTGTTGTCATGTAATTAAGTGGTTGCGAGGATTGCGTGTTCGTCTTTTGCGCTGCAACTGTCCATGGGTCCATTGTCTGCTGTTGTGGTTGTGTTGTCGCTGATCCCTGAGTAGTCTGAAAACGCCACATGATCACAATCTGAAAATCTCAACACTTAGAAAAATTTTCAGCAAAAATCCTTAGGTTCGCCCAAAAAATAATACGTTCGACCAAACAATCTCAGATTCGTCCAAAATGTCACACTCTCGTCCCTTTTATCTCACTTTCGTCCAAACAGTATCAACCGAAGGTGAAAATGACCAGAATGTAAATCCAATCAACACACTTTCCACTTTCGCCCGAAGCAAAAACGGTCGAATGTGGAATGTAATACCCGAATGTGAAAAGTTTCTAGACAAATTTTCAGGTTCGACCACTTTTTCTTCAGGTTCGCCCACTTTTAGTCAGATTCGCCCACAACACTCAGTCCAGGTTCCAGGTTCGCCCAAAACAGTCAGATCTCATTTTTGAAAAACGGTTATTGTTTGAAAAACGGTTATTTTGATCTCAGATTTTCAAAAGTTCTTGGATTTCAATGATCTTAATCAGGTTATGTTTCGGATTTGATTTGGAACAACTTTAAGTCTTGGAAAACTTGAATTCGACCACAAATTCACCTTTAAATCGATCAAAAAAAATGTTTTTAAGAGTTTTTGTAAAAACAGATGATAATTTGTCTAAAACATATCCAAATCAACTCTGATCTTATCAAACTTGTTGTTGTATGATCCTCTAAGCTCTGATACCACTTTGTGAGCGTTGGATTTTATCTAAAACAGGATTATATGATCATACAAGTCACAAATCTAGGTGCGGAAACCCTAGATCTGAACAAATTGATAAGATACAAATCACGACACAATCAAGATCATTTTCAATATCATTTTCATAGATTAACTTTCAATCAATAAGCATTTACAACTGTTTATGTTAATCTAGAAACACAAAGACAATCTCTCAAAAACACTCCTTAACCTGATCTGAACCTGGACACAAATGATAACTCTCTTACATAATCAAAAACTCAAAATCTATATATAGCCTCTGCACATTCGCCCCTTTCAACAGGTCGAATGTGAGCAAATTCCACATTCGCCCACTAAGAGTGGTCGAATGTGTCTTCAGTTCAAGTCCTGTCTTCCTTCGTCCACTTCAGTTCTACCTTCGCCCCTTTCTGATTCACCTTCGCCCAGATTATCTACATTCGCCCATATAGAACTACCTTCGGCTATCTACTAACACATGTTAATCAAGTATATCCAATCCTTAGTCGCAAAATGCATCAACAGTTTCTGTTTCGCACCTTCCATCACAATTGTTTTATTGAAGTCAACAATAGCTTGTGGACCCAGAAACTCATTTTTCCAGTCTCCGGGAACTCAGGACCGCATTCAGATTTAAAGCATCTGAATGCGACAGGGGAAGATCAATCAATATGTTGAACATTGGTACCAAATCTAAAGGTACCCAATGATCAACCCAGGCTGCCATACCAAAGTAGCACGATGAAGAATCTCAAATTCCTATATCGCCGACGTCGCTAATCACCGACCGTGATTCTTCAACATCAGATGGCCTTGCGCTACAGGGTTTTCCTGGAAGGTTGTCCCCCCTAAAGAGTCTGTCGGCATGCCTTGGGGTGGTACAGTGGAGATTGAGACTAGCAAGGACAACCGACTCTCTAATATTATAAACTACAAAGACAATGTTGCATTCTACACGTGTTATACCACGTGTGGATGTAACATCGATCCAAGTAGTTTCATGTGGATGTAACACCGATCCAAAGACACCGCTTTCTTGGACTCCAGAAAAGCGATGCCAAGCAGGTGATGAAACAGCAGACGATGTTGCTAAGCATGGCTCATCCCTGCCCCAAACTGTTAGAACTCCATGTGGATGTAACATCGACCCAATATCAATAAAAAACCGTACCCTCCAGAACAATTGCGGGAAAAGTATTATATCTCATATTGGTATTTTGTTTAGTTTTTTTACAATTGTGTTGTAAAAATGTGGGATTGAGAGAATGTAATTGTGTTGTGTTGTAAAATTGTGGGATTGAGATGAGGGATTGAGAGAATGAAGCTGGCCGAGTATTTATGCTAGGTGATGCCTTACAACCATTTGTCGGCATCAAAGGTGATGCCTTAATCCCATTTGGCGGCATCATAGTATCCTTAATCCCATTTAGCAGCATCAATGGATACCGCCAATCCTTTGTTAGGCATCACAGTGTGGGCTTGTAGAGACTAGGGTGATACTGCCAACCCATTTAGCGGCATCCCCATTTATAGTTTTTTTTCCAATGCCCACCAAATGCACTTTCATTTTGGAAATCTCTACTACTAATGCAAAGGATTCCATAAGAGAGTGTGTGTTGAGTGGGCCTGAACCAACATTTGGTATTAGAGCGGGGTAAAGACGGTGTTTGCCGTTTTGAGAGTCAATTTCGAGAAAGGGCGAAGCCCTTCACTGCCGGGCAAAACACAGCAGTAGGAGGTTCCGGGTTTTGTGTTAAAGGGGTTGTTTTATAGCAGTTGATGGCAAGGCGTTCGAAGCAGTGTTTTGTCGCGATGATTGCGGTCGAGACGGAGACTTGTGATGCAATCGGTTGAAACCGAAGGCAAAGAAAGAGAAGGAGTCGAACGTGTGAGCCAAAAGAAAAGAAATAGAGATGGAAGACCGAATCTCGTTGTGAAAAGATCTATGTGATCGAGCAAACAAACTCATGCATGCTTTGCAGAGCCGGCCTTGGGGGTGGGCGAGCCGCACCCCCGGCCGAGGCACAATTTTTCCAAGGGGCCTAAGTTTTGTTATACACTGGAGGCTGATCCGTATGTTCTCCATGGGTAGCGAGGCACCCCTAGAATTCAAAACATTAGAAGAAAATTTATAGCTTTTTTTCTTTTTAAACAAGGCACATTTGGAAGTTATGAATTACATTTGAGGCATCCGTAACATAATAATTTGAGAGAGAAGGAAAGATATGTGAATGAATAAGTTAAAACTTAAAAGCTTTACTGAAGCTTTAATGGAGAAAAGGTAGAAAATCTTTGAAGAAGATAAGAAGATGAAGTGTTAAAAAGAAAGAGAGAGAAAATGATCTCTTTTATGATTTTTCTTTATATACCAGTTATGGTTTTATATTAGCATTTACCTTCAATAACAAATTAAACCTCTATGTTTTTTTATTTGAATTTGAAACAATCTAAAAATTAATATCTTGTTAATATATATCAATTATTAATCATAACTAATTAAATTAAGCCCGGTCGATTTTTACCCAACTTGGTTATATAAACATTATAACTTATATTGGATGTAATTTGATCCTTAGTTGATAATCCTAAGACCGTGTGCAGCGGTTGGCGAAAAATTTCAAGCCCTATAAGGCATTAAACGACAAGTGGCATATGGATTTCACATGGGGCTTGAAATAAAAAAGGGGTATAGTGGTTAGGTGAAAAATTTCAAGCCCTTCAAATCGTTTAATATTAATTTTTTTTTAATTCGAACGATGGCTAATCGACCGTTGGAAAAGAAGCAACATCATTGGCCCTCCTTATTTTTTCACATCGTGGAAAATTTCCAGCCCCCCCCCCCCCACCGCCCCAATCTACGCCCTCCGGCGTGGTGTTACGAGCGTAAATTTGACCCAAAAACGCCCAATTCGGGCACCACTACATAAGGCCTAATATTCAATCATCTAATGATCTAATCTAAATAATAATACAACAATAAAACGTATTAGAAATTATTCTATAATGATAACCATCGTTAAAAAAGATGTTAGGAGAGGTTCATGAATCATAGGTTAGCTACTACGGTACATCATTCTAATGCTATATTTTTGCTATAACATTAATCATTGTTCAAAAAAAAATCCTTCATACAATTCGTTATGATTTACGGGCCTTTTTTTTCTACTCGGCCGAGGCATTTGAATCCTCAGGACCGGCTCTGATGCTTTGGAATGGAAGTTGTATGCTTGTGATTGAAAGAAGATGGAGAGTAGCAATAATTTTGAGGTGGCTACTAGTACTACAAAAGAAAAGGTGATTTCATGTATCATGTATCGAGGCTGGAAAGAAAGATCGGCCGTTTCAAAGAACCAGGAGAACTAATAGGAGATATCCTTGTCAGGTTGTTTTTTTCGTGGAAGTATTAATTGAAACAAGCAACCAAACAACCTGCTAAATTATTTGTGGCAAAATTGGAGTTTGAGTTTGTAAATTCAAATCCATTTGAAGTTTGAATTTAGTTGTGGTGGAAGGAAGAAAAGAATGAGACCGAGACCATATATTAAGTTCTATATAGCATGAGATCGAGAACCTTGACAGAGAACGTTGATCACGCAAGAAGACCGAGTCATCGGAAAATGACCGTACCGGTGTAAAAATGGTAGACCGATGAGAAGAGACCGAAGCCGTGAAAGACCGAACGGCTTGACCAAGACCGTGGGTGTGACAATGACCGGAGGTTCACACCAAGATAGACCGAGAAAGATGTAGACTGAATGAAGCTTTTTGAAGAAAGCTTAGACCAAAAGGTCGAGACTGTGAACCAGAGAATGAGACCTAAGGGGTTCACATCAAACCGAGAAGAAAGACCGTGATTGTGAACAAAGACCGAGAGTTCACATTAGACCGAGTTGTGAACCGGACCGAAAGTGTTCACGTTATAATGAGAAAGAGAACCGAACCTGTGTGGTTCATAGAAAGAAGAAAGAGCATGTAGAAAGATCGAATCTTTGTGATTCGGATAGCAAGAACGAAGCGAGCAAGTAGCAAGAAGGAACGGGTCAAGATTAAGGGGGTGAATGTTGGATTAATCTTGACGGGCCAGGCGAGTCGCGGGTTTGAACGGGTCAAACCGTCATATTATTAGTTCGTTTGATTTAGTAATGTTTCCTTGTTTTATGTATGCACTAATCTAGTGTTGATTAAGTCTTTAGAAGTGGTACAAATTAGTAGGAGTGTTTTGTTTGGGTCAAAGAAAACGTGGACAGTATGTATCACGTATGCATGTTCATGTGTGTATTTAAATAGTTTTGAATGAAGTTAGATGCAAGTGTTCTAAAATAATTCCATTCCTTTATTTTGGAAGTTTCTTTCACATAAGAGAGTGTGTGTTGAGTGGGCCTGAACCAACATAGTTGAGTAATGGTCTTAGTTTCATGTAGTTGGTTTGGAGGTTTATGTTGTCACTCTATAGTCTACTTTCAAGGATGTTCAATGTAAAGATTATTAATGGATGTTCTTTTGTTAGTTATTTTGTCTTGTTTGAATTTCATGTTTTTTGGTTTGATTTGTTGCATGGCTCTTAATGGTGAACTTAAACAATGAGAAACAGTTTTTTTTTTTTTTTTTTTCATTATTAATAGGGAATATGAATATCTTTAGCTAACAGTATTCCTGAAGAAACAGTTTTTGATTTTTTTTTTTCAACCATAATTTTCGTTCTCAGAGCTCGGTTATTTTAGAAAGGTTTAGAGAGTTTAAAGAGAATTGTTGCTGTGGAGAAGATGATGTCCTTTAAAGCAGAGATAGTCCTTTTGTTTTATTACTAAAAGTTTATAATCACCCCTCTAAAGTAAACTATATAGTAAACTTTAAGGTATGATTTGAATTTTTAAAAAATCCAACTCAAAAAGTAATTTAAAAAAAGGCCCTCTTATTTGCACCGGATTAAAACTTATTTGCACCTATCTACAGCTCGTAGAGGCCTCTACGAGCTGTAGAGGAAACTCTGCTGCTTGTAGAGGTCTCTACTGCTCGTAGAGAACTATGTCAGATGTGGTCCACACTTGCCAATCATTGACAATCATTTAATGATACCTCTACTGCTCGTAGAGGCCTATACGAGCAGTAGAGTTTCCTTGAATTTTTTTCCATCGTGCATGGAACTGGATGCTTTTTAAAACTTTTTAATGTCCTCTACAGCTAGTATTGGTCTATACGAGCGTAGAGGCCTCTACCACTCATAGAGAAACAATGTTGGGAGCTCGTAGATGAGCTCTATGGCTCGTGGAGGTTTTCTCTACTACCAGTAGAGGCCTCTACTAGTCGTAGAATAACACACATTTTTATTTTATTTTATTTTATTTTTTATTTTTTTTTCTAATAGTATAATTTATAATAATAATAAAAATAATTATTTTTTTAATATTTGTTTCTCTACAACCAGTAGAGACCTCTACTAGTCGTAGAGGATACTTCTACGAGTCATAGAGCTCCTCTACAAGCTAGTTTTTTAATGAATTATATTAACTCTACTGCTCGTATAGACCAATACTAGTTGTAGAGGACATTAAAAAGTTTAAAAAGCATTCAGTTCCATGCACGATGGAAAAAAATTCAAGGAAACTCTACTGCTCGTATAGGCCTCTACGAGCAGTAAAGGTATCATTAAATGATTGTCAATGATTGGCAAGTGTGGACCATATCTGACATAGTTCTCTACGAGCAGTAGAGACCTCTACGAGCAGCAGAGTTTCCTCTACTGCTCGCCTCTACGAGCAGTAGAGTTGTCTAAAACCCTAAAAAAGCCTCCGGTGCAAATAACATCACCCTTAAAAAAATCCGTTGAGTGTAATGCAAATTCCATATTTTTATATTTTTTTTTAATATCTTGTTTCGTTTTATTACTAATTTACTTATATTAATTATTTAACTAGATTTTATTAATTTACTTAATTAAATTTAAAGAAAAATGAGTGAAGATTTAGAAAATGTAAGGATATGTAAGAATGTTTTTACGATTAGAGATAAAATTGAGAATTTTTAAGGATTTGTAAAGATTTTAAGTATTTGTAAGGATATGATATGGAAGCTGATTAGGCAGGCAAATGCGTCTAAGAGTCTCCTTAGCATTGGAGATAGTCTAACACTATGAAATAGCATAATATTGCTTACTTGTATCTTTTTAATCTAGGATGTACGGATAATAGTTGCAAAGGATTTCATGCTTCAAGAAAATGAAGATACGCCAATGATGCCATAGCAACATGGTTGAAGCATCCTGGTTTTACCCACGAGACCCGGGTTCGACTCTCAACTAGCCTCACACTGGCAACTCACATGCCATCCCCTTGCGTGGGGCTGGTCTCTGTGGGGGTTTTCCAGTCCGATACCAGCGTAAGCCCGGTTAAGATAACATAGTCTGGCCGAAATGGGGTAGTGAGCTCCCCGGAAGGGGGGGTACGATTAAACACTGCTAAAGTTGAAATTCGACGTAAAAAATAAGATACGGTACAAGAAATTTAAAGTTTCAAGAAAAAAAAAATTTGGCCAAAAGGGTTTTAAAAGGAGATTCCGATCAAGAGCCAATAGCAGCGGGGTTAAATACTATGTACAACTTCACAAGTCTTTGAGGATAAAGGCGTGTGATTATTGTGGCTTTTTTGATACCATAGTTAAAGTGTAGTTAAGTTGATGCATTATTTTTTCATAGTTATACACAATTAGATATAATATTAGTTTATTTGAATTTACTAATAAGATATAGTTGTTTCCTGTGAGGTGACATTAAAATAAGTTAAAAACAAATATTTTGTTACCCACAATGTATGTGAGATACGAATTTGTGCTTCACTAATAACCGGTAAAAAGGAGAGTTGGTTGGTCTTGTTGATACAAAGAATGTAACACAACATGGTCTTTTGGTCTTGTAGTATGTATATACGAGCGGAGGCACTAGAAGTTTTACATGAAGATTGCACATCAAAAGATCAAGCAACAATTTATTGAATTAAAAATGATCAGCAACTTTCACATAAGATCGACATTTTCACTTAAAAAATTCGTACTAAAATCAGGGTGAGTGTTAAGCGTTATACACGTTGCACTCTTTTTTCCTTCCTCAAGTTTTGTCTCACCGGGCTTTCTTAATAAGGTTGTTACCATTAGGGTTGTACACAAGCTGAGTCGAGCCGAGCCAGGCTAAGCTCGAGATCGAACTTAAACGAGCCAGCTTGGCTCGGCTCGTTTTTCTCGTCGAGCTGAAAAGCCGAGCTCGAGCTCGACTCGTAAATGTTCGAGCCGAGCTCGAGCTGGCTCGAGCCAGCTCGTTATTTTTTATTAGTTTTTTTACAAAAATTTATAAAACAATAAACAAAAATAATAAAATGAGATTACAAATATACATGTATATTTTTTTAGTTTTCTAATAGAGAAAATTGCTCGAATGGTCCCTGTGGTTTGCACTTTTTTCACCTATAGTTCTCAAGTTTTCAAAATTACAGACATAGTCCCGAAACAGTGCGAAACAGTGAATTTTTTTTTAACTCGGATAGTCCCTGGAGATAACTGAGGTTAAATAATCCAGTTAAGTGGGTGTGAAATTACAAAACTACCCTTACTTTAATAAAAAAAATATAACACTAGTGGGTCCCACACTTCATCTTCCCCACTTCATATTCTTCACCTCATCACCTCCACAAACCACCACCACCCATTTCCACCCTCCACCACCACCGACCCCCATCTCCACCCATCCAACCCATCTCCACCACCACCGAACACCACAACCAACCCCCTCACCTTCACCCTTTCACCAATTATTATTATTATTATTAAGTGAGAGAGAGAGAGAGGGGGGGGAACGACGAAGAGAGAGATGCAGAAGGAAAGTAGAGGAAGAGAGAGCTTGGGAGGAGGAAGAGGAGGACGAAAACGGTTCACAGTGGTAGCTGTACCAACCGGGTCAGATCTGGTCAAGGAGGTAAAACCCAATCTTTTCTCCTCTTCGATTAACAATCTGTGGGTTGTGGTAGTTGTGATGATGATGGCCGGTGATGTTCTGTTGGGGGTTTGGTCTGGGTTCGGTGGGAAGATGATGTGTACGGCTTTGGTGGTTTACGGTTGTTAGGTGAAGGTGGAGCTTAGTGGTGTTTTGGTCCGATTGGAGGTGGTTGGCTTTGGTTCGGGTGGTTGTTGGTTGTGTTTGGCCGATGATGATGGTGGCTGTGGTGGTTGTGGTTCGGTTCGGGTCGGGCAGACCAGACCTGGTCTGGTCTGGTTCTGGACTTCTGGTCTGGTCCGGCCATGGTGATAGGGTGGTGAAGTTGGTGGTGGTGGTGGTGGTGTAGGGATTAAGGGTTTTTTATATAGTAAGGGTAGTTTTGTAATTTCACACCCACTTAACTGGATTATTTAACCTCAGATATCCTCCAGGGACTATCCGAGTTAAAAAAATTCATTGTTTCGCACTGTTTCGGGACTATGTCTGTAATTTTGAAAACTTGAGGACTATAGGTGAAAAAAGTGCAAATCACAGGGACCATTCGAGCAATTTTCTCTTTCTAATATTTTAAAGAATGGAAGGCATACTAAAAGTATTATATGTATAATTTTTGTTTTTTTTCTATTGATTTTCATATTTCATTGATTAATTAAACTTAAAATGTTAACACTTCGATCAATGTACTCTTACACATTTTTAATTTAAACATTTAAAAATAAAATTAATACATATAATTAAAATAATTCGAGCCAGCTCGCGAGCTCACGAGCCGAGACAGGCCTAGCTCGAGCTCATTTACAATCAAGCCAAGCCCAGCCCAGCCGAGCTGGCTCATTTTTTACGAGCCGAGCATTTTCGAGCGAGCCACGAGTTACAAGCTTTGTCTACATCCCTAGTTACAATGAGCCAACATAACTGATCCATAAGTATTAGGAGGGAAAATCCGACTCGCATGAATCTTTGATGTTGAGGTAAAGAAAAGTTCAAAAAAGTGAAGCATGGGTCCTCTTTTTGGAGACAAAGGGTTTGCTTGTATTATAAGGGTTAATCATAGCCGTTGATACCATAAATCTTTATTGTACTTTTCTTCAAATTGCTTGTATGATAAGAGTATAACTTCTTCCATTATATATTCATATTGTCTCTTTCTCTCTATGTTCCTACTATCCTTATTCTTATGTTTATATACTTCATATATTTAGTTGCTAGGCCATTGTTTTAAAATATTATTATACTTCATATATTTGTTTGCTAGGTCATTATTTTATAGCATTGTTAAGGTTTTGTTAAACAAGTTATACCAAAGAAAGCCAGAATAAATGACTTGGTGCAGGCAGAATATATTTTTATATTTTCGGTAAAAAATATATTATTAGAATTTTATAAAACACAATATTTTAAAAAACTAAATACATATTTACATGAAACAATTTAGTTCCTCATCGTGGATACCAAGTCAGGTAAGAGGGAATGTCGTTGCACGCTATCTTTCTACTCAATCATGCTCAACACAATAGTTAGGATTTTATATTTCCTCGTGTATTTTTTTTTCATCAACCATAGTGATACACTGAGCAAGTTTGTAATTTACTTTTGGTAGGAATTGATTTACATACTTGTTAATAAATTTATATTAAAACTTTTACTAGAATACAAAAGTGAACATAAAATTTACAAATTTTAAAAATAGAAAATAAAAAAAAAAGACGCTCATTCAACCGTTTTAACTTTATAAAACTATTAGATTTGTGAATTTTAAAATTTTACAAAAATTAGGACTTTATAAATATTTATATTACATATTTGTTAATAAATTTATAGTATTACAAAGTTTTAGAATATATAAATATTTTTATTTTGTACCCTAAAGAAAAAGCTATAAAGGTATAACAATGAAGGGGCCCGTTGGAGTTCAAAACGCCTCTCCGACGAGATTCTGGCAAGTTTCTAGCCATATTCCGTTCAATTTTGGAAAGAAAAAAAACACGCTGATGAGAAGAGAGTGTAGTGTTGCTGCTCGTGAACAGTAAAATTAGTCGGGCAAGTAAAAAAAAACTAATTTATTTTTGAATTCTAAAAATGTTAGTAGTTAGGGTATTATTTGTTTATTGTTAAAATATATATTTTTAACAGAGGGGTCCCTAGGAGTTATATAGACTTAATCAAAGATATGTACGGTAGGGCCAAAACTAGTGTCCGTGCGCCAGTTGGAGATACTGATTCCTTCCCTGTGGGGGTAGGACTACATCAAGGATCTGCGTTGAGTCCGTTCCTTTTCGCAGTTGTCTTGGAGGAGTTGTCCAAGTCGATTCAGGATATAGTGCCGTGGTGCATGCTTTTTGCAGATGATATAGTGTTAGTTGCAGAGTCAAAGCATAGTTTAAATGAGAAGCTAGAAGGTTGGCGTGTCGCTTTAGAGGGGAAGGGTCTAAGGATTAGCCGTTCCAAGACTGAGTACATGTATTGTGGTTTCAGTGGTGCAGGACATGACGAAACTACTCAACTTACGATCGAAGGTCAAGTTGTCCCACATGCAACTAAGTTTAAGTATTTAGGATCTTTTGTTCAGAGGGATGGGGAGCTAGATAGTGATGTCACACATCGCATAAAAGCTGGTTGGTGTGGTTATTATGGAAAGGTTAGGGGTAGCTAATATATCAGATAAGATAAAGGAGAGAAGATTGAGATTGTATGTGCATGTAAAGAGGAGGCAGATTACGGCCCCAGTTAGAGTAGTGGAAACCCTCACTGTAGAGGGAAAGAGGGGTAGAGGTAGACCTAAATTAACTTGGGATGAGAGGATTAGGCATGACTTAATAGAGATGCACCTCTCAGAGGACATGGTCAAGGATAGGTGTTCGTGGAGGCATAAGATTAAGGTTAAGGATTATTAGGGGATGGTTTGGTTTTTTTCGTAGAGTGGTGCTAGGAGCACAGAGTTTATCTTACACTGGTAGGAGGTTTGTAAAGGTGTTTGTCTTTGCGTATGTATGGGTTATGTTGTTTCTTGTTTGTTGACATGTATAACCGTGTTTTTCTTCATGGCGCTTGCAATGTGTCTCTAAATGCTAGTAGTTTTTTTTTAAACTTTCACTACAACAAAAAGGGCTTTTAAGGACCTTTTGTGTGGGACGCTTGTAAAATGGGGTCCTAAAAAACTATTTAATAGGACGAATGAACTTTTGTGGTCCTTTTATAATATACGCTACTAAACCAGTGTCCTAAAAAGTTATTTAATAGGATGAATGATTCTTTGGGGTCCTATTATCATATAACTTAATAAGACCCTTAAAATGTAGATCCTAATAAAGTAATTTATAAGACATTTAGTTGTGGGTGTCCTATTATGTGGTAATGTAATAGGACACTTGATCACTGGGGGTCCTATTATAACATAACTTAATACGACACTTTGTAGTTAAGTCATAAATGTTTGATGTTATAGGACCGTTTCTAGTAGAAGTCATATAAGAACATAACTTAATAGGACACTTGACACATGGGTCTTATAACTTTAACCTTTATAGGACGCTTAATCATTGTGATGTTATTATAATACACCATAATAGGACACATGATATTTGAGTCATAAAACATCAGTTTTATAGGACGCTTTTTCACTAGAGTTTTATTATAACATAACTAAATGGTATACTTAACATTTGAGTCTTATAACTTTAACTTTTATAGGACGCTTAATCATGATGGTGTTATTATAATACACCGTAACATTACCCTTGATATTTTAGTAATAATAAAAAAAACACGTAGAAAACTTATCTATTGCATACAATATCTATACTACATTATAACATGAAATTAACAGTTTTTCCGTTATACTGGGCGTCGAATATTTAGTTAAATCTTGCTGAAAATGGTTTTGGCCGTCTTGGCTTAGTGTGTAGTCGGATGTTATGCGTTGTTAAGTTACTGGCTTGATTAATTATTTGATTTATATTAGAACTGAATCAAGCCTTACATTACGAGATCAACAACTAGTTCCATATAGTTTTTTTTTTTTTTTTTGAAAGGTTAATTTCTTTTAAATCCTGTGGTCTATGGGACTTGAACCCCAGACCTTCCACAACCTAGGTGTTTTAAAGGCTTTGCCTTTTGCCAATGGACCACCACCCCATTGGTATGAACGCGACATTAGTAACCCTAACAAACCATCAATGACCCGAATTGGGCTTAGTGACCATATATGGCCCTTGAGAGTCAAAATTTAAGTAACTATCAAAATTTGCTTCTAAAAGTCAAAGTTTAGATGAATGATGTTCTTGGTTTTAAAAAGCGAAAAGTGCACAAAAGCGAAAATGTCTAAAACTAAGGCGCGAAGCGCCAAGCGCACTGCTTTTCGTATCCGAGGCGCAAATGATTATACAACTTTTTATATATTTACTGTAGGTTTCTATTATTATTTACCAAGTATTTTAAGACAAGTAAGCTTTATATATGTTTTAGTATGGACTTGCATACGTGTACAACATGAAGATCATGTTGTACAACAAGCTAATACACAATAGTCAATTTGCGCCACTCGTGGGATTTTATTTTTGAAAAAAGTGCACCTTAAGCGACTAAAAAACGCAGGGCTTGAGCCTTAGGTTTTACTTTCGAGCCAAGCTCGAGACGAGCTCTAGGCTCGGCTCAGCTCGGCTCGTTTATACCCCTAATAAAAATATACAAATCCCATAATTATTTGTTCTCACCTAATTAATGTTGAAATATATTAAATGTTGAAAATTCCCTCTGGAATTTTATTTCCCCCCAAATCCCAAAATTTCTAACCCTATTTCCACAATTCACGCCACTTCCTTGTGATTGTAGGCTGATGATATTATAATTTGACTACTAAATCAACCGTCTTCAATCATCGAAACTTCTGCAATAGGACATTCAAGCGCCATTGATATTCCATCATCATCTACCTAGTCGGTTCTAACTGTTCCTATCTCGCACCTGCTTCAGTTTTATCTTTTTATTAATCTGCAAATAGCCAGGTATTATCGTATTATCTTTTTTAAAATTACGATCAACGGGAAGCACGATCAACAACATTCACCATGTTATCTCTTGATTGATTCACTATTGCCTACCAACTGTATGATAAAATGCCTCAATGAACATGTCAATTGGTTTGGTTCTTTGCCACTACTTGTAAAATCTTTTGTTATTATTGTGCCATTGTGGTGCTAGATGATACATTATCCTATATATTTATTTACTAAGCTTCATGAATAGTGTTTTTTTCAGCATTTATAATACTGGATAATTTATTTGAAATTCATTGGATAATTTATTGGAAATTCAGTTGCAAAATTGACAAATTATTATCTCTGTAGCCTGCAAAATTCATTATTTATTTGTTGCTTCATAAATCATATACCATCTTGATTTGTATACCTTGAGTTGTTTTTAAATAAGAAATGGGAACCAATTATTATCTATGTGCACGTTTAGTCAACGCAAACTTGATAGTTGGTGCTATGGTTGTGGAGTGTTGATAAAGTGAGGTTTTGGGTTTTCTTCTAATGGCTCCATGTTGTTCAGCACTAATTTTAAGTTTATTTTTATTTTTTTTATAAACCTACTTGAAAAATTAATTTGTTTAACTTTTAGACTGGTTGTAATGAGCGTGAAGCTTTTCTTTTTGACTGGTTAGATACTGAGACATGTTTTTGATTTGTTTGTTCCTTGGTGCAACTATTTTTTATATTAGTCGCACAAGAACATTACTTTTTTTTTTTCGGCCAGGCTTTAAGTACTATATAATCTTGTAGGTGTTCCCCAAGAGGTATTAGGAGAGCATAATTTAGGGTGAGTGCGACCACTTAATGATACATGTCGATTCAGTTTTAACCATTTTAACTTTTGTAGATGGTTTTAAGTCCTTTGTTTTCCGGCTCTAGGGTTCTTTGTTTTCTGATTTCAGGGTTATTTGTTTGTCGATTTTAGGTGACCAACTAATCTTTCATTTGTTTGTGGTTTCGTTGAAGGTCACGAACTTTGCTCTTCCCTTGCATGTTTGTGGATTCTAATATTTTTCTTATAGTATTAACACTATCGCTTGCTTCGTATCATATCTATGTTGTTTCGCATTTTACTTTCATGATGTAGATGAAGAAAGCGAGTGTGTTCCAATTGGTCATAGTGAACTATTGACAATTTTATTTGAGTTAATTAGCATAAAGGATGGGACTATGGGAGTACTATTCCTAGGACTAAAAATGTTTGTGTTTGTTTACAGATGTCGCGAGGCTGCAAAATGAAGTATTAGTATGTTGCTGTTTATATGAATTAGTATTTTGGACAAATTGACCCGCATAAACTGAAACAAGGTACAATAAATCCAAACACTAACTGCTATATCTTCTTCATATAAAATATGTTTGTGTTTGGAAATTGAATTTTGCAAAATATAATTTAATTGTTTACAATTATAACGTATGGTAATGACTCATGATTATTTGATCATTTTGTACATTTACTGAAATCTTATTTGCCCCGTTTGACCCGTTACTTCTGGTTTAATTTAATTTCGTCTTTCTTTTTCAATCGTCCTTGTATGTTTCTAATGCGGTTTTTATGTACCTTAATAGTATCTTTAGTTTGTTTACAATTTGTTATCTGCTGTAAATTGCAGTTCTGTTGAGCTTTGAATTAGGGTTAAAAACATGCATAACTTTTTCACAAGTGTGTATATTTTTTTCTCTATTGGTTTGGTCGGTTTATATGTCTGAGTCTCATGATATTCTTCTAGCACTTTCTGTTGTCTAATTTATCATCCTACTGTGTTCTTTTTTTTCCTTTTACATGGCCAATAACAACATCAAATAGCATAATTAAGCCGTTGAACTACATATTATGGTTCACACACATTTTGGATGGTGTTCTTTACAAGTTCTGATCATTTATAGACTTTGCAAATTTTGGATGGTTATAATACTAATTATTTTGGATTTACCTTTGTAATTTACACTTGGTTATATGATCCTAAATAATTTGTTTATGGTGGCAGGTTAGAGTTGGATTTTTTTTTTACTTTCTTTGACGGCACCCAGGTCCGTGAAGGTTGATTGTCTATAATTGAAAAGGAAAAACAACTAAAGTTCAATGTGTGTGTGTCTGAACATAAGTGGTTAAATGAAATGGAATATTAAGTTGCATGTGGTATTAATTGAGGTTTGGTCTTGATGTAACCTTACTTTTCTTATCACAAGGCTTACAGCACGCGGTGTAATGTCTGAACTCTATTTTTTTTATAATAGGCTTTAAAATTATCAATCAATGGACGCATGTACCTATGGTTTTTAGCTATAGTGCACATAATGCTATTGTTACAACTTAATTATCATTTGTTGCTTGCTAATTAATTTAGGCTTTAAACATTTTAGAAACACACAAGTTGAAAGTCGCGCAACGCGCGACCGTGCATCCCACTAGTTATTTTTTATGTTGATTTGGAATGCTATGCATTATATGTCCATGTTTACTAACTTCGAAAAAATAGACATTTCAAGGTATGCATCTAAATGCTAGTGTTTTGTATTATTCATTTATTCTTATGCCACTTAATCTTTTCATGTAATATATTTGTACTTGTGAGGAATTCATTTATTCTTGATAACTTGATCTGATAAGAATTTTTCTTTGTGTGTACACTACTAATGGAAGATAAAAGCATGCAAGGCCAAAGCCCTATGAATGCTTATGAAAAGAGTAGAATGTTGAATATTCTAGAGAACGAAAAACAATTACAAGCCCTGGGATTGAAAAATGCTTCTAAGTCTTTGAAAAGTCTAGCAGAGCGTGATAAAACAAAGAAAAATAAAAAGAAACCAATTGATACAAGCGAGAAAGATGTTGGTGTTGATCAAGATTATTTAAAAGAAGTTGCTACAAATATCTCTAAAAAGGTACTAATTAATAACAAATTTGGATAATATAATGTCTTTATGTTTGTTTTCTAACCGTTTGACTTACAGAAACATCCAAGATACATTGCTCCGCAGTCCATGAAAAGATATGTTTATTCAGCACAGAAACGAGTTACTGCTCCTAATGTCTCTCATGTGCTAGCATCTACAAAATCTCATATGCGAAAGGTACAAGTGATTGACACAACGAGGCCAATAAATAGTGGTGTACCAGAGTCTGATGAAGGCCACATGAGAGGGCGATCAGTTGTAACTAAAAGAAAGTTATTTGCAGTCGACAACAATGATGACCACGGGGAGCGTGACATGATATTTCATGGTACCTATATTTTCTCTTTCTAAAATATTTTATTATGATATTCAATTAGTATTAAGTTTGATTCAATTAACTGTTTTCGATGCTTACTGTTTTTGTAACTATATATATCAATTAATAACAAGATGCCGCTGAAGATGATGTAAATAAACACATGGATGGTTTAGAAAATGAGATCGATGAACTGGTGGATGAAGAGTTTGAAGTCCCACAACAAGAAAATGAAGCAGGTTTATCTAATTTACTTGATTGCTTCATTTTTTTTTTGTTTCTCAATACATATATTGTTTGACACATGATGAATATATAAGAAACTATAATAAAACTAAGAAAACGTACAGACTTAATATATTGCCTTTCAATTTATATAGTATTTTTAATGTATACATGTACATTGTAAATCATGTTCACTTTTTGTAGTTCGACATGTACGTAAAAGAGTGAGAGGACCTACGCGTATGCCAGAAGTTTGGGCCCAAGAAAAAGGGGATAGAATTCCTATTTTAGTTAATGAACTTGGACAACCTATTGGTGACAAAGTTAGTAAACTAACCCATTTCATGGGAACCCTTTCAAGGAGTGGAAAGTACTGTCCGATTTATAAACCATGGAATAAAGTTAAGGACAGCAAAAAACAAACGTTGCTCGAATTCATAAAGGTACATAATTAAAAATATGTTTGTTAATGAATGACTAAAGTATTTGTTTTCTAATGTGACATGTTCCATTTTTAGACAAAATTTGATATTCCAGAGGATGCTGAAGGCTGGGTATTGAAATCATTTGGGAAGAAGGTCAAGAACTGGAGGGCAAGAGTTAAGGAAAGCTACTATGATCCGTCTTTGTCACTTCAGGAACAAATAAATTTTAGGCCAAAACAAGTTCAAAAAAAACAATGGAGGAGACTTGTAAAGTATTGGAATAAAACAAAGTCTAAGGTATGAAATAACCTTACACTTCAAATATAAATCCTCAAAATTTGGGATGTTACAATTAGTTTATTTCTCATTATGATATTTTTATTTTCTATTGAAGATGGTAAGTGAAAAAAACAAGGTGAATCGGTCAAAAAAGAAGATGGTGCAAGTTACGGGTAAAAAAAGTTATGCTCGAGTCCGTGAAGAGTTAAAGGTGATTGTATGAAATAGTGCAATTCTTAATGTAGCATGTCGATATCCGTTGTTACTACTTATTTTCTTTTTATTCAAACAGGCATCTGTGGGACAAGACCCAAGTCGATTGGAAATGTTTCGTGCATGTTTCTCCAAACATGGAACTACAAAAAATGTGGAAGCTGCAAATGCAATTGTAAGTAATTTCTTATATATTCATATACATATCTTTTCTTTATGTTCTTGATGTTGTTAAAAATACATATCTTATTTTTGTTACTATATCTAATACAGGCACAGATGCAACAACTTAGTTCTAATCTTCCTGATGGTTCGATCGATAAGCCTGGACCAGATGATGTTTTTTCTAAAGTAATGGGGAAAGATCGAAATGGTGATGCAGTCATGTATGGTCTGGGTGTTCGTGCTTCTGATGTTTGGGGTGTAACATCAAGTCGTTCAACATGTCGTAGAGAAAACATCCAATTGAAGTCTAAATGTGAAGAACTTACTAGTATTGTGGCTCGGTTACAAGCCCAAGTATCGGAGAGTAAAGGGAGTACGGATGGTCCTAGTGTTCCACCTCTTACATCACCACATTTTCCATTGCAACCAATGGACCTCCACGTTTACGGGTATTTTTCTATATAAATCTTTATTTTTATTTTTTTTGTGAAACGTTACTTGTACTATTGTGACTAGAGTTTGATATGTTTGTTGAAAACTAAAATCTAGGTCGGAGATGAAGTTGTCCTCAAAAGCATTCTAAACTCTACCGAGATTGTAGCAAGAGGATGGGTGAAGAGCTTGGACCCAAATGAGCTAGTTGGTGGTACAGAGATTGGACAAGAATGGTGTGAGGTAAACGTTCAAGTAGCAATAAAAATAGATGAAAAGTTGGTGAGACCATATGGGTTATTTTCCACAATTCAAGATTGTATTGGTGCCTCCATTGCATGGCCTTGTCCTTTCATCTCGGTATGTAATTATTAATTTTGTGATACGAATAATTTTAATAATCTAGAACTTAATGCTTATACACGGATGGTTTATTTGTAGGTAGTCCGTGAGGATTGAGGACACATGATGACTCAGGATTCTATGCTGCTTATCTCTTTCGTTGCTTTTAGTTTCTTTGTTAAATGTTACAAAACTTTATGTTGGATGATGCTATAACTTATTCATGTTTAGTGTTTTTGTTATGAATATGTTTATTTGAAATATAATAAAGTTTTATTTCTTTCGTTAGTTGATGTTATATACAGTATATCATAAAATTGTGTGTGTATATGTTTAAAAAAACCGTTGTATCATGACTTGTTAGGACTTTCAAATTTGGTCCTATTAAAGTGTACGAATATGCTTTTCTTAGGACGCTATATTGTTTGTTCATTGACATCTTATGCGACCATAAAACTGGTTTCATAATCTTATTTGAGATATTAGGACCCTTTTTTTGGTACTAATGCTTCTATAATGTTACATCATAAGGGTCCTATAACTTAATTTTTTAGGACTCTTGTATGTGTATTAAAAGATTAAAACTAGGTAAGCACATGTTAAAACCTTGTAAAAGTGTCCTAATATGTTTTATTAGGAGTTTTTTTTGGGACATATTATGCGACCATAAAATTGGTTTCATAATCTCATTTGAGATATTAGGACGCTTTTTAAGTTTCGTGACTTATTACGACCCCCTTACATGAAACGCTTTTACCGTTGGTCCTATTAAATAAAAGGTCCTATAAAATAACATTTTAGGACACTTTTGTGCGTACTAAAAACCCATTTTTGTTGTAGTGTTTTAAGTGTTGTTTGATTATCGACTGTGTGTCGTGGAGCCGAGGGTCTCTCTGGAAGCAGCCTCTCTATCCGTAAGGGTAGGGGTAAGGTTTGCCTACATCTCACCCTCCCTAGACCCTACTTTTAGCTTTGCTAATCGTGGGATTCACTGGGTAAGGTTGTTTTTGTTAAAATATATATTTTTAATTTTATTTATGTCAATTATATATATATATATATATATATATATATATTGGAAATATAGACAAGAAACCCTCTCAAAAGGAAAAACTCTAAGAAACCCATCTCTTGGTCCATATTATGCCACCCTCATCCAAACTAAATTTTTACCATATTATATTATGAAGGGTAATTTGGACATTTACACTCCTTCCCTTCTCTCTCTCCCTATATATATTATTTCCCCCCTCTCTCTCTTCATTTCTTTTTCTTTTCAAATTCAAATTTTGTGCTCTCTACCCTCTCTCTAAGTCTCTCTCTCTATAACCACCACCACCAATGTAACACCCCAACCGATGGCGGAATCATCGAGGTGTCACGTAGTGACGATTGTTCAAAAGCACATGGTACTAAAATGTAAATATATTATTGAATAATCAAAATTGTCTTACATGGAAATGGAAAATACATTGTCTAAATGAATGTAAATATTGAAATAACTGAATTAAAATAAAGCACTAAATGTCTCTTGTTAAAGCGTTAGATCAAACTGCACCTGAAACATGTAAAAAAATAGGTTTGGTCAACATAAGAAATGTTGGTGAGCATTCCTAGTTTTGATATATATAGTAGGTTAAAAAGTTATACAATTCAAGTGCAAGCTACAGTGCAAATATGTAAACTATGTATCATACAAATGAGCGAAATCAACCCTGTGACTGTATAATGTACTGTATGAACTGTAGTGTGCTTATCCAATAAATGGATAAAAGCTTAACACTGGCCACGGATTCTCCGATGAAAAAGGGGGAGAATCAATCTAGGCGGGTTGTCAATCCAAATAGCGCTATCCAATGTTAAGGTCGGCTTGTACCATGTTAATGATTTCACTAAGTACAAATGTAATCCACATGTATTGTCTAAGCATAAAGCACGTTGTAAGCAATGCACATAGTACTAGAATTGTATTGTAAAAATGTAAACTTGTATTTGAAATTGTAATAGTGTACATGTAACACCCCAAAAATGTATAAAAGCAAAAAGGGGATAGGAATACTCACAGTTCACGTAATAACTTGAAATTGAACTCGGACAACGAAATATGTGTTGGAAGTTATCCCAAAGGATCAACCTAAAGAGTTTGATAATGTGTAAAATTAATAACTCTAGGATACATAAATTTCTAGGGCTTCGAATTGGGGATAAACGTTTATTTGATAAATAAACAATTTGTTTATTAAATATAAGAAATTTAATGAATAAATAAATAAAAGTCTCTTTGTAAAATTTTAAGTTGAATATAGTCACAACATAAGGTTTTAAGTATGAAAATAATTTTTATAAAATTATTTTCTTGAAAATAGAATATTTAATCTAATTATTTCAAATTGTCAAAATATGACTTTAATATCTAAAAATATTAAAATCAAAGAATCTCTGGATTAAAAATTGTATTTCAATTCTAGATAGTTAGAAATAATTTATATAAAATTTTGGTGCAAAAATATTGAAAAATGAATTTATTATGAATTATTTATGATTAAAACTAACAAAAATTAATTAAAAATATAAAATAAATGGTTTTTCTGAAATCAAAATATTTTCTGAAATGTATATTGTTGTACAAGTTTAGGATAACTTTTGTGAGATTTAATAAAATTGTTTAGATATTTTTATAGAATTTAATAAATATAATTGAATAAACTTGTATTATTAATAATATATATTAAATAAATTATTTTTGAAAAACTAAAAATTGGATGATGAACTTTACCATTAGAAGATCATATAGTAATTTTTGTAGAATTTATAAACCACGTTTAGTATTTAAAAACTATTTTAAA
The DNA here is from genome assembly GCA_030844895.1 of Ambrosia x helenae. Lineage (NCBI taxonomy): Eukaryota > Viridiplantae > Streptophyta > Magnoliopsida > Asterales > Asteraceae > Ambrosia > Ambrosia x helenae. Next base: position 73,169,385 of record CM061224.1, on the reverse strand, counting down.
AAAATAATATGTTAAATGTATATATAAGAAAAGTAAAGTAAAAAAAATATGTTGTTTTTGTGGGGCTCGAACCTGGGTTCAAACCCGGTTCTATGCTTTAAACAAAACAACCCAACCAACTGATCTGTGAGTTGTTTGGTGTTTATGTTTCAAACTGTTTAAGCTTTAAACGTTACGCAACAAGGTCTTCTTCCCCAATTCGTGTACATGAACCCTAGCTTAATTAATAACTCGAATTTCCCAACAATAATCCCAGGAACCATGGGGTTATTGTTCGGATCAATAACGACAAACAGAAACATGTTATAAATCAGAACTTACAATGCGTGAGATTTTGTGGATGAACAAGTCAACCGAAAAGTCAACAAGATTCGATTTACGAGTTTCAGCAACGATTGAGAGAAAATTAAAGATAGGGGAAGTGTTTTCGGTACATCTAGGTTGTCAAACAAGGTTCAATTTATAGGGATAGGGCTTGGATTGCTCGATGGAAGGTTTGACCCGTTTTAATGTTAAACGCGTGAATTTGAGCGAGATTTGGAATGTTATAATGTTGATTGATGTGTAATTAAACGTGTATAATAACCACGAAACAATCACGAGTCCAAATCAGTTGATAACCACGATTGTTGTTGATTTCCCTTTTTTTTTTGTTCTTGCTCATGAGTCGCGTGACAGCAGCAGATTAAGAAGATGAAGATGGATCAGTTAATAAGGGATTAAATACAATTATAACTGGGTTTATTTCAGAAACGAGCTTGTAGCTCAGTGGTTGCACGCGTGTTTGGCGTGGAAATGGTCAGCGGTTCGAATCCCAGCTGGAACAAAGTTTTCCTTTTTTTTTTGTTTAAAGACAGAAGGGAAGGGAGGCATTTGGGCCGGAGGTGTTGGGCCGGTGTTCTGGGCCTTGCTGGGCTCACGTGTGGACAGGGCCAAAGGGTGAAGGAAAAAGTCTGGTGGGCCTGCTGATGGTTTCAGATGGGCTCCAAGATAGGTATAAAGAGTGTGTTTGGGGTTATGTTTAATGGGCTAGGTTGGTTTAGTAGATGGTAAAAAGGTAATGACTAACTTTATTATTATTATTATTTATTATTATTATTATTATTATTATTATTATTATTATTATTATAATCATTATGATAAAATGTGGCATTCAAGATAGAAGGTGCGAAATAATAAAAAAAAATGTATGTATATTTTTAATAATAATAATGATAAAAGTGACGGATGTCACAACCACCACCACAACCACCATCACCGCCACCACAACATAGCATCAAACAAACATTCTGTTAAAAACACAACATTGAATAAACAGAGCTTGATACCACTCGTTTTATTTGGTTAAATGAAATGAGTTTAACCAGTACATATCTCCAATTGATATTAGGTATTTATACTTCTTGAATGGTTTCTTTTGTTTGATTAAAACTCTTGATTAACCACACATGTGATCCACCATGTTTTCACGGCATGACTGTGAGGCGTGAAAAACCTCATGACAAAAACAAAAAAGAAAATCATTGTTTTTAATCTTTAATTAATGAAGAATTTAGCACCTCAATGGATTATTTGGTGATATTTGTTCTCATTATTTAGAAAAAATTAATTACAAAGTGTTGTATAAGTTATTTACACATTCCAACGTAAGTTTGATTGAAAATTGACTTGGTTTCAGTATAATGTGTATTTGGGTCCCACAAGGTGTTTGTTTAATTTCCTAGATGAGTTTCAGTCATTGTCCTGTAGTGGTGTAAATCGATTGAAATCTTGATTTTTTTTTCTTTCATTAGTATAGAACTTAATAATAATAAAAGTTTTGGATAGTTTTTGGTCGCATACCAAGTGTTCGATCAAATGCTTGAATGAAAAAAAAACTTATGTTAAACTTTTTTATTTATTATTATTATTATTATTATTATTTTGTTTATGTTAGATTTTTATTGGATTGGGGGACATGAGGTTGATGGATCACATGTGATTGATGAATAAATTTGTAGTCTTTTTATCTTAGTACATGCTAACACATGTTAGTGATGTCCCATTATGTGTTTGAGGATTCTGACTAACATGTGTATCTGTTCCAGTGTTGGTTTTCACGAGTAGGCTATTGGAAGAAGGCGGCGTTGGTGATGTGGCTGTGGTAAGTGATGTTTTTTTTTATAAAGATTATAAATTTTTAATCTTTTGGTGAATAGGGTGTTTAAATAATTTTTGTATTCTATTTAATAAATTTTTGACAAGTGAAATTGTTATGAACTCGTATAGGGTACATGTCTATTTTTTGCGGTCCGAGTCTTGTATGCTCACACACGTTAGTGATGCTAACACATGCTAGTATATGCCTAACTAACAGGTGTTAGGGTCCATATGACATACGTTATATTTTAGTAAACATGTGTTTTAGAATATGCTAACACATGCTGCTGATGTCTTTTATTATATTATATATTTCATGAATATGAGGATAATATTTTGGTCTATAGATTTGGATTGGTTCTGATTTGATTTTTTAAATTTATTATTGTTTGGATTTCAAACCCTATTAATCGTATTTGAGTAGTTGTATTAACATAGTTGTAAAATTGAGTATGATACACTTGCACTGCAGATTTAGTGTTTGTTTATACACATGTTAGTGATGCTAACGCATGCTAGTATATGCCTAACTAACAGGTGTTAGGGTTCATATGACATACGTTAGTATATGCCCAACTAACATGTGTTAGGGCCCATATGACATACGTTATTTTTGGTAAAACATATGTTTTAGAATATGCTAACGCATGCTACTAATGTCTTTTATTATATTATATATTTCATGAATATGAGGATAAGTTTTTGGTATATGGATTTGGATTGGTTGTGATTTGATTTTTTAAATTTATAATTTTTGGATTTCTAACCCTATTAATCGTATTTGAGTAGTTGTATTAACATAGTTGTAAAATTGAGTATGATACACTTGTCAGATTTGGTATTGTTTATACACATGTTAGTGATACTAACACATGCTAGTATATGCCTAACTAACAGGTGTTAGGGTTCATAAGACATACGTTAGTATATGCCCAACTAACATGTGTTAGGGTTCATATGACGTACGTTATTTCAGTAAAACATATGTTTTAGAATACACTACACATGTCAGTGATGTCTCATTATGTGTTTTGGAGAGACCAACTAACACGTGTTATCTTTTTTTGTAGGTGAAGAGATGTTTTGTGTTAAAGATGAAGATGGGTATCAAGAACAATGCATAGCTAGATTTTTTTTATGTTGTTATGATACTTTTTTTTTTGAAAATTCACAAATAATTATGTTTGTATTAAACGTTTTTTTGATATATTTTAGTGTTGATTGTTTTGGTCGTTTTTATCATTTTTTAAATAAATACACATTTTATTGTGTTCTTTTATTATGTTATTTTAGTATATGTCTGGTAACACATGTTAGTGATGTCTCACACGATGTCAGAATTTTTTATCACAACACTAACGTACGTTAATATTCATGCTGGAAAAAGTTCCATAAAGTAAGAGAGAGGTGACTTGACAAGTGTCAAATCAACCTTTTTAAACCTAGGATTCAGAAAATTAAATTATAAATAATTAATTCAAGATTACCATATTACCCTTATTCCACCTTTTTAAGCAAGTGGCCCACTTGCTTTTGATTATTAAATTAAAATTAATCATGGACCATTGATCAAACTTGATCAATGGTCACCATAGAGTTTGCAAGGTTTTTCCAAAAGATGGGGTTTCCATATTATCCACCCCCTATATATATATATATATATATATATATATATATATAGGGTTAGGATCGTGTGAGAACCACATTGAGTTGTGAGAACTAGAGAACTCTTGTGGACCATTGATTTTGATGATCCTATGGTTGAGATTTAATCTTGATATTTTTTTTGTCTTTACATGTTAATTAAAATATTATTAGTATATTTTAATACAAAAAGTACATTAAAAGTCATTTTAGTAAAAGCACCATGAAAGAGAAAATAATTATTATAATACTATTTAAATTTTTTATTTAATTATTCAAAAAAATCATTTTTTAAAAGAAAATCTGATGAGATGATCTATCATGATTTACATTGGTGTGATTATTTACACCAGTGTAAATCTACCATATACAAAATATGTTGTAAAAACCAAAACCAACATACGATAAGTATAATTCACACTGGTGTAAAAAACCAAACAAAAATCATATAATGCGGATGATTTACACCAGCGTAAAATTTGCCATACACAACTTATACAAAAAATACACTAGTTTAAAAAACCAAAACTAGATAATACTACAATACATTAATATTTACAAAATGATAATACATTAATATTTACACTGGTGTAACTGATGCTTACACCAGTGTTTTTTTACAAAATGATACTACCGGTGGTGTAAAATAACCACCAAACATCTATACATTCATATTTACACTAGTGTAAACTGATATTTACACCAGTGTTTTCTTACATCATATTACACCATCATCGTCATCTTCAAAGCATCATCCCCTTAAACGAAAAACATCATCATCTTCGTACCTGCTATTCAAAACTAAAAGTTGTTATTTGTCCCGAGCTATCAAACAAACCATCCACAACAAACAAAACAACTAAATATTAGAAATCAGACAAATTATTAACACTTGTACAATATGTTCAAATTTTATCAAATTTAACTCTAGTAATTCCATATGTGTTTACAGCACCTACCCATTCCCAAAATAAAAATAATAATAAAAATAACAGAAAAAAAATAATAACACCAGTGTAATTACATAATAATAATAATAATAACAGAAAAATAATAATAATAGTAATAATAATAATAATAACAAAATAACAGAAAAAAAATAATAACACCAGTGTAATAATAATAATAATAATAACAGAAAATAAAAATAATAATAATAATAACAAAATAACAGAAAATAAAAAAAATAATAACAGGAAATAATAATAATAATAATAATAATAATAAAAAGAAAGCATACCGGATCTTCATCGTCGTCTTCAACCTCCCTTGGTGTGACGACCGGGAAAATTTTTCTTTTTATCGCTTCGTTCTCTTTGATTTCGGGAAATTTTCGGGACGAAAATTCTTTCAACTGGGGGATGATGTGACACCCGGCATGTTTGAGTCAACACTTTAGGAACACATAAGTCCACATTAGCGAGAAACGTCTATAAACAAACTTAACTGGGTTAGTTGAGTCGGGTCAGATTAGGATTGTCCAGGGTCCAATGATCTGGAGAATCATTGGGAGTCGTTTTGGGAATACATTAGTACCGGGTCCCGTTGTTGGTGACATTACATGAATTAATTTAGTATATGTGTAGATTATGGGTCATGTGGTGGATTGTATGCTTATACTTGCTTAAATGATGTACGAATGATTATACGTGCCTAAACATGCTAAGTATAGACTATGAATGCATGCTTATGTGTTAAGATGTGTTAGAATGCGTTAAACACGACAAACTGGAAAAAGGTTAACATGTGTTAAAAGTGCTGTTAACATGTGTTAAAAATGTGCTGATGACCTGAATGTGGAACTTTTGGGCGAATGTGGAAATGGGGTTTGAAAAATGGGCGAACGTAGAAACAAAGTGGGCGAATGTGGAAAAGTTCCACATTCGACCACTAAAAAGGGGCGAACGTGGAAACAAAGTGGGCGAATGTGGAAAAGTTCCACATTCGACCACTAAAAAGGGGCGAACGTGGAAAAATTCCACATTCGACCACTTAAACTGGGCGAACGTGCAGACAGTATAAATACCATCCTTAGCCATTTTTCACCATTTCACAAACCCTAAACGCCTCCAAACACTCTCTATCAGCTATTATCATTGGGGAAGGAGTTTTTGAACTTATTTTTCATAACCTAACTCTCTAAATCATTACAAGTGAAGATCTAAGGTGTGTTCTTCATTTCAAATCCTTTTTAAACAATTTTAACTTGTTTTCATCTAAACCCCAAGGGTCCAGATCTGATATCAACATGTTTTATGGGTAAAAACCTTCCTAATATCTTTCTAAATAAAACCTATTCATAAACAATGAGTTTTCATACAATTTAACATGTGTTTATGTGGTATTAAGCATTGTTTGATGATTACTTGCTATGTAGATGACATGACTACAACCTAGGGCTGTTATTAATAGAGAGTTATAATGGAAACATGTTACAATTGATTGTTGATGGTGTTTTGTCGATTAAAGGGGTTTTTAGTTAGATTTAGGGCTTGTTTTGGATGGTTATGATAAGGTTATGATAGGGGTTTCTTGTTCATGATGATTTGATGATGATGAGCTGATTATTGATTGATTTCAGAAGTTTCCTAATTGGGTAATATTTTCATGCATGATGATGTGACATCTCCATAATTTACTATTTTAGGAAACTTGTAAAAACGGATAGATTTTGGGGTAAAATTGGTAGGGTTTCGTAGGAATATAATAATGATGCTTGACTGCTGTAACTCATGATGTTTCGTGATGTTTTCGGATGTTTTTGGACGCGTTTTTGAGTAAACAACACAGCAGGGTCGAACCTGGAACTGAGGGGGCGAAGGTGGAAGAAAAGGGGCGAAGGTGGAAGAAAAGGGGCGAAGGTGGAAGAAAAGGGGCGAAGGTGGGAGTTTAAAGCCACCTTCGACCACTCAAAGCCACATTCGACCCTACGTTAACAAAAATGAGATTTTTGATACAAACTAAGTGTTTTATGCTTGAACCTTGCGTGTAATCTATGTGTACTTGATTAGTTAGGGTAATGGGTCACCAACGGGATGTCGGGTCGGTCTAGTGTGTCGGTTAAACATTTAAACACGTTTTAAAACATACTTGGTTATGATCTGGACAATCGGGGACTTGTTAGCCTTCGGGTTAGTAGTCATCACACTTATGTAAACTCATTGATAGGTTGTCATTAGTTGGGATTATCATACACGTGTTGGAATTCTAGTTATCGGAAGACGCACAATAAGGTGAGTTTCACGGCCCCACTCTTTTACTGGTTTTACATTTTCGGGGGAGAAAACATGCTGTGTCCTTTAAACATGTGTCAACTATGTTTTCATAAAAGGCGTTTCAACTATGTTTTCATAAAAGGCGTTTCAACTATGTTTTCATAAAAGGCGTTTCAACTATGTTTTCATAAAAGGCGTTTCAACTAAGTTTTCAGGAAAGATGTGTCAACTACGTTTTGGTATTCATGAATTCATTGGGTTTGGAGTATTCATTATGTTTTCACGTATTCATTATGTTTTAGAGTATTCATTATATTACTATGCGATCTTTGGAAGTCCCGAGGGAAACCATGAATGTGCGGGGATGCACAACGGGGGAAATGTGGATAGCGCTATTTGGGCTTGACCCGCCCCACTCGTCGACTGGAGGTCGGACGGGTGCATATTGTCTCTTAGGTATTCAGTATTCAGTATGCAGTATTCAGTATTCAGTATTCATTCGGGCACGTATTCAGTATTCACAGTATTCGAGTCCAGTAATGGTTTTCCAATCGCAGTAGTAACAGGTATTCATATATTTTGCATGCATGTGGTCTGGATTGATCATGAGTATTCAGTTGGAGTCGATTATCACTTGGAGTTGGTATACATTTGGAGTCGGTATTCATTTAAAAACCTGTGAACTCACCAGCATTATTTGCTGACGTATTTAGCATGTTTGTCTCAGGTCGCTAAGGTAGCAGCTGTTGGTAGGCGCACGGAGTCTCACGGCGTCTAGGATTCATGTGCATCTCATTTAGTATTTTTAGACTTTCGTACTTTTGATTTCACGTTGTAATAAAGTTTTACGCTTCCGCAACGTTGGATCATTTATGAAAACTTAATGGTTTGATTATGTCATTTTTACGTATCATATAGTGTTGTTTATTGTGACCGTTGACTTGGATCCTGGTGTGTCACGCGCCTCGCGGTAAAACCCCGCACGTGGAAATTTGAGGGTGTGACAGATTGGTATCAGAGCCAATGGTTATAGTGAACTAGGACTGCATGTAGAGTCTAGTCTATAGCCGAGTATCACACACGTTAGACGGTCACACATAGTTACGAGTCGTGTCATTTGGAAAACATATTAACCTTGTCGGGGTGTCGGTGTCCTCATCACACAGTATCACGTTATCTATCTTTTGTTATTCCTACCTGGGTTCTATCTTCCTCTTCGGGTTTGAAGTTGAAGGGACTATTCGTTTACATACTTGCTTACTCACACACTATCATGCACTAGTACTTGTCATAGTACACTCCTGAGTGACTGTTCACTTTGGAATCTTCGTGCGATAACAGTTTCTTTTAGGAATGTGGGTATCGGGTGATTTGAAGTTCTAGCTAGGAGCACGCCTAGAGGACCATGTAGAGCGATTTGTTATTTCGGGTGCACACGAAATCATAAATCGAAATGCATGAAAATCTTGGTGGACTTCATGTTCGGACTAATGGTCATGCTGGAACCACGTTCTGAATTCGTTTGGTCACTTGTAGCTCGATCTATGGGTGGTTTTGAGTATCTTATCTCATGTTGGCAGAACATGTCTGGTCGCGCTGGTGGACGTGCTGGGGGACGTTGTGGTGGTCGTGTTGGTGGTCGGAATGGCGGTGGACACAATGGGGGTCGTGGCAACATTAGTATGACCCAGGCTGAGCTGAATAGCCTGATTCAGGAGCATGTGGCAGCTGCTATCGCTGCACATCAGATCACTCAGCAGGGTCTCGGTGGGATTGTCGTTCATCCCCCACCACCTCCTCCTATCGGTCAGCAAGTGTGTACTTTTAAAGTGTTTATGGAGTACGAGCCCCACATCCTAGGCGAGACTGGGAACAACAAAAGGAAATGGGAGAGCATCGAGGAGAATCTGGTTCCAAACCAGCCACAGCAGCAGATAGGGAAGTTTGAAGCTTCAGGTTCATCGTCTGGTCGGGAGCACGGCGGGTATACTGGGAAGCTCCCGAAGTGTGTCGTGTGTGGGTACCATCATTATGGCAACTGTGAGAAGTTTCGTTGCAACCGTTGTAAGCATGTGGGCCATGTTGCTAGAAACTGTAGAGTCAATCTCCAGAAAGTTCCAGGTCAGGCGATTGTCCCTGCCCCTGTTCCTCAGGGGAACCAAGGATGTTATCACTGTGGAGATATTGGGCACTTCAAGCGGGATTGTCCTAAGAAGAAGCAAGGCAAGGGTGGTGGACGAACTGGTCAGGAGGATCCTGATACTGTTACTGGTGAGTATTCTTTTCTTGATTCTCGTTATGCTCGTATTCACTCTCGTTCGCATTGTTTGGCAATTCGTATTTATTGTGTGCATTCAGTTTGGTATTTGGTCATCATTTTGCATTCATGAGTCTGATGTGGGTCCTCTGGAGATGTTACTTGGACGGTACCGTGTATCAATTATACCGATCATAGTAGTCTCTAGTAGGCCTTCGATCAGGGGGATTCATTGTTTTCTATTCACTTTGGGGAGGGCGGTTCCCCGGCATAGAGTATTCGTTGATATCATCTTTCGTTCGTGGTTATCATTTCGTTTGTGTTCTAGGAAACGTTATTTGGGTTAGGACGACACTCATTACTGTCGAAGAGTGAATCTCGGGGCGAGATTCCTTTCAACAGGGGGATGATGTGACGACCGGGAAAATTTTTCTTTTTATCGCTTCGTTCTCTTTGATTTCGGGAAATTTTCGGGACGAAAATTCTTTCAACTGGGGGATGATGTGACACCCGGCATGTTTGAGTCAACACTTTAGGAACACATAAGTCCACATTAGCGAGAAACGTCTATAAACAAACTTAACTGGGTTAGTTGAGTCGGGTCAGATTAGGATTGTCCAGGGTCCAATGATCTGGAGAATCATTGGGAGTCGTTTTGGGAATACATTAGTACCGGGTCCCGTTGTTGGTGACATTACATGAATTAATTTAGTATATGTGTAGATTATGGGTCATGTGGTGGATTGTATGCTTATACTTGCTTAAATGATGTACGAATGATTATACGTGCCTAAACATGCTAAGTATAGACTATGAATGCATGCTTATGTGTTAAGATGTGTTAGAATGCGTTAAACACGACAAACTGGAAAAAGGTTAACATGTGTTAAAAGTGCTGTTAACATGTGTTAAAAATGTGCTGATGACCTGAATGTGGAACTTTTGGGCGAATGTGGAAATGGGGTTTGAAAAATGGGCGAACGTAGAAACAAAGTGGGCGAATGTGGAAAAGTTCCACATTCGACCACTAAAAAGGGGCGAACGTGGAAACAAAGTGGGCGAATGTGGAAAAGTTCCACATTCGACCACTAAAAAGGGGCGAACGTGGAAAAATTCCACATTCGACCACTTAAACTGGGCGAACGTGCAGACAGTATAAATACCATCCTTAGCCATTTTTCACCATTTCACAAACCCTAAACGCCTCCAAACACTCTCTATCAGCTATTATCATTGGGGAAGGAGTTTTTGAACTTATTTTTCATAACCTAACTCTCTAAATCATTACAAGTGAAGATCTAAGGTGTGTTCTTCATTTCAAATCCTTTTTAAACAATTTTAACTTGTTTTCATCTAAACCCCAAGGGTCCAGATCTGATATCAACATGTTTTATGGGTAAAAACCTTCCTAATATCTTTCTAAATAAAACCTATTCATAAACAATGAGTTTTCATACAATTTAACATGTGTTTATGTGGTATTAAGCATTGTTTGATGATTACTTGCTATGTAGATGACATGACTACAACCTAGGGCTGTTATTAATAGAGAGTTATAATGGAAACATGTTACAATTGATTGTTGATGGTGTTTTGTCGATTAAAGGGGTTTTTAGTTAGATTTAGGGCTTGTTTTGGATGGTTATGATAAGGTTATGATAGGGGTTTCTTGTTCATGATGATTTGATGATGATGAGCTGATTATTGATTGATTTCAGAAGTTTCCTAATTGGGTAATATTTTCATGCATGATGATGTGACATCTCCATAATTTACTATTTTAGGAAACTTGTAAAAACGGATAGATTTTGGGGTAAAATTGGTAGGGTTTCGTAGGAATATAATAATGATGCTTGACTGCTGTAACTCATGATGTTTCGTGATGTTTTCGGATGTTTTTGGACGCGTTTTTGAGTAAACAACACAGCAGGGTCGAACCTGGAACTGAGGGGGGCGAAGGTGGAAGAAAAGGGGCGAAGGTGGAAGAAAAGGGGCGAAGGTGGGAGTTTAAAGCCACCTTCGACCACTCAAAGCCACATTCGACCCTACGTTAACAAAAATGAGATTTTTGATACAAACTAAGTGTTTTATGCTTGAACCTTGCGTGTAATCTATGTGTACTTGATTAGTTAGGGTAATGGGTCACCAACGGGATGTCGGGTCGGTCTAGTGTGTCGGTTAAACATTTAAACACGTTTTAAAACATACTTGGTTATGATCTGGACAATCGGGGACTTGTTAGCCTTCGGGTTAGTAGTCATCACACTTATGTAAACTCATTGATAGGTTGTCATTAGTTGGGATTATCATACACGTGTTGGAATTCTAGTTATCGGAAGACGCACAATAAGGTGAGTTTCACGGCCCCACTCTTTTACTGGTTTTACATTTTCGGGGGAGAAAACATGCTGTGTCCTTTAAACATGTGTCAACTATGTTTTCATAAAAGGCGTTTCAACTATGTTTTCATAAAAGGCGTTTCAACTATGTTTTCATAAAAGGCGTTTCAACTATGTTTTCATAAAAGGCGTTTCAACTAAGTTTTCAGGAAAGATGTGTCAACTACGTTTTGGTATTCATGAATTCATTGGGTTTGGAGTATTCATTATGTTTTCACGTATTCATTATGTTTTAGAGTATTCATTATATTACTATGCGATCTTTGGAAGTCCCGAGGGAAACCATGAATGTGCGGGATGCACAACGGGGGAAATGTGGATAGCGCTATTTGGGCTTGACCCGCCCCACTCGTCGACTGGAGGTCGGACGGGTGCATATTGTCTCTTAGGTATTCAGTATTCAGTATGCAGTATTCAGTATTCAGTATTCATTCGGGCACGTATTCAGTATTCACAGTATTCGAGTCCAGTAATGGTTTTCCAATCGCAGTAGTAACAGGTATTCATATATTTTGCATGCATGTGGTCTGGATTGATCATGAGTATTCAGTTGGAGTCGATTATCACTTGGAGTTGGTATACATTTGGAGTCGGTATTCATTTAAAAACCTGTGAACTCACCAGCATTATTTGCTGACGTATTTAGCATGTTTGTCTCAGGTCGCTAAGGTAGCAGCTGTTGGTAGGCGCACGGAGTCTCACGGCGTCTAGGATTCATGTGCATCTCATTTAGTATTTTTAGACTTTCGTACTTTTGATTTCACGTTGTAATAAAGTTTTACGCTTCCGCAGCGTTGGATCATTTATGAAAACTTAATGGTTTGATTATGTCATTTTTACGTATCATATAGTGTTGTTTATTGTGACCGTTGACTTGGATCCTGGTGTGTCACGCGCCTCGCGGTAAAACCCCGCACGTGGAAATTTGAGGGTGTGACACTTGGTCGGACCACCACCTCTCCCACCGTCATCTTCATCATCACCGCAGATCCACCACCCTCCACCTTCAACCACCACAGATCCACCACCCTCAACCACCACACATCGAAACCCCCCCCCCCCCAACGATCTATTCATCCCCCCCCCCCCTTCGAGCTCCACCTCCACCGCTGAAAACCCACCACACATCGAACGACCACCGGTCACAGCCATCAAACCACCACTCTTCAAAAACCCTCTGCAACCCACCCCCTGCACAGCCATCGAATCCCCCTGCACAGCCATCAAAAACTTCTGTTCAAACCACCCTTGAAAAACGTATCGAGATAGAGAGAAGAGAGAGAGCAGAGAGAGAGAGAGAAGAGAGAGAGAGATTTAAAAAAAAATCTATAAACCTTTATATAAAGGTGATTGGGTGTGGGTAGGGTGGGGTGGGGTGGGGTGGGGTAGGGGAGGTGCTAAATTACTATGATACCCTCCTATTATTATAATGCTAACTAGTTTAGTACCCGTGCAATGCACGGGATTCGCTACGTTATTGTTCATAATAAATATAAGTTATTATACAGAGGAAGAAAGTTACAATGCTAATTGATTATTGGCATATTAACATTAACGAATATTTTCTAAATGAATTGACATGATTTCTATCTATCTATTTATACTAATGAGTGTTAATATAACTTTTAACAACTTATACCAAGGGGTTTGACTAAAAGTTATTTGTATAAATATGTTACTTTTGCGATTTAATTAACTTTTTGATACCTTTGTCAATATATCCAACATAATATTTAAATACAATACAAAAACAAACAATTAAGTACCATGAAAAAATAAAACCAAACATAATGTCATAGCTGAATTGCTAAGTTCATATAGTAGCCAATATTAAAAAAAGCAATTAAAATAAAAAAATGGAAAAAGAAATACGACGTAATTATCAAACATATGAAATTTTTCTTTTGGCCTTGCGCTTCTTACTTTCACGTTTCTTCATTTTGGAAACTGAAGTTAGTATAAGCACACCTTCTGTGTTGAAGTACCTAAATGTGGCAAAATCACCATTTGCTATTTCATTTACCTTCAACCAATCACCCCAATCTTGTATAGCAAATCTAATTTCTCCATTTGACATTTCCTTACGAAGCGACATTATACATTGAGTACCTTGAAGATTCCTTACAGTTATGAGACTGTTTTTTTTAAATTCCGCCATCTTAACAATTCTCCTTGGAAGACGCTACATAATGTAAACATATAATGATTTATAATGAATTCTAAATTAACATAAAAATATATTAAGTTTTTGAATAAATTAGTAATATTGATAATATAAACAGCAAAAAAAATACTCACAAGGCGGTTTCGAGCAATTATGATGAACTCATGATAAACTTTGTTGGCATTTAATGTAGATATCATGTTTTGAAACCGGACATATCCTATATCTCTGTCCGTAACATGAGGAACTTTTTCTTTCGAAATTATAAATTGATAACCATCCTCAACAAAAATGTTAAGCTTAATCTTTTGGGAATCAACCTGATGACATACAATCAAGTATGGAACCAAAGGCAAGCTTTTGAATAATTCTGACTAACCATTAATAAACACAAACTGTTTATCAAATTTTTCCAGCCTCACTTTCTTCTCAATGACATCATTCAGAAAAACTGAAACATCCTTGTTTTCTAGTTTATCGTACTTCATGTTTTTGGCAAATAACTCAGGAATAATCTGCACAGATAAAGAATAATTAACATCGTATGAATAAAATAAGTATATTCTTTAGCTGATTAAAACAAACAATACCAAGAAGTACGGTGTATCTTGATAAACGCGATGTGCAAATAACGCAACATGTCGTTTATCTTTATCTAAAGCTGCAGCAGTGATATTCATGTTGTTCCTTCGACAATCATCCAAGCTATTCCATTCAATTCCAAGAGGAAAAACGTCAAGCTGATACATATGCATATCATACGGGTTAAAAACTAATAAATCTCCCTGATTAAGTTGTAGATCCTCAATCATCGTCTTCCAACCTTCGGAGAATACCGGTTCACCATCTCTTTTGGATACACGTATTTTGTAAGACTTATTAGCATCAACTTGTATAACAACGTTACAACAAATACTTTGAAGATACTGAGTGAAAAACCAAGACGGTAAGACCTGCATTTATGTGAAACATATCAAAAAATAACATATAATGTGCATAATAAAAATTTTAAACAATGAATAATCATAGCTTTTGTAATACCATAAAGTGTGCCACAACGTTAATTAGCTCTATATAAAATGATGGAAGCATCTTTTCAACCTGTATACATATGAAATCATGTATAATGTTATAAAACAATATCGAACATCAAGGCGTAGACAACATACTAATGTAAAAAAAATGGGAATTTATTAAGCGAAAGTTATGTTGCGACATTATTCACACAATAAACATTTCAATTATAGCTTCAATGGACGTTAATATTATTAAAACAACAAAGGCTTTAAGTGTTACAATGAAGACATTAGACCATATAATAACAAAGATCTGCTCATATTAAAATTCAAATTTAATGGTCAACATATGAGATAAAGTTTAGCCGTAATTAAATGTAATTCAAATCACCCATTAAGCAAGTTAATTATGAATCCTAAATTGTAATAACATTTAGCATATGTGATAACCTTTATGACTTATCTACAGCCGTTAATAATTCTTTTCATTATGCCTTCTCTGCAGCAACTTAATGCGCAACATATGTGATAATCCTTAGACAAACTTAATTGTCAATCAAATCACCCATTAACTGTGCGATTATAATGACTTCTAAATTGTTAAGTTTACGCATAGGTGAAACGTTTATGACTTCTCTGCAGCCATTAATCAAATTCATAAAACTTCCATGCTCAGTCTCCTATTTGTCCTCCAATGGAGCAATAAATGCGTGCAAAGTGAAGGAAAACTTGCATCCTTATTCAACAACTCCTCTGAACATGGATCAGATGTTCTCAGCTTCGTCTTCCTTTCTTGTCTTCGTTCGCCGGTTCATCGGTCACCCATGCCTAGAGAGCTTCAAATTCAGCTTCTTCGGCAGGTGAGACATATATTTAAATCTCAGTTTTTTTTATATAATCTTTGGACTAAATTAAAGGTGATTCAAATCACAAATTAAGCAACTCAATTAAGCAGATTAATGTACAAAATAACAGTTAACAGATTAAAACTTAACAAAAATAAAATCATCTTTACCATGAACAGAAACAATATTGGCTCGTTTATAACAGTTAACGAATTTGCAGTAACCCATGATCGGACAACATTTTAATGAAGGTAACAGAATTGAATGTACGTATGACTTACAGGGGATGAAAGTATGAAGATTAATTGACTAAGTTGGGTGGAAGCTTCGGCTGAAATCTGTTTGTATCAAGTAATAACTTTGTTAGACAATTTATAATAAACATGATGCAATTTTTTTTAAAAAACATATAGATAAAGAGATAAGAAGACGAGAATATAATCATTATCCTTTAAAATTTACTTCAAATTTGTGATAAGATAATTGTATTTCAAATTGGTGATAATCCACTGATAATTAAAGGTTCAATGTATATTGATGTAGGATGGAATGAATCCACTAATCGTTATTTTAGATTATACATCAAGTTTTATATCAGCTAAAATAAAACTTGAATATAACATCATCAGACGTGAAGTTAAAAAAGAGAGTAAACGATATATGGATGATCAATCTGGACAAATTGTAGGCATGGACTAACATTAAACTCCATGTAGCTTGAGTTTTTATCGACCTATTTTATAATTAAAAGATTAAAACAACAAAGAGATATACTTTATTGATTTTATTGTATGATATGTAAAAAAGGAATTATCAAATTCATTTAATCAATAAACATTAAATAAAATGACGTTCGTGATACAATAGAAAGAAAATTCAATTACTTTAAGTGTCTAAAGACTTCTTTGTAAACAACATTGGTCGTCTTATTCGTAGCTTCAACATCTTCGTCTAAAATTAGTAATTTTGCTCCGGATCTACTCTTTACTCTTGAAAGAGCAACATATAATTGTCCATGGGTGAATACAGGTTGTTTTAAAAACAAACCAACTCGAGCAAGTGATTGTCCTTGACTTTTATTTATCGTCATTGCGAAGCAAACACATATGGGAAACTGCCTTCTCTGGAACTTCAATGGAATCTTTTTGTCAGATGGTATCATAGTAATTCTTGGAATATAAGTTCGGGTTCCAATGGTACCTCCTGATATTATTTCAGCCTCTATAACACGTTTACCCAGTGATTTAATTAGTAGTCTTGTACCATTGCACAATCCATTCTGTTGATCAATATTTCTTAGCAGCATAACCGGAACACCAACCTTCAACACCAAACGATGATTAGGCAACCCCAATGCTTTCAGTCCGTTTAGAACATCCGGAGAGTATATGTCATCATTTATCTCTTCATTTCTCTTCTCATCCGGACAAAGACAATCCGCACTCAAATACTCTTTTGCTTCACCAGGAAATATAGATAGCAAACGATCATTAATCTCATGGACCACTTCATTTTTAGGAGCCAAAATTGCACATTCACGGAAGAATTCAGGATTTTTATAGTTTTGTAGAATATCTGGATAAACAAACTCTATTAGACTTTCAATCGGATCAGACGACGGCTTTATTAAGAGATCATCAGGAATTTCTATAATTGCTTCGCCATCGTTATCACCTCCAACCTTCCCCTCACCAATGTCCAACAACCATTTTGCAAATGTTGCAGTTTCTTTCAAATCACTCGTATTAGATCCAACGGTCAGCCTCATGTTCTTAGTTAACCTTAGCACTTTACATTTGTTCCATAAATAAGAAGAGCTTAAAGCTGCATTAACAATTTGTTGCCTACTTCCGTTTGGAACAACAGGAAGGATTTGTCTAAAATCGCCACCAAAAACAAAAACTTTTCCTCCAAATGGTGTATCAGCATTTGACGAAACATCACCATTGAATAAATCTGACATTGACCTATCGAGTGCTTCAATTGCATGCTTATGTATCATTGGAGCTTCGTCCCATATGATCAATTTAGTTTCTTTCAATAAATGAGCAAGAGCATTGTTTGCTGGGATATGGCATTGTGAATCTTCATTAACATTAATAGGAATAGAAAAGCGAGAATGTGCGGTCCTACCTCCTGACAGTAGCAAAGATGCAATACCACTTGATGCAACGTTTAACACAATATCACCTCTACCTCGTATTGCCGTTGACAATGTCTTCCATAAATAAGTTTTTCCAGTTCCACCGTAACCATAAACAAAGAAAATACCCCCTTTCTGACCATCCACGGCTTTCATAATTTCATCAAAAATTTGTCTATGTTCATCAGTTAATGAGTTAAACATGGGGTCAAATTCATTAACTAATTCCGTACGATCATAATTCAACTCCTCATTGATTAAACGATTCTGAGCGGAAGCTATTGATTGATCATCAGGAAAAGGCATACATGGAAATCTCCTTAAACTTGAGTTATTTCGTAGCATAAATTTTTCAATCTCAGCCAAAGTCAAGTTCTTTATCTGATCTTCGGTAAGCGATAAATCTAAAGCATGGAAAAAACAAATGTAATAGCTTAAAAAACATTAAATATATAAAAACAAATACGGACACAATCAGGAATCATCATGCATATTAAAATGCGTTATATGCAAGTATTAATTGAAATCGATGAGGTGATATTCTAACTGAAACGACGGCTTTATTAAAAGTTTATGATGGTACCTCGAACATTAGAATTCTTTTCCCGTGCATAGAGAATTCCATCAGATAAAATCGTCCATGTTTTCTCCCAAACATAATCAGGTCTGGAAAGAGTATTACACAAAAGCATTGTTCCAAACAAAGCACGAAGAAAACGACCATCCCCACTAAGATTTGCTTCTCTAATTGCCTCAATGTACTCCATATCATCATCTAGAAGTCCACGTGCAAAGCAGGCATCTCTGAATGTAGGAAATATTTCACCATTATAACTTCTAATATCCTCAAAGCATGTCGGTCCTTTGACTTTGTTAAGAAGAATCCTCAAAAAATAAGCCTCTCCAAGAGCTAGAGAAACTGAATGAACACGACCAACTGTATGACCTGTAATCCTTGTCTCCCAACAACGTTTTTTTAAGTTTCCACACAAACTTTGTTGGTAATTCCACATAGCTAAGCTCTCTTGCAACTGGATCAGTTTCATTAAGCTTCATCCAGCCTAAAAACATTGATGAAGCCACATAACTTTTTTTTAAAACATCATCAACATGATCCTCTGCGCCAAATACCACGTTCTGTTGACCTGGAAGATGAAAAGGAAGTCGAGTAACAGAAGGATATCTGTAATGAACATCAAATTTAAAAATTCTCCATGATGCTTCACATGCAGATATGTATCTAACATCATAATATTCCTTTATCTCGTCCGTTGGTAAATCAGAAACATCTTGCTTATCATCCGGTACAATAGCCATAGACGCTTTATCAGGTCCTTTGTTTATATACTTGAACAAATATTTGATAGAAGCTGCCTGGTTGCACCATTCTACATTGATATGAGCCTGGTATCTCTTTAAAAGACTTTTATTATATGGAACAACATATCTATTATCCAACTGAACATCACCCTTCTGAACAAAATTTCCCGAGTCTCGTATCCTGTATATCGGATAACCTTTAGCATCAATGCACGTTTCAGGTAAAAACTTCTTTGGAAACTTTTTCGTGCATTTCCTGTCACGCATACATGGAGACTTCATATTAGCTTCTCCACATGGACCATGCATCATGTACTCACTCACAAGAAGATGCAATTCCGGATCTTCTCTTTTATCAGGAATCTCAGCAGATATAAACGGTTCTATATGGTCAACCGTCGGAAGCTTGTGATCAACATCCATGAATAAGCAAATATGAGCATGTGGAAGACCACATTTTTGAAACTCCACCGTGTAAACAACTACATAAGAAAAGTAAAAACATTTTCAATTACAAAATTGTAGAACGAATATTATGCTTTTATAAATATAATTATATTTTTATGAACTATTGGAAATAACAATACTTGAGTTACACGCTAAAGCCTATCTATTATCATACTCGAGAAGTGATAAAAAAAAATAACAATTATAATAGATGCAATCTTCAACAAAGAAACACATGGTAAAAAACCGGAATTTAATATTTACTTTGATTAAAAACAGAGAATTAAAAAGTACAAATTTTACTTGCATTAAAAAACAAATAATTAAAAAGCATAAATTTCATTAATAATTTATCAAATCTACTCACTTAAATGGACAAATTCAAATTGGATAAGTAAATACCTGCTTGAACTTTTCCTAGAACTGTCTTTTCCTTTAAATCTTTCAAGAACGTATCAAGCTTCATTTTAAAAATTCGGCATAAAATATCAGGCCTATCTTCCGACTTAACTGTTTTATCCTTAAGAAACCTTCTTACCTCCGGCCATTTCGGGTTACATGTAATAGTAATAAAAAAATCTGGGTAGCCGTACCACTTACATAGAGCCATTGCATCGAGGTAATTTTGCATCATATACCGAGCTCCACCAGTAAACGACGACGGTAGTATTACACGTTTACCCGACTTGGAAAAATCTTTATTACCATCCTTATGCTGATTCTGAATATTCTCATATGTGTCACACCTAAGATCACTTTGCGAATAACGTACAAAGTTAAGTCGCTCAGTTTCAATCATGGTGTAAGAATCAACCAAAAATTGCTGAAACAGTCTTCCA
The DNA here is from genome assembly GCA_030844895.1 of Ambrosia x helenae. NCBI lineage: Eukaryota > Viridiplantae > Streptophyta > Magnoliopsida > Asterales > Asteraceae > Ambrosia > Ambrosia x helenae. Next base: position 73,148,957 of record CM061224.1, on the reverse strand, counting down.
GCATTCAGAATCAATGAGAATTTCTCTACCCTATCTTGAACATGGTACGCAAAAAATTCTCGCATAGTACAATACGGACGTTTACTTGTTTCTGAATCCTCTGTTTTTCTATGTGGAATATCTATTCGATAACAATCCTCACCATACGGAAACAAAAGCGGATATTGAAGAGCCAAATATGATGGATGCAATTCACTAATACGCTTTAGAAAACCGTTGTTTTTTTCAACAATAATATCTCGCTTACCAAGAGCTTCAGTAATGTCTCCCAAGATCAAAGCAGCAACTTCAGAAGCTGTTGGTAAATTATATGTCCTACCATCTTCTACTCTTTCACAAATGAGACGGAGCTTAAGATTAACATGAGGATTTTCCTTAAAAGAGTCACGTACCATCCTATAAGATTTCACAAGCTGGTTGTTGTTATCTAACATAGCCTTTAAAGCTTCAATGATGGCAATATCTAATGTCTTTGAACATTTAGTAGACCCATTTCGTTTGTCACCGCTACAAAAAAAATAATGTTGATGTTAAACATTATAAAATAAAATATTGTTACAAAACTAAAAAAAATATAAACTAAAATATATAAATATTAGAAATACATACATGAACAACGAATGTCTATTTGTCACTTCATTATCGGTATCATATATATATAGCTGGTGAAATTTTGGCTGTTCTCCTTCTTTTGGAAGAAGGCTTCCCATTCTATGGTAATTTTGGCCGCTAAGTCTGAATATATAAGGAGCATTTCCCGTATTGATTGTTGAATCAATCGTTCCACCCATAGAAGTAAAAGAGAACATAGAATTAAAGCGACGAATGTGTGTTAGGAAATACTTGCTTATATCATCTTTGCGCCGAAACAGATCTTGATAACTTGATGTGGCATCTTTAAAATCAGGTAGCTCTACACGCCCGTAACCACAACATAGAGAATAACAAACCTTCTGAAGGGTTATTTTTCCTTTACCAGCCTCAAGTTTCCATAATGTTGCATTACAAATTCCACATTTAACATCTTGATCACCATGATCTACGTAATCTATAATTCAAAATATTTACAAAGTAATGAGGAAACAATTTATAAAAAAAAAAGATGATTCAATTAAGTTTAAAACTATTACCAACGTATTAATAATTGAATACCTTTAGAGATACCTCTGATTGGCTGTTCATCATCTTCTAAATCTTCTGTCAAGTCAATCATTGGTACGACATTAATATTACTTGCCTTACTTACAAACTTACGCTTCCGGTAAATAACTTTGATAAACACGAACTTTCATTTCTGGAACCTGAATTTGCAGATGAGGATACCATTGAAGACATTACAAATTGGGCAGTAGAACTTGATGGCGTACTATTATTTTCGATACGAACATATGTACCTAAACAGAAAACAAATTGTATATATTAAAAAATGTTAATATAAGTAAATATTACTTTAATCTTTGATCCAAAACACATACCGCTGCCGATATTATTCAACGAACTTGTATGGTTTATTGTGCTAGGAGTACTACGCAAACTCCTAAGCGCATATCTATGTGCCGTTGTATTTTCTTTATCCTTAAGAATCGACGACCTTATGTCGGATGTAGATAAATTGCTATTAGAGTTTGGAATGTTTTTACCCTGATAACATTTTCTTTTATCCAAATATATCCTTCTAACTTTTCGATTCACAGAAGCTGCAGTAGGAGTAACAGGATCCGGAGTAATAAATGTAAAAAACCATCCACAGGAGCATGAAAAAAAAATATCACTTAGTTTGTTTACAAAAAATAAACCTTGGCCGTAACTTATATGAATCTATCTATATATATAAAAGAAAACGTATATGCTGACGTGACGTGCAATGGAGGCCTTAACCTTTGCTTGAGAGTGCCACGTGGCATCATAATGGAGAGTTTTTGGTGTTTTTGAATTATTTCCTTTTTTTAATTAAATTGAGTTATTTTAGGAAAAAAGAATTTAATAATAAATTTAAAACTTTCTCTCTCATATTTCCTCCCATAATTTTTAAACGTTTATATCTTTTATATACGGGATTTTTTAAAGAAAAAAATTACACCAAATTAACGAGCGTTTTATTATCTTTCCAACGAGTACCATAGTGCTATATAAAAAACGGAGAAAAAATCGACTATTTTTTGTGGGGTTTCGTTCATACAGGAAAAAAACACACAAAGTATTAATGTTATCACGTAAAATTAGATTTTGTGGGGAATATGAGTTATTACTGATTAAAATACTATGAACATGCAATGATTGAGAGATTTTGTGGTTAGTTAACTTAAGCTATTTGCAATAGGTTATCACGTAAAATTAGATTTTTCAACCTCGGAACTCTTCCGGGGTAATCAGCTAGTATATATATATATATATATATATATATTTGTCTAAGGTTAAAATATATTTTTATCCTTACCATTTGTAATTTGTGACAAAGGTGTCCTGATTAAATTACCTACAAACAATTGAACCAACATTATAAGAAAATAAATCAAATACAAATTACCAAACACCCATACTTAAGTAATACCAATGTTACCATCGGATGTTTCATTATTGTTGACAGGATTTGGTAAACATGAAGATGAATGCTCAAATGTTCTTTTAGACATGTTCCTCCAAAACGAAAAAATATATATATAAAAAAAAATGTCGATTACATGAACAAAGTAAACAAAGAAATAGCAACAATAAGAATCATATTAGAAATATACCTTTAAATTAAAAGATACTATACTTACCTGAATAATATCAAACATCAAAACCTTTGTTCTTGAGAGCAATCATGTGATTGATGATAGGCAACCATATAAACATATCAAAAGGACGGTAATTATGATTCTAACTTCAAAGCAATAGAGAAGATGATATATGATAATGACTTAAAAATGGTGGCCTTTAAATGAAGACTCGAAATTTAGAAATGCTCTTCAATATTGTAACGTGAATATGAATTTTAGCCAAATCAACTTTATAAGTGAATTTCAAACAAACTGTGAGTATTTTTGGTCAACTCCTGAATTCATATTCACATACATATGCCAAGTATTTGAGAGGGAAATGAACAAAATTTTACATAATAATTTGTAAAGTAGTTGCAATAGATAATGGTGAAGAGTTAGTTACAAATAAAATAATGCTAGGAAAGATAGAAATAAAACAGACCAATTCATATTCACATTAGAAATTATAATAATAATGGCACATATACAATAGAAAATCGTTTTGAATGTTAATCATATAATAACATTTGTTATTTAAACATTTGTTTCACATGTTATGTAAATAAACTGAAGATGTACCTGGATAATTGAGGATCATTTTTTGTGTCCTGTGTGTTGAATTCAATAAACTGAAAATTCCTACCATTATGTTTTACATTCAATAATAGCAAACAAATCTATTGAATAAACACAACGGCTAAAGGCAGTTCACTATGAATGCATGCTTTATGTTGATTGTTTGAGGATCAAAACGCTTCAATATAAGAAAACCATTCACCATTTTATTAATCAAACATAAAGTAGTCTTAGAACGAAACGAAAAAAGAAACAATCCAACAACGAAAAAAACCAAACATGTCCGAAATAAAAAACAGCAACAACTAAATCAGGTGGTGAATGGGAGCTGGATAAAGCTATTTCTCTTTCTTTGGAACCAACATCCGCTTCTTCGCACTTGCTCTGCTTGAACGCCTCTCCTCTTTTGTATCTCCCCCGATTCCATCCTCTTTTGCATCTCCCCCGATTCCATCCTCTTTCTGATTTGCATCACTAACATTAGAAAGTGGAAGATCCTCTGCTTTGTAAACCTCTTCCAGGTTTCTTTTAAGATCACCATAGGTACTTTTATTAGCATCTTCAGCAATAGTAGACGTTGGAGTGACATTTTCGTCCGTTGACGATTGCGCATCCTAAAAAGGAAAAAATGAATATAAATGAATGTCATCTACTAATATATACCAAAACACCACAAAATAAGATAAACCTCACCTTCAACGAAACAGTATTTGGCTGCTGATCACCCGGCGAAGCATCATTTTGATTTAGATCATCACTCTGATGTAGTACAAAAAAACATATATAAATAGAATATCACTATCATATGACATGAAATATATAACTGTATTACACATACCTTCTCAATGGAATGCTTATCTTCAACCTTCTTAATAATATCAACGTCATTTGAAACCTTGTTAATAGCATAATACTCAATGTTGTGATCAACATTGTATTTTGTCACCTTAATGTGAAACGCTAACTTCTTTCCAATCAACTGCTTAAACTCGGTTGGAAAATCCTCAAACTCATAAGCCTGTAAATACAAAATAATATTGCTTAACTGTTTATAACGTGTATGTAAAAATAAATATTATCTAATAAAATGGATTATTAGGTAAAACCTGGTCCTGTCTGTTGACAATTTCTGCAGCCGTCTTCCCTAACATCCTAATTGATTCTCGATTAAAAAGAGTTAGAGAAACACTTCCAGTTGAGTCTTGAACAATAAGAGGAATTTTGAACCTTTAAAAAATAACAAAACAAAATATAAGAATCACAGAAATCTAATGAAATAAAGATTAATAACCAACAAATAAAAGTAATTAAATTTATTTAGATAATACCTGTACTCAGCGTTTACAGGTTCGACCTTGCATGTTTTATTACTACATTTAAACTTCCGCTCAGCAATATCAGGAATTCCATCTGCATTTTCTATTACACCAAATTCCTTTTCAACTTTGAAATGGCAGGACGTGCACGCCTCATAATACCACAGTTTTTTAGTACATATCCCCTTAATTGTAGCAACCACGACCACATGTTTATTCTAGCGCGAAAAAAAAATAAAACCTTTTAAATAAACAACACAAATAGAATTTAAAAAAATATATATTAGTATTCACTAATTCAAATTACCTCATCAATTATAGAAACAAACGCTAGAGGACTATATTCAGAATTAACAAACATATCCTCTTCTGAAGCAGCCATGACAGAACCTGACTCGTTACCACTTATGGCCCTTGCGTTTCCATACTTTGCAAAATATCTAATGCCAACAAAACATAACTTAACATCACAATATACTTTAAAATTTATACAGCGAACAAATCATTTACACGCAAACGGAAAAAATAAAAATTACCGTTCTTTAAAGGTAACGATTTCATCAACTGCGGAGTTAATGAACAGCTTTGTTGCACTAAATGCATTTGAGACACTGTGACACCCGGCAAATCCTGGTTAACAACGTTGTCTAGATGAAAGTCTACCTTAGCGAGTCACGCGTATATTGTACTTAACTGGGTTAGTTAAGTCGGGTTATAGTTCGGGAACTATTGGTTAGTCTAGAAGATCATTGGATGTTGGTCTAGAGGTTCGTTAGATGTCGGTCCTTAACCAAGTGTACAAACGGTGACGATTTGTAGGATCGTCAGGGCATACGGAACGTACGAGTCTCGAGTCCCGGGAATTGGTGAACGAGTGTAAATATGTGTATTTACTTGTGTTATGTGTTTACAATCATTATGTGACTTGTCGGTACATGAATATGCATTAACATATGTTAAAACGGGGTTTAACGCGCAAAACACACAAGACCAACCCCTATAGGCGAGTAGGAGGTCTACTCCCTATAGGGGAGGCGAGTAGGGAGCCCTTAAGGGCGAGTAGGCCCTACTCGTGTGTAACTAAGGGCGAGTAGGCCCTAATCACGTGAACATTCAGGCGATTACAAGCCCTAATCGCCTGAAACTGCTGCATACTCGCTAGTAACGTGCTGGACGACTAGAAACGCCTATAAATACAATGCTTAACCTCCTAAACTTCCTAATATCAACCCTAGTCGTCCCATAACCGCCCCAAACACATAAACAACCTCTGGAAGGCGATTTTGATCAAAAACACAAGGTTTCAAGGTCTAACCATCATTCTTTCATAATCCTAAGGTTTGATTCTCATCCATAACACTTTGTAAACGTTTTTAATCAATCCCTAATGGTCCAGACCTGTTCATAAACGAAAAAGCTTTCTGAAAATCGTCAATAAGGGTTGTTAATCGGATTATAACTAATATACGTGCGTTATGGGTAGGATTTTTATGATTCTTGATGATGATTTGATGGGTTATCATGCTAGGTCAGTATTGATATTGATATTATGATAATAGGAATCTCAGTAATTGGATATTAGGGTTATGATTACACGTGTTAGTATGATGTTGCATGCTATGTGAATTGGTGTTTGGATTACTTGGTTGCATGCAGGACTGATTATACGAGGTTGAACGAAGGATTTTGAGTTAAACATGTTTAGGATAGTGTTTGGGATGATATTGGGTGGTTACACACGTTCTGGATCTGATTTGGAGCGTTAAACGCGCGAAAAAACCGGAACAGCAAGGTTACAGGCGAGTAGCATTCCTAATCGCCTATGTTATAGGCGAGTAGGGTGCTAATCGCCTATAACACAGGCGAGTAGAGCCCTAATCACTAGTAAGTTCAGGGGAATAGCCCTAATCACTAGTAAGTTCAGGGGAATAGCCCTAATCACTAGTAAGTTCAGGTGATTAGCCCTAATCACTAGAAAGTTCAGGGGAGTAGCCCCTAATCGCCTATAATAGGGGCGAATAGGACTCCTAATCACTAGTTGACCAACCTAAATGCTAGTTGACTTTTCCTAATCGCGTGTACTGCTGCTGTAAGTGTAAATTAGCATTCCGAGACCCGATTTAACATGTAGTAACATGCTAGGAACCCCGTAACATGTCAAATAACTTGGTAACATATATTTGGATGTATTCCGGTGATACGTGAACTATGTGCTATAACTTGTTGTGTGTTAACGTATGTTAAGTGTACTTGCGTTATTGTATGTTTTGGAGCGTAAACATAACACGGGGAGTCTCGGGTCACCAATGGGATGTCGAGTCTTGTACTTTGGGTCAGTTAAACAGTCACGGTGTTTTCAAACGAACTTGGTTATGGTCTGGACATCTAGGGACTAATTAACCTGCGGGTTATTAGTCTAAGTACTTGTAACTGTCGTATGTTAGGTCGCCGCTTACGGGACTAGCATAGCAGCTGGGTTTACTCGGGTTAAGGAGTAACGCAACTTAAGGTGAGTTTACGGCCCCTCTTTTAAACTGGTTTTTATACTTTCGGGGGAGAAAACATGTGTTAAAACGAATATTTGGTAACTACTGTCATACTATGGGTTTCTATTGTGTACTACACGATCCTTGGAAGTCCCGGGGGGAACCATGAATGTGCGGGTTTGCACAACGGGGAAATGTGAATAGCGCTATTGGGAGTGACCAACCCCGCTCGTCGACTTGGAGGGTCGGCGGGTGCATATTGTCTCAAACAGGAACAACAGGAACTACATCGGGCATACTTTTGGTATTCGCGTTAGTAATGGTTTTCCAATCGTGGTAGTAACAAAACGTACGCCTAGCTAGCGTATACTGGTTTTCGTTTATTATAGTATGGACAGGTGGACTTGGTACTTGGATACAAAACCTGTAAACTCACCAGCATTTTTGTGCTGACGTAAACTTTTACATGTTTTCTCAGGTCGCTAAGGTAGCACGACTGGACTAGGGCGCACGCGTCTGCACGGCGTCTTAATAGGGTTGCATGGTCTTTTGAACGTTGAACTATTGTTTCATTATTGAGATATTGTTTTTAAATAAGCTTCCGCTGTAAACGGGGATTTTAAACTATGTTTTGAAATTGCATTTATGTTCATTTAGACTTGTTTATTGTGATCGTTGGTTTGGATCCTGGTTTGTCATGCGCCTCGCGGTAAAACTCCGCAAGTGGATTTTGAGGGTGTGACAGATTGGTATCAGAGCCAATGGTTATAGTGAACTAGGACTGCATGTAGAGTCTAGTCTATAGCCGAGTCGCACACACTAGACGATCACATGGTACTAAACGTTATAGTGGTTTACGTATGGTCTTGTCGGGGTGTCTCTAAATCGTTGGTCTTTCTACGTTACATCATCCGTTCTATCTTAGGATGGGTTACTTATTATCTAGGCAGTGTAGTCTATTGGAGTAACTCGTGTACTCTTGAGATTTGTCCAAGGCTCGGACATCTCCCTTTCGCACCCCAATAGAAACACTTGTCATAAACTACCGTAGTATTACGGTGTGTAGCTAAGAGTCTATGTTCGGTGATTTGATATTTGAACTAGGAGAACACTGGGAGGACCATGTAGAGCGTTTTATCATTTTGGGTGCACACAAAATCATAAAACGAAATGCATGGAAGCCTTAGTGAGCTCTGGGTTTGAGGGGATAGTCCTGGATTGGATCTGGCTTTGATCTTGTGAACATTAGTGGTTATCTTTAACTGCGAAACTAAATTTTCTCGTTCTTTCTGCCAGAATCATGTCTGGAGTGCGTGGAGGACGTGGAGGTGGTCGCAATGGTGGACGTGGTGGTGGTCGCGGTGGTGCTGGTGGTCATGGTGGAGGTATTAATCTATCACAGGCTGATCTGAACAACTTGCTCCAAGCTGCCTTTCAGTTAGGGCACAACGGTGGTGGTAAGTTGTTTTATCCATTTTCTTTGCCTCATTGGTGAACCTTGTTTACGTTACTTTTGGTTTCTCATACGTTTCGTTTCAGGTGGTCCTGTTGACCCACCCCCACCCATGTGCACCTACAAGATGTTCCGGGACTGCAAGCCCCAGGAATTCTCTGGCACTGAGGGTGCGGTTAGCTTGCTTAGGTGGTTGGAGAAAGTGGAGTCGGTATTTCTGATGTGTAACTGTCTCCCAGAAGATCGGGTGAAGTATTCGGCTGCGTTATTTCAGGACGTGGCATTGACTTGGTGGAATGGTATCACCCAGAACATGGGTATTGGGGAGGCATATGCTATGCCATGGGAGAATTTTGTGCAGTTGCTGAAGCGTGAGTATTGTCCGAGGGAAGAGGTACAGAAGCTGGAGCATGAGGTGTGGAACCTCAAGATGACTGGGTCGGAAATCGAGAAGTATACTGTGAGGAGGAATGAGTTGGCAGTGCTGTGTCCCGATCTGCACGTGCCAGAGTATCGTAAGATTGAGCACTATGTCTCAGGGTTAGTGCCGGAAATTGCAGGGTTAGTGGCTGCTGGAAATCATCCTACTTATGCGGAGGTAGTTCGATCGGCCCATAGGATGACCAACTTAAAGGTGAATGAGGGGATTTTGCCTGCGAAAGGTTCGACTGTTAAGGCCCCAGAGAACAACAAGCGCAAGTGGGAGAACGACGGGAAAGGATCTGGGTCTACACAGCAGGGTAAAAGGTTTGATAATGGGGGTTCATCTTCTTCGGGTAACAAGCAGGGTGGTTATGCGGGAAAACTGCCCAAATGCAACAAGTGTGGACGCCATCACCAAGGGAACTGCGACAGTAACCGTTGTCACCGCTGCCAGCGAACAGGGCATTATGCTAAGGATTGTCGTGCTACACTTCCATCGACTCAGGCTCCGACTAACAGCTCAGCTCCGACTACTCAGGGGACTACAGGGAAACAAGGATGCTACAATTGTGGTGACACTGGGCATTACAAGAAGGATTGCCCAAAACTGAAGCAGGGTGGGAACAACGGGAATGGTAACAACGGGGGCGGCGGCAGAAATGCACGTGCCTTCGTCATTGGAGCTGCTGAGGCTAGACAGGACCCTGACACAGTCACCGGTACGTTTCTTCTCAATAATCGTTCTGTTAACGTGTTATTTGATTCTGGTGCCGACAAGAGTTTTGTATCCATGGATGTTAGTCGACTGCTAGATGTAGCACCCGTACCATTAGAGGCCAAGTATATTATTGAGTTAGCTGACGGTAAAACGATTGAAGCTACTAGTATCCTTCGGGAGTGTCAATTAGAATTGTCGGGTATATCGTTTCCCATCGACCTTATGCCGGTACCATTGGGTAGTTTTGACGTTGTGGTAGGAATGGATTGGTTATCTTTGTATCGCGCGGAGATCGTCTGTTACGATAAGGTTATTCGGATTCCTCTCCCTGATGGAGAATTTCTTTCTGTGTACGGTATCAAGGGTGGTGTTCCGCTAAACATCATCTCTAGCATGAAAGCCCTTAAGTGTCTTCGAAAGGGTTATCCAGCTGTTTTGGCGCTTTTATCTGTTTCCTCTGTTGATGAGAAGAAGATCGACGACATTCCAGTGGTACGCGAGTTTCCTGATGTTTTTCCCGATGATTTATCTGGTCTTCCTCCTCATCGTCAAGTCGAGTTCGGTATTGATCTTGTACCAGGGGCTGCTCCTATTGCTCGGGCCCCCTATCGTCTTGCACCTCCCGAGATGCAGGAATTGTCCAGTCAGTTACAGGAACTCTTGGACAAGGGTTTCATCCGGCCAAGTTCTTCCCCTTGGGGAGCCCCGATTTTATTTGTTAAGAAGAAGGATGGGAGTTTCCGATTGTGTGTGGACTACAGAGAGCTGAACAAATTGACTGTCAAGAACCGTTATCCTCTTCCACGAATTGATGATCTGTTCGACCAGCTTCAGGGTTCTAGTTATTATTCCAAGATTGATTTGAGGTCCGGTTATCACCAGCTGCGCGTCAGGGAGGCTGACGTTGCAAAGACTGCTTTTCGAACACGTTATGGCCATTTCGAATTCTTGGTCATGCCTTTCGGTCTCACGAACGCACCAGCGGTTTTCATGGACTTGATGAACCGCGTCTGTAAACCATATTTGGACAAATTCGTCATTGTATTTATTGATGACATTCTGATCTACTCCAAGAACGAGACCGAACACGGGGAACATCTGCGGTTAGTTTTGGAACTTTTGCGACGGGAGCAACTTTACGCCAAGTTCTCAAAGTGTGACTTTTGGTTACGCGAAGTTCAATTCCTAGGACATGTGGTTAATGAACTAGGAATTCATGTCGATCCAGCCAAAATCGAAGCGATCAAGGACTGGGGAGCACCAAAGACGCCAACTGAGGTGCGGCAATTCCTAGGCCTTGCGGGCTATTATCGTCGTTTCATTCAGGGGTTCTCGAAGATTGCTCAACCCCTCACCACTCTCACTCAGAAGGATAGGAAATTCGACTGGGGTGAACCACAAGAGTCCGCGTTTGAAGAACTGAAGTCTAAACTGTGTTCTGCTCCTATTTTGTCTTTACCTGAGGGTCCTGATGATTTTGTTGTTTACTGTGACGCTTCCATTCATGGACTCGGTTGCGTGTTGATGCAACGCGAGAAAGTGATTGCGTATGCTTCTCGTCAACTCAAAGTGCACGAGAAGAACTACACAACTCATGACTTGGAGTTGGGTGCCGTGGTATTCGCGTTGAAAATTTGGAGACATTACTTGTACGGTACCAAATGCACCATCTACACCGATCACAAGAGTCTCCAACACATCTTCGACCAGCAACACTTGAACATACGGCAGCGCCGTTGGATCGAACTTTTGAACGACTATGATTGTGCTATTAAGTACCATCCTGGCAAGGCGAATGTTGTAGCAGACGCCTTGAGCAGGAAGGAATCTACTAAACCTCGTCGCGTTCGGGCGTTGCAGCTCACCATTCATTCGTCACTACCTGATCAACTCCGTTCTGCCCAGTTAGAAGCTTTGAAGGAGGAAAACCTTAAAGCTGAAACCATGCACGGTGCCGACAAGCACCTCGAGCAAAGGCCTGATGGCCTGCACTACTTCGCAGAACGCATATGGGTTCCTTTATTCGGGGGACTACGGGAGCTTGTCCTTGATGAGGCTCATAAGTCCCGGTATTCTATTCATCCTGGTTCGGATAAGATGTACCAAGATCTAAAGGTGCTTTACTGGTGGCCAAACATGAGGTCGGACATAGCCTCATACGTGAGCAAATGCTTGACCTGTGCTAAAGTCAAGGTGGAATACCAGAAACCGTCGGGTCTCCTGCAACAACCTGAAATTCCGGAATGGAAATGGGAACGGATTACTATGGATTTTGTCACACAACTTCCTAAATCACCAAGCGGGAACGACAAGATATGGGTGATTGTCGATCGGTTGACGAAATCAGCCCATTTTCTTGCTATTAAGGAGACCGACACCATGGATCGTTTGGCTCGTCTTTACTTGAAAGAAGTTGTTTCTAAGCACGGGGGTACCAGTTTCTATTATCTCAGATCGTGACTCCCATTTTACTTCTCACTTTTGGAAGTCTTTGCACAAGGCTTTGGGTACCCAACTAGACATGAGTACGGCTTACCATCCACAGACTGACGGTCAGAGTGAGCGTACGATTCAAACTTTAGAAGACATGCTGCGGGCATGTGTGATCGATTTTGGCAAGGGTTGGGAAGCTCATCTGCCGTTGGTAGAATTCTCGTACAATAACAGTTATCACACGAGCATCAAGGCTGCTCCGTTCGAAGCACTGTACGGACGGAAATGCCGTTCTCCTATTTGTTGGGCTGAAGTGGGTGAGAGTCAACTCACTGGGCCTGAACTAGTGTACGAAACTTCGGAAAAGATCGTACAGATTCGTAATCGGTTGGCGGCGGCACGGGACCGGCAAAAGAGTTATGCTGATCAGCGTCGCAAACCACTGGAATTCCAAGTCAATGACAAGGTACTTCTAAAAGTCTCACCGTGGAAGGGCGTCATACGCTTTGGGAAGCGTGGCAAACTCAATCCGCGATATGTCGGCCCATTTACGATCCTGGAACGGATTGGGCCGGTGGCATATCGACTTGATCTACCGACGGAGCTCGGTAACGTACATAACGTCTTTCACGTGTCAAACTTGAAGAAGTGTCTGGCTGACGAGTCTCTCATCGTTCCACTGGAAGAGATCAAGGTTGATGATCGTCTTCGGATTGTGGAAGAACCTGTAGAGATCCTTGATTACAAGATTCGCAGTCTGCGTCACAGCAAGATTCGTATCGTTAAGGTTCGGTGGAACTCGGACCGGGGACCGGAATATACATGGGAACGGGAGGATCAGATGAAGTCTAAGTATCCTCATCTCTTTCCTAAGGAAGCGTTCGAGTCGAGACATGTCTCTTCGGCAGCTGAATGAATCTCGGGTCGAGATTCCTTTTAACGTGGGGATGATGTGACAACTCGGGTAAATCTCTCTTTTGGTCTCTATCTTTTGTTTGTTTCCTTCGTTATTCTTTTGTTCTTTTGGTACTTGTGCAATTTTCGGGACGAAAATTCTTTTAACGTGGGATGATGTGACACCCGGCAAATCCTGGTTAACAACGTTGTCTAGATGAAAGTCTACCTTAGCGAGTCACGCGTATATTGTACTTAACTGGGTTAGTTAAGTCGGGTTATAGTTCGGGAACTATTGGTTAGTCTAGAAGATCATTGGATGTTGGTCTAGAGGTTCGTTAGATGTCGGTCCTTAACCAAGTGTACAAACGGTGACGATTTGTAGGATCGTCAGGGCATACGGAACGTACGAGTCTCGAGTCCCGGGAATTGGTGAACGAGTGTAAATATGTGTATTTACTTGTGTTATGTGTTTACAATCATTATGTGACTTGTCGGTACATGAATATGCATTAACATATGTTAAAACGGGGTTTAACGCGCAAAACACACAAGACCAACCCCTATAGGCGAGTAGGAGGTCTACTCCCCTATAGGGGAGGCGAGTAGGGAGCCCTTAAGGGCGAGTAGGCCCTACTCGTGTGTAACTAAGGGCGAGTAGGCCCTAATCACGTGAACATTCAGGCGATTACAAGCCCTAATCGCCTGAAACTGCTGCATACTCGCTAGTAACGTGCTGGACGACTAGAAACGCCTATAAATACAATGCTTAACCTCCTAAACTTCCTAATATCAACCCTAGTCGTCCCATAACCGCCCCAAACACATAAACAACCTCTGGAAGGCGATTTTGATCAAAAACACAAGGTTTCAAGGTCTAACCATCATTCTTTCATAATCCTAAGGTTTGATTCTCATCCATAACACTTTGTAAACGTTTTTAATCAATCCCTAATGGTCCAGACCTGTTCATAAACGAAAAAGCTTTCTGAAAATCGTCAATAAGGGTTGTTAATCGGATTATAACTAATATACGTGCGTTATGGGTAGGATTTTTATGATTCTTGATGATGATTTGATGGGTTATCATGCTAGGTCAGTATTGATATTGATATTATGATAATAGGAATCTCAGTAATTGGATATTAGGGTTATGATTACACGTGTTAGTATGATGTTGCATGCTATGTGAATTGGTGTTTGGATTACTTGGTTGCATGCAGGACTGATTATACGAGGTTGAACGAAGGATTTTGAGTTAAACATGTTTAGGATAGTGTTTGGGATGATATTGGGTGGTTACACACGTTCTGGATCTGATTTGGAGCGTTAAACGCGCGAAAAACCGGAACAGCAAGGTTACAGGCGAGTAGCATTCCTAATCGCCTATGTTATAGGCGAGTAGGGTGCTAATCGCCTATAACACAGGCGAGTAGAGCCCTAATCACTAGTAAGTTCAGGGGAATAGCCCTAATCACTAGTAAGTTCAGGGGAATAGCCCTAATCACTAGTAAGTTCAGGTGATTAGCCCTAATCACTAGAAAGTTCAGGGGAGTAGCCCCTAATCGCCTATAATAGGGGCGAATAGGACTCCTAATCACTAGTTGACCAACCTAAATGCTAGTTGACTTTTCCTAATCGCGTGTACTGCTGCTGTAAGTGTAAATTAGCATTCCGAGACCCGATTTAACATGTAGTAACATGCTAGGAACCCCGTAACATGTCAAATAACTTGGTAACATATATTTGGATGTATTCCGGTGATACGTGAACTATGTGCTATAACTTGTTGTGTGTTAACGTATGTTAAGTGTACTTGCGTTATTGTATGTTTTGGAGCGTAAACATAACACGGGGAGTCTCGGGTCACCAATGGGATGTCGAGTCTTGTACTTTGGGTCAGTTAAACAGTCACGGTGTTTTCAAACGAACTTGGTTATGGTCTGGACATCTAGGGACTAATTAACCTGCGGGTTATTAGTCTAAGTACTTGTAACTGTCGTATGTTAGGTCGCCGCTTACGGGACTAGCATAGCAGCTGGGTTTACTCGGGTTAAGGAGTAACGCAACTTAAGGTGAGTTTACGGCCCCTCTTTTAAACTGGTTTTATACTTTCGGGGGAGAAAACATGTGTTAAAACGAATATTTGGTAACTACTGTCATACTATGGGTTTCTATTGTGTACTACACGATCCTTGGAAGTCCCGGGGGGAACCATGAATGTGCGGGTTTGCACAACGGGGAAATGTGAATAGCGCTATTGGGAGTGACCAACCCCGCTCGTCGACTTGGAGGGTCGGCGGGTGCATATTGTCTCAAACAGGAACAACAGGAACTACATCGGGCATACTTTTGGTATTCGCGTTAGTAATGGTTTTCCAATCGTGGTAGTAACAAACGTACGCCTAGCTAGCGTATACTGGTTTTCGTTTATTATAGTATGGACAGGTGGACTTGGTACTTGGATACAAAACCTGTAAACTCACCAGCATTTTTGTGCTGACGTAAACTTTTACATGTTTTCTCAGGTCGCTAAGGTAGCACGACTGGACTAGGGCGCACGCGTCTGCACGGCGTCTTAATAGGGTTGCATGGTCTTTTGAACGTTGAACTATTGTTTCATTATTGAGATATTGTTTTTAAATAAGCTTCCGCTGTAAACGGGGATTTTAAACTATGTTTTGAAATTGCATTTATGTTCATTTAGACTTGTTTATTGTGATCGTTGGTTTGGATCCTGGTTTGTCATGCGCCTCGCGGTAAAACTCCGCAAGTGGATTTTGAGGGTGTGACAGACACTCCGCTTATCTAAAATGAAAATATAATCTACAATTAAAAATAAACAATACTAAAAATAAAACTCATATCAAATTCATACTATCAGCCTTTAATTACCTTGATGAAGCTTTACTGACCCAAACTGAATAAGTAGAAAACACATCCTTCTCCCTATCTTTGCGAGTCATAAATGCGTGCATCTCAATTGCAAATTCATCCCAAAGGGTCACACCAAGCTCCTCATCACTGATACATATTAAAATTAAACACATTAATAAAAAAAAGTTAAATAAATATCATATAATGAAACTGTTTAATTATACTTACTCTAAATCAGTCAGCTTTAGGTTAAGCCCTTTCCCAGGTCCTAGTTTTGTCACGGTATCCTCTATGTCTTAGCAAATCACGACATATCCAATGAGATCTAAAATAACATTGTTCGAAATCTGTGTTAGTTTTTTAAACATGTACAACAAAAATATTATTAATATGTATAACGAATATAATGTAATACTAACCTATTACTGCACCCACAGCTTTGTTATCTTCAACAACAGACGATTTTCCCAGAATTGACTTAAAATCAGTCAAATCAAAGCCATGTTCAGGACCACTCCAGTCGTCGCATTTCCTCACAGATGTGCTGATATAAAAAGTTAGTTTGTGGTCATTGTTGACCAACTGAAAATTATTTTTGTTATCAGCAAGAGAAGGCCTATTTATCAATAAATTCTCATCCTCAATGAAGAATTTCTCAAATCTGAAGAAGAATCTATGCAAACAGCTTGCATGTATTTTGTTTCCCTATATGTTAAACAAAGATTAAGATCTCGAATAGTATAATGTGGTATAGTATAATAGAATTATGAAAATAAAAAAAAACAATATCTTAAAATTAAAAAATTTCATTTACCTCTTCATCCATAAGAATCATTTCTATGGAGTAGAATTTATTTTCTTCACCATTCATTTTTCGCCTCCACACCTTCAGAATCTTGACCTTAATTTTACAGTCATCTTCATTCAACCTCAATGCATTCAACATAGTAACATTTCCATTTGCCATATCTAATTATAAAAACAAAAAATAAGAAAACCAAAAAACTTTGTTGTTAGTATTTATATATATTGTGAATCATTAACATAAATAATAAAATATAATGTAAAATTAAAAAAAATACTAACCTCCAGAAAGTTGGTTGAATAATTATTTTCTTGTAGAGAGAATGTCTGAAAATGGTTAAATTTAATGATATATATAGAGAAAAAAGTATATCTAAAATTCAAAAATTTAGAGATAAAATCTCTTTTTAAAAACCGAATTCTATTAAAAGATAAGATTAAGAATTTGAAAATTTAAAGTTAAAGATAAGAATCATTATCTGTTTTTTTAGGAGATATATGTTATTTAAAAATATTATGTTATAATAAACAATATATATTTGATACATAATTAAAAAAATATATCAACACAAAGGTGATTACAATCTAATAAAAAAGTACTGAACAAAATCTGATTTTTAACTGAAATGAAAGGTTAAGTGTCCAAATGAATATTTGAAACTGCTCATCTTAAATGTTAATTGCTATTTGACATAACCTTAATGTTGTATGATTTTGGAAAGTTGTTTATTGTGGAAAGTTAAAACAATATTGATAACACACTTAACTAAGAACATGTTTATAGATAATGAAAATGTATAAAAATAATATTAGAAATTAAAGCTACATATAAAACCTTATATTAACCATTAATAAACCAAAATTTGGGACATTCAAGCCTTCTTATACATATTTAAAAGACCACAAAACTTTTAATCCCCTACTTCATATATACCTTCCAACAATATACCCTAACACTAAGTAAACAAAATTTGGGGAATTCGAAGGTCTAATCACTATTGGTTTCGTCAAACCTTACTTCCTTACTACGTCATTTCCAAATTACAAACTAATAAACTAACTATTCTAAATTTGTAGCTTCTGACTAAGGAGATGAAAACACCAACATACCTTCCCTTTTGAAATACATAATACGATAACGCCTACCATTCTTCAAACGAAGCTTCTTCATGCATGACTTCCACTCACTGACAGCATATCTCCTTTTACTACCAGAACCTTCAACACGCGGCTTCTTAGTAATAGACTTCCCATTTTCCACTTGAATACGTAAGCTTTCCACCTTATCAAACTCACAATCCTTTCCAAAAGGGATTGAAAAACGCTACAAAAAGGTAAGTAAATATTAAATAAATTAAAATTAAAATAAAAATTAAATATATTTGAACGGATAAATATGTTTAAGTACTAAAAACTTACTAAGCGGTATGTCACTTTTTGAACGGCTTCATGATCTGGAACAGCATATTCAGATTCAGTATCACTGTCTTCAGATACATCAGAAGAAAAAACCTCAATCACTTCATCAGAAACTTGGAATTCTTGTTCAATATTTGCATTCCATATTTCATCAGGGTCAGCCCGCCTTCCATCTTCTCGAAACAGATCTAACTTGAATTCAAACTCAGCCACCTTTTCAAACACCAGGAAATCTCCAATGCGTAATTTAAGATCTTTAAAAACAGTGCTCCAACCATCAGTGAAATAAAATCCAAAGATATACAGCTCAATTAGGACTGTCCATTCATACACATCTCCCAAATGTATGACAACCGGATGTGGAAGCTTACTGTCTTTGAAATGATGGTCCACATAATCAGCAGGCAAATTCTACATATTTTGAATGAAATATATACCAACACATCAGAAAATTATATAAATATAAAATAATTACAAAAAGTAATGAAATTTAAATATTTACCATCTTATTTTTTTGCCGGTATTATCCACCAATACGGGAATTTGTTAGATACATCATTTGTTTGAACAGAACTTAATATCGTAAGTTTGAAAGTAGCATGTTCAAACAACTCAAAGACAACGAAATCGCCTACTATAAGCCGAAGATCTTTTACTACTTGATTCCATCCTGTTGTTATCTGAAATGAGTCTGACTTTTGTTCAACTATTACACCCCATGACTTATCATCATCCGTGGTTATCAAAACAGGACCCACAGGGTAGTTATGGTCGTAACATGGCGGCAGTTTCTGTTAATTAGTTAAATAAATAAATATTTTGTTAGTATTCTATAATAAACATGAAACTGTTGAATAACAATATAATGCAAAAACAGTTAAAAATACATAATAAAAAATGTAGATAATAGTAGAAAAAATATTACCAAGTAGCTGGCGTCGTTCAAAGGGATAGGTCTAAAGAAAGCAAATACCATTTTTTCAAACTGTTAAAGATTCAAACAGTGTTCCTGTAAAAAACAAATTAATGAACAAAAAATTAGATCAATCAACAAAACCTCATTACTATAACTAATCCAAAAGCAATTTATTAGAATAGACAATCTGTGCATACTAATCTGTTATAGCTTAACAGGGATCCACAATGCACAATAAACTACATTTAAACTACAGCCAAAATATCATAAGTAGAACCAATACAGTGTAAATATTATAAGCACGACTAATTCAGGGATCCTTGTTATATCACATACTAATCTGATATAGCTTATCAGAAGTCCACAATGCACAATAAACTACATTTAAACTACAATGACAATATTATAAGCAGGAACCTTAACAGTCAAACTATTATAAACACGACAAATAGGACACAATATAGCATACTAATACAGATACAGATACATATTAAATCAGTACAGAATTCAAACCAAATATTAAAATTAACTATAATAGCTAAGACATAAAAACCCCTAAATTAAAAATAACATATAAAATCGTCAGATACAGATTCATATAAACTCAGAAACCCTAATTTATATGTATGTATGAATCAATATAAAACGACGGTTATACAAAGAATACATGATTATACAAACCCT
The DNA here is from genome assembly GCA_030844895.1 of Ambrosia x helenae. Taxonomy (NCBI): domain Eukaryota; kingdom Viridiplantae; phylum Streptophyta; class Magnoliopsida; order Asterales; family Asteraceae; genus Ambrosia; species Ambrosia x helenae. The sequence continues at coordinate 73,129,214 of CM061224.1, read as the reverse complement.
AAATCGACAAACCCTAAATTGACTTTACAACGATTGACATAAAATGACTGTACATGTATATATGAATGAATATAAACGATGATTGTACAAAAGATACATGGTTAGACAAACCCTAAAATCGACAAACCCTAATACGATTTTAGAATGATTCACATAAAACGACTGAAAACGGATGGATTAAATAGCTATTGACATAGAAATTGAGCGATCCGTTGAAGAAGAAGAACATTGATTACCTGCTCTGATCGGCGATAATATTGAAGAAGATGAAAGGATTTCTATTCGTTTGGGTTAGAGAGAGAATGCTTTGAGTTAGGTTAGGCTGAGAGAATGAAAAGTCGTATAATAACTATAGAACGATTTTATTGGCGTTAATTTGTAGGAGTATCCATTACCCGGATCCATAACCCAAATACATGATCCATCCATTTGAGCGGGAAAAAAAAAGAAGGGATGCCCTCAGAACATGACAAGTGTCCCTAAACTACTTTTATTTATATATATTAGTAGATATGTGTATGTGTGGTCCAGATGAGTTCTCTAGTTCTCACAACTCAGTAGAGTTCTCATAAGATCCGGATCCTATATATATATAGGGCAGGGTTATCTTGAGAACGCTAAATATCGCGAGAACCGTGAGAACAAATGAGAAAACCAATCAAAATCATTTTTTTTCATTACAAACCTAATTATAATCAAAATACAACATTAAAAAACAAATTTTTTTTCCAAATAATTCATCTTTTCTTGTAAAAACACTTTCAATTTAACTTTTTACACATGTGTAAATGAAACAGTTTACACATGTACAAACAGTAAATTTACACATGTGTAAAAACAATTTATTTCCGTATACGTTTAAATTTTTACGCGTAAATTATGTTTTTGGGATTGTAGTTTAGTAATAAAGACAAGTGTAAAAAGAAAATTTTGATTTGAATGGTTTTAGATGGCGTTCTCGCAGTTCGCACGAAATATATGTGTTCTCAAATTAACTAACGCCATCTAAAACCATTCAAATCAAAATTTTCTTTTTACACTTGTCTTTATTACTAAAATACAATCCCCAAAACACAATTTACGCGTAAAAATTCAAAACGTATACGAAAATAATTTGTTTTTACACATGTGTAAATTTACTGTTTATACATGTGTAAACTGTTTCATTTACACATGTCTAAAAAGTTAATTTGAAAGTGTTTTTGCAAGAAAAGATGAATTATTTGGAAAGAAAATTCATTTATTAATGTTGTATTTTGATTATAATGAGGTTTGTATTAAAAAAATTGATTTTAATTGATTTTTCTACTTGTTCTCACGGTTCTCACAATATTTAGCGTTCTCAACATAACCCTCCCCTATATATATATATATATATATATAGGGTTTGGCTAAAATAAAAACCCTATTGAGTTGTGCAAACTCTAGAAACCCAATTCTAGCCATTGATCTTCACTAATCAAGGGCTGAGATTCATTCAACAATATAATATTAATAAAGTACATTTCCTTTTTGTTTGTAAGTGTAGCAAAGGGCATTTTGGTCATATAGTTTTAATACTATCTTTCTTACTTTTGTACTTTTTACTTTATGTCACCATCAATCTCACTAACCTTTTATCAACTTCAAAACTTAATATCAGTTATATTTTTTTTTCATACGTAGTATATGGGTCAAAATTTTAAACCAAACCTATGATTATTAACAAGATGCTACGATTTGCGAACTGTTACGTAAGTGTTACGTAACAACATACCAAGTTACATGTGTAACATTGCTATTTACATAATAAATGTGAAATATGTTAAGCTTCAAAACTGTGACTTATGATGTGTGACTAACTGAGAATAAAATGTAACGGTTCAATAGTGTTACCCATACATTATTTATGTACATGTGTTACCCGCTATTTATGTAACAGTGTAACATAACATATATACATGTAACTAAAAAAATTAACATTGTAACATTGAAAAACATATGAACTACAAGTATTTTACATGTGAAAATCTATGACTTATAAAAAAAATCTATTGTAACATAAATCTGTAACAATGTTACACGAAAAAACAACAAATGATTACAACTTAAAAGTACAAGAAAAAAAAACATCCAAAACCAAGCCCTTTTCTCATCTTCATCAACTCATATGCCTTCACAAAAATTAACAAACAACCAAGTACCGGTTGAACCAACAACTTATTAGAACACAAAATTCAAAATATATTTTCCAAAAATCAAAATAACATGCAAATTCAGATAAACCCAATTGAAAGGTAACGGAAAAAGAAAAAAACTACATATCTGTCGTCCAAACCACCGGGTTGGCGTTCATCCTCTCTATCGTCCCCACCCGTTCCATCCTCAAGATTCAGATCTGTCAAACAAACATTAATACGATGTTAATTACCAATCAGTACACCGAATGAAAGACCCTGAACATTACAGATCTTTTAAAACGAAGTACACCAAATGATAGTTTGGAAATGATACCTCGAAGAGTGTGAAGGGTTTACTCAAAATCTGAATTCTCAACTATTTCAAATATATAATTATTCAAAAAATAAGGGTTCTTTAAATTAAAAATGAAAAAAAGAAAATTCATACTCTTATCAATACACACATTGTTCAAACTATTGACATACAAATATACTATAATAATGCAAATATGACATAGAGTAAGAATGAATCAAAAAGTCTCTTAAGAAATAACATACAAATGAAAAAGCTGACATCTTTAAAAAAATGAACAAGCTAACTACCCATTCATTATATGAAAACCATAAAAAATAAAAGGGAAATAAAGTATACTTGGTAATCTCAAATCAAACGGTTGGAAAAAAAAGTAGTAAAATCTAAACATTGAGTACCTCTCACCTACCATCTTCTTCATCTCTCAAACCAAGATCAAGCTTTTTCATTTTCTTTTCCTCAAAAACACAATTAAATATAACTATATATCATATTATACAAATATGCTTTTGGAAAACAAAAAACCAAATGAAAAAAATGCATAAAAAAACCACCGGATCTTCAGATCTTGATAAAAAAAACACTTGATCTTGAAAAAAAAAACCCACCAGATCTTCATACGAGAGAGAGAGAGAGAGAGATCTTGATAAAAAAAACACATGATCTTGAAAAAAAAAAAACCCACCGGATCTTCATACGAGAGAGAGAGAGAGAGAGAGAGTCAGATCTTGATGAAAAAAAACCCACCGGATCTTGAAAAAAAAAATCACCTGATCTTCATACGAGAGAGAGAGAGAGAGAGAGAGAGAGGGAAAGAGAGATAGATGAAAATGAAGAAAACACAAATATAACTTTATAAAGGAGAGAGAGACTGAGTTGTTGCAGAGAATTGTTGCAGAGGAGAGATGAAATGAGGAGTAAATGACTTAATTGCCCTTTTGTTACTTTCAATTCCATAAGACGTGGCTCAACATGGATCACACAATGAGTTTCTAGAGTTTGCACAACTCAACAAGGTTTTCATTGGATACTTACCCTATATATATATATATATATATATATATATATATATATAGTGGAAGTATAGACAAGCAACTCTTCCAAATGAAAAAACCCTAGCAAACCCATTCCTTGGTCCATATTAAGCCACATCACCTACTACATAATAATATTCAAAAGGGCAATTTAGTCAATTTTACCACTCCCTTCTCTCTCTTCCTATATATATATATGTTTCTCACACCTCTCTCTTCATTTTGTTTTTTCAAAATTCAAATGCAGATCTAAATCATACCCTCCTCTCTCTCTCTCTACCATCCTCTATCTTGAACCACCACCACCACAACCACCACCACCAGCCACCACCTGCATCGCTTCCAACCACTAGAACAACCACCATCGTCATCATCTCGTCATAATCATCTCGAAGAACAACTGATGCTCTGTTTCAAACTTTTCGAGTGATGCTCTGTTCAGATTTTAAAGTAGGTAAAATGCAATTTATCTCTCTCTATCTCTCTCTCTCTCCTCTTCCCTCTCTTTTCTAGATCTGGAGTTGTAGTTGAGATCTAGATCTGGATCTAATAAATAATAAAACTACAAGATTGTTGTCAAAAAAAACTTGTTTGCCAAAAAAAAAAAATGAATCACGTCAGTGATTCAGTGAAGAAGAAGTTGTTTTCCAAAAAAATTGTTGTAAAAAAATGAATCTTTCTCAAAATAATAATAAAATAATAATAATAATAAGCTATTATGTTTTAGGTTTAGTGAAATAGGTTTGGGTTTTGCTAGAATAATAATAATAATATTTTTTGGAGATAGTTTTTGGTTGCACACCAAGTGTTTGATCAAATGCTTGAATGAAAAAAAAACTTATGTTAACCTTTTTATTTTTTTTTTTATTACTATTTTGTTTATGTTAGATTATTATTGGATAGGGGACATGATGTTGATAGATCACATGTGATTAAATTTTTTTGATTATGTGTTTTAGGATCCCAACTAACATGTGTTTTATACACATGTTAGTGATGTGGTTGTGGTACGTGATATTTTTTTTATACACATGTTAGTGATGCTAACACGTGCTAGTATATGCCTAACTAACTGGTGTTAGGGTTCATATTAGTTGGGGAGCCCAACTAACACATGTAAGTATACGCCCTTTCACATGTTAGTGATGCTAACACGTGCTAGTATATGCCTAACTAACAGGTGTTAGGGTTCATATTAGTTGGGGAGCCCAACTAACACATGTAAGTATACGCCCTTTCACATGTTAGTGATGCTAACACATGTTAGTATATACCCAACTAACATGTGTTACGGTTTGTATAACATACGTTATTTCAGTAAAACATATATTTTAGAATACACTAACACATGTCATTGATGTCCCATTATGTGTTTTATAGAGCCCAGCTAACACGTGTTTACTTTTTTTGTAGGTGAAGAGATGTTTTTGAGTTAAAGATGATGATGAGGATCAAGAACGAAGAATAGCTAGATTTTTTCTATGTTTGTTATGATAGTTTGTTTGAAAATTCACAAATAATTATGTTTGTATTAAACGTTTTTTGATATGTTTTAGTGTTGATTGTTACGATCGTTTTTATCATTTCTTAAATAAATACACATTGTATGTGTTCTTTTAATATGTTCTTTTATGTGACACCCGGCATGTTCGGCTTAAACATAATGGTAACATCTAAGTCTACCTTAGCGAGAAACGTTTATAAACAAACTTAACTGGGTTAGTTGAGTCGGGTCAAATTAGGATTGTCCAGGGTTCAATGATCTGGAGGATCATTGGGAGTCGTTTTGGGAATACATTAGTACCGGGTTCCGTTGTTGGTGACATTACATGAACTAATTAAGTATATGTGTAGATTATGGGTCGTGTGGTGGATTGTATACTTATACTTGCTTAAACGATGTACAAATGATTATACGTGCCTAAACATGCTAAGTATAGACTATGGATGCATGCTTACGTGTTAAGATGTGTTAGAATGCGTTAAACACGACAAACTGGAAAAAGGTTAACATGTGTTAAAGAGTGCTGTTAACATGTGTTAAAAAGTGCTGATGACCTGAATGTGGAAATAGTGGGCGAATGTGGAAATGGAACTTGAGAAATGGGCGAATGTAGAAACAAAGTGGGCGAATGTGGAAAGATTCCATATTCGACCATTACAAATGGGCGAATGTGGAAAAGTTCCACATTCGACCACATAAACTGGGCGAACCTGGACCTGGTATAAATACCATCCTTAGCCATTTTTCACCATTTCACAAACCCTAAACGCCTCCAAACACTCTCTATCAGCTATTATCATTGGGGAAGGAGTTTTTGAGCTTGTTTTTCATAACCTAACTCTCTAAATCATTACAAGTGAAAATCTAAGGTGTGTTCTTCATTCCAAATCCTTTTTAAACAATTTTAACTTGTTTTCATCTAAACCCCAAGGGTCCAGATCTGATATCAACATGTTTTATGGGTAAAAACCTTCCTAATATCTTTCTAAATAAAACCTATTCATAAACAATGAGTTTTTATGCAAACTAAACATGTGTTAATATGATATTAAGCATTGTTTGATGATTACTTGTTGTATAGATGATATGATAACAACCTAGAGCTGTTATTAATGATGGGTTATGATTGAAACATGTTACCTTTGATTGTTGATGGTGTTTTGACGATTAAAGGGGTTTTAGTTAGATTTAGGGCTTGTTTTTGGATGGTTATGATAAGGTTATGATAGGGGTTTCTTGTTCATGATGATTCGAGTATGATGAGCTGATTATTGATTGATTTCAGAAAGTTTCCTAATTGGGTAATATTTTCATGCATGATGATGTGACATCTCCATAATTTACTATTTTAGGAAACTTGTAAAACGGATAGATTTTGGGGTAAAATTGGTAGGGTTTCGTAGGAATATATTAATGATGCTTGACTGCTGTAACTCATGATGTTTCGTGATGTTTTCGGATGTTTTTGGACGCGTTTTTGAGTAAACAACACAGCAGGGTCGAACCTGGAACACCTTCGGCCAGTCGAACGGGCGAAGGTGGATTCCAGGGGTCGAACCTGGAAGCTAAAGGGGCGAAGGTGCCATAAATGGGCGAAGGTGGGAAGAAAAGGGGCGAAGGTGGAAGTTCAAAGCCACATTCGACCTTTTAGGGACACCTTCGACCACTTACAGCCACATTCGACCCTACGTTAACAAAAATGAGATTTTTGATACAAACTAAGTGTTTTATGCTTGAACCTTGCGTGTAATCTATGTGTACTTGATTAGTTAGGGTAATGGGTCACCAACGGGATGTCGGGTCGGTCTAGTGTGTCGGTTGAACATTTAAACACGTTTTAAAACATACTTGGTTATGATCTGGACAATCGGGGACTAGATAACCTTATGGTTATTAGTCGGAACACTTATGTGAACATTTTGATAGATCTCCGGTAGAGGGATTATCAAGGGCTAAACATCTTTACATATATTTGAGGAACGCTATCTAAGGTGAGTTCACGGCCCCACTTTTACTGCTTTAACTTTTGGGGGAGAAAACATGCGCTAAACAGTTTTGGTAACGTATGTCATACTATGGTTTTAACTTTATATTGCTATACGATCTTTTGGAAAGTCCCGGGGGAAACCATGAATGTGCGGGTTTGCACAACGGGGGAAATGTGGATAGATCTATTGGGCGTGACCTGCCCCACTCGTCGGCTTGGAGGGCCGGGCGGGTGCATATTGTCTCGAACAGGAACATTATCGTGCTGAACATTACGGGCTGCTAAACATGCTAAACATTGCTAAACGTGTCCAGTAATGGTTTCCAATCGTAGTAGTAATAAAACATACGCCTAGCTAGCGTACTTGGTAACATTGATATAGTATGGACATGGTAACACTTGGTAACTCTTTTGAACAAACCTGTGAACTCACCAGCATTATATGTTGACGTCTCTTTGGCATGTTTTTCTCAGGTCGCTAAGGTAGCAACAACTGGATCTAGGCGCACGAGTCGGCACGGGCGTCTAGGTTTAGAGCATGGTCTTCATTAAACATTTGAACTGTGTCTTTTGGGTTGTAAACATTTAAAGCTTCCGCTACAGTTTATGTTTTTATAACTATATCTTTTGAGTATTGTGTTATGCATATAGTGTTGTTTATTGTGACCGTTGACTTGAATCCTGGTTTGTCATGCGCCTCGCGGTAAAACCCCGCAAGTGGAATTTGAGGGTGTGACATTTTAGTATATGCCTGGTAACACATGTTAGCGATGTCTCACACGAGGTCAGAATTTTTTTTCACAACACTAACGTACGTTAATATTCATGCTGGAAAAAGTGCCATAAAGTAGGAGAGAGGTGACTTGACAAGTGTCAAATCAACCTTTTTAAACCTAGGATTCATAAAATTAAATTTTAAAAAATTAATTCAAGATTACCATATTGCCCTTAATCCTATTTTTTATTATGGTGGCCCACTTGCTTTTGAATATTATATAGGAATTAATTATGGACCATTGATCAATCTTGATCAATGGTCACTAGAGGGTTTCTAGGGTTTTTCCAAAAGATGAGGTTTCCATATTATCCACCCCCTATATATATATATATATATATATATATATATATATATATATATATATATATATATATAGGGGTGGTTAAAATAAAAACCCACTCAAAACGAGAAAACCCGGGAAACTCTGACTTCCCGAACTTTTTATCATCTGAAAAAATTAGGGTATGTAATATACATTTTTTTAAGAGTTTTGAGCCAAAAAAAAAAACAAAAAAGCGCCGAGTGGATATTTTTAAAAAAAATAAATAAGTTTTTTGTGTTACATATGTAACATGTCTGTTTTTGTGTAACATACGTAACACAAAAAAAAAAAAAACTTATTTATTTTTTTTAAAAATATCCACTTGGCGCTTTTTGATTTTTTTTGGTTCAAAACTCTTAAAATCATGTATATTACATACCCTAATTTTTCAGATGATAAAAAGCTTGGGAAGTTAGAGTTTACCGAGTTTCCTCGTTTTAGAGGGTTTCCGGTATCCCTTTCCCTTATGTAACATGTATATTTCGTGCGAACCGTGAGAACGGCATCTAAAACCATTCAAATTCAAAATTTCTTTTCACACTTGTCTTTATTACTAAAATACAATCTCAAAAACACAATTTACGCGTAAAAATTCAAACGTATACGAAAATAATTTGTTTTTACACATGTGTAAATTTACTGTTTATACATGTGTAAACTGTTTCATTTACACATGTGTAAAAAGTTAATTTAAAAGTGTTTTTGCAAGAAAAGATGAATTATTTGGAAAGAAAATCATTTATTAATGTTGTATTTTGATTATAATGAGGTTTGTATTAAAATTTTTTGATTTTGATTGATTTTTTTACTTGTTCTCACGGTTCTCACAATATTTAGCGTTCTCAAGATAACCCTCCCCTATATATATATATATATATATATATATATATATATATATATATATTTACTCCTCTTAGTTGTGCGCGTTACGTATCTTGGGTTCTCGCATTTCAAAGGCACTTCTCCTTTGACAACTATGCATTACAGTGAAAATCTAGCAAGTGACTAGCCATGGTCCCATGAATGAATAGTTAGAAAAATAAGAAATAGAAAAAAAATTAATAAAATAAAGGAGTCACATGTTGAGTAAATTTTAGTTGCTAAGTTGTTAAAGTTACAGACCCATCCCATTTGTTTGCTTTTAATAAAATGACGTCCCACATCGGAACTGGATGACAAATAGAGTTGGTTTATTAAGTTTGTTACATTTTTAGTCGCTGTGTTCGTAAGAAGGAGAGATGGTTGGCATCTCCCCTGACAGGGACGGGAACAGCTTTCAAGCTTACCTGTTACTACACATCCGGTTAAGGCTTCCCACCTCGGTGGATCTATAACCCAATTTTTTTATATAACGAATTATGAGTTTTAGTCGAACTAATTGTTCATGGTTTATGATTTGAAAACATGATTTCTCGTGTTTGTAAATCTTGGTCTGCCGAAATTGATGATCAGGTTTAGCCAATTTAGGATTTATACGATTTGGTGCCTTGGTTTAACAATGCGCCTGTTGCGCGATGCAGTAATGGAAACGCGTCATTGGAGTTTTATGCGTGTGTGATGCGGCCTTACATAGTTGACCAGTTTTTGAACAAATTAGACCATCGATTACAATGGGTTTAAGTTTTCCAACAAATGTAAGAGTATCTATCTAAAAATATTACAAATACGTGTTTACTAAGTCTTTTTTCATACCAAAAACCTTTATAGATATGTGAGGAAGAAGGGACGAGGCATCGGAGCGCCTCGTGCCTTTTAAGACCAAGCTTGGTGCATGATGAAGTTCTATTTTAAATGACAGCAGAAGTAATGCCATATATTTTGTATTTGCAAGTAAAAGGTGTGCATTAATACTTGTTTAAAATGCAACTTTCTATTTAACATCTTAGTTACATATAAAATACATTTTCGGCTCTACAGCTAACTACCATAACTGTATACAGCGTTTTACATACGATGCCCGTATGCAACAGCTTCCGGCCGACTCTAGCATCCACGGACATAAAACTGTCAAAAACAAAAGTTATCTGAACTTTAAACCAAAACAATCTGAGGGCTCGAAAAAGAACTTTGGGACGTTCAAACCATTTGACATGTTCCCTTCGGCTAATTGATAAATTTGACCCGTTTGACATAGAAGACAACCCATTCACACAAGTAAACAGTGGCTGAACATAAAGTTTTCAAGGCAGTTTGTTCTACGAAAAAACTTTAATATTCGAATATATGTGTTTTACAGGGTCAAAAGAATGTGGAACTTACTTTTGGGACCATGTGCTTAGCAATGCAACCCCTTTATAGGTTCTCAGTGATTCTGGCCCGTTAGTTGGTATGCTAAGTTTGAGACCCGGTCGGGGCTGGTTTGGCATTGACAAGAGGCCGTAGAGCCTTCACAACAATTGTCATATTTGGCCGAAAATCTGCCTCGTATTGGATACAAAGTGCAGCAACTGCTGCCAACTGAATATGTAAGAATATAACAAACAACAGTTTAGTATCTATAGTGGATAAGGCAATTTTGACCCGCTTTACTTATGTGTCAGTCAGTTTGGGTTATGTTTTATTTACTTCAGTAAATAAACAGACCATGTTCTGTTTAACCCGTATAATTAAGCATGTGTAATAGTTGATAATTTAATTTTAAGAGAGAGTAACGTAAAGCAGACCTTAGCAACTGCCTTCGGGGGATAATCATTGTTTAACTTTGGATCAACACATTGCTTAACCTTATCTTCACTTAATCTTGGGGTTGCCTGTAACAACCACACCAAATTGAATAAAAACGACCTGAATCGCTTTAATAAAAAAGTTTAGATTATTTTTATGATAATATAGTGTTTTTAGTTACATTTAACTAACATATTACTTATCCAAAAAATACAAAGAAATATTGAAGCTAGCCATATTATAATTGCATGTTATGGCGTCAAGCTGTTTTGACCCGTCATCCAACCCACCGTTTTGCAACTAGTAAAAAAGAGATATTGCAACTTGCATGAGACGTCACACATAAAGATGTAACAAGTTGCGACTTTGATGTAAGCGAGAGGATATTAAAAGGATTAGTAGTAGCAAGACAGACCCAAGTAACAAGACTTTGTTCTCCTTTGGGCAATGTATGATCCACTGGTTTCCTTCCGGTCAAAAGTTCTAGAAGAACAACCCCTAAACTGTAAACATCACTCTTCTGGCTTACTTGCCCTGTCATCGCATACCTAAATCAAACCCAATGAATCATTTTTTTAATTTAAAAAAATATATATATTTATACACTAGTTGAACCTGTAATCGTAATTAGCACATTAATTATTAATTATTCATAGAATGAATGACATTTTGAGTTTGAGAGCAACCCCCTTGTCCCGTTCCAACCCTTTCAATATAAACCTATGTGACCCAACGCATAGAGCAGACCCTATGCTCGCCTAAGCTCAAGCTTGATTATGTAATTACATATTTTAATATATAGAATATAAAAATTATTATAAGAGTCATTAGCCTCTAGGGAAAATGATAGCAAGACTCACTCGGGAGCATGGTAACCAAATGTTCCCAAAACTCTTGTTGAATGCAAGTGAGCTGCAGTGTCCGAAGGATTGCTCAAGGTGAAATCAGCTATCTTCGACTGAAAATCATTGAACAGTAGGACATTGCTGGACCGAATATCACGATGAACAATAGGTGGCTGAACCTTTTCATGTAAATACTCTAGACCCCTTGCTGCACCATAAGCAATTTTCGCTCTTTGTGCCCACGTAAGAAGCGGGCCAGGGACAGCGCCTTCTACACCCTTTTTACCTATAATTCCAAAGGTACAACCCCTCTTGATCATCAAGTTTGAAAATGAAGTAAAGGGTAAACCAGGAATATAACATTGTTTGTGTGTACCGTGTAATACATCATGCAAAGAACCCATGGGCGCATACTCGTATACCAAGATTCGGTTATTTGCCTCCAAGCAGTAACCGAGCAATTCAACCATATATTCATTCTTAAGTCTTGAAACTACTGATAACTGCATACATCAACAAATTCATAAAATCTTTGTCTAGTTACTTGAAATGACATAACTTATTTGACCTGGTTTGTGAAATCAGGGTCGGGCTCTGGTGCAGAGGCGGTATCCAACTTCTTTATTATCGCTTCTTGCTCATCACTTAACTTAGCATAGTAAACTTGACAGTAAGAGCCATCACCAATCAAAGCACGTGATCCGAAATTACCAGTCATCTTATTCAAATCAGCCAATGGCAGTTTTGGTGCTTCAATCGGTAATGCTTTTACAGGAGGCCCGGTTCTTGCAGCTGCATTGCTCCTTGGGTCTCCTGTGGTACCACCTAGAACAAACGCTTTGCAGTAATTACATGTTGTTGGCCATTAATGAAAGGTTTGAAAAACATCATTTTTATAGATCTAAACAATGATCATTGACAATTTGATCACTGACATCCTTGACTTTCATTATTCTTGCCAATGCCAGTGCCAGTCCAACGGCCATTTGCTTGTGAAGATTGAAATTACATACATTTTGACTTGCACGTCATATGTTATGTAATCAGGGCAAACAAGGTTGGTTACTTCTCCGTTGCCTTCACAGCAAAAGTGAAATTTAGGTATGTCATTAGTTAAATTGTCAGAATGTAATATTATCAGCCAGCAAATGAGTCATAGTTTCATTTAAGCCCTCGTGGACAAAATGGGTTACTTCTTCGTTAGAATGGAATTGTCGTTGACAACAAAAGTGAAAATTAGGCAAGTTCCATCAAATTGTCGTTATCAGCCAATGGATCATACTTTGGATTATTAAAATCCAATTTTACGTTTAAATAAGGATTAATAAACATATTTTTACCAAAAAAAAAAAAAAAACTTTATTAACGATTCTTACCTCCTCCTCCTCCTCCTCCTCGTCCTGCATTTTGCGCTCCTCGAGGCGGTGCGGTCTTAGCTTTATTTGAGGTTGTATCTTGATTGTTGTCCTCTTTCTCCCCTCCACAGCATGAGAACATTATAGAAATGTGGGCATAATAATCCAACAATTATCCTTAATTTCCACAAACAATGTTCTTTTGCCTATGATTCACACAACAAATTTTCCTGCATTCTCAAATATTCAAACATATTATATTGATAAATAAATAAAATGTTCAAAACTGATGCATTTAATCAAAGTGGTATGCATATAATATATTAAACAAAGAAACTCCATTACATTCATAACATTTCAAACATATATTTAAATTAAATTAAATCAATAAAAAAAACATGACAAATTACCAGATTATTGTAATTTCATATCAACAACCAACCAGAAGATGATATCCAATATTGAATCAGGGATCAATAGGAAGGAAGAACACATAAGGATTTTATTTTTGTGGAATAATTTAGGACTTTTTTTATTCTTCCTTCCTAATGGGAAATTATGAGGATCATCTGGTTGGAAAGAAATCAATTTCTGTTTCATGGATACCGTTAACTGCTGTTTGTTTGAACGCTTATTTTTTAATTTTTTTACCATGCTAATTTTAATACATTTTTTATGTAACTATTTAGTAAGTTTAACATTAATTTCTTTTTCTTATTATTGTTGATAAACATTTTAAAATTTTATAATTAAGACTAGGAATTTTTTTTAAACCCAGATAAAATTATCTAAGCTAGGTTTATTCCCCGTGTGTTGCGGCAGGTATTTAGTCCATTCGTTACAATATTGGTACGGTACTTGTATATTATCACTCACAACTTGTTTTGATTAATGTTTTTGCTACCGTAAAGTAGATAAAAATAGACACGTCACAACTACATAGTCGTAATTTTAAGAGTTATTAAAAATCATGTTGTGTATAGTCTCATACAAAAAATAAGATATATAAATCGAGTGAAAAAAGAAAAGACATACATTGTCATTTTGGGTTTAGGATCCTGTACAAAGTACATTTTTCGTGAGAAGTGTGAAAAGGATTAAGAATTGACATGTAGACATCATGTTTTGGATTTAGGAATGATGTTTTAGGTTTTTTTAACTTAAAAAACACCAAACACAACAATCTAAAACACAATACAATGTATTATAGTCATTAAATTTAAAAAACAGCTAAAACACACTACTTAACGCTTAAAACACACTGCTAATGTTCTTAGCATGGTGTTTTATGTTTTAAGCCAAAAATACATTGTTTTCGGTTTTTAATTGTTATGTTTGGTGTTTTTATAGGCAAAACAATCCATAACATCATGACTAACTTCAAAAAATGATGCCTAAGTATCAATTTTTAATACTTTTCACACTTCTCACAAAAAAACCACTTTGTACACGATCTTGACCCTGTCATTTTGTTAAAACTATTATTTTCTTATTATAGTATACTAGGTGCAATCCCCTTTGAAAATACGGTAAGAAACAATAAGTATCTCGGAGATTATTACTAATCACCGAGTGGAGTATACTTATGTTACTACAAGTACGTTCATTTACCCAAACCTTTGGTTCAACCCGAGAGTGTAAATATGAGTGAGTGTGTGTGTGGTAAAAGTAAGAACACAAAGATGTAAGTGGTTCGGTCAAACACGACTACGTCTACTGTGAAGAGCCGGTGATCTTATTACTTTGGAGAGTACAAAGTATTACAAGTAAACCTAGCTCTATGTTACAAGTGACTATCCTTCGATCCTTTGGAAAGGAGTTAATGTCTTCTATTTATAGTGGAAGTCGTGGGCTTGGTAGGAAGCCCACGAAGAATCTTGTATTCCTTGGGCCTAGCCTTGGCCCACTTGCTTTTGGTCCCTGAAAATGGCGGGGAAAAGGACGGCACTGTAGCTGACGTCACCGGTGGTTGAGGATGACTCGCCAGGCGGACACGTGGCAGCTTGTGACTGGCCGCCGGCGGTATGTCGTTCTGACCCAGCATGGTTGACTTACCTGCTGGTGCCTGACGCGACCCCTGACAGCAGGTAAGCATGCCTGGTCAGCACAGTAGAGGCAACATGGTGGAAGCATGGAACCAGTCACGTCACTGTTGAACGCCAGTGGTTGTTGGGCTACTGTGGACACGTGTCGTCTTCCACTTGGTGGTGCTTGTGATCTTCTGCAGACGGATATTCCCAGATCCTTGATCTTCTGTACCTCGTACCTGGGGATGTTACGAAGCGGAATATTCCGCGCGTTGGTAGACGCGCGTCTGTTTTCCCCAAGTGAAGTATGTAAGGCTACCTTGTGGCCATCCCTTCTCCGAGGAGTGCATCCCGCGCGGAAGCCTCTGCGGGTCTTCATGTGGAGGGTAGGGATCCCGCTTCCGCGTGGATCAGGCTCCCTATCCCTTCAAGTCCCCCTAGTCTAGGGCTTCTCCTGTTCTTGATTCAAGAGCGGGTGGAGCGCTAGACTGAATAAAAATGAGTCGCGGATGACTTCTCATCTGCTTGGTTTTGATCTGTTCTGAATGATGGACGGAGAACGTCCTTCCCCACTTTACGTTAAAGTTCCGCGGGTTATGACGTGTCTTGCCTTGTCTTAAGGAAGAGAAGGCGGAGAACGTCTTTTCCCGCTTTTGCTTCAAAGTTCCGCGAATTAATGACGTGTCGTGCCTTGTCTTGAGAAAGAGAAGGCGGAGAACGTCTTTTCCCGCTTTTACGTCAAAGTTCCGCGAATTAATGACGTGTCGTGCCTTGTCTTGAGAAAGAGAAGGCGGAGAACGTCTTTTCCCACTTTTACATCAAAGTTCCGCGAATTAATGACGTGTCGTGCCTTGTCTTTTAGAAATAGAAGGCGGAGAACGTCTCTTCCCGCTTTTACGTCAAAGTTTCGCGAATTAATGACGTGTCGTGCTCTGTCTTTGTGAGTAATGTGTTCCCATACTTGGAGTAAATGTGAAATGTTTGTATTTAATTTGTCGCCAATCATTCGAATTTATTGCGCCTGAAATTCGAATGTGGATAACTTTGGAGGGAAGTTTAGCAGACGTGTCAGACAGCTGTCTGGCACGTTGTCTGATTTATGTCCCATCAGATGTTTATAGGAGGCTTTTCGTCTGGTGTCAGGCACGTGAGGACCACGCGCGTCTGTTGGTTAAACGAGTGACCAGGGCGATGCCACGTGTCATGTGCCACGTGATGTGTGTCAGGCGTGTGGAGAGGTACGCGTCTGAATTGCTGAGATGGTGAGATCTGCTGACACGTGTCGGAGAACCGGACGGCTGCCAGCTGTGGGGTGCACGCACGCGCTGTTGTGAGCCGTCCGATGATGCTTGTGCCACGTGTCTTCATCTCGTGCATCCTGTCGAAAAGGCACGACGGTTGCCTTTTCCTTGTGGGCCCCATTGCAATTAATGCAATGGGTATATATTCTTCGAAGGGCTTTTGAAATCAGTTACACTTTCAAAATTTTCCATCAAACTCTCTCAAATCTCCGAGCAATCTTCATCTTCTCCATTTAATCTCTTGAAGTTTCCGAGCAATCTTCAAGTTTCCCGGCGAGTTTTCCGGTGACGACTGAAGATTTCCTTGAAACTTCAAACGAAGTCTTGTCTGTCTGATCTTCTTTCTTTTTAGATCCTTCTTTATTTCCGAAGCATGTCTGATCTTTCCACTGGTGTATCACCGACCGGTGATGTTCACCATGAAGAGTCCGAGGCCAGCAGCCAAGAGATAGAGCCCTCTGTGCCGGAGACAAATATGAAAGAGAGGAAGTTGATGACCAACACCCCCTGCAAATGGACTTCTGATGCCTTTGTATTGTTCTGTGATGACCATGGTATTTTTCCGGAGTGGGAGCCGGAGTTGCCTGGTCCCAGACAAACGGTCTTGACTCCATCGGACGGCAAGATCAGTTTTTATGAGGCCCACTTCTCCAAGTGTGGCTTCCGCCTTCCCTGTACACGCTTTCAATTGGATACTCTCATAGAGTGTGGGGTGGCGGTTTCACTGGTGAGCGGGTTTGGGATGCTCAGACTAGGGCATTTTGAGAACTCATGCCGGGCGTTGGACATTGAACCAACGATTGATCGGTTCAATGTGTTCTACTATATGGCCCGCGATGAGTCGTGGTTTACTTTCAGGCCGCGGCCCAAGTTGCCGGCCATAGTGACTGAGATGCCCAAGTCCCTCCACGGATGGAAGGATAAATATTTTTTCTTGAAGAAGGGGGTTATCCCCGTGGCGATGCCTTG
Organism: Ambrosia x helenae; assembly: GCA_030844895.1. Classification (NCBI taxonomy): domain Eukaryota; kingdom Viridiplantae; phylum Streptophyta; class Magnoliopsida; order Asterales; family Asteraceae; genus Ambrosia; species Ambrosia x helenae. The sequence goes on along the minus strand of CM061224.1, from coordinate 73,111,956 downwards.
GAAAGTGGTGGCGTCCAAGGAGAAAGTGAAGGACCGCGAGGTGATGCGGGGATACAAGGAGGAGGCTTGGTTTATTGCCCTCACAACTCACAAGACCAAGCTGGAGTTGAAAGGGTTGTTTGAGGGTACCTACAACATGCTGGGCACCAGCTGCACTGGATTCGCATTGGGAAGGAGCCTTACATTGTCCATGAAGGTAGCATTTTCCTCCCTTTAATTTATGGTTCTTATGCTTTGATGATTTTTCCTAACTGTTTTGTTGCGTTCGCAGGCGTCTCCAAGTTTGAGGTGTTTGAGTCCCGCGGGAGGATTAAGCTGAAGTGGAGGCGCATCCCTGAGGGGGAGACCTCCTACTTGGAGGAGTTTCTGGATGGCGCCAATGAAGAAACAATAAGTATCTCAGAGATTATTACTAATCACCGAGTGGGGTATACTTATGTTACTACAAGTACGTTCCTTTACCCAAACCTTTGGTTCAACCCGAGAGTGTAAATATGAGTGAGTGTGTGTGTGGTAAAAGTAAGAACACAAAGATGTAAGTGGTTCGGTCAAACACGGCCTACGTCCACTGTGAAGAGCCGGTGATCTTATTACTTTAGAGAGTACAAAGTATTACAATGAAACTTAGCTCTATGTTACAAGTGAGTATCCTTCGATCCTTTGGAAAGGAGTTGATGTCTTCTATTTAAAGTGGAAGTCGTGGGCTTGGTAGGAAGCCACGAAGAGTCGTGTATTCCTTGGGCCTAGCCTTGGCCCACTTGCTTTTGGTCCCCGGAAATGGCGGGAAAAAGGACGGCACTATAGCTGACGTCACCGGTGGTTGAGGATGACTCGCCAGGCGGACACGTGGCAGCTTGTGACGGGCCACCGGCGGCATGTCGTTCTGACCCAGCATGGTTGACTTACCTGCTGGTGTCTGACGCGACCCCTGACAGCAGGTAAGCATGCCTGGTCAGCACAGTAGAGGCAGCATGGTGGAAGCATGGAACCAGTAACGTCACTGTTGAACGTCAGTGGTTGTTGGGCTACTGTGGACACATGTCGTCTTCCGCTTGGTGGTGCTTGTGATCTTCTGCAGACGGATCTTCCCTGATCCTTGATCTTCCGTACGTCGTACCTGGGGATGTTACGAAGTGGAATATTCCGCGCGTTGGTAGACGCGCGTCTGCTTTCCCCAAGTGAAGTATGTAAGGCTACCTTATGGTCATCCCTTCTCCGCGGAGTGCATCCCGCGCGGATGCCTCTGCGGGTCTTCATGTGGAGGGATAGGGATCCCGCCTCTGCGTGGATCAGGCTCCCTATCCCTTCATACGGGAAGTCTATAACATTTTTTTTAAACAATTAGTCCCCAATTATAGAGAACATAAATAGACTTTACTAAGGTCTGTTTACTAAACACAAAATCAAGAAGTCAATCATCCGTTGCAAGCAAAGTCTGTTTACTAAGGCCTGTTCCGTTGAAGAAAGATAGATGATGAATACTGATCAAATGTTGAAAACACTGAAGGATGTTGAAACCATGGACGGATAATTCAACAAATGCCATTGTACAGACTTGGTGAACAAATTCATCAAATGGTCTGTTGGACAGAACAGACCTTGAAAAGAAGCAGACAATGATGACTCAGCAGATGTTGCAAGCACTGAAAAATGTTGAAACAAACCGACATGTTTAAAAAGTTATTATCAAATCAAAGCTCATTCGTTATGTTTATAGTTTACTCCACTGCACTTTATGTATTTCTTTCCATATTTCACTATTAAATTTATTAAACAACATAAACAATTAAACTTTCAAACCCACTACACTTTATGTAAACATGTCAATATAAACAAAACGAAATGACAAAGTTAGTTATTCAAAGATTTTGAAGAAGTTCTTTGTATACCACATTAGTGGTGGTTTAATCTTCAAGCCCTTCCTACTTTTGACCGTGGATACATCAACATAGAGTTAGCCATGACTGAAAACAGGATGTGAAAGATACAAACCAACACGTTCAAGCGGTTGTCCTTGAATTTTATTTATTGTCATTACAAAGCATAGAGAAAGTGGAAACTGCCTCCGAGTAATCTTGACTGGTATTCTTTTATCAGTAGGTGTCATCTTCAATCTTAAAATCATGCTACGATAAGTCGATAACCAATACTACTTTTTGTGATAATTTTCCCTTCAATAACAACTGTGATAAGTTTCATATACATTTGGTATTCTTGTTGCAAAGCGTGAGCAAATACACAATATTAGTGCAACCTTTTCATACCGTGATACAGGCCATCAACTTTAGTAAACTTCTTTTTTTATTAATTTTCATTAATAACCGTTACACATTATCATAATACTATTTGTCCCTTAACTTTAGTTTTTTCATTTACACTTTATCGTAGGTACATTTAGGCCTTGAACTTTAATATATTTTCTTTTCCTTATTTTATATGTTTTTTTTAGTGTTTTCTCAACACAATGATTTTCTAAATTTCGTGCGTACCGTCGTAATTAGGTTATTTTGTTTACCTTCTGTACCCATTGTGAGTCTTTGTTTTTATGGTTATAATATGTACATGCATATGTGTTGATAGGGTCGTATATATGTATGTATATGTGATAGTGTATTTGTTTGATTCACATACTCATACAAGTCTATATGGATCAAATTTTGAGGTTACATGTGGACATATTGTTCGTGTTTTTACTAGTTCCCTAGAATACACGTTGGTAACCTTTGTGTTCATAAACATTGTTTGTTTTTGTTCTTGTTGGGGCAACAATTTGAAAACGTATGTTCAATTGTATGGATGTCTCACTGTTAGGGTTTTGCATGGATTTCCTATAGTCTAGCATGAAATTTTTGACTAACTGAGGCCTTGGACTAACTAGTGTGTCTGCTGTTAGACTGCACGTCTCGAGATTGACTCGTTGGAACCATTCATAGCCCAAATATGATGCAAATGATAACATGTAATGCTATGCACACTATATACATTTAACTAGTGTACGGATATGACCTGTGATTTCGACGGGTGTCACATTCTCCCCCTGTTAGAGGAATTTCGTCCGCGAAATTTTCAGTGTAGGTCATCTGAACCGGTGGTCTCCTGAAAGAGATGTGGGTGCTTGCGTTTCATCTGTTCCTCACGCTCCCATGTGAATTCGGGTCCGCATTTGGAATTGCAATGTACTTTGACCAACTTGACCTGACTACGACGGAGTTTCTGAACCTTCCAATCTGATATCTCGAGTGGCTTCTCTATGAAATGAATTTGTTTGTCGATGTGGATTTCTTCTGAAGGGATAACCAATGACTCATCAGCAAGACACTTCTTGAGGTTCAACACGTGAAACGTGTCGTGGACACCACTGAGTTCTTGGGGTAGCTTGAGTATGTACGCAACCGATACAATTCGTGCAAGGATCTCGAATGGACTTATGTATATGGGATTGAGCTTCGCACGTTTGTCAAACCTGGGAACCCCTTTCCATGGAGATACTTTGAGCAAAACTTTGTCACCCACTTGAAACTCTAAGGGCTTGCGCCTTTTGTCTGCATAACTCTTCTGTTTGTCTCTGCGGCTTTCAATCTGTCCCTGATCTGGAAGATCTTGTCAGTTATCTCCTGGATGAGTTCGGGACCTGTCAAATGCTTGTCCCCTACATCGGCCCAGCACACGGGCGATCGACATTTACGTCCGTACAACGCTTCCAAAGGAGCAACTTTGATGCTAGTGTGGTAACTGTTATTGTAGGAAAATTCGATCAATGGCAAATGTGGATCCCAATTTTCCCCAAAATCAATTACACATGTGCGGAGGATGTCCTCCAGCGCCTGGATGGTCCTTTCACTTTGCCCATCTGTCTGAGGATGGTAAGCGGTGCTCATGTCTAACTGGGAACCAAGAGCTTCTTGCAACGATTGCCAAAACCTCGAAGTGAAGCGACTATCTGGATCAAAGATTATGGAAGTAGGCACGCCATGCCTTGATATATTATCATTGATGTATAATCGAGATAATTTCTCCGTTTTGTCTATTTCTTTGATCGGTAAGAAATGTGCAGACTTTGTTAAACGGTCAACAATCACCCAAATCGCATCATGACCACGAGATGTTGTTGGTGATGAAATCCATAGAGATTTGTTCCCATTTCCAAACAGGAATCTCTGGTTGGTGAAGCATTCCTGACGGCTTATGGTACTCTGCTTTGACCATTGAACACGTTAGGCAAAGTTTGACATAGGTCTCAATACAACCTAGATCTTAGGCCACCAATAGAACTGCTTGAGGTCCTTATACATCTTGTCTGCGCCAGGGTGTATTGAGTACTTGGACTTATGTGCTTCATCAAGAACCAAATCATGCAAACCTCCATACAAAGGAACCCATATTCTATTCAAGAAATACTTTGTCTCGTCAAGCCTCGTCTCCAGCTGACTTGCCTGACTGTATAGAGCTTCATGTCCAATATTACTATCCTTAAGAGCTTCCTGCTAAGCCTGACGAATACGAGCAGTGAGATCGGTTTGAATTGTCATGCCTAACGCACGAACACGCAGCGTTTTGGCATGTTCCTTTCGGCTTAGTGCGTCTGCTAAAACATTTGCCTTCCCTGGATGGTACTTAATCTCACAGTCATAGTCATTGAGTAGCTCAACCCATCGTCTCTGACGCATGTTCAAATCCTTCTGGTCAAAGATATGTTGTAGGCTCTTATGGTTAGTAAAGATAGTACACTTAGGTGTTGTTTGTTTTTTCTGCAGGAAAAGGTCTGCAGTCTGCGGACCACATATGCAGACATCTGCAGGAGAAGAGGTGGACCAAAGGTATGCAGTCTGCAAGAAGAAGACTGTTTGTTTGTTAACGTCTGCAGGCTGCTGAAATAAACTGAAATTTAAATAAACTGATTTTTTACAACAGTCTGGTGGTGAACGGTAGTGGTGGTGGACAGTGGTGGTGGATCGTGGTGGTGGTAGACGGTGGTGGTGGTGGTGGTGGTGGACGGTGGATGGTGGTGGGTGGTGGTCATGGACCGTTGTGGTGGTGGTGGACCGTGGTGGTAGTAGTGGTGGGTGGTGGACCGTGGTAGTGGTGGACGGTGGTGGTCGACCGTGGTGGTAGACGGTGGTGGTGTTGGATGGTGGTGGTGGATGGTGGGGGTGGTGGGGTGGTAGGTGGGCCGTGGTGGTGGTGGACGGTAGTGGCCGGTGGATGGTGGTGGTGGACTGCGGTAGTGGTTGTGGATGGTGGTGGTGGTTGTGGACGGTGGTGGTGGTGGTGAATGGTGGTGGTAGACGGTGGTGGTGGACCGTGGTGGTGGTGGACGGTGGTGGTGGACGGTGGCGGTGGTGGTGGGTGAGGAGAAGAGAAGAGGAGAAGACCTTAGAAGACATTGGAACAAGTCTGCACCAAGAAGAGGTCAGGAAGACCTTTTTGAGTGAAAGGTCTTCCAAAAAACAAACAATCTGCAGACCCTAAACGTCTGCGCGCATCTGCGCGGCGTAGACAAAAGAGGCCAGAAGTGCTTCTGAGCAAAAAACAAACAGCCCCTTAGTCCCATATAGGTAGTGTCTCCATATCTAGAGCGCGAACACTACTACACTTAACTCCAGATCATGGGTTATGTAGTTTCGTTCGTGCACCTTGAGTTGACGAGTGGCATAAGCTATAACCTTGTTCCTCTGCACAAGACACAACCGAGACCTTGGTGAGATGCATCGCAATAGACCACAAAATCTTCCGTTCCCTCTGGCAGTGAGAGAATAGGTGCGCTGCATAACTTGAGCTTCAAGAGATGAAAAGTGGATTCTTGCGGATCTCCCCATTCGAATTTCTTGTCTTTCTGAGTCAAGACTGTTAGAGACTAGACTATCTTTGAAAAATTCTCGATAAATCGCCGATAGTAGCCAGCTAACCCAAGAAATTCTCGAACTTCTATTGGGGTACTGGGTCTAGGCCAGTCTTTGATCGACTCTACCTTGGCTGGATCAACATGTATGCCTTTCTCATTCACCACGTGACCGTGGAAATGAACTTCACGAATCCAAAATTCACATTTGGACAACTTGGCATACAGCTTTTCCTCCTTAAGTAGATTTAGAATCATTTTCAAATGTTGCTCATACTCTTCTCGAGTCCGTGAGTAAATCAGAATACGATCATGAACTTGTCGAGGTAAGGTTTACACACCCTGTTCATCAGATCCATTAACACTGCCGGTGCGTTTGTCAAACCGAATGGCATAACCACAAACTCAAAATGGCCATACCGCGTCCTGAAAGCAGTCTTGGGTATGTCCTCTTCGTGAATACGTAACTAGTGATAGCCTGACCTCAGATCAATCTTCGAGTGGAAACTGGAGCCTTGCAACTGATCGAACAGATCATCTATTTGGGGAAGAGGGTAACGGTTCTTCACCGAAAGCTTGTTCAACTCTCTGTAGTCGATGCACATGCGAAACGATCTGTCCTTCTTCTTGACGAACAGGACTGGAGCTCCCCAAGGTGACGAGCTTGGTCGGATGAATCCCTTGTCAAGCAACTCCTACAACTGGGTGGACAGTTCTTGCATCTCAGATGGAGCCAAGTGGTAAGGTGAACGGGCTACGAGAGCAGCTCCGGGAATGAGATCAATACGAAACTCGACTTGCCTCGCGGGTGGCAATCCTGGCAGATCTTCAGGAAAGACTTCTGGAAAATCTCTCATGACAGGGATGTCTTCGATCCTGTTCACCTCTGGCTTCTTCTCATGCACAAGTGCTAAGAAAGAAAAATGACCTTTTCGCAAGCACTTATGAGCCTTCATGCAAGACACCAATCGCAACGGGGTCTTCCTACGCTCCCCCTGTATGTACAAAACATCTCCATTGGGCAACGGAACTCAAACCACTTTCGCGAAACAGATGACCTCTACATGGTTCTTCGACAACCAGTCCATACTAACCACAATGTCAAAACTTCCCAAATCGACCGGCAGAAGATCGATACTAAACTCATGATCTCCTAACCTCAACGCACAATTCTTAACTACTTCTTCGGACCTAATTGTCTTACCATTGGCCAATTCTATGGAGTAATGTTCATGCAACTTATCCGACTCTAATCCGAGGGTTCGTTTAAAGTCAGTTGACACAAAGCTTAGATCGGCACCGGTATCAAATAGGACAGAAGCAGTACGATTGTTTACGAGGAACGTACCCGTGAAAACGTTAGGATCCTCGCGCGCGTCATCAGCTCCCATGACAAAAGCCTTGCCACGAACCTGACCTCTTAGCTTGGGGCAATCCTTCTTGAAATGGTCGGTAGCACCACACTCGAAACATCCTGGTTTACCATCAGAACTCACAACTGCTTTGGCCCGACACTGCACTGTGCGATGTCCCATCCGCTTGCACTTCTCGCATTTGATACTATCGCACGTCCCCACATGATGGTACTTGCACTTGTCGCAAAGTGGGTGGGGCCCGTTGTATGGCTTGCGAGTGTCAGTAGCGGTGGCAACAAAAGCTTTGACGGTTTCGGGCTTCTTGCGAGAATCACCCTCTGAACCTTTCCCCTTCTTGAAGTGGGACCACTTACACTTGTTTCCAGGGCCTTCAACCTTGTCGGATTCCTTTTGGGTAAGGGATCCCATGCATACCGCATCGTCGGTAAGGTTGTGAGAAAGGGTGACAGCACGCTGAATGGAAGCTGGAGCAGCAGTGGTAACCATGCTACGAATCTTAGGAGAAAGTCCCCAGATGTATCGTTCTACCCGCTTGTACTCAGGGGTAACCATGTGTGGAACTAGACGAGAAAGCTCGTGGAATCGAGTGGTATAGGCTGTGATGTCCGCACCATTCATGGACAGATTCTAGAATTCGATCTCCAACTTCTGCAGCTCACTGCGCGGGCAATACTTGTCCATCAGCATCGACTTCAACTCGACCCAAGAGAGATTGTAGGCAGCTTCACGACCCAAGGCCTGCACTTGTAGGTTCCACCATGCCAGCGCCTCATCCTGGAAGGTACAGGTGACGTACTTGATCTTCTGGTCTTCGGAGCAACCACTGATATCGAGCACAGACTCCGTTTTCTCAATCCATCAGACAATACCAATCGCTCCTTCTGACCCATGAAAGTTCCAGGGCTTGCATGCCATGAAAGTCTTGTAGGAACACCCACGTATGGTGTCACACCACGCCTATGGCGGAAACACGTGGCGCGACGGTTCAAGAGTATTAAGCCAAGATTAATGCAAACCACAATAATAATTAAACAACGGGCATTTATTCAACGCCGATAATCATGTCAAATTATTCGTACATAATCATAAATTGTTTTTGAAATTAATAAGGAGGCTCCTCCCTTTATCCCGAAGTCCAAGGAATAAAGAGATGAGACCCCTTCATGACATTCCAACGCCCGACTTGGAGATTCCCCCGACCCTGCTTGCCACGTTAACCTTCATCAATCAATTACCTGAAAGATATGTTTGAAAATCGTCAATATATAAATATTGGTGAGTTCACAGGTTTTGATTTAATAAAACTTTATTAGGTGGGAATATCCTTGTTATGACATTTATAGGAGTTGCAAAGTCCTACAATTTACTTGAGCCTATAACCAAACCAAGACAATTAACAATGCCCCCGCCCCAAGTCGTTACTCGGTATTCCTACGACTTGATTTCAGAATACGTGCACCCCAGGCATACGCCGATGCATAATCGACGCTATCGATTAGGGGTGGGCCTTGTCAGGCACCAATAGTACTATCCAAATATTCCTTTGGTTTCTCTTTCCTGAATTAATGATTATAGTGGGGAGGTCTCAACCCCGAGTGGCGATCTTAACTCAAGTATCCAACCCGTCATACAAATCCCAACATATCTTTCCCCCGTAAAAACGTTAAATAGTTTAGAAATGGGGCCGTGAGACTCACCTGTGACTGTGCTCGGCTCAAAGAAGAAAATAGTAAAGTTTGTGATCCCGTACCTACAAATGTTCTAGGCGTATAAGTCACTACACCTATGGTGTATGTGCCTTGGCAAGTTGTACACCCAACTTCCCGACCACGTCTTTATCCCAATTCCCGTTTAATAGTTTCGTATCCTAGGTTCATTGGTGACGGATTACCCTTTTCTTACAAGTCATATATTATTCTTGTTAATATTCTTTGTGGCTTGTATACTATTATTCTCGACACGACTCTACCCAACGTATAATTATTTTCCCATTTAAATAATTATACTTAGGATCGTTTCGCTCGATATAATATGATTTCTCATTACCCGACCCGACTCACTTTGCCACATATTTATTTTCCCATTCAAATAAATATGCTAAGTTCTTGTCGTTCGGTAGCATATTCTTAACGCCCGACTAGACTCACCACACCGTACATTTATTTTCCCAATTAAATAAATGTGCTAGGATCTTGTCGGTTACTCACACGTTCGCAGGTATATTTCACCTACTCGTCTTGATTTTCCTTCTCGCATATCTATTTTCCCATTCAAATAGATATACTAGAATTTCGTCGAAAACGAGCATATGTACATATACCATCACGTGGATACTACTTGTTAAGTTCATGTGTCGTTTAGCGTTTTTAATTCGTTACGTTGTGTTTTCCTTTCCCCACGAATCTTCTTTCTACACTTAGGAAAGTGTTACGCACGTTTCACCCTTGTTATATATGTTTTATTTCCTTAAAATATATATGTATATTTTTATCTTGTCGTAATGGCATTTTTCTCATATGTCCGCTTACGTTAGCTCATGTAATTAAGTTTGTTAGTTAGCGTTTTTCATATTTGTTTCCATTGCGCGTCCTTATGGAAGTGTTATTCCTACTTCCGATTCCGAACGTTTATTTCCTTGGAAAAAATATACTTTGTACGTTTTAGCCCAACTTGTCCAACTTGTAACCCAAAAATGTTTCCGATACTTTTATATTCCCATTTATATAAAAGTATCCATTTTTGTACAAGTCTTCCCAAGTCTTTACTAATATTTTATAAAATCTTATTTTATAAAATCCTTGTGTTACTCCTTTTATTTTTATAAAACTTCCATTTTTATAAAAATACACTTTTTATACAAAAATACCCAAGTATGTTGCTAGTATTTACCCAATCAACCTTGGAAAATTATTACTTATACTTTTGACACCAATCTTTCCATTAATGCATTTTTGGACTAATAGTTTCTAAGATATTCATTTTAGTCCTCTAACTTTCAAAGTTACAACATTAGTCCCTTAACTTTCAAATGTTGCATTTTCTACTCTAACTTCCAAAGTTAGCATTTTTCACCCAAATTAGTGGACTTTGAAGACCCATTTTCTTAATGCTTAGTTGTTTTTACTTCATCTCACTTTTAATGATCTTATGATCCATCCTAGATGCTATTTACATGTTTGTTCCATACTTTTATCCAAAACATCAATTTTTCACTTATTCAAGTGAGTGGACTTTGAATATGGAAACTTTTCATCTATGTTTATTTAACCCATTTTAATCCATTTTTGTCATTAACATATCATCTTATGATGATTAAGATCATCCTTGATCATATCCAAGTCTTTTTCAAAAATCATGTTCCAATCATCATCTCACTCAAGAGTATGTTCATATTTCTACATTCTCTTCAAATATCATATTAATAATATTAAATCCAAGATTTATCCATATTGTTGTTCATCCATTTTTATTCTAGTAAGACATATTAACTTTACAAAACCCATGTTATTACCCATTAATGTACAACTTGCTTTCAATAGCACAAAACATGAACATTAAGGATTAAAAACAATGTAATACTTACTACTAGCTCAAGGCTAGGGAAGACAAAAATCTTGGATTTGGGTGAGGTTTACTGTGTTCTTCCAAGTGGGTTAAGCTCCAAGTTCTTGAACACACAAAGGGGGTTTTGAAGGATGATGATCTAGAGATGATTTGTTAGTGTAAAAATTGAAGGAAAAGTGTTAATGTAGGGGTGTAAACCCACGGCCAAAGGGAAGAAGAAGAGAAGAAATTTTGTGTTTTTGTTTAAGTGTTTCTTGCTCCTGTATATAATATCCTTCTCAATCTTCAAAGATTATGTGTATCTTACTTGGATTGGATGGAAAGATTATAGAAGATTATGTAGATTATGTAAGATCACAAGTTAAATCCTTGGGGGATTAAGGGGTGTTTGGGCCGAGTTTAGAGAGAGAAGAGAGGTGATTAGCTAGTTTCTATTGCCCAATGCTTGACCATGCAATCTTATGATTAATTTTAATTCTAGTGGTTAAGTAAGATTACCAAGGATAACAATCATTTGGAGGGCCATAGGCCGGCCCCCATGGGGTGTTTGGTGGGGTCCACTTTGCTAATTATTACCCCATATTATGTTTAAGTTAATCTCTTTCGGGTACCGCCGGGTATTCTTGGGTTTTTAACCGAATATTAAAATACCATTAATATTCCTTAAATTTTGCCCAGTTAAATTACTGATAATTTATTTCGGCCTTTGCCGGGTGAAATTACGTGCTACGCGCGTATCGGGTGCGGTACGCGCACTTTATTCGTTACCGGGAGATTTGTACAATAAGCTTTCACGTATGGCTTTGGGTTTCCAAAACTCATTATATTTTGTGAAAATATTATTTATTTTATATTCCGGGTGTCCGGAGTTCGTTTCGCTTATTTAAGTTTTACCGGGTAATCGCCAGTGTCCATACCGGATAGATTTGCTTGCGCATGATCCTATCATGCTTTGCTATTAAACTTATGCATTCCGATGCATTATTTGGGAACTTCCATCTTTCTAAGGCCTCAATTAAACAGTCAGCACATAATTACGTTTAATTACGTTAATTGCGTTTAATTAATTAGTACGGAATTACCTTAATTTTGCCGGTTGTTACATTCTCCCCCCGTTAAGAGAATTCCGTCCCGGAATTCACTTCGAGCTCTCCGGTATAGGGGTCTTCTCGAATAGGGCGGGATATTTTTGCTTCATTCGGTCCAGCCTTTCCCACGTGAACTCCGGTCCACGCTTGGCATTCCAACGCACTTTGACCAATCTGATCTTACTGCGTCTTAACTTTTGGACCTTCCAATCGGTTACTTCGATTGGTTCTTCGACGAAGTGTAACTTGTCGTCAATGTGGATTTCGTCTGCGGGGATGATGAGAGTTTCGTCGGATAAGCACTTTTTCAAGTTCGACACGTGGAACGTGTCGTGTACACCGTTAAGTTCTTGTGGCAACTTGAGCTTGTATGCTACGGGGCCTACTCTGGACAGGATTTCGAACGGTCCAACATATCGTGGGTTCAGTTTTCCGCGCTTCCCAAAGCACGCGCCACCTTTCCAAGGTGACACCTTTAGTAGGACCCTGTCTCCGACTTGAAATTCCAAAGGCTTTCGCCTCATATCAGCGTAGCTTTTCTGCCGGTCACGTGCCGCTTTGAGACGTTCTCTTATCAGAAAGACCTTATCCGTTGTCTCTTGAACAATTTCGGGCCCGGTAAGTTGCTTTTCACCAACTTCAGCCCAACATAGAGGCGATCTACACTTGCGTCCATATAGAGCTTCAAAAGGTGCAGCTTGAATGCTCGTGTGGTAACTGTTGTTATACGAAAACTCTACCAGTGGCAAGTGTGTATCCCAATTTCCGCTGAAATCGATTGCGCATGCCCGTAGCATATCTTCCAAGGTCTGGATGGTCCGTTCACTCTGACCATCGGTTTGTGGATGATATGCGGTACTCATATCAAGGCGAGTACCGAGGGCTTCATTTAAACTTTCCCAAAATCTTGAGGTGAAACGACTATCTCGATCGGAGATGATGGAAATAGGTACACCGTGCTTCGACACAACTTCCTTAATGTACAAACGGGTCAGTTTCTCCAACTTATCCATTTCGCGAATCGGGAGGAAGTGTGCAGATTTTGTCAATCGATCAACGATCACCCAGATCATGTCATGGCCGCTTGTTGTCTTGGGTAACTTAGTAATGAAATCCATAGTAATCCGTTCCCATTTCCATTCTGGTATTTCCGGTTGCTGGAGCAAACCGGATGGTCTCTGATGCTCGGCCTTGACCTTCGCGCAAGTCAAGCATCGCGCAACATACGCCGCTATATCTCTCTTGAAATTTGGCCACCAGTAAAATTCCTTTAAATCATGGAACATCTTGTCTGCTCCAGGGTGAACCGAATATCGCAAACTGTGGGCTTCGGCTAATACCAGTTCACGCAATCCACCGTACACTGGTACCCAAATTCTATTCATGAAATACAGGGCTTGATCCGCTTTTGACTCTAGTGAATCAACCATCTTCCGCAATCTTTCACCTTTGACATTCTCGGGTTTAAGAGCGTTAGTTTGAGCTTCACGAATCCGGTCAATAAGGTTCGTGTGGATGGTTAGACCCAAAGCTCGGACACGCAATGGCTTAACCCGTTCCTTGCGACTCAAGGCGTCAGCTACAACGTTCGCCTTCCCGGGATGGTACTTTATCTCACAATCGTAATCGTTCAATAATTCGACCCATCGCCGTTGTCGCATGTTCAATTCCTTTTGGTCAAAGATGTGCTGCAAACTTTTATGATCGGTGAAGATTGTACACTTGGTTCCATATAAATAATGTCTCCATATCTTGAGCGCGAATACCACGGCTCCCAATTCCAGATCATGTGTGGTGTAATTCTTCTCGTGAAGCTTTAGTTGTCTGGAAGCATAGGCTATGACCTTCTCTCGTTGCATCGATACACAACCCAATCCCTGGTGAGAGGCGTCACAGTAAACCACGAAGTCTTCCGTACCATCGGGGAGTGATAGTATCGGGGCGCCACATAACTTATCCTTTAGCAATTGAAATGCTGCTTCCTGCTTTTCTGTCCATTCGAACTTCTTATCCTTTTGGGTTAGCATGGTTAAAGACTGTGCTATCTTAGAAAAGTTCTCGATGAACCTTCTGTAGTAACCCGCAAGGCCAAGAAATTGTCGTACTTCAGTAGGAGTTCTAGGGGCGTCCCAATTCTTGATTGCTTCGATCTTAGCGGGATCGACATGTATACCCTTTTCATTCACTACGTGGCCTAAGAAGTGAACCTCTCGGATCCAAAAGTCACATTTCGAGAACTTAGCGTAGAGTTTCTCTTTGCGTAGTACCTCGAGGATTAACCGAAGATGATCCTCGTGTTCTTCCTTAGTGCGTGAGTAGATCAAGATATCATCAATGAAGACAATGACAAATTTGTCCAGGTATGGCTTACACACGCGATTCATCAAATCCATGAAAACGGCTGGTGCGTTGGTTAACCCGAATGGCATAACCAGAAACTCATAGTGCCCATAACGAGTCCTGAAGGCTGTTTTTGGCACGTCTTCTTCTTGGATACGCAACTGATGATAGCCGGACCTTAGATCAATCTTGGAGTAGAAGCTGGATCCTTGAAGTTGATCAAACAAATCGTCGATCCTGGGAAGAGGATAGCGATTTTTAATGGTTAGCTTGTTCAGTTCTCGATAGTCAATGCACATTCGAAAAGTGCCATCCTTCTTCTTTACAAATAAGACGGGAGCTCCCCAGGGTGAGAAGCTTGGTCTTATGAAACCTTTGTCCAACAACTCCTGCAGTTGACCAGACAGTTCCTGCATCTCAGAAGGAGCTACGCGATATGGCGATCGCGCTACGGGTGCAGCTCCTGGAACAAGGTCGATGCGGAACTCGACTTGTCGGGGTGGTGGCAGTCCCGGCAAATCTTCTGGGAACACATCTGGAAAGTCTCTGGCTATTGGAATGTCTTCTAACTTTCGCTTGTCGGTCTTCTTATCTACTACGTGCGCCAAGAATGCGACGAGACCTTTCCTTAGACACTTCCTGGCTTTCATGCTGGAATGATTCTCAACGGCGTTCCACGCCTTTCCCCTTGGATCGATAGGGTTTCACCGTTTGCGAGGGGAACTTGAATCACTTTGTCGTTGCAAACGACGACGGCGCGGTGTGCGGATAGCCAATCCATGCCCACGACTATGTCAAAGCTACCCAGCACGACTGGCAACAGATCAATGCCAAACTCGTGACCACAGAGGTCCAACTTACAATCCTTCGCTACTTCCCGAGTTTCTATAGTCTTACCGTTAGCCAGTTCTATAGAGTATGGTGTGTCTAGCTTGCTAGTTTTTAGTCCAAGTAATCTTTTAAATTCGACAGATACGAAGCTAAAATCGGCGCCAGTATCAAACAATACAGAAGCATAATGACCATTTAGAGGGAACGTACCAGTGACCACATTAGGGTCTTGTCGTGCATCACCGGCACCAATCACGAATGCCCGCCCACGGGCTTGGTTGTTGAGTTTGGGGCAATCCCTCTTCCAATGATCGAGCAATCCACATGAGAAACAGGGTCTCGCTCCTCCGTTCTTTGGCGCTTCTGACCTGCAGTCTTCTGTCTTGTGCCCAGAACGACGGCACTTACCGCAGATCACTTCGTTCTTGCCCTGGTAACCTTGCTTTCCATTGTTTCCACGCCCAGTGGCCACATACCCTCTCCCTTTCTTCCCTGAACTTCCTGATGATCCATCCTTTTTCCTCTCATCGCGCTTACGCTTCCCAAACCTTGGCTTATTTCCCTGTTCGCTTGACCCAACGGCTGAACTTGTACCCAGATTCTTACCCTCAACACTGTTGGACTCAGTAAGCTTCAATCCTGATACTTTTCGGATTAGAGTGCCCATTCGGATGGCGTCTTCAGTGAGGCTTAAGGCGAGGTCGATAGCTTCGCGCATGGTTGTAGGTTTGGAAGCAGTGACCATGCCGCGTATCTGTGGTGCCAGTCCGAATAGGTATCTTTCCACCTTCTTGCTTTCCGGGGTGACCAAGCGAGGCACTAACCGGGAGAGATCATGAAACCTGGACGTGTACCCAGCTACGTCCGATCCAACCATGGTGAGGTTCCAGAACTCAGTCTCTAGCTTCTGCACTTCACTTGCAGGGCAGTACTCGGCGATCATTAGTTCCTTCAACTCCAACCATGACAAGGAGTAAGCAGCATCGTCTCCTAGTGTTTGCACTTGGTTGTTCCACCAGGTTAGAGCTTGGTCCAGAAACAGGTTAGTGGCGTACATGACAGCCTGTCGCGGGGTACAGCTGCTGATACGAATCACCGCTTCGGTCTTCTCGAACCATTTGACTAGTCCGACAGAACCTTCAGTGCCGCTGAAGTTGAGCGGTTTGCAGTCCAGGAAAGCTTTGAACGTGCAGCCACGTTCTCGCGAGGCCATTTCTGCAATAATAAAGTAACATGTTATTATGAGGAAGGAGTTTTACGAGAACTCCTGTTGCATATACTCGAAATCTTCTTACCGGTAGGGGAGGTTTCGCGTCGGTCGCTCCCTGTTCGATCTCGCGACCTTTCGGTGCGCGTGGCATTGTGTTCCGCGAGAGCTTGGGCGATGCGTCCCGAAACTAGGGTTTCAAGCTCCTCGGGTGTCGTGGGTAGTCTTTCATTTCCACTGTTGCTTCGGGTGGCTGGTGCCATTTTTCTTCAATAATCATTATCAAAGGTTAATTTGGCGATCATTCATACAATATCGTCATACATAAAGTATAAATAACAACACAACACACGAACACAATAATAACCATAACAACATCACACAATCACAATATAAACAGAACAGATAATAATAATCGTAGACAATCATAACACACATTTTACCATAACAAAATTTTCATTAATTTCAATACCACGAGTACAATGATTTGTTCATAATAACAAAAACCGAGGATACATTCCTCATACATTGCTCTTTTGAAATACACTAGAAATATAATGTCATATACCGGCACAATCCCGCTCGGCTAGGCAAAAATGCAGATGGGTGCTATAACCCATACTGTGCTATCATACTACTACTACTACTACTATCTCCGTAAGTGATCCCCCAAGTGTCTCTGATGTATCGCTACTGTGGTGGCGGTGGCGGGTACTGATACTGGGGTGCGCACATGCTAATGGTCATACTAATTGCCATAATGCGATCGTACAAGAATTGGCGATGCGCAAAGTGTGCATCGCCCGTAATCCCACAATGAGCGTCCATGCTCAGCAACTCCTCAGCATAATGTGCCAACGCATCCCTGGCATCGATGATCCTGGCCCACACGAGCTGGGCCTGCTGCTCCATCTGACTCACGGTGCGCTGCACCGTGTCGGTGAGAGTCTGGAAATCTCTCTCCAGTGAGATCACCGTGGACCACGCTGGTCCTGACAGTGGGGCCATCCCGTGGGGCTGCGACGGCCCGGGGATGTCAGCATACGTCGGCTGGGACGGGCCGACGATATCGGGTATGGGTAGGGGTGTGATGGGTGGGGCAAAGCCCGGTA
Source organism: Ambrosia x helenae (assembly GCA_030844895.1). Taxonomy (NCBI): domain Eukaryota; kingdom Viridiplantae; phylum Streptophyta; class Magnoliopsida; order Asterales; family Asteraceae; genus Ambrosia; species Ambrosia x helenae. The sequence goes on along the minus strand of CM061224.1, from coordinate 73,094,599 downwards.
ATCCGGTGAAGTAATAGGGTGGTACCTGGTACGTGTCTCCCGCACCTAGAGTGTACGGTGCAAATGGGGGTATCAGAAAAGGAGCTCCTGCATCCATAGTGAATGGTGCAGGTGGTGGGGTAGGGAGCATCTCGGGTAGGGGTGGTAGTGTGGGAAAGGTGGTGATGGGTAGTGTCATGGATACTGGTGAGGGGACTATAAGCTCGGCGAGTGGGACCATGAGGGGCTGTGTGACAGCGACCCACTCTGGAGCGGATATCACGGTGGTAGGGGTGGGAGGGCTAGCAGTGGCGTGAGCTGCCAAACCTGCTCGGTGCAGCTCAGAGCTACGGGCTGAGCTGCCCTCAAGGATGTGCCCAGTAGAGGCTGGCCCATCCTGTGGTACGGGCTCGGGTATGGCGGGTAGGGCGGCTGGGGTAGTGGTGGCATGCCCTATCATCGGAGCGACGTGCTCCTCCTGGTCTGCTGGTGGGATCGGTACAGCAATGTGCTCTACCGATGCGGTCGACTCATCATCGGAGTCATCCGAGATCCACCCGTTGTGTCCTCGGCAAACGGGCACGAGCCTCATGCCCGAGGGAACGGGGATGAGTGGGGTGGGTAAGGGCTCGCGATCGACAGGTGCGTGTCGGTCGTATGGAGACTCAACGGTCTCCGACTGCATGGGGACAGGCCTCGAAGGACCTGCACAGCCTACAGGGAAGTCCCTGACGGCTCGGAGGGGAAGTGCTGGCAGTGGTGCTGCCTGGAATGGCACTAGAGGCAAGTCAGCCTGTGGTGCCTCGGCCATCGGTAGGTCGGCTACGGCGGCCATGTCGCCTCCAGCGGGGGCCCATGCTGGGTCCTCGCTCGGGTCCGTCTCGTCGGAGCTGTCTCCGTCTGCGCCCTCTATGGCGGCATCAACCTCCATGTCGTCATCCTCAGGATCGAGTACCACAACCTCGATCGGCTCTGCTGGCGGTGCTGGGATGATCTGAATGCTACTGTCGTAGCTCGGTGCTACGCTCCCTGCGTCTGACATCCTGGCAAAAGAACCGTACTAATATTTAAGTATTATTCGTTAGATAGTTAAGGCACATATCTACGGTACTCTTCCTAACCTTCTAACACTAAAATAACACGTATTCTTACCCATGGCTAGCTTGGTCGGAATCTCCATATACCCAATTGGTCGTTGGAAAAATTAGTTTATTGCGTTTCGCATTTATTTTGAAAGTTTTTAACTTTTGAACCAAATCCGGTTATAGTTTAGATTTTTTAAAAAAAATGCTAATTCGCTATAACCTTGGCTCTGATACCACTTTCTGTCACACCACGCCTATGGCGGAAACACGTGGCGCGACGGTTCAAGAGTATTAAGCCAAGATTAATGCAAACCACAATAATAATTAAACAACGGGCATTTATTCAACGCCGATAATCATGTCAAATTATTCGTACATAATCATAAATTGTTTTTGAAATTAATAAGGAGGCTCCTCCCTTTATCCCGAAGTCCAAGGAATAAAGAGATGAGACCCCTTCATGACATTCCAACGCCCAACTTGGAGATTCCCCCGACCCTGCTTGCCACGTTAACCTTCATCAATCAATTACCTGAAAGATATGTTTGAAAATCGTCAATATATAAATATTGGTGAGTTCACAGGTTTTGATTTAATAAAACTTTATTAGGTGGGAATATCCTTGTTATGACATTTATAGGAGTTGCAAAGTCCTACAATTTACTTGAGCCTATAACCAAACCAAGACAATTAACAATGCCCCCGCCCCAAGTCGTTACTCGGTATTCCTACGACTTGATTTCAGAATACGTGCACCCCAGGCATACGCCGATGCATAATCGACGCTATCGATTAGGGGTGGGCCTTGTCAGGCACCAATAGTACTATCCAAATATTCCTTTGGTTTCTCTTTCCTGAATTAATGATTATAGTGGGGAGGTCTCAACCCCGAGTGGCGATCTTAACTCAAGTATCCAACCCGTCATACAAATCCCAACATATCTTTCCCCCGTAAAAACGTTAAATAGTTTAGAAATGGGGCCGTGAGACTCACCTGTGACTGTGCTCGGCTCAAAGAAGAAAATAGTAAAGTTTGTGATCCCGTACCTACAAATGTTCTAGGCGTATAAGTCACTACACCTATGGTGTATGTGCCTTGGCAAGTTGTACACCCAACTTCCCGACCACGTCTTTATCCCAATTCCCGTTTAATAGTTTCGTATCCTAGGTTCATTGGCGACGGATTACCCTTTTCTTACAAGTCATATATTATTCTTGTTAATATTCTTTGTGGCTTGTATACTATTATTCTCGACACGACTCTACCCAACGTATAATTATTTTCCCATTTAAATAATTATACTTAGGATCGTTTCGCTCGATATAATATGATTTCTCATTACCCGACCCGACTCACTTTGCCACATATTTATTTTCCCATTCAAATAAATATGCTAAGTTCTTGTCGTTCGGTAGCATATTCTTAACGCCCGACTAGACTCACCACACCGTACATTTATTTTCCCAATTAAATAAATGTACTAGGATCTTGTCGGTTACTCACACGTTCGCAGGTATATTTCACCTACTCGTCTTGATTTTCCTTCTCGCATATCTATTTTCCCATTCAAATAGATATACTAGAATTTCGTCGAAAACGAGCATATGTACATATACCATCACGTGGATACTACTTGTTAAGTTCATGTGTCGTTTAGCGTTTTTAATTCGTTACGTTGTGTTTTCCTTTCCCCACGAATCTTCTTTCTACACTTAGGAAAGTGTTACGCACGTTTCACCCTTGTTATATATGTTTTATTTCCTTAAAATATATATGTATATTTTTATCTTGTCGTAATGGCATTTTTCTCATATGTCCGCTTACGTTAGCTCATGTAATTAAGTTTGTTAGTTAGCGTTTTTCATATTTGTTTCCATTGCGCGTCCTTATGGAAGTGTTATTCCTACTTCCGATTCCGAACGTTTATTTCCTTGGAAAAAATATACTTTGTACGTTTTAGCCCAACTTGTCCAACTTGTAACCCAAAAATGTTTCCGATACTTTTATATTCCCATTTATATAAAAGTATCCATTTTTGTACAAGTCTTCCCAAGTCTTTACTAATATTTTATAAAATCTTATTTTATAAAATCCTTGTGTTACTCCTTTTATTTTTATAAAACTTCCATTTTTATAAAAATACACTTTTTATACAAAAATACCCAAGTATGTTGCTAGTATTTACCCAATCAACCTTGGAAAATTATTACTTATACTTTTGACACCAATCTTTCCATTAATGCATTTTTGGACTAATAGTTTCTAAGATATTCATTTTAGTCCTCTAACTTTCAAAGTTACAACATTAGTCCCTTAACTTTCAAATGTTGCATTTTCTACTCTAACTTCCAAAGTTAGCATTTTTCACCCAAATTAGTGGACTTTGAAGACCCATTTTCTTAATGCTTAGTTGTTTTTACTTCATCTCACTTTTAATGATCTTATGATCCATCCTAGATGCTATTTACATGTTTGTTCCATACTTTTATCCAAAACATCAATTTTTCACTTATTCAAGTGAGTGGACTTTGAATATGGAAACTTTTCATCTATGTTTATTTAACCCATTTTAATCCATTTTTGTCATTAACATATCATCTTATGATGATTAAGATCATCCTTGATCATATCCAAGTCTTTTTCAAAAATCATGTTCCAATCATCATCTCACTCAAGAGTATGTTCATATTTCTACATTCTCTTCAAATATCATATTAATAATATTAAATCCAAGATTTATCCATATTGTTGTTCATCCATTTTTATTCTAGTAAGACATATTAACTTTACAAAACCCATGTTATTACCCATTAATGTACAACTTGCTTTCAATAGCACAAAACATGAACATTAAGGATTAAAAACAATGTAATACTTACTACTAGCTCAAGGCTAGGGAAGACAAAAATCTTGGATTTGGGTGAGGTTTACTGTGTTCTTCCAAGTGGGTTAATGTCACACCCCCAAATTCCACGTGCGGGATTTTACCGCGAGGCGCGTGACACACCAGGATCTCAGTCAACGATCACAATAAACATACAACAAACATGCATTCATAATTATATTTAAAACCAAAATATCATGCTTTGAGCTATAAACCAGCAGCGGAAGCATTCTTGTTTACAACCAAAAGACATATCATTGTTTACAAAGACATTGTTTAATATGTTTCCAAAATAATAGACGCCGTGCATGACCTCGTGCGCCTAGTCCGACAACCGCTACCTTAGCGACCTGAGAAAACATGCCAAAAATGTCAACATATAATGCTGGTGAGTTCACAGGTTTTCTTTTATAAAATAGTTGTCACAAGTTCACAAAGATCATTCCCGTTATACTATGTCATAAGAACGTTAGCTAGACGTTAAGTGATCTCACTACTACGGTTGGGAACCCATTACTGAACATGAACCAATAGACGAGACCAGCCCAGATGACTGGGCTACCGATGCCTCGGTAACCCGATAGGTAGAGACAATATGCACCCGCCCGGCCCCCGGCCGTCGGGTGGGGCTTGTGAGGCCACAATAGATCTATCCACATTTCCCTCGTTGTGCATCCCCGCACATTCATGGTTTCCCCCTGGGACTTTCCATAAAGACCGTATAGTACATAAAGTGCCCATAGTATAACCTGTCCTTTAAATCGTTCGTACAAAGCATGTTTCTCCCCCCGAAAGTCAAACAGTAAAAGTGGGGCTGTGAAACTCACCTCGGTTTACGTTACTTGAAAACAGTTAAGAAGTTAAGCTATGATAGCCCCAAATAGCGACGACCTATCATAAGATGTGTATAAGTACCTGGACTAATAACCCGTGGGTTAACTAGTCCCCGAATGTCCAGACCGTGACCATACGTTTGAAAAGACCTTTAACTGTTAAACCGACCGTGCCAGACAAGACCCGACATCCCATTGGTGACCCGACATTCCATGTATTAGATAAGTACAAGACATCATGCAACATATGCAATTAAACACTTAGCACGCGCAATAATTCACCTAGTCTAGCATGATATCCGTTTAACGCGTAATCAGGTCCGAATACGTCTTACTAAGTCATTGGGTGCATCCCGGGGTTCCTAGCATGTTCCTAGGTGTCAAATCGTGTTTCGGGATGTCAAAACGCGTTCACAACAGCAGTTCATGCGATTAGGAAGGTTACACGCGAGTAGGCATTAGCCTATAGGCGATTAGGGGCCTAATCGCCTGATGTATCAGGCGAGTAGGGTCCCAATCGCCCCTAAATCTGCATAATCGCCCTTAGCTCAGGCGATTAGGATGTCTAATCGCCTGCAGCTGCTGTACAACGAGTTTTCGCGCGTTAAACCCTCCAAATCAGATCCGAAACATGCAACGACACCCAATATCAAACCTAAATCATTTACCAACCCATTTCAAGCAAAAACCCCCCAACATATCACTGATCTAGCATGTTCTATGCAATTATTTCCTAAAATGGCAAAGTACTAGGTTTCTTCTACCAACCTTATCCTTCCTTAAATGGAAACAACCAGATTTCAAACTTTACACACATGTAAATCATCAAACCTCTGATCTAACATCTTCCTAGCATGAATCCTAACAACATTGCATCAACAATCATACCATAATCATCCTAAATCCTCAAGAACATACAAATGGGTCAAAATATGCATTTTCTTCAAAACACCACAATAATGGCTAAGATTCTAAGACAACCTTCCTAATAACCTCTACATAACAGAAGTACAATCATATCTTGAAAACATTCATGTTAAAATCACCAATAAGACCAACATATGCATGTAAACTTCACATATAACAAGCATTAAGGTGTAAACTTGGTTTAAAACTCTTTTGAAAGGTTTTTAAAGACACATTTGGTAAAACAAGGTCTGGAACTTTGGGGGAACTCAAAATAACAACTCTACAAAGGTTAGGGATGAAGAACACACCTTGGGTTTTGCTAAAGAAAGGTGTGTAAGCTTGGGGATGGTGATTTTTGTAGCAAAATGAGTTCCAGAGGTGTTCTAAGGTGTGTGGGCGACTTGGGAGCAGCTAGGGTTGTTCTAGAGGTGTTTGGGGAGTTAAGGGTTCTATTTATAGGTGTTTTGACCCGAGCCCTGCAGTTCACGCGAGTAGCAGCACCTTACACGCGATTGGGGGCCTAATCGCGTATAACATCAGGCGATTAGGTCCCAATCGCCTATAACCTTCCCTACTCGCATGAAGATATAGGCGATTAGGGGGTTCTCCCAGCTCCTAATCGCCCCTGTGATGCTGGAACGGGTTTTTGGCGCGTTAAACACTATTTTAACATATTTAAACACGTATTCACATACCGATAAGTCACATAATGATTTCAAACATATAATGCATGATAACTAACACGTTTACATCCGTTCACCAATTCCCGGGACTCGAGACTCGTGTGTGCATTAAACCCGGCGATTCCACGAATCGCCGATCCTTGTACCCGTAGTTATGGACCGACTCCCGATGACCCCGCGGATCATCATAACGACTCCCGATGATTCCCAGAATCATCATGCCGACTCGACTGACCCCGTTAAGGACGTAATATGCATGACTCGCTAAGGTAGACTTACTAGTTTAGTCAACGTTACTAACCTGAGTTTGCCGGGTGTCACATCATCCCCCTGTTGAAAGAATTTTCGTCCCGAAAATTGTCCAAGGCCAAAAAGGAAGAGACGAAAGAGAAGAAAAAAATTTTCCGGTTGCCACATCATCCCCCTGTTGAAAGGAATCTCGACCCGAGATTCATTCAGCTTCAGCAGAGACATGTCTTGATTCGAACGCGCGCTTAGGAAATAAATGGGGATACTTAGCCTTCATTTGATCTTCCCGTTCCCACGTGAACTCCGGTCCACGATTAGAGTTCCAACGGACTTTAACAATACGGATTTTACTCCGGCGAAGGCTACGGATTTTATAGTCAAGAATTTCAACCGGTTCCTCCACGATACGTAGACGATCATCCACCTTGATCTCTTCGAGAGGAACAACCAAAGATTCATCCGCCAAACACTTCTTCAAATTAGAAACATGGAAGACATTATGAACATTACTGAGCTCAGCCGGCAGATCAAGCCTGTATGCTACCGGTCCAATCCGTTCCAGGATTGCGAACGGTCCCACATACCGAGGATTCAATTTGCCCCGCTTCCCAAAACGTATAACGCCCTTCCATGGGGATACCTTCAATAAAACCCTGTCGCCAACCTCAAACTCCAAAGGCTTGCGACGACGATCGGCATAGCTCTTTTGACGATCCCGAGCTGCTGCCATGCGGTTACGGATTTGTACGATCTTTTCGGAAGTCTCGTACACAAGTTCCGGGCCAGTGAGTTGACTCTCACCCACCTCGGCCCAACAAAGAGGGGACCGGCATTTCCGCCCGTAAAGAGCCTCGAACGGAGCTGCCTTAATGCTAGAATGGTAACTGTTGTTGTAGGAGAATTCCACCAACGGTAAATGACTCTCCCACCCCTTGCCAAAATCGATCACACATGCCCGAAGCATGTCTTCTAGCGTTTGGATTGTCCGCTCACTTTGACCGTCAGTTTGCGGATGATACGCTGTGCTCATGTCTAACTGAGTACCCAGAGCCTTATGCAATGACTTCCAAAAGTTAGAGGCGAACCGAGGATCACGATCAGAAATAATAGAGACAGGCACCCCATGCCGAGAGACCACTTCCTTGAGATATAACCGTGCCAAACGCTCGAGACCATCGGTCTCTTTGATAGCGAGGAAGTGCGCAGACTTTGTCAACCTATCGACAATTACCCAGATCATGTCGCAACCACTGGGCGATTTCGGGAGTTTGGTCACAAAGTCCATCGTAATCCGCTCCCACTTCCACTCGGGGATTTCAGGCTGTTGCAGGAGGCCGGATGGCTTTTGATATTCGACCTTGACCTTGGCACAGGTCAAGCACTTGCTCACGTACGAAGCCACGTCCGTGTCACACCCCAACCGATGGCGGAATCATCGAGGTGAGACTTAGTGGTAGATTGTTCAAAGACTTCATGACACTAGATTTTGTGACAATATAGTTTAAAGATTGAATTTCATTTATTGTCTAAAAATAGAAATACAAGTAGTTCAAATAACGAAAAATACAACAACAAGAATATGATAACTTGAACTAGAGTGAGTTTCTATGTCCAATCCTAAGTAGTTTTCTTGAATGTCCTGCAATAAATATTTCCTGCAACATGTATAAAATATCCGTCAACACATAAAGCATTGGTGAGCATACTAGTTTTGACATACATACATAGTATAATAAAGTTTTGCTTATAGGCATATGCAAGAGAACCATACAAACGGCGACTAGCCACGAAGAATTTTGCTTAACATGACCCATGTAGGGGGCGGATAGCCAATCCTATAGCGCTATACATGCAAGGTGGGTTGTCAACTATATGAACATTTGTATGTTAGAGTAAATAATTCTACATAGCATAGCGTACAAGCATATAATAGACTTTAGATTGCGCATGATAGAATTTAGAATATGATAAGACTTTAGACTAAGCATAATAGATTGTAGAGTTTAAAATCGTTTGAGTTTTGATAGTGATACATGTTGAGCCCCAAAGAATAAAGGATAAAAGGGGGACAAGTATGAACTCACCTTTGGGTGCGTTTTGATAGAGTTCCAACAAGTAGGTCTTGGAAGATTAAGCTTTAGCTCCGATTAACTAGAATTAGAGATGAAAGAGTTTTAGGTCCGAGTTTTAGATTAATGGATTCAAGAGAGTCAAGCAAGCCTTTTAGGCAAACCAAGCACAAATTGCCTTTAGGGCAATCCGGATGGTCATGAGATTAAGTTAGACCAAGCACAAAATCATCATAGAAAATTTCGGATGGTATAAGGTTAGGAATGTGAATCCATTTGATAGGTTCATGTCATAACCACTTCGTTTATGGAATAAACGTGGGTTTTGGACACGGGATTTCCCCTTTCTAGTGTGGATAAATCCGTAGCACAAGAAGGGTCAAGAGAGTTGGTAAGGTAGGGTGTAACCACAAACCTTCCAAAGATTAATAATAAGCTTGAAAGTATATTCTTATATTAATATTTCTTAGGACATAAAAACAATTCAGAAAACAAACCCATTTGGGACCTCTTTTAGGTGCTCTACCCTTATCACACTTATGTGGATAAACATGGGGAGGATCCTAGAGGGTTCTCCAAGGAGTTTTGGATAGAAAAAAGAAGGAAAATTAGAAGAATAGAGCAAGTTTGAGCTTAGAACTTACTGATTATGTTTTCAGAAAGTTTGCTCTATAAACTTGAAGATTAGAGAGTGATTGTAGAGAGATTAAGGATGAACAAGAGATTAAAGGGTGGGGAGGAGGTGTATTTATAAGTGGGTTAAGGTGGTTGGGTATTAAATGGAGTAAATGAGGTGGTTAGGAAGATATTAGGTGGTAGTTAGGGGTTTAGTCATAGTTGTGTTTAATTCTGCTGTTGTCCTTCCCTCGAGTCCAAAAAAAATAGAAACGAACACATTTGTGTTCTATTATGTAGTTGTTTTTTTTTATATTTTGTCAAAAGTCAAAGCAGACAACAATCACGTTCTTTGTTTTCTTTTTTTTTTCTTTTAATTAAAAGTTTTATTATTAATATAACAATTAGTACTATATATATATATATATATATGTTTAAAAATAAATAAATAAATATTAAGATCTTAACTAAATGAGTTTCTTGTTATAACGTTAGGATAAATTATAATGACGACTCGTCAAGAATTAGTAGGAGTTACATAAAAGAAGCGAATAAAGGCGAAGTTGGAATTTGTTAAGTATAGAATTTAAAATACATGAAAAGTAAAAATCACGGGATGTTACAGTCTCCCCTACTTTAGGAAATTTCGTCTCGAAATTTAATTAAAAATCAACCTTTTGAAAAATAGGTAAGTGGTTCGATATGGGTTTAATAAGAACAAAAACTTGTTAGTTTATTATGTTTAAATCGAATACGGTATATAGTCACTGTGCGATAATTATGCTCGTAAGAGAAGTACTTTTAAAATTTTAATCCAAGGTCGTACGTAGAAATTTGAGAGTTTGACCGACTAAAGCATTTTTGTAAATAATGAAGGAAGAGAGTACGTATATGTAGTTAATTCAGCGATTTTTGGAAGGATAAGTAATTATATGGTATGAAATATTGAAAATTGAAGGTAGTTAAGTATATTGTATAACATATAGAAATTTTGGGGAAAAATAAGTAATTATACGGTATAACGTATATGAAATAGTAGAAATTTTGGCTTGTAAAAGAGATGTCCTTGAGTAATTGGGTGGAATAGTAAATATGTGAGCATAATAAGTGACTAGATGTTGGAATGAGTAGTTTTTAGTAAAAGATATTTGGTTTGCACAAGGGCGAAAATTTTATTAGAAAAAGAAAACTTTTAGAAGTGATTAGATAAACGAGAAATTAGACCATTTGAAAATGGCTTCTTGGCAAAATAAATAGTAGTTATTTATTTTTGAAATCCAGTATATAATTAGTCAACAAAATATAACAAAGTGAGAGACGAATCTTGTTTTAAGTGTATAAATGCATTTAGAGGTTAAGACCAGAGTTTACGGGACTTAGAAAGAGATTCTGGATAATAGAAGGATTGCTGGTTAAGCAAGGAAAGGCACGAGGGAAGAATGAAGTTTGATGGAGATTGCAAGTATGGATTATTCTTAGCAAGGATGATGTTGCATAGTAGAGAGTGGGGTTCAAAACAAGGATATAATATGCATAAAAGATAAATAATGCAAGCTTAATTAGACTAGAAAACTATAACATAAATGGTATCGTAAAAGTTAAATAATGTAAGCGTTGACCAAAACTTTAACTCGACACCCAAAACTTCTCATGACACGAATAACTCTACTTTTGGTAGTACGACAGGACATTTATGTATAGGATGTACCGGCGGCGTATCCACCATGCCGTTATCATACCTCATCCGTGTTGTTATTCAAGTCATGATAGGTTACACACACTAGGACTTGTTATGTTTTCCATGCGCCCAATTTTTGTAATTACGTGTGCACCCGTAATTATTCCAATTGTCGTATGGTCCACATAGTTCGTCTTAGTTATGTGTGGGTTGACGCAAAATATTTATACAAGGAAACGACATTAAACTAAGACATTAAACAGTTTTGATGTTGTACATATAGCAAGCAACGTGACATGCAAACACATAATGTGAAAAGACATTAAGAAGGTTTTTGATGTTGTTAACCGTACGTGTTTTTTTTTTGGCGTAGATGTATTGTTTCATGACATAATGGTGTAAACTTGTGCATATGTAGTTACGTTCAAATGTATAAAATCAAACAAGAGAATGGACAATTGGATTCCTAATGGAAACATGTAAAATGTTTTGACTGAGGGTAACATAAAATTCGAGTTCATTACAAATTGAGTTTTATGGGTACGCGAGCAATTTTAGTTTTTCAAGACTAAGGGTCAAGTTTGATGGTAGAAGAATTTTGTCCGTTGGATGTTAAAGAAAAACATATTTAATTGAAGTGGAGGAAATTTAATGTAAAAGTTTTATCGAAAATGGACGTTAGAAAAAAAAATCTTTTTTTTATTAAGCGAGAAAAATAGTTTATTGAGAATTTTAGGTTGGCGTTGGTGAATATTTTGACTCGTAATACGATTTCAAGAAAAAAAAAAGGGTTTTGGGATTATAAAGAAGTAGGTTGTCTGATTTAGCTCACAAGTCCTGTTTGCAAAAGAAAATTTATTTTAAACACTTTACCATTTAGAATCTTGTTTGTCGTATAGAATCGACGCACAAGTTTGTTAGTGGTTTGAAAGTTTAAAGTGAGGATTTTATAGAAGAATAGGCATCCTCTTAGGAATAGTAGGAAGAATTTTGTTCAAAATTTGAAAAAAAAAATTATGCGCGAGGAGAAAAGGGTTTTGCGATGTTTGAATTTTGCCGATAAATTATGATTGTAACCTAAGATAACGATGGTATTTCATAATTCGTAAAAGAAAATTTCACATCTGAATAATTTCTTGAAAACATTACATAAGGAAATTCTCATTTTTTTTTAAATAAAAGAAAAATCAATCTTCTTTAGTGTGGTGAGTGGGTCTTCCAACATCGTAGATCACCATGGCAAGTCTTGGGCATTGGTTGGGTCCATGGGTTGGGTCGTTGTTTAGTGGTGTGACGACATGTTTTGGCTAAATGACCATATGCATCACAGTTGGAGCATATGCGGCATGGTGTGTGAGTGGGATGGTGGAATTTACAACTCTTGCATAATGGATGGGTTCCACGGTACTGCTTTTTGTTGGGGATCGGAGTCTCGGGGTTGTCGAAGTGTGGTTTCGTTTGAGCTTTTTGCGTTTTCGGTTATCCTTTTTCGTTTGTTTAGTAAGGGTATGGGTAGAAGGTTTAGTATCTACATGGTTTATGTTGTTCTGGATGGTATCGCCGGGGTTTGGAATTAAGTTTGCTGGTGTCTCTAGGTTAGGGAGGATCTTGACTAGTTATTGGGCAATAAGACTTGCCAGTTGGTTGAGGTCGATGCTGTTGAGACGGGAAGACATCTACGAGAATTATACATAGGAAAATTTGTAAAAGCGTTTTTAAACAAGGTGACTTTTGAATTTAGAAAATAAGTTACTAGAATTTTGGTTAACAATGAAAAACTTACGGGTAAGATTAGATCGGTGAAATTGATGCAAATTTAGATAAACAAATACATACGCTCAAGTTGTTGTCATAGATTTAGTATGCACGTTCAAGTTACACGTATAGAATGCAAGTTTCACATTTTTCAAATAGCGTAACACGATTGTATAAGCAAGTATAGTGCACTTAGTTAACATAAAGGAGTTTTGATTTACGTTAGTTGCGATTATTAGTATTGTTTGGAGATCGCGAGAGTAGATTGTAAATGCGAGTCTTGAGATCGAGTGCGAGAGGATAAGGTACAATTTCAAGTAAATCGAATATATAATGAAAACATAGCATGAAAACAACATTGAAAGTAGTATTAGCATAAAAAGATAGACTTGTTTTAAACAAAACAATTGGAGTGTTCCGAAACGGAACTAAGACTAACCAAAGTGATTCGAATTTACCTTTGAGTTTGGAAACATGCTTTGGCCTAATAGGTGGAAATACTCTCGCCGAAACTTTCGGTTAACGGTATTCACCCTTCCAGTTACTACATGTTCCTTGTCATTAGTAAATTTGAGACTTTAGCGAGATTGAAAAAAAAATCATGGATTGAAACTAATCGCTAAGTTGCAGATTTCACTCCTATCTTAGCGAGGTCGTTTCTTTGAGTGTGGTTTGTACACTTTGTCCAACGTGGTAAGAAAATTAATTCTAACCTTCGATTGGTAAGTGTCCACTAGAACGAGAATTGTGAAATTTCCACCAAGGTGAGGATATCACTCCTATCTTGGTGTAGTTTCAAAAACACAAAAAAATTTACGTGGATTGAAAGTTATCACCAAAGTGAGGGTTTCACGCCTATTTCGGTGATTTCCTTTCGTTTGTGGTATACGAGTGTCTTCGAGTGTAGTATCATCCACCAAATAGGAAGGTAAATTTTAAAAACCAAAAGAATAGAATAGAAGCAAGGTAGGAAGTACAAGTATATTAAGCATGATAAAAGGAACGGTCAAAAAGGTTCTTAACTATAATCTAGGTCAAACATGACAATTTTTCCTAATTCCCTATAGTCATGGCTCTGATACCAATCTGTCACACCCCAACCGATGGCGGAATCATCGAGGTGAGACTTAGTGGTAGATTGTTCAAAGACTTCATGACACTAGATTTTGTGACAATATAGTTTAAAGATTGAATTTCATTTATTGTCTAAAAATAGAAATACAAGTAGTTCAAATAACGAAAAATACAACAACAAGAATATGATAACTTGAACTAGAGTGAGTTTCTATGTCCAATCCTAAGTAGTTTTCTTGAATGTCCTGCAATAAATATTTCCTGCAACATGTATAAAATATCCGTCAACACATAAAGCATTGGTGAGCATACTAGTTTTGACATACATACATAGTATAATAAAGTTTTGCTTATAGGCATATGCAAGAGAACCATACAAACGGCGACTAGCCACGAAGAATTTTGCTTAACATGACCCATGTAGGGGGCGGATAGCCAATCCTATAGCGCTATACATGCAAGGTGGGTTGTCAACTATATGAACATTTGTATGTTAGAGTAAATAATTCTACATAGCATAGCGTACAAGCATATAATAGACTTTAGATTGCGCATGATAGAATTTAGAATATGATAAGACTTTAGACTAAGCATAATAGATTGTAGAGTTTAAAATCGTTTGAGTTTTGATAGTGATACATGTTGAGCCCCAAAGAATAAAGGATAAAAGGGGGACAAGTATGAACTCACCTTTGGGTGCGTTTTGATAGAGTTCCAACAAGTAGGTCTTGGAAGATTAAGCTTTAGCTCCGATTAACTAGAATTAGAGATGAAAGAGTTTTAGGTCCGAGTTTTAGATTAATGGATTCAAGAGAGTCAAGCAAGCCTTTTAGGCAAACCAAGCACAAATTGCCTTTAGGGCAATCCGGATGGTCATGAGATTAAGTTAGACCAAGCACAAAATCATCATAGAAAATTTCGGATGGTATAAGGTTAGGAATGTGAATCCATTTGATAGGTTCATGTCATAACCACTTCGTTTATGGAATAAACGTGGGTTTTGGACACGGGATTTCCCCTTTCTAGTGTGGATAAATCCGTAGCACAAGAAGGGTCAAGAGAGTTGGTAAGGTAGGGTGTAACCACAAACCTTCCAAAGATTAATAATAAGCTTGAAAGTATATTCTTATATTAATATTTCTTAGGACATAAAAACAATTCAGAAAACAAACCCATTTGGGACCTCTTTTAGGTGCTCTACCCTTATCACACTTATGTGGATAAACATGGGGAGGATCCTAGAGGGTTCTCCAAGGAGTTTTGGATAGAAAAAAGAAGGAAAATTAGAAGAATAGAGCAAGTTTGAGCTTAGAACTTACTGATTATGTTTTCAGAAAGTTTGCTCTATAAACTTGAAGATTAGAGAGTGATTGTAGAGAGATTAAGGATGAACAAGAGATTAAAGGGTGGGGAGGAGGTGTATTTATAAGTGGGTTAAGGTGGTTGGGTATTAAATGGAGTAAATGAGGTGGTTAGGAAGATATTAGGTGGTAGTTAGGGGTTTAGTCATAGTTGTGTTTAATTCTGCTGTTGTCCTTCCCTCGAGTCCAAAAAAAATAGAAACGAACACATTTGTGTTCTATTATGTAGTTGTTTTTTTTTTATATTTTGTCAAAAGTCAAAGCAGACAACAATCACGTTCTTTGTTTTCTTTTTTTTTTCTTTTAATTAAAAGTTTTATTATTAATATAACAATTAGTACTATATATATATATATATATATATATATATGTTTAAAAATAAATAAATAAATATTAAGATCTTAACTAAATGAGTTTCTTGTTATAACGTTAGGATAAATTATAATGACGACTCGTCAAGAATTAGTAGGAGTTACATAAAAGAAGCGAATAAAGGCGAAGTTGGAATTTGTTAAGTATAGAATTTAAAATACATGAAAAGTAAAAATCACGGGATGTTACAGTCCGCCTTCATGTTCGGCCACCAATAAAGTATCTTTAGGTCTTGGTACATCTTATCGGAGCCAGGGTGAATAGAGTATCGGGACTTGTGAGCTTCATCAAGAACGAGCTCCCGCAAGCCCCCAAATAGAGGAACCCAAATACGTTCAGCGAAGTAGCGTAACCCATCGGACCTGAGTTCAAGGTGACTATCAGCACCATGCATGGTTTCAGCCTTAAGGTTTTCCTCCTTCAAAGCTTCTTGCTGCGCTGAACGGATTCGATCAGGTAAGCCGGAATGGATAGTGAGCTGAAGAGCTCGAACACGACGAGGTTTAGCCGTTTCCTTCCTGCTCAAGGCGTCTGCGACCACATTCGCCTTGCCAGGATGGTATTTGATAGCGCACTCGTAATCATTGAGAAGCTCGACCCAACGACGCTGTCTTATATTCAACACCTTCTGATCAAAGATATGCTGGAGACTCTTGTGATCGGTGTAAATAGTGCATTTGGTACCGTACAAGTAATGCCTCCAAATCTTTAAGGCAAAGACCACCGCACCCAATTCCAGATCATGGGTGGGGTAGTTTTTCTCATGAACTTTAAGCTGACGAGAAGCATAGGCGATGACCTTCTCGCGCTGCATCAGTACACAACCAAGACCCCGGATAGAAGCGTCACAATAAACCACAAAATCGTCCGTACCCTCAGGCAAGGACAAGATAGGAGCAGAACAGAGTTTAGCCTTTAACAACTGGAAGGCCGACTCCTGCGAATCACCCCAGTCGAACTTCCTGTCCTTCTGGGTAAGCGAGGTGAGGGGTTGAGCGATCTTCGAAAATCCCTCAATGAAACGACGGTAATAACCTGCAAGGCCTAGGAATTGCCGCACCTCAGATGGCGTCTTTGGTGCTTCCCAGTCTTTAATGGCTTCAATCTTAGCTGGGTCAACGTGAATTCCTTTCTCATTTACAACATGACCAAGGAATTGGACTTCACGCAACCAGAAGCTACACTTAGAAAACTTAGCGTACAGCTGTTCCCGCCTCAGAAGTTCCAAAACAAGACGTAGGTGTTCCTGGTGGTCCACCTCGTTCTTGGAATAGACTAGAATATCATCAATGAAGACAATCACGAACTTATCAAGATAAGGCTTGCAAACACGGTTCATCAGATCCATAAAGATGGCAGGTGCGTTGGTGAGACCAAAAGGCATGACCAGGAATTCAAAATGGCCATAGCGAGTTCGAAAGGCGGTCTTCGGAATGTCAGCTTCTTGAACCCTCAACTGATGGTACCCCGACCTCAAATCGATCTTCGAATAGAAACTGGAACCCTGAAGCTGGTCAAATAAGTCATCGATGCGAGGAAGAGGATAGCGATTCTTGATGGTAACCTTATTCAACTCCCGGTAGTCGATACACATCCGTAGGCTTCCGTCCTTCTTCTTAACAAACAAAATAGGGGCTCCCCACGGGGACGAACTAGGTCGAATGAAACCCTTCTCCAACAGCTCCTGCAACTGGTTCGATAATTCCTGCATCTCGGGAGGTGCAAGACGATAAGGGGCACGAGCAATAGGGGCCGCACCCGGAGCAAGTTCAATACCAAATTCGACCTGGCGATAAGGCGGAAGACCAGGTAAGTCTTCAGGAAATACATCGGGAAAATCACGGACAACAGGAATATCTTCAATCCTCTTCTCTTCTTCAGACGAAACCGAAACAAGTGCCAGAATGGCAGAATACCCCTTCCGAAGATACTTATAGGCTTTCATACACGAAATGATACTCAACGGGACCCCGCTCTTCTCACCATGCACCAACAGAATTTCTCCATCAGGGAGAGGAATTCGAATGACTTTATCAAAACAAACGATCTCGGCATGATACAGGGACAACCAATCAATACCCACGACAACATCGAAACTACCCAAGGACACCGGCATAAAATCAATAGGGAAAGAGTAACCCGACAACTCAAGGCGACACTCCCTAAGGACGTGCGTCGCCTCGACTTTCTTACCATCAGCCAATTCTATCAGGTACTTAGCCTCTAAAGGTGTAGGTACCCTATCAAGCAATTGACTAAACCCAAGAGATATAAAACTCTTATCGGCACCAGAATCGAATAAAACCGTAGCATAGCGATTATCGAGGAGAAACGTACCAGTAACAGTGTCGGGATCCTGTCGAGCACCACTTGAACCGATCACGAAGGCGCGAGCATTCCTGCCTCCGCTCGCATTGTTTCCATTACCCGACCCATTCTTCCCAGCTTCACCCTGTTTCAACTTGGGGCACTCACGCTTGTAGTGACCGAGTTCACCACAGTTGTAGCACCCCTGTTTGCCCTGGTTTCCCTGGGGAGCAGCAACAGGAGGAGCCGGAGTAGGTGTAGCAGGCGGGTTCCGGTTACCCTGAAGGTTAGCCCTGCAATCCTTTGCCAGGTGCCCATTCTTATGGCACCTGTGGCAGCGGTTCCGGTCCTCACAACGACCGTTGTGGTGAAATCCACACCGGTCACACTTTGGCAGCTTCCCAGTATAACCCCCCGGTTTCTGTTCCGTCGACGATCCCCCAACATCAGACTTCCTCACCTGCTGAGGCTGAGCCGAACTCGAGCCTTTCCCCACGGCTTCCCACTTCCGTTTGTTAGTCTCAGGAGCCTTTACAGTAACGCCTCGAGGAGGCAAGACCCCTTCAGCCACCTTCATGTTGGTCAGCCTATGAGCAGACCGAACCACTTCAGCATAAATAGTGGGATTACCCGCAGCTACTAATCCCGCAATCTCCGGTACCAACCTGCCAATATAATGCTCAATCCTTCGATATTCCGGTGTGTGCAGATCAGGGCACAACACCGCCAACTCATTATGCCTAGCAGTGTAAGTTTCAATCTCAGAGCCCACCATCTTATGATTCCAAACCTCATGCTCGAGCTTCTGGATCTCATCCCTCGGGCAGTATTCCTTTTTCAGCAGCTGAGTAAACTCTGCCCAGGGCATGGCGTTAGCCTCCCCAATACCCAGGGTCTGGGTGGTGGAGTTCCACCAAGTCAGGGCTTGACCCTCAAGGGTCGCAGAAGCATACTTCACCCGGTCGCCTTCCGGGCAATTGCACATCAAGAAAACCGACTCAATCTTCTCTAGCCAGCGGAGCAGTCCCACTGCCCCTTCAGCTCCACTATAAGTGTGGGGCTTACAATCCATAAACTTCTTGTAAGAGCAACCAGGTGGAGGGGGATTGACAGCACCACCTGGGACAGACACATCGAAGAAAATCAAGAAAAGATACAGTACCCCAGAACAAGTCAGAATAGGTGAGAACTGACGTACCACCCATCGCGTTATGAGCGGCTTGGAACGCAGCCAAAGCAATATTCACATGCTGCTGCATCAGGTTATCCAACTCCGCCTGGGTCATATTAATGTTCCCACGGCCACCACCGCGGCCACCACCACGGCCGCCAGCACGGCCGCCTCTGCGACCTCCACGAGCTCCTGACATCTTCTGTCACAACATGAAACAAAAGACTCAGGCTTGCCCGTGATATAACCCAATTAAGAATTTCAAGAAACTAGACCGAGCCCAGCTCGGGTCCATCCGTTCAAGCCCAAAGCCCGCCAGGGATCCCATGCATCACAGTTTATGATCTCGTGTGCACCCGACATGATAAACTGTTCCACATGGCCCTCCAGGCGCGCTTTAAGTTTGAAGTTCAGGTCACCGAACACTAGCGCCCAATCATGGTATTATCATAAGTATAGTACAAGGTAATATGCATAAGAACGAGCGTGTCCATTAGGGCATAGAGGGGAGATGTCCAAATCCTTGGACAGATCTCAAGAGTACGCCGAAGCTACCCCAATGTACACCGCCGTCGAGAAAGTTCAATAGTATTATCGTTCGCCGCCGAATCATAGTAATGAGGAATCAAGAAATAGAATGATAAAGAGCAAACAGATAATGTAGCGTAGAAGGCAATGACATCGACACCCCGACAAGTCATATTGTTACCCGCTTGCTAAGACTCGACTAATTGTGACCGTCTAGTGTGTGCGACTCAGTTATAGACTAGACTCTACATGCAGTCCTAGTTCACTATAACCGTTGGCTCTGATACCAATCTGTCACACCCCCAAATTCCACGTGCGGGATTTTACCGCGAGGCGCGTGACACACCAGGATCTCAGTCAACGATCACAATAAACATACAACAAACATGCATTCATAATTATATTTAAAACCAAAATATCATGCTTTGAGCTATAAACCAGCAGCGGAAGCATTCTTGTTTACAACCAAAAGACATATCATTGTTTACAAAGACATTGTTTAATATGTTTCCAAAATAATAGACGCCGTGCATGACCTCGTGCGCCTAGTCCGACAACCGCTACCTTAGCGACCTGAGAAAACATGCCAAAAATGTCAACATATAATGCTGGTGAGTTCACAGGTTTTCTTTTATAAAATAGTTGTCACAAGTTCACAAAGATCATTCCCGTTATACTATGTCATAAGAACGTTAGCTAGACGTTAAGTGATCTCACTACTACGGTTGGGAACCCATTACTGAACATGAACCAATAGACGAGACCAGCCCAGATGACTGGGCTACCGATGCCTCGGTAACCCGATAGGTAGAGACAATATGCACCCGCCCGGCCCCCGGCCGTCGGGTGGGGCTTGTAAGGCCACAATAGATCTATCCACATTTCCCTCGTTGTGCATCCCCGCACATTCATGGTTTCCCCCTGGGACTTTCCATAAAGACCGTATAGTACATAAAGTGCCCATAGTATAACCTGTCCTTTAAATCGTTCGTACAAAGCATGTTTCTCCCCCCGAAAGTCAAACAGTAAAAGTGGGGCTGTGAAACTCACCTCGGTTTACGTTACTTGAAAACAGTTAAGAAGTTAAGCTATGATAGCCCCAAATAGCGGCGACCTATCATAAGATGTGTATAAGTACCTGGACTAATAACCCGTGGGTTAACTAGTCCCCGAATGTCCAGACCGTGACCATACGTTTGAAAAGACCTTTAACTGTTAAACCGACCGTGCCAGACAAGACCCGACATCCCATTGGTGACCCGACATTCCACGTATTAGATAAGTACAAGACATCATGCAACATATGCAATTAAACACTTAGCACGCGCAATAATTCACCTAGTCTAGCATGATATCCGTTTAAACGCGTAATCAGGTCCGAATACGTCTTACTAAGTCATTGGGTGCATCCCGGGGTTCCTAGCATGTTCCTAGGTGTCAAATCGTGTTTCGGGATGTCAAAACACGTTCACAACAGCAGTTCATGCGATTAGGAAGGTTACACGCGAGTAGGCATTAGCCTATAGGCGATTAGGGGCCTAATCGCCTGATGTATCAGGCGAGTAGGGTCCCAATCGCCCCTAAATCTGCATAATCGCCCTTAGCTCAGGCGATTAGGATGTCTAATCGCCTGCAGCTGCTGTACAACGAGTTTTTCGCGCGTTAAACCCTCCAAATCAGATCCGAAACATGCAACGACACCCAATATCAAACCTAAATCATTTACCAACCCATTTCAAGCAAAAACCCCCAACATATCACTGATCTAGCATGTTCTATGCAATTATTTCCTAAAATGGCAAAGTACTAGGTTTCTTCTACCAACCTTATCCTTCCTTAAATGGAAACAACCAGATTTCAAACTTTACACACATGTAAATCATCAAACCTCTGATCTAACATCTTCCTAGCATGAATCCTAACAACATTGCATCAACAATCATACCATAATCATCCTAAATCCTCAAGAACATACAAATGGGTCAAAATATGCATTTTCTTCAAAACACCACAATAATGGCTAAGATTCTAAGACAACCTTCCTAATAACCTCTACATAACAGAAGTACAATCATATCTTGAAAACATTCATGTTAAAATCACCAATAAGACCAACATATGCATGTAAACTTCACATATAACAAGCATTAAGGTGTAAACTTGGTTTAAAACTCTTTTGAAAGGTTTTTAAAGACACATTTGGTAAAACAAGGTCTGGAACTTTGGGGGAACTCAAAATAACAACTCTACAAAGGTTAGGGATGAAGAACACACCTTGGGTTTTGCTAAAGAAAGGTGTGTAAGCTTGGGATGGTGATTTTTGTAGCAAAATGAGTTCCAGAGGTGTTCTAAGGTGTGTGGGCGACTTGGGAGCAGCTAGGGTTGTTCTAGAGGTGTTTGGGGAGTTAAGGGTTCTATTTATAGGTGTTTTGACCCGAGCCCTGCAGTTCACGCGAGTAGCAGCACCTTACACGCGATTGGGGGCCTAATCGCGTATAACATCAGGCGATTAGGTCCCAATCGCCTATAACCTTCCCTACTCGCATGAAGATATAGGCGATTAGGGGGTTCTCCCAGCTCCTAATCGCCCCTGTGATGCTGGAACGGGTTTTTGGCGCGTTAAACACTATTTTAACATATTTAAACACGTATTCACATACCGATAAGTCACATAATGATTTCAAACATATAATGCATGATAACTAACACGTTTACATCCGTTCACCAATTCCCGGGACTCGAGACTCGTGTGTGCATTAAACCCGGCGATTCCACGAATCGCCGATCCTTGTACCCGTAGTTATGGACCGACTCCCGATGACCCCGCGGATCATCATAACGACTCCCGATGATTCCCAGAATCATCATGCCGACTCGACTGACCCCGTTAAGGACGTAATATGCATGACTCGCTAAGGTAGACTTACTAGTTTAGTCAACGTTACTAACCTGAGTTTGCCGGGTGTCACAGTTAAGCTCCAAGTTCTTGAACACACAAAGGGGGTTTTGAAGGATGATGATCTAGAGATGATTTGTTAGTGTAAAAATTGAAGGAAAAGTGTTAATGTAGGGGTGTAAACCCACGGCCAAAGGGAAGAAGAAGAGAAGAAATTTTGTGTTTTTGTTTAAGTGTTTCTTGCTCTTGTATATAATATCCTTCTCAATCTTCCAAAGATTATGTGTATCTTACTTGGATTGGATGGAAAGATTATAGAAGATTATGTAGATTATGTAAGATCACAAGTTAAATCCTTGGGGATTAAGGGGTGTTTGGGCCGAGTTTAGAGAGAGAAGAGAGGTGATTAGCTAGTTTCTATTGCCCAATGCTTGACCATGCAATCTTATGATTAATTTTAATTCTAGTGGTTAAGTAAGATTACCAAGGATAACAATCATTTGGAGGGCCATAGGCCGGCCCCCATGGGGTGTTTGGTGGGGTCCACTTTGCTAATTATTACCCCATATTATGTTTAAGTTAATCTCTTTCGGGTACCGCCCGGGTATTCTTGGGTTTTTAACCGTGTGTCACCCGAATATTAAAATACCATTAATTTTCCTTAAATTTTGCCCAGTTAAATTACTGATAATTTATTTCGGCCTTTGCCGGGTGAAATTGCGTGCTACGCGCGTATCGGGTGCGGTACGCGCACTTTATTCGTTACCGGGAGATTTGTACAATAAGCTTTCACGTATGGCTTTGGGTTTCCAAAACTCATTATATTTTGTGAAAATATTATTTATTTTATATTCCGGGTGTCCGGAGTTCGTTTCGCTTATTTAAGTTTTACCGGGTAATCGCCAGTGTCCATACCGGATAGATTTGCTTGCGCATGATCCTATCATGCTTTGCTATTAAACTTATGCATTCCTATGCATTATTTGGGAACTTCCATCTTTCTAAGGCCTCAATTAAACAGTCAGCACATAATTACGTTTAATTACGTTAATTGCGTTTAATTAATTAGTACGGAATTACCTTAATTTTGCCGGTTGTTACATATGGGATTCTCTACTTCTGCAGCGTCAGAAAGATTGAATCGTCAACGAAAGGATCAGCATAAGATACGATCAAGACTAGGAATGAATAGGCAAAAGCTTTACTAGTCTCAGGTTCTTGGGTTCTCCGTCGGCCTGCAGCTCCCGAACCGCCACTAGAATCGGCACGGTTCACTTCATGTTGCGCAATAGCCTCTGCGATTACCCTGGCTAGGTCCGCTGAGGTGGTCGGGAAAGCTTCTTCCTCAGAAGTCGATCGGGTAGTTCTTTTGGGAGGCATGGTCTTCTAATACACATGATTAAAAGAATGAAACACATATCACTGTATAATATTGTCAACATATGCACCAAGAAAACAACTATACAATCAACACAAATGTCATACCAAATCACAAATGCACGGAACAACTATAATAACAACATATGAAACCAAAATACCGAATTTCTAATTAATAATTAAACCTACCAAATAAGTTTTATGTTTTACAATAATAATACTGGCATACCGCCTTACAAGTTTTAAACTAATAAATCAAAACATAACATAAAGCATCCTACGGGGACGGGGGTGGGAAAGCAGCTGATAGAACTGCGACGGCAGCGACCATCCTCGCCTCAATGTCATCCAGTCTAGCCTCTAACTCGGCAACACGCTCCTCTGCCGCGGCGCATCCCTGCTCAGCCTCGTGCACACGTGTACCCAACTCCGACAGTCGGTAGAGAATAGGATCCCTGGCACTGCCATCCAGATACAAGTCGTCCTCAATCCCCTGGACCCTCCCACGCAACACTGCTACCTCCGTGTCGTAACTCCCAATCATGTCATGGACGAAGTAGTGTGGGTGGCGCACAGGGTCTGGCTCAAAGCCGGTAGGTAGTGGGGCATCTGAGGGTGGCTGAGATGGACCTCCAGTCTCAAAGGTAGAGGGAGCCTCGCCGTCAGTGTCCTCGTCAGAGTAAGCTAGGAATCCATCGACAGTCGGAAAATAGGTCCTCCTATGAGCCTGGGATCTTCGGAGAAGCTTCCTTCTAGGCGGCTCTGGGTCCTCTGGAGCTGGTGGTTGGGGATCGGCTGGTGCCGGAGGCTCGGGTCAATCGAGGCAGGAGCCTCAGCTGGAGCGATAGGAGCCGGTGGAGGGAGTACTCGCTTCCGGGGGGTGTACATCATACGCGCCCCGCTCGGACATGAGAGATATGGTCGAAAGGACGGCACCCGGGGCTCTGACTGCTGCTAGGATGCATCCTCCTCCTGTACCTCACCTGCAGGCACGACATCCTCATCGTCCGATACAGCGTGATCAATCTGCATCTGATCATCCTCGACATCCGAGTCACTAGAATCGGGCTCATAACCCTGCTGAAGAACGTCGGCTGGAGGGCTATCCGTGTAACACCCCGCCCCTCTCATCACCAATATTGTCCGCTTTGCCCATCCAGAGCTCACGGATTTGTTTTTGGTTGCCCAAGTGGAGACTTCCCAGGAGGTCACCCATCCTGAAATTTCTCCCACCTGAGCACGCTTAACTGTGGAGTTCTCCTCTCATCCACTAACATTAAGCCCCAAAACGCGTTGGTGATTTAAGAGGCAATACATTACTTATGAACCAAGGATCTCTCCTGGCCACGGCTGATGTGGCATTTTCCTGGGGTGTCACATTCACCCCTGTTAGAGTCTCATCGTCCCTGATGAGGTGTGTTCCTGGGGTGTCACATTCACCCCCTGTTAGAGTCTCATCGTCCCTGATGAGGTGTGCACCCACCATCCCGAACGGCACAGGAGTGGCTCTGATACCATCTATAACACCCCGCCCCTCTCATCACCCACCATAAAAGTCTTGTTAGTGGAGTTGGAAAAACCATGCAAATTTAATGTAAAGGCCTCAAGTTCAAGCCTTGGCTCTTGCACCATAATATTTTTGTAACATCCGGCCCCTCTCACCACCAATATTGTCCGCTTTGCCCCGATGGGTTGCCCATCCAGAGCTCACGGATTTGTTTTTGGTCGCCCCGGTGGAGACTTCCCAGGAGGTCACCCATCCTGATACTACTCCCACCTGAGCACGCTTAACTGTGGAGTTCTCCTCTCATCCACTAGCATTAAGCCCAAAACGCGTTGGTGATTTAAGAGGCAGAATATTACTTATGAACCAAGGATCTCTCCTGGCCACGGCCGATGTGGGATTTTCCTGGGGTGTCACATTTACCCCATGTTAGAGTCTCATCGTCCCTGATGAGGTATGCACCCACCATCCCGAACGGCACAGGAGTGGCTCTGATACCATTTGTAACATCCGGCCCCTCTCACCACCAATATTTTCCGCTTTGCCCCGATGGGTTGCCCATCCAGAGCTCACGGATTTGTTTTTGGTCGCCCCGGTGGAGACTTCCCAGGAGGTCACCCATCCTGATACTACTCCCACCTGAGCACGCTTAACTGTGGAGTTCTCCTCTCATCCACTAGCATTAAGCCCAAAACGCGTTGGTGATTTAAGAGGCAGAATATTACTTATGAACCAAGGATCTCTCCTGGCCACGGCCGATGTGGGATTTTCCTGGGGTGTCACAATCCGGTACGATCTCCTCCTCAGAATCCGAAAGAATGATAGGTCGTCTTGGTGTGCCATGATCCTGGAAATCAATGAACACACATCCGTGTCAGTAATCATGTGGTGTACTTAGTATATCAACTAATGTGTGAGATATGTAGCTAGCATGGAACTTGCATAGCACGTAGGGATAAGTGTTGTGTTTCTTTCTTTGGAAAACATTTGGAAATCAATTTTTTTTAGATTATAGTTTGACTCAAAAGAATCTCAGTTCGCTATAACCTCGTGCTCTGATACCAATCTGTCACACCCCGCCAAGGCGGCAAAGCGAGATGCGACTTCGAAAGATTTCCAAGCACAAAGGTCACACGAGCATTGATTAAAATAAAGCAGGAACTTTCATTCAACAACCAGATTTGTTCAACATAGATTTAATTATTTAAAAATCAAAACCATTGTATGTAAATGTCTAGTATTAAAACAACAACACAACGGTCCAAAAGAAGGTATCCCACAAATGCTCGCACGCGACCCCCGCAAATTCCATTATCCATGCTAATTTCCTGAAAAACATGCATTAAAGGAAACATGGGTCAACATAAAGTTGGTGAGTTCACGGGTTTTCTATATGGTGGACATGTAATCCAAAACCAACTAAATCATTGCCTATCTAGGGCAATAATCAATATGTGATCTGACATGAGCCCATAACCAAATCTTGACATGTTGTGCCTCGCCCATTGTACACTAAAGACAATGAAATAATGTGAAATACAAGCACTATTTTGATATCTTTCATCCGATCAGAGCGACTGACCAAGAGTGGGGGTGTCAACCCAATAGATCTATCCCGGTGTTTCATGGCTAAGTCCATATCTAATGGTTATGGTAGGGGTGAGCAGAAATCGGGTTGACCCGAAATTACCCGAAAACCGAACCAAAAAATAACCGAAACCGAGCCCGAAATACTGCTTAGGGTCGATATCCGGTTCCCATTTATTTAGATTTTCGGTTTCGGGTCGGTCCTCGGGCCAAGACCAAGGAAAACCGAATAAAAAAGAACCGACCCGATGATAACAGTAGTTGATAATTTTTTGTTGCTTGTTCTTATATGTAAGCATGCCAGAATTGACCTTTTGTATGACAGTATTGACTTTTTGTAAGGACGGTCATTCCAATTAAATTGACCCACATAAAACAACTAAAATGGACAAACATCATATCATTATGCTTTTCTTTTTTAAACTGTTTTCGATCAACACTTGCTTTAATCAATTTATTATTCAGGTACTTATTCTACTAAAGTTCTAATTTAGAATTGTTAACCAAGTACATGTTTTTTCTAAACGATCAATACACACCTCCACTTTGATTGCTATCTATACAATAGAAATTACAAAAAGCTATAATATTATCACCAATTCCATCAACAATACACATCAAAGCATTTTGGGGCAAATTAGCTTAAGAAATCTGAAACAAGGTTATACTCTATAAGCAAAATGAATATGTTTGAAACCAACATAATAACACACAGCAAGCATCAAGAAACACACATCATCATTGTGAAACCCACATAAAAACTAAACAATTCCAACTAACAAACTATAAACCAACTAACATGTGAAGGATTTACGGATTACATCCCTTATTTCACGAATTCTAGCCACGGATTAATGGATTACAGCCCTGGTTCATGAAGATCAAAGTCGGGTCGGGTTTATTATTTGGAACCGAGAGGGCCATCGGGTTTTGGACCGATGACGGAACCTAGTTCTAGGGTTTGAGTTCGGTTCTATGTTTTTATACACCTCGGTTCTCGGGTCGGGTTACTCTTGGGTCGGGTCGGTTTTTGCTTTTGCTCACCCCTAGGTTATGGTATGATGTATGACACGAGGGCTTACTAGATCCTGAACTGTAATGTCTCATGTTCACATAATAGTCATGAATTGTAACTGAAAACTGTACGCATGTTTTTCCCCCGGAAAAATGTAAAAACTGTAAAAAGGGGCCGTGAATACTCACTTGGTGTCTAGATGCTAGACTGAACTGAATCTGGCACTGTGTGTCTGGTCTGGGATGCCCTAAGTTCATTTAAAGGCAACCTTAAGTCTATGTTTGACCCTAATTACCATGCAACTGTTCACCCGACTGCAACACCTATGGACTAGGGGCTTCTGTACCACTATCCACATGTGTCACACACTGTATGTGTCAGAAATGTTTGTTTTGTTGTTAATGTGATCATGTTTAGTCTATTTTTGGGTAAGACAAATGCCTTGACTTACTAAATGTTACCGAGTGTTACTTATGGCTCAGTTATGTAAGTCTAGGGTGGGATATGGACGTATCTTTCGACAGTTTTGTATAAAAATGACATTTTTGGGTATTTTGTCCTTGAATATACCCACATGTTAGTGTTTATCATAGATTCTTGAGAAAACTCTTGTGTTAAGCTTGTTAACACATGTTTTTAGTGTCTCTAACATATGTTTACAAAGTAAGCTTTAGTATAAGTTACAAAACTAAACAAGTTTGGCTTAGCTTGGGCCGGCCTCGACCCCATACTCTCACGCATACATTCATATGTATGTGTGGGGGTACGTAGATGTCCATATATGAGTTCCAATGTGTATGTAATCGTATATATGTGGGTGATTATGTATAAGCTATAGTATTGAACCTTTAACATAAAACTTAAGTAGTTAAGTTAATCTTGAAAAACTCATTGTTAATGGAGTGTGCGAGTGTGTGCATGTCTCGGGTGAGCACTAAATGAAGCCGAATGGTGCATAGATAGAGATAAAGGTTCGGATGTTATACCTTGAGTGTATAGCCGAGATTATAAGAGAATAATAAGCTAACTCCTCACAAGAAAGCTCCTAGGTGCTAGATAAAGACTTGGAACTCCTAAGTGGTGGTGTTAATCGATCGACCCTAGCCCTTTGGGTGTTCTTGTCTTCGGCCGAATGGTTACAAGGGGGAAAGAGGTAGTTTTCAATTGTTAGTGCAAGTTATGGTGTTGTGGTGTGATCACAATGACTTCTATGGATCCCTTTATATAGCCGAAGGTGGGAGGTGATCAAGAGCTCATTGGTGAACAATTTTAGAAGGTTAATAACTTGCTTTCATGGAGTGCTAAGATGAGAGGGCTTGCTAGAGTAATTAGTTGACCTTGGAGTCTTGTTTGGTTGTGTAGGGGTGGGTTGCGGCCGTTGTATGCATGGGGAAGGGGCATTTTATTTATGGCAAGGTTGACAAGGAAATCATATTCATGTGTTTTATGTTGTGCCATTCTAGTGTAAGAAGTTGACCTTGTAACATGTGTGGTTTGTCTTGGGAAGGATCTAGCCGAAAATTTGGATGAATGTGGATAATTATGGAGGGTCAAATGTTATGGGAATTGTTGGTGGGAAAAGCTTGTTCCATGTTGGTGTTTAGCATAGGTTTAAGTGTTTCTAGATAAGCATTGTGACTAGGAAATTAGAAGGTATGTGTGTGTGTGTATGCGATCGTGTATATGTGTGTGTGAGTGGTATTTGTCACTTCCTCACCCTATGGTTATGTATCTATGTGGCCGCATATATATATATGTGTGTGTGTGTGTGTGTGTATGTAAAGGTGTGAGTGTGTCCTATATGGTTTAGATAATGTCCAAAACATGGCACACTTCCCTTGCCTTGGGAATGTGTGAGCCGAAACACACATGGGGGAAGGAACAAGGTATTCTTGGCAAGTCAACTTGTGTAAGGTTGGTTGACTAAGGTGGTCTATGATCCCATTTTGGTAAATGTCTTGGATTTGGTGGGATTGTGTTGTGATATGTACATGCATATGTGTAGATAGGGTCGTATATATGTATGTATATGTGATAGTGTATTTGTTTGATTCACATACTCATAGAAGTCTATATGGATCAAATTTTGAGGTTACATGTGGACATATTGTTCGTGTTTTTACTAGTTCCCTAGAATACACGTTGGTAACCTCTATGTTCATAAACATTGTTTGTTTTTGTTCTTGTCGGGGCAACAATATGAAAACGTATGTTCAATTGCATGGATGTCTCACTGTTAGGGTTTTGCATGGATTTTCTATAGTCTAGCATGAAATATTTGACTAACTGAGGCCTTGGACTAACTAGTGTGTCTACTGTTAGATTGTACGTCTCGGGATTGACTCGTTGGAACCCTGTATAGCCCAACTATGATGTAAATGATAACATGTAATGTTATGCACACTGTATACATGTAACTAGTGTACGGATATGACCTGTGATTTCAACGGGTGTCACACTCGGTGAAGAAGGCTTGGATTTCGAGGGATAAGAATATTGATGTGGAGGAGTTTCCGGCAATGACGATTGTGTATGGTGGCACATCGGGTTCTAAGAAGACGCTATAGATTCAGGATGGGGTTGCAATGTATCCTCTTCATTGCATTGGTAGGGCAGTGATTGGGGTGTCCGATTCTATTGCTAGACTCCATACTATGAATAAGATGTTCGCTCGTGGTGGGTTTAATGATGCAGCTGTATCGAATCTTGGTGGGTTAACAGTTCTCATTACGTTTCGGGACACGATGGAGATGAATGATTTCATTGATTCAAAGGAGGATGAGTGGAAGGACTCGTTGGTAGCCGTTTCACCATGGACGGGTCAGGACATTCCGTTCGAGCGTATAGCGATTTTAATGGTTGTTGGCATGCCTGTTTTAGCTCGTGAGAATTTTGTCTTTGATAGGGTTGGGCGCTTGTCCGGGGATGTTGTTTGGCCATCTGATTTATCGTGGATTGGACTGGATAATGCTATTGGGTTTACACACGTTCTTACGATGATTGCTAATAGGATTGATGAGGAGGTAACGGTTTTTTGGAAGAATAGGGCCTACAATGTTTGGGTTGTCGAAGAAAATTCCGCTTGGGTCCCGGAGTTTGAGGCGGTTGTGCTTGATGAAAATGACGATGAGATAGAGGAGGGAGAATTTCGGCATGATGCGTCAAAATCGCCGGTGACGGTAGCTGATGGAATTAATGAGCCAGAAAATCAGGAACCTATTTCTGGTAATGTGCATGGAGTAAATGACTTGTTAAGTATGGATAAGGGTGATAATCCCGCTTCTTTTTCAAAAGTGCTGGGCCAGGCATCGGGTGTAGATATGGGACATAAAAACACGGTGGGCCAATCTGATTCTTTCTCTCCTATTGGGCCGAATGGTGTTGAGTCTTTGGGCCGAATGGTGTTGAGTCTTTGGGCTTTAATATCAATAATAATATTACATGGGGATGGGGGGCCCGTCATGGCGTGTGTGTGTGTGTTTATATATATTTTTTCATAAACTTTATTAACATAATACACACACCTCTTGTATTTTATAAAAACCCCAATATGTTAAATAACTAAGGTAATTTTCACCCATTGGGCTATTAATAATATTCTCCATCTAAAAATATTAAATTTTAGTTAATTTGATTATATTAGGGGATTCCCTACTGTACCGGGTCTCGCATTCGCGTTAAAACTCTAAAACGCGCAATTATTAGATTATAGTGATTTAAAAACTATCAATCATAGTCTTAATTGGTTTTGATAATATTTTCACTCTAAAAACATTATCCCATGCCAAACCAAGCATTACAGGTCAAAAGTAGACTTTTAAAGTTAACCGGGTCGTCACCAATGTCCAATACGGGTAATTTATCGCCTCGCAATACGAAAGTTCCTAAAATGCACCATAAATCTTTTAAATGTTTGGAATTAGCTAAAGCATTTTTAAAGACTCTAATTATCACCAATTAAGTCTAACACGCAATTTTTGATATTATTTAATAATTATTTTACTGTATAGATAGTACCTGAAATTTAACAGTGTCACAAACATCAACACCATCACCACTTCCTACCATCCCTTCTCCACTGACACATACCAGGGACGCTAAATCACATCTTACCAGCACCTATCGCCCGCTACGACCACAGTGCCGTAGCGGGTATGGTTATTTTACCAATTGTCTTAGCATGTTTTTAGTCCTAAAATATATAAAAAAATATATAATAATCTATAATTACTCTAGTAGAGTAATTATATCATCTTTAAAGTAAGCAATTATCCATCCATAGTGGTGGAGTGGTGGAGTGGCTTTTGTTTCACCTATGTGATCAAAGGTTCAATCCCCACTTCCATCATTTATGGTTTGGTATCCGGGTGAAGATCGAATACGCGTGGCGCCGGTTCGAATCTGACGGGCGGCGAGGTTTTACCGAGTTCTATAACATTGTCGTGCCTTCAGGCAGGTGGAACTCGGGTTTCCGCGCATCGGAAGAAGGCGGGGGCTGCTGGAAGTCGAGTAGTCGATTCTTGGGCACGGCGCCCCGTAAGGATGGTTGCCACACAGTTGTTCGCCGATAAAAAAAATTCTACAGCAATTACTTTACTAGAGTAACTATTAATAAAAGGGGAAATGAATTTAAATAGTCCCAACTATAGCCTATTGGAGGATAATACTCCCAACTATCACTTTGGCCATTAGCACTCCAAACTTTCAACTTGTTTACTTTCATCACTCCCAGACTAACAGATTTCGTTAGCCACGTCAGCTTAAAACTAACGTATGTTAGTCTAGGAGTGATGAAAGTAAACAAGTTGAAAGTTTGGAGTGCTAATGGCCAAAGTGATATTTGGAAGTATTATCCACGAATAGGCTATAGTTGGGAGTATTTAAATACATTTTCCCTATTTACAATAAACAAGTTATTAGTTTGATACAACACAAAAAGACTATTCAAAACTTGATGTTCGATATCTCTTGATACTATCTTAAGTCAACAGTCAGCTTAATCCTTCTAACCTGAACGTATATATCACACACGATATAGCTATGCTATGTGTGAGATGACACTTTTATACGGTGGCAAAGTTTGGAGATTGAATCGGGGGACTCATTTCTTTTCGGTCGGTAGGGCTGGAAGATCAAATCGGTGGAGGCCTGACTTAACTTATATAAAAATTACCTACAAAAATCGTAAAATCCCACCATTGTGACAAAAAAGGCGGGGCCGGGCAACCCCGGGCCCTCGCCCCTGCTTTTATAACCCACGAGTGATCTTAATAATTAATGTATTATAAAAAACACATTGTAAGAACGTTAATTCCACATTGTAATCATTCTTTAACCTTTCATCATCGAATCACCACGTTACCTTACCCGTTGTGACTTGTGAGTGTAATAATCACATTGCAGCTTGATTTAATATTGTGTTCATCTACCCACAGTGATACACATTATATTCACTTATCAACAGTGATTCACATTTATGTTCACGTGCCCGCAGTGATACACGTTGTTATTAACCTGTCCATGATGATTCACGTTTATATTCACCTACCCTTGGTAATTAAGAACATGAAGATGATAAAAAGGGTAAAAGTTTATTGAAACTATGTACACATGCTTTTGAATTGGAAACAAAGTGTTCAAAAACCATGACACTAATAGCGCATTCAATTGGAAGAAAAACGGTACATGTTTTGATTTTAAGAGTTTAACGGTTCAGTTTGAAACTTGAAGCCGAATGTGTAATTCCAACCGCGGTTCAAGTATAACTTTCGTGTGTGTATATATATATATATATATATATATATATATATATATATATATATTTTATTTTTATTTTAGAATATATGTACGTTAATTATCTTGAATATTTTGATTTTTTTAGTACAGATGTTTTAAAATATGTAGCAAAAATAGTTCAAACAACGAAACAGGTAAAACCACACCCTTAAAATATCAAACTAGTAAAACCGACCAGTCCAACTAGGATTGGCAATCAAACCCAAACCCTACGGGTATGAGACACCATTTTACAATCGAGTATGAGTTATGATTAACCAAACCCGCCCCATTACCTTCCCTAGGTTCAACAAAGCCTCACAACCATTTGATTTGCTTTTACATCCCCTAAACCGTAGCAAAGTATTCAGCCTAGAATTTTACCAGTACCGTCATAACTTAAGCGAATCATAAAAACCGTCATTATTACAATACTATTAATATGATTCTAGAAAAATAATTACTCCTCAGACATCTTTGTACATGTTCAAATCATTTAGTTTGTATTCATTTTGGCTTTACTCGTTTGACCCGTTACAACATGAATTAAATCAAGACTTCTAGTTAGAATAAAATAAAAACTAAATACCAAACACCAACACGAAAATGGACCATCGTCGTCGGAGAGCCCCTATACCGGAAAATATTCAAAAACGCATTACTAAGATTTTCGTAACTAATTTGCCTGAGGGATGTAGCGGGACAGATCTGGCAACGATAGTTCGGCCGCATGGTCAGATCTTTGATCTTTACATTGCTAGGAAAAGAGACAAGGGAGGAAATCGTTTTGGCTTTGTTTCGATGCTGGATGTTAAAGACAATGCGGAACTGTTGAAGAATCTTCGTGGCACTCGACTAGGTGATTGCAAGCTCTGGTTCAATGTTGCTCGGTTCGTGCTAGAAGATGGAGAGATTAACACCGGTGGGGATAGTTATGTTCCAAAACAGAATGATAGGATGCAGAATAAGGATGATGTAACTCAAACTAGGACGCAAAATGGAGGCTCCGGTACTGGTTCTCGTTCCTTTAGAGACCTGTTAACCGGTAAATCTATTGATATTGATTCTCAGGTTAACGCTTTCTCTACGGTGCATGGTAGAGCGGTTGTTGCTAGAATGGTGGATGTGGATGCTGTGAATAATATTCACGTGATTTTGAAGTCGGTTTGCCCCGGTTATGGCAAGATTCAGTATATGGGTGGTTTGGATGTGTTGGTGACTTTTGAAGACTCGGTTTCGGCGTTGGCTTTTAGAGATGTTGCCATTTCTCTGAAGGAACGTTTCTCGGATATTATTGTTTGGAGAGGACAAAGCTTGAGCTTTGAAAGAGTGGCATGGATCAAGGTACAAGGTATTCCCTTGCACCTCCTTTCCAACCAGGTCATTGATACGATTGGAAGTGTTGTCGGTAAAATCGTTCACAAAGGGAGTATGTCGGAGTCGGATCGGGATTTATCGTATGCTTATGTGGCCATACTAGTCGGAGACGGGAAGAGGATCTCCGAGGAAATCACGTTGAACTGGATGAATCGGAAATTTCGGGTTTCGGTGTCGGAGGAACCGCGTGAATGGGTTCCTGATTTCTTAAACTTTAATGATGAAAAGGATTCGAGCGATTCCGATGATGATGCCATGGAGGATGAAGATGATAATGTGTCGTCGGAGGATGAGGAATGCGACGGCGAGAGGTTGATGAATTCTGCTGACGTCATCGCTGAGAAGGAGGTTCCAATTTTGGAAACTATTGATGGTGCAATAAATGGTAATGATAACTCCCAATCATTGCCATTTAAGGAGCAAGTTTCGGTTGTAGACGATTTTATTCCCGCATCTGACTTTGAATTTGAAAAATCTTGTGGTATTTTACATATCAATCCCTCAACTTCGAAGATTGTCAAGAGAAAAAAATGCAAAAAGGCTGAAGTGGGCCGTACTAGTCAGTTTTACACCAGTAGCAACGAAAGTTTGAAAGCTACTAAGAAGGCCAAAAATGATGAGGATCCTTTTGGGCTCAATGCGCTATTGGGCCTAAATGACAACAACCCACCTTCGAATGATTATGATATTGAAGCAACCCACAATATTTCGGATATTGTTACTAACAGGGATGAACCTTTGGATCTTAATACCCAACCTGCACAGCAGCAAGCAAGTGACGATGACCCTGCTTTGTCTGTCGATGCTCATGCCTTGACCGTTGAAATTGAAGCTACTAAATCGATGGGGGAAAAGTTAGGTGTCAATCTTATTGATCGGGACAGTTTGATTCACCAATCGGTTCTTCAAGAAGGATTACAACCGGGTAAGTTATGATTTTTTTGTCGATGAATATTCGTGGGATTGGGTCTCGGGGCAAACCGGGATGGATTAATAGACTGAAGAAGGAGTATGGGGTCTCTTTTATTGGGCTACAGGAGACGATGTCTTCTGATATTCCTGTGGGTTTAGTTTCGAGCTGTTGGGGAGGGTTGGGTTATGAGTTTGAAGCTGTCAATTCGGAAGGTAATTCGGGGGGATTGTTAAGCATTTGGGATCCAAAAATTTTCGTAAAGGATACGGTTCGGAAGGATCCGCACTTCCTTGTAGTTTCGGGTTTTCTTGCTGATGGGAAGACCCGTATTAATGTTATGAATGTTTACGCTTCGCAAAATAACGTCCAAAAAAGGATCCTTTGGCATAAAATTATTCAAGTGATTCAGTCGGGTGATGGGTGGTGGATTTTATTTGGGGATTTCAACGCTGTTCGGGATGCGGGGGAAAGACAAAACTCGACCTTTGATCCTATTTGTGCCAGAGACTTCAACGATTTTGTGGATGAAGCTGGTCTCAGGGAATTCGATCTTAAAGGATTCAAGTTTACGTACATGGTTAACAGACGGGGAGTTTGTAAAATGAGCAGAATTGATAGGGTCTTTGTTTGTGATAATATCTTTAACAAGTGGTCTAATGCTCATGTTAGAGTTCTTAGCAGAGAGTTTTCGGACCACGCTCCTTTATTGCTTTCCTTACTTGATACTAACTTCGGGCCGAAACCATTTCGATGGTTTGACTCGTGGTTAGAGAGACCGGGCTGTTCTGATGTGGTTAACTCTGTTTTGAGCGGGTGGGTTTCGGTCGGATCGCCAGATTTAAATCTGACTCGTAAACTTAACACGCTTAAACACAAGCTTTCGTTTTGGATTAAAGATAGCAGGTCAAAAGAGCTTGAAGTTGAGTCGAATCTTAAGCGAGAAAAGGAGGATTTAGAGATTATAATGGAGCAAAAAGAGCTTGAGGAATCCGATTTATGGGTTTGGACGGAGTGTACTAAGTCTCTTCAAGAAATTGATGGGCTGCGATCGAGGGATATAAAACAAAAATCTCGAATTAAGTGGGCTGCCCTTGGTGACGAGAATTCGAGGTTTTTTCATAATATTGTTAAAGGTAGACAAGCCAGAAACGCTATTCCGGGCCTTGAAGTGAGAGGTGAATGGATCTCCAAACCCACTTTGGTTAAAAGAGAAGTTCTACGCTTCTTTAGAGGGCACTTCAAAGAAGAGATGAAGATTCGGCCGAGTTGTTCTTGTACCGGTTTGAACCGGTTAACTGATCAAGACGGGGCTGTTTTGGTCGATTCGTTTTCCAAGCAAGAGATAAGAGAGGCGGTGTTCGAGTGTGGTTCCAATAAGGCTCCCGGGCCTGACGGTTTTAACTTCTGTTTCATTAAAAGGTTTTGGGATGTGTTTGAAGATGATTTTTTTAACATTATGCAGGCTTTTCATGAGACAGGTACGATCAGTTCGGGTTGTGGTGCGGCGTTTATCACCTTGATTCCTAAGGTAAAATCGCCTTTGGGTCTCAAGGATTATAGACCCATTACTTTGATTGGTTTGATTAGTAAGGTTATTTCTAAAGTCCTTACTAATCGGCTCAAGAAAGTTTTGGGAAAGGTGATATCGGATTCTCAATCGGCTTTCATATCTAGTCGGTTTATTCTTGACGGCCCGCTTGTTGTAAATGAAGTCTTGGAATGGTTGAAAAACAGAAAGAAGAAAGCTTTTTTGTTGAAGATAGATTTCGAGAAAGCTTATGACAACGTCAACTGGGAGTTCTTGATTTCTATGCTAAACCAAATGGGTTTCCCGCCTAGATGGTGTACATGGATTAAAGGTCTTCTTGCTTCGAGTACGGCTTCGGTTCTTGTTAATAGGTCGCCTACCTTCCAATTTAAATGCGAAAAAGGCCTTCGCCAAGGTGATCCTATATCCTTGTTCTTGTTCTTGATCGTTATGGAATGTCTCTCTTGGATGTTGGAGAAAGCCAAAGCTATTGGGGATCTTAAAGGCATTAGTATATCTGCGGATGAAGTGGATCTTAGCCATTTATTCTACGCGGATGACGCGCTTATTTTGGGAGAATGGTCGCGTGAAAATCTCCAATGTACGGCTCGGATTCTTAGAGTCTTTTATCTTTGTTCGGGTTTACGCATTAATCTTCATAAATCCAACTTATTTGGGATTGGTACTGAAGATAATGAAGTTGATGACATGATGGAGGTGTTGGGTTGCAAAAGAGGAACCTTCCCGTTCGATTATTTGGGGATCAAGGTTGGTGCGAAAATGTCCAGAATTAATAATTGGAATGGGGTGATTGAGGTAATTAAAAACCGGTTGATCTCATGGAAGACTAGACACTTATCTTTTGGAGGTCGTATAGTTCTTATTAGATCGGTTCTAGAAAACTTGCCTATTTATTACTTATCTTTGTATAAAGCGCCAAAGGCGGTTATCGAAAATATGGAGTCTATAATAAGGCGATTTTTATGGGCGGGGTCTAGTGTCGATAAAAAGATTAATTGGATAGCATGGAACACAATTACATCCCCAAAAAAGCAGGGTGGTTTGGGCTTAACAAAGCTGCAACAAGTCAACGACGCCTTACTCCTTAAGTGGACATGGCGTTTCAAAAACGAGACTCGTAGTTTGTGGAAACGGGTTGTCCTGGGCTGCCATGGGTCGAGTAGAACCTGGACTTCTTTGTCGTGTTCTCCATCGGCGAATGGTTGCTGGAAGCATATTGTAAAGGTTGGTGAAAAACGAGTTGGAAATGACACGCTGCTGAACAGTTATTTCGTGGCTGCTGTTGGGAACGGGTCTTCGATAAGCTTCTGGGCAGATTCCTGGCTGCACAATATTCCTCTTCGTTTTGTTTATCCGAATCTGTTTAGGATTGAAAGATTTAAATGGGCAACCGTTGCGGACAGGATTCGTGTAGTCGATGGGGTGAAAACTCTGATTTGGGATTGGCGTAGAGCTCCCTCTAAAGCGGATCAGGTTGCAGAACTACTCTCTTTGCTGTCGGATATTTATGATTACGAGTGGAAAGGAGGCTGCGATAGTTGGAAGTGGATAGCTGCGGCTGATGGGATTTTTTCCGTGAAAAGAGCAAAACAGTTGATGCAATCTTTCAACCCACAGCCGCAAACCTGGAAAATGAAGTGGAAGGGTTGGACGCCACTGAAATGCAAAGTTATGGTTTGGCGGGCTGCTATTAACCGTCTCCCAACGAAAGACGCGCTGATGGCTCGTGGAGTTCCTATACAGAATGGCTCGTGCGTTTTCTGCAGCTCTGTTTTAGAGTCGTCTATCCATTTGTTCACTGGATGCTGTTTTGCAACGGTGCTTTGGTCGCGGATTGCTTCTTGGTGTCGCCTTCCTCCTATTTACGCCTTTGAAGTTACAGACCTGGTGGATTTGGCAGATTACCAAGGTGTTACGTCCAATGGAAAATATATCTTGCGGGGTATTTTCATTACTTCTATTTGGGCGCTTTGGAATGAAAGGAACAATAGACTATTCAATGATAAAAAAAGAAGGGCCGTGGAACTTTTGGAACATATAAAGTCGACGTCTTTTTTCTGGATTCGTAATAGGTCCAAATTTAAAGACTTAGATTGGATCGCTTGGTGTAACTTTCCATTGTCCTATATGTAATCGTCTGGTTGCCCGGGAGTCCTTGCTTTGAGGCCCGTTCAGTGCGTTTTTGAATGAAATTTAACTTTCAAAAAAAAAAAAAAAAAAAAAAAAAAAAAAAAAAAAAACACCAACACGAAAACAAACATTTCAAAACAAGATATCTTACTTTCACCTTGTGAATCTGACATAATAACAGGAATTCTTTGACTTCACATTATCATTCCCAAAATCTAGACCCCCTCCATTCATAGAGCCGAACCCACCCATAATAAACGGCGAGCATAATCATATAAATATATCATACTAGATATATCTTCCTTTCTTTCTTTCTAACTTACTATTCTTTCCATATATGGCCTATAACTCTTAGTTTAAGTTCTTTCCTGTTTCCACCTGAAAAGAACAAAGCTAGCTTCCTGGGAATCACTAACCCGTCTTGACTGTCACGAATCTTCTGGTGACTGTCGCGGATACTCCTTGGGACCCCTTGCCATGTCAATTTACGTCCGTACCCTCCGACTTCTAGTGTATAGCTGAAATTCTTGGCCTCTGTGTCTTCACCCATGAACCGTAAGAATGCTATGTAGACTGGAGCCGTTCCCATTTGACACGCTTCAAAGTGCAAACAGAACTGTCTTCCGTAACAATTGAATACCTACACATTGAACGAAACAAAAAGTCAACGGTTGACTTTTGAGGGTTAAGCTTATTTCTTTTTTACCGAAAATAAATGAATAACTTTGTTTAACTATAGAGTGATGGTTCAGGCTTCAAAGTGCAAACAGAATTGTCTTCTATATCAATTCATAACCTACCCGTTAATCGAAATGAGCATAAAGTCAACAGTTGACTTTTGAGAGGTAAATGTATGGTCTTGAAATTGACAATAATCGGTTTCTGTGTAGATAAATGAATTAACTGCGCTTAATTATAGAATATGGATCCAGAATATAACCATTTTAAGATTATTATTTTAATAGTAGCGCAATTACATCGAAATAGATGGTAAGCGAGCAACAAGCTGCGTCGCTAGCCCTTTCTGAATAGCAAGTCTTTTAAAAACTACATTCATAGATCTAGGGGGCATAACATGTCCATGCATGCCACATTCGACTCGACTAAGTAGCTCAATAGCTTTGGGCGCAAGAAAACCAAAAATAATGTATTATTTGTAAAACTAAGTAGCTCAACAGTAGTGTTATTGTACTGTAATTAGTAATCATAACTAATGCATTATTTACTTATAAAACCATAGTTATCAAAGGCGCTTAGGCTCCGCCTGTGGCCTAGGCGAAAAGCGCAAAAAAAGCGCGGGCCTTATAAAAAAAACGCAAATAAAAAATCACCAAATCATTATAAATAATAATCCTCTTATAAAATAATATAAATATAAACTGACTGATTTAGCCATACCTGCTAAAAGGATAAACACGTCTTTGATAGCTATGTAGTAGACAAAATCAGTTGGTGGTAAATCAATGAGTTGAGGTGTTTATATATTGAGGAATAATTCAATATCTATATGTGTTTTAAAAATCAAAGATATTTACAAAAAAAAAAAAAAAAAAAAAAAAGATTTGATTGAGATTTATATATATCTCTATAAATTGGTAAGTATTGGTCGATTATATTAGTCGGGGGATTAGGTCAGACCGCGGCTTTTTTTTATCTAGGAGGGAAAAGCGAGATCTGGTGGCTTCTAGGAAATTGGTCGCCTACGCGGTCAAGGCGATGGCTTTTGATAACTATGTATAAAACAAAAATAAAAATAGACAAGAAAGTTTTTGTGGGTCACCCAAACTGACCCAAGTTGTCTCAATCCACACTATAAAAGTGACACGTTTAAACTGAACCACATTGAACCGTTACCTAACCTGCCTATCCTATTAAATAGTGCCTGTTGTCCTATGATATATATGTTCTGTTAGCTCTATATATTTACCACTGCAATAATTGGTACCATTCATAGCTCAAGATTTCTGTATCTCATTTGTTAAGTAATTTAGCAATCTCTAATTTGCAAATTCTTAAACATATAAATCTTTAGCGTTTCAAAAGAGTAAATATTTAAACAATGCTCTAATATCTTTAGATTATTGTCATCGGTTCTTATATCTTAATACGAGCATTAACGACCATAACGTTAAACAAGTATAAATAATAAATAAAATACTAAATGTTGATCAACAGATATAACAACTTACAGTTAGCATCCATGTGGCGTTTTCAACTTCATATGGGTTGGATTTGACATATCGATGATTGAATGTGCAGCCATCATGCATATCGACACTATGATCATTACTCAGATGTGCAAGAAGATTTGGAATATCACCTGTGACCGTGCATTCGGATCCAGCATAAGGACAATTGTAAGGGCGAAATCGACAAGTTTGCTCATGTTTTAGTTTGCTATAATAAGGAAAAATATCATGGCAGCCAAGAGATTGGTGTCTGCAAGGAAGCTCAAAAGATTCGGCTACTTTTTCCAAAGCCAAACACCGTATGTTTCCTAACTCAGAATGACACGTCGGGCAACAGTTTTGAACTCTTGATTTGCAGTTTGAGCACAAACGTGTGACCATTTGGGCACTACATGATGAACAAGTTAGCAAACTTGGTAGTTAACAACTTTTGATAAAGACGTGAATAAGCCATCAAATGTAAAGATGATAATCTGAAGGTAAATAATCATCCAAACGTTATATATAGATTAAACAATGAGTTCCATAAACATATTAATTACACTGACTTGTACTTTGTGCATAAATGTTTTATAATATTCGGTCACACGCAAAACCTTACTATTCAAACAAGATTAAAATTACTGAACTAAGCCTGAAAAATTGTACTTATTTTCTAACTATACCATAATACCTTCCTCACTAAATGATACACACACACACACGATGTTACATAAATGACACGTAAAGGTCTAAATTTAATGGGAGGTCTTGTTAAATTCAACTTAAGAACTACCAAATATGAAAACATTGCAAATCTGGTGTGACGTCCGAGAAAAGACATATTTCAACAAAACGATACTTTTATCAAATCTAAGGAAAGTTAAGGAGTGTTTGAATTTCTGTTTTGGGGCTGATTATTGCAACGTGTAGTCACAACTCTCAAGAATCACCTTTTAACACATTTAAATACCATCTCCTATACTCACATCAACACCGACCCAAACAACCCCCCTCAATTATTATATATAAAAACACATAGAATGTGCAACAAACCTGATGAATCGGAGGGTACATTAACTTGGTGCACACGGGGCATTCAAGAAGCTCATACACACCATTGGTTGAAGAACTTGTATGCTTTTCGGTCGCCTTATTTGTAGTTTTTGTAATAATATTTGTTTTACCCCCCTTTTGCATTCCTGAATCATGCCTCAAAAATTTAGGATGAGACTCAACAACTTCTTTGCAAACACCACCTCGCGCCATCAAATATTTATGAACTCTAATCCACACGGTTCGCAGAACTTATAGCATGATGAAAAAGGGAATGTCTTTGCTCTCTTTAAATGTTATCATTGCCAATAACTGTTGCACACAATAAGTAAAGCAAACATTTAGCACTTTTTATGATGTTTTTGGCAGAATTTAGAACACCACTTTGAAAATATGTTATTTTCGGCACAACTTTAAAAGTTCAAATTTAAATAATTGAGATTGGAATGACATAATACACAGAAGCAGAAAAATGATATCCCAACAAGAATAAGGACACAAATATGAAACCAATCAGCATCAAACCATTAATTATTCTACCTTTTTCAAGTGAACTTAAACAGTTATACCAACTCATTGACAATCAAGTCATATACACAATAATCTTTAAGGGGTGATAGCGATGACATAGCAGGCGCCATTTTATGTATAGCGATACACTGGAAGAAGATTGAGCGATACGATATGATATGCTATCAACAACTATGTAGGTTTCAAGTTTAAATCTTGCTTCCGGTACGATTT
Organism: Ambrosia x helenae; assembly: GCA_030844895.1. Lineage (NCBI taxonomy): Eukaryota > Viridiplantae > Streptophyta > Magnoliopsida > Asterales > Asteraceae > Ambrosia > Ambrosia x helenae. The sequence continues at coordinate 73,050,955 of CM061224.1, read as the reverse complement.
ACCTGATTCCGTTGGTTAGCGGGTACTGGTGGGGCTCTCATAAAAAACATCACATTCACCAATCAACTACCATAAACAGAAACAAGTAACATAAATGTCCAATTTTTAAAGACAAATTAAAAATCTTGAAAACCCTTTAAAAATCTGATTTTGACAGACATTTATGCAACCTTCAAATAAACCCTAAGCTCACAAATAAAAAAATAAATAAATAAAAGTAAGATGTAGAAATCTGAAAGAAATTTCAAGAATTGGGCTTTTTTGTTTACTGATTACCTACCTGATCAAACAATAAAATTATGAGATTAATCAAATACCCATTAAAATAATCATTGATCAAGAATGTGAAGTAACACAGTGAAGCAACGCTAATTACCCATTTAATAATAATAATAATAATAATAATAATAATAATAATAATAAAACATACAATACCTATTAATGAGCATTTATAATGAATGTTATAGCCATCTGAAATCCCACATTTATAATGTTAAAGAGAATAAAGTTGGTTTTGTTTATAAACATCTAAATTGAAGATAAGTAGAAACAACAATTTAAAATAGAAAAAGAAAAGAAAAGCGTAATAGCATGTAATAGTAATATTAAAAAGAGAAAAGATGTATTTTTGTGGAAAAGGTGAAGAAAAGAGATGAGTACCCAGTTGAGTTGAGTTGAGTTGAGTTGAGTTGAGATTGCAGAGCAGATTGTTGGCAGTAAAGAAGAGAAGAGAAGAGAAGAAGCAAAAAAGATGGAACAAAAACCAAAAAGTAATGCGGAAATAACGCATACATATACAGCACTAGAAATACAGAATTCAGAGGACTCCTCACTTTTTTTATTTTTTTATTTTCTGTCGCCGTCTGTCAAATCTACAGATTTTAGACTAGGAAGGAGCATGGTGGGAATGAATGCTACATCCCCTATTTTTATATCTATAACTTTTTTTTATATCCAAAGTTAATTAACTACTGATTTAGTCCCTAAGCTCTAGTCAAAAATGTTTTTTTAGTACAAATAGTTTTTTTTTCTCATTTGATAAAAACATCCTTAGAACAGATCTGGACATTTAGGGTTAGATGAAAATGAATTAAAATGATTGAAAAAGGTTTAGAATTAAGAACACACCTTGGATTATTGATTAGATGTTGTTGGTAGGTTAGATTATGACAAATAAGAGCAAAAACTCCTTCCTTAGTGATTAAAATCCTTTGAGAGTGTTTAGAGACGGTTAAGGTTTGTGAAATGGTGAAAAATGACAAAGTTTGGTATTTATACTAGTCCACATTCGCCCCTTTCACAGGGTCGAATGTACCTTGTTTGGTCGAATGGAATTCTATTATTTTCACATTCCAGGTTCGCCCCTTTATTAAGGGTCGAACCAAGATTATTTTCCAGGTTCGCCCCCACGCTGTGGTCGAACCTGGACCTATGTTTTTATAGTTTTCCAGTTTGTCGTGTTTAACGCATTTTAACGCATCCTAACACATGAACATGCAACCTTAGTCTATGTTTAACATATTTAAGCATGGATGATTATCTACACATCGTTTAAACACGTCTTTGCATATAATCCACCATATAACAATTAATCTACACATAACACTTAATTAGTTTATGTAATTTCACCAACAACGGGACCCGGTACTAGTGTATTCCCAAAACGACTCCCAATGATCCTCCAGATCATTGAACCCTGGACAATCCTATCCTGACCCGACTCAACTAACCTGGTTAAGTCCGTTTATAAATGTTTCCCTCTAAGGTAGACTTAGGTGTTACTAAAATGTTTAAGCTAAATATGCCGGGTGTCACATCATCCCCACGTTGAAAGAATTTTCGTCCCGAAAATTGCACAAAGCCCAAAAATGAAAGAGACGGAAAGAATGAAATGAAAAGAAAATTTACCGGATGTCACATCATCCCCACTTTGAAAGGAATCTCGACCCGAGATTCATTCAGCTTCAGCAGTAACATGCCTAGATTCGAATGCGCGTTTCGGAAAAAGATGAGGATGTTTAACTTTCATCTGATCCTCCCGTTCCCACGTGAACTCCGGTCCACGATTCGAGTTCTAACGAACTTTGACGATGCGGATTTTACTCCGACGAAGGCTGCGAATCTTGTAGTCGAGAATCTCGACAGGTTCCTCCACAATGCGAAGACGATCATCAACCTTAATCTCTTCCAGTGGTACAATGAGAGATTCATCAGCCAAACACTTCTTTAGGTTAGACACATGGAAGACGTTGTGAACACTACCGAGCTCCGCCGGTAAGTCAAGTCTGTATGCCACCGGTCCAATCCGTTCCAGAATTGCGAACAGTCCGACATAACGAGGGTTCAGCTTGCCACGCTTTCCAAAGCGTATGACGCCCTTCCATGGTGAAACTTTCAGAAGTACCCTGTCCCCAACCTGGAACTCCAAAGGTTTGCGACGCCGATCGGCATAGCTCTTCTGACGATCCCGCGCAGCTTCCAAACGGTTACGAATTTGTACGATTTTCTCCGAAGTTTCGTACACCAGTTCCGGACCAGTGAGCTGGCTCTCGCCCACCTCGGGCCAACAAAGAGGTGATCGACATTTCCGTCCGTAAAGAGCTTCGAACGGAGCTGCCTTGATGCTGGAGTGATAGTTGTTGTTGTAGGAGAACTCCACCAACGGTAGGTGAATCTCCCAACTTTTGCCAAAATCAATAACACATGCCCGAAGCAAGTCTTCCAAGGATTGAATCGTCCGCTCACTTTGTCCATCAGTTTGCGGATGATAAGCCGTACTCATATCCAACTGAGTACCCAAAGCCTTGTGTAGAGCCTTCTAGAAACGCGAAGCAAAACGAGAATCACGATCAGAGATAATAGAAACAGGCACCCCGTGCCGAGCAACCACCTCCTTAAGGTAGAGTCGAGCTAACCGCTCAAGTCCATCAATTTCCTTAATAGGTATGAAACGCGCCGATTTTGTCAACCCGTCGACAATCACCCAAATGATATCATAACCACTTGGTGACCTTGGTAGCTTGGTAACAAAATCCATCGTGATTCGCTCCCACTTCCATTCTGGAACCTCTGGTTGTTGCAGGAGACCAGATGGCCTCTGATACTCCACCTTGACTTTAGCACAAGTCAAGCATTTGCTCACGTATGAAGCTATATCAGCCTTGATGTTTGGCCACCAATAAAGTATCTTCAAGTCCTGATACATCTTATCGGAGCCAGGGTGAATAGAATACCGGGATTTGTGAGCTTCATCCAAGACAAGCTCGCGTAATCCCCCGAACAAGGGAACCCAAACACGTCCCGTGAAATAGTGTAAGCCATCGGTCCTGAGTTCAAGATGCTTGTCAGCACTGTGCATAGTTTCAGCTTTAAGGTTTTCCTCCTTCAAAGCTTCCAATTGTGTAGAAAGGATTCGGTCAGGCAATGAGGAATGAATGGTGAGCTGTAAGGCTCGAACACGACGAGGTTTCACAGACTCCTTCCTGCTCAAGGCGTCCGCCACAACGTTCGCCTTGCCAGGATGGTACTTGATAGCACAGTCATAATCGTTCAGGAGTTCAACCCAACGACGCTGCCGCATGTTTAACACCTTCTGGTCGAAAATATGCTGGAGACTCTTGTGATCGGTGTATACTTCGCATTTGGTACCGTACAAGTAATGTCTCCAGATTTTCAATGCAAAGATCACCGCACCCAATTCCAAGTCATGAGTAGTGTAGTTCTTCTCATGAACTTTGAGTTGACGAGAAGCGTAGGCAATAACCTTCCCGCGTTGCATTATCACATTACCGAGACCACGAATAGAAGCGTCACAGTACACAACGAAATCATCCGTACCCTCAGGTAAAGACAAGATAGGTGCAGAACAAAGTTTAAGCTTCAGCATCTGAAATGCTGATTCCTGTGGTTCACCCCAGTCAAACTTTCGATCTTTCTGGGTAAGAGTGGTGAGGGGTTGAGCGATCTTCAAAAATCCCTTAATGAAACGACGATAGTAACCCGTAAGACCTAGGAATTGCTGCACCTCAGATGGCGTCTTTGGTGCTTCCCAGTCTTTAATAGCTTCGATCTTAGCCGGATCGACATGAATTCCCAGTTCATTAACCACATGCCCTAGGAATTGAACTTCACGTAACCAAAAATCACACTTCGAGAACTTAGCATACAACTGCTCCCGTCTCAAAAGTTCCAAAACCAACCGTAAGTGTTCCTCATGATCCGTCTTGTTCTTAGAATAAACCAGAATATCGTCAATAAACACGATGATGAATTTATCAAGTTAAGGTTTGCAAACGCAGTTCATCAAGTCCATGAACACCGCCGGTGCGTTAGTGAGACCAAAAGGCATGACCAAGAACTCAAAGTGGCCATAACGAGTGCGAAAAGCAGTTTTCTGGATGTCGGCTTTGTCACACCCTCAAAATCCACTTGCGGAGTTTTATCGCGAGGCGCATGACAAACCAGGATCCAAACCAACGATCACAATAAACAAGTCTAAATGAATATAATGCAATTTCAAAACATAGTTTAAAATCCCCGTTTACAGCGGAAGCTTATTCAAAACAGTATCTCAAAAGTAAACCAAATGTTCAACATATGAAAACCATGCGACTCTAACTAGACGCCGTGCAGACGCGTGCGCCCTAGTCCAGTAGTGCTACCTTAGCGACCTGAGAAAACATGTAAAAGTTTACGTCAGCACAAAAATGCTGGTGAGTTTACAGGTTTTGTAATCCAAATACCAAGTCCACCTGTCCATACTATAACAAATCGAAAACCAGTGTACGCTAGCTAGGCGTATGTTTTGTTACTACCACGATTGGAAAACCATTACTAACACGCATACCAGATGTTGTGCCCGAAAAGTAAACCAGTTGTTCCTGTTGTTCCTGTTTGAGACAATATGCACTCGCCCAGCCCTCCAAGCCGACGAGCGGGGTTGGTCACTCCCAATAGCGCTATTCACATTTCCCCGTTGTGCAAACCCGCACATTCATGGTTCCCCCCGGGACTTCCAAAGATCGTGTAGTACACAATAGAAACCCATAGTATGACAGTAGTTACCAAATAATCATTTTAACACATGTTTTCTCCCCCGAAAGTATGAAACCAGTTTAAAAGAGGGGCCGTAAACTCACCTTAAGTTGCGTTACTCCTTAACCCGAGTAAACTCAGCTGCTATGCTAGTCCCGTAAAGCGGCGACCTAACATATGACAGTTACAAGTACTTAGACTAATAACCCGCAGGTTAATTAGTCCCTAGATGTCCAGACCATAACCAAGTTCGTTTGAAAACACCGTGACTGTTTAACTGACCCAAAGTACAAGACTCGACATCCCATTGGTGACCCGAGACTCCCTGTGTTATGTTTACGCTCTCAATCATGCAATCATGCAATCACACTTAACATACGTTAACGCACAACAAGTTATAGCACATAGTTCACGTATCACCGAATTACATCCAAACATATGTTACCAAGTTATTAGATATGTTACGGGGTTCCTAGCATGTTCCTACATGTCAAATCGGGTCTCGGAATGCTAATTTATACTTACAGCAGCAGTACACGCGATTAGGAAAAGTCAACTAGCATTTAGGTTGGTCAACTGGCATTTAGGAAGGCTAATCGCATGTAACTACTAGCATTTAGGGCTGATTGCATGTAACTACTAGCATTTAGGGCTGATTGCATGTAAAAACTAGCATTTAGGGCTGATTGCATGTAAAAACTAGCGATTGGGGCTGATTGCATGTAAAAACTAGCGATTGGGGCCTAATCGCATGAAAGATGGGCGATTGGCCTCCTAATCGCCTCTAACATAGGCGATTAGGGTTGCTAATCGCCTGTAACCTTGCTGTTCCGGTTTTTCGCGCGTTTAACGCTCCAAATCAGATCCAGAACGTGTGTAACCATCCAATATCATCCCAACAACTATTCTAAACATGTTTAAACCAAAATCCTTCGTTTTGCCTCGTATTATCAGTCCTGCATGCAATCACGTATTCCAAACACCATTCACATAGCATGCAACATCACACTAACATGCGTAACTATCACCCTAATAATCAGTTACTCAGATTTTATCATCATAATATCATTATTATTCTGATCTAACATAATAACATGTCATTCATTCATCTTGAATCATAAAAACCCTAGCTTTCTAATCATAAACACCCATAACACATGTATACTAGTTAAAATCCGATTAACAACACTTATTAACGATTTTCAGAAAGCTTTTCCGTTTTAGAACAGGTCTGGACCATTAGGGATTGATTAAAAACGTTTATAAAGATTCATGGATGGAAACCAAACCTTAGATTTGTGAAAGAATGATGGATTAAGCTTGAAACCTTGTGTTTTGATCAAAAATCGCGTTCCAGAGGTTGTGTGTGTGTTGGGGCAGGTTATGGGACGACTAGGGTTTGTATAATGAAGTTTATGAGGTCAAGTATGGTATTTATAGTGGTTTTTAGTCGTCCAGCCCGTAACACGCGATTATGCAGCCCTTACACGCGATTAGGAAGCCTAATCGCATGTAAGTTCATGCAATTGGGGCCTAATCGCATGAACAGTCATGCAATTAGTCCCCTACTCGCCCCTAAGGTCCCCCACTCGCCCCTCCTATAGGCGATTGGGCTATCCTAATCGCCTATAGGGGCCTGTTCCGTGTGTTTTGCGCGTTAAACCCCGTTTTAACATATGTTAACACATATTCACATACCGACAAGTCACATAATGATTGTAAACACATAACACTTGTAAATACACATATTCACACTCGTTCACCAATTCCCGGGACTCGAGACTTGTATGTTCTGTATGCCCTGACGATCCTACAAATCGTCACCGTTTGTACACTTGGTTAAGGACCGACATCTAATGAACCTCTAGACCAACATCCAATGATCTTCTAGACTAAACCGATAGTTCCCGAACCATAACCCGACTTAACTAACCCAGTTAAGTACAATATACGCGTGACTCGCTAAGGTAGACTTTCATCTCGACAACGTTGTTAACCAGAATTTGCCGGGTGTCACAGGCTTCCTGAACGCGCAACTGGTGATAACCAGACCGCAAATCAATCTTCGAGTAGTAACTAGAGCCCTGGAGCTAGTCAAAGAGGTCATCAATGCGAGGGAGTGGGTAACGATTCTTGATGGTCACTTTGTTTAGCTCACGGTAATCAATACACATGCGAAGACTTCCGTCCTTCTTCTTCACAAACAAAATAGGAGCTCCCCACGGGGAAGAACTCGGTCGGATGAAAACCTTTTCTAAGAGTTCCTGTAACTGGCTGGACAACTCTTGCATCTCGGGAGGTGCAAGATGATACGGAGCCCGGGCAATAGGAGCTGCACCCGGAGTAAGATCAATGCCAAACTCAACCTGACGGTGGGGAGGGAGACCAGGTAAATCATCAGGAAACACATCAGGAAAATCACGAACCACCGGAATATCCACGATCTTCTTCTCATCGTCAGTCGAAACATTAACAAGTGCCAGAATGGCCGAACAACCCTTCCGAAGATACTTACGGGCTTTCATGCTAAAAATGATACTCAGCGAAGCACCGCCCTTCTCGCCATGAACCGAAAGAGTCTCTCCATCAGGGAGAGGGATCCGAATAATCTTATCGAAACAAACGATCTCCGCATAATACAACGATAACCATTCCATGCCGACAACGACATCAAAACTACCCAGGGGTACCGGCATAAGGTCGATGGGGAAAGACAAACCCGACAATTCCAAGCGACATTCCCTAAGTGTGTGTGTCGCTTCAATTTTTTTACCATCAGCCAATTCTATTAAGTACTTAGCCTCTAAAGGTGTGGGTACTATATCTAGCAATCGACTAGTGTCCATAGATACAAAACTCTTATCGGCACCAGAATCAAACAAGACAGAAACATAGCGATCATTAAAAAGGAACGTACCGGTAACTGTGTCTGGATCCTGCCTAGCCTCTGCAGATCCAATGACGAAAGCATGCACAGTCCTGCCACCGCCTCCGTTGTTCCCGTTACCGTTCCCACCCCTCCCATTATCGCCCTGCTTCAGCTTAGGACATTCACGCTTGAAGTGTCCCGTGTCACCACAGTTATAGCACCCCTGCTTCCCTGGAGTCCCCTGAGCAGCAGGAGCAGGAGTAGCAACAGGAGTTTGGGTTGAGGCAAGTGATGCCCTACAATCCTTAGCAAGGTGCCCAAACTGATGGCACCGATGACAGCGAGCTCGATCACAATTCCCAGTGTGGTGATAACCACACTTGTTGCACTTGGGATGCTTCCCAATATACCCTCCCGACTTCTGCCCCGAAGAAGACCCAGACGAATCAAACTTCTTCACCGGCTGAGATGGCGCTGGCACGGCACTCTTCCCCACATTATCCCACTTCCTCTTGTTCCCTTCCGAACCCTTCACAGTAGTACCCTTAGGAGGCAAAACACCTTCTGCCACCTTCAGGTTAGTCATCCGATAAGCCGATCGAACAACTTCAGCAAGAGTGGGAAGATTCCCAGCAGCCACTAACCCTGCAATCTCCGGCACTAACCCAGATACGTAGTGCTCAATCCTCCTATACTCGGGTGTGTGCAAATCAGGGCATAACACCGCTAGCTCGTTCCTCCTCACAGTGTACTCCTCAATCTCGGACCCAACCATCTTGTAACTCCAGACTTCATGTTCCAACTTCTGTACCTCCTCCCTCGGACAGTACTCACTCCTCAACAGATGCACAAAATCCACCCAAGGCATAGCAATAGCCTCTCCCAATCCCATGTTCTGGGCAGTAGCATTCCACCACGACAATGCAGGCCCCTCGAATGTCGCAGTAGCATACTTAACCCGGTCCCCAGCGGGACAGTTACACATAACGAACACAGATTCTACCTTCTCCAGCCATCGGAGCAGTCCCACCGCTCCCTCAGTTCCAGCGAAGTTATGGGGCTGACAGTCCCGAAACTTCTTATAAGAGCACTGAGGTGGAGGTGGATTGACAGCGATACCTGAAACACGATACACGAATAAAATACAAAAGAAAGAACATGACACCCAAGAATGAGGTAAAGTCGATAGAATCAACTCACCACCCATGGCATTAATCCCAGCCTGGAAAGTAGCCATAGCCATGTTCACTTGCTGCTGTAACAAGTTATTCAGTTCAGCTTGGGTCATGTTGATGTTACCACGACCACTGCCGCCACCGCCACCACGACGTCCACCACCACGAGCACCAGACATGATCTAACAAATCAAGAAATCGAGGGATTCAGATTCATCTCTAGTGTCAACCACTAGAAATTTTCAAGAGTTAACTTAGGGACAAATTCAGGACTGTATATCTAAACTCAAAGTCCACCGGGATTTTCATGCATTTCAGTTTATTATTTCGTGTGCACCCGAAATGATAAACTGCTCTACATGGTCCTCTAAATGTACCCCTATTTCAGATTCCGGCCACCGAATATCGTCGCCTAGTAACGTGTTAAGATAGGTGCAAGTGTAAGAAAGCATGTGTGTGCTAGAGTCAACAAGTCAGCTTCTCCCTCTTCGATCCCGAAGAAGAAGACAAGAGTAGGTAAGAACCCAAGTAAAAGCGGATGATGTAACACAGAAGTATGATGATGATGTAAGGACACCCCGACAAGGTTAGTACGTATCCCACTAAGAGACTCGAAGTATGTGACCGTCTAGTGTGTGTGACTCGGCTATAGACCAGACTCTACATGCAGTCCTAGTTCACTATAACCATTGGCTCTGATACCAATCTGTCACACCCTCAATTTTCCACTGCGGGGTTTTACCGCGAGGCGCATGACAAACCAGGAATCAAGTCAACGGTCACAATAAACGACACTATATGAAGTACGTAAATCCAAAAACATAGATTTCATAAGCGGAAGCATTTAAAGAATTTAATCTCAACAAAACAGTGTTCCCAAGTATCCAAGACACTTATTACAAAACATGCTACTAATCCTAGACGCCAATGCAGACCCGTGCGCCTAGTCCAACTGGTGCTACCTTAGCGACCTGAGAAAAACATGCCAAAAAGACGTCAACATATATAATGCTGGTGAGTTCACAGGTTTGTTCAATGTGATACCAAAAGTTACCAAAGAGTTACCATGTCCATACTATATCAATGTTACCAAGTACGCTAGCTAGGCGTATGTTTTATTACTACAACGATTGGAAAACCATTACTAGACTGTTACCAATGTTCGGCCCGCGTATGTTCAGCAATGTTACCAATGTTACTAGTTTGAGACAACATGCACCCGCCCGGCCCTCCAAGCCGTCGAGTGGGGTCTGTCAAACCCAATAGATCTATCCACATTTCCCCCGTTGTGCATCCCCGCACATTCATGGTTTTCCCCGGACTTTCAAAGATCGTATAGCAATGCAAAGTTAAAACCATAGTATGACATATGTTACCAAAATAGTTTAACGCATGTTTTCTCCCCCAAAAGTTAAAGCAGTAAAGTGGGGCCGTGAACTCACCTTAAGTTGCGTTCTTTAGTAATAATAGAAAGCCAAGCCCTTGATAATCCCACTATCGGAGATCTATCAAAATGTTCACATAAGTGTTCCGACTAATAACCATAAGGTTATCTAGTCCCCGATTGTCCAGATCGTGACCAAGTATGTTTTAAAACGTGTTTAAGTGTTCAACCGACTCACTAGACCGTCCCGACATCCCGCTGGTGACTCATTACCCTAACTAATCAAGTACACATAGATTACACACAAGGTTCAAGCACAAAACACTTAGTTTGTATCAAAAATCTCATTTTTAAATCAATAGGGTCGAACCAGGAATTTTAATCTACCTTCGCCCTTTTTTAAGCCACATTCGACCGTTTGAAAGCCACTTTCGCCCCTTTTTAACTGATTCGACCAAAACTGTCCAGGTTCGACCCTGGCAGAATACTTTTCCCAAAAACGCTTCAAAAACATCCGAAACATCGCGAAACATCACCAAACATAGCAGTTGATTATGATTAACATATCCCCACAAAACCCCACCAATTTTACCCCAAAACATGTTCATTTTAGCCCTTTCCCAAAATGGCAAAAATTATGAAAACATCACATCATGCATGGATTCTTTACCCAATTTGGAAATTTTTTGAAATTAGCCCATAATCATCTTAATAATGCTCAGTTTGTCATGTGTTTAAACATCTCAAAAAGTTCTATTGATCATACAAGCATGCATCAAGCCCTAGCTTTATTAAAAACCCCCAATTTAGACATGATATTATCAATCAGCTAGTTGTGACCATAAACAATCCTATATTAACATCAATATCAGCCCTAGATCATGCTTCTAGCATTAGTACAGCAGCAAATCATCAAACAACACATAATATCACATAACACATAATTAACATATGTTTATTGATATGAAAACCTATGTTAATGATAGGGTTTTGGTTTAGAAAGATGTTTAAAAGGTTTTTATTGATAAAAACATCCTTAGAACAGATCTGGACATTTAGGGTTAGATGAAAACGAATTAAAATGCTTGAAAAAGGTTTAGAATTAAGAACACACCTTGGATTCTTGATTAGATGTTGTTGGTAGGTTAGATTATGAAAAATAAGAGCAAAAACTCCTTCCTTAGTGATTAAAATCCTTTGAGAGTGTTTAGAGACGGTTAGGGTTTGTGAAATGGTGAAAATGACAAAGTTTGATATTTATACTAGTCCACATTCGCCCCTTTCACCTGGGCGAATGTACCCACATTCGCCCCTTTCACAGGGTCGAATGTACCTTGTTTGGTCGAATGGAATTCTATTATTTTCACATTCCAGGTTTGCCCCTTTATTAAGGGTCGAACCAAGATTATTTTCCAGGTTCGCCCCCATGCTGTGGTCGAACCTGGACCTATGTTTTTCTAGTTTTCCAGTTTGTCGTGTTTAACGCATCCTAACACATGAATATGCAACCTTAGTCTATGTTTAACATATTTAAGCATGGATGATTATCTACACATCGTTTAAACACGTCTTTGCATATAATCCACCATATAACAATTAATCTACACATAACACTTAATTAGTTTATGTAATTTCACCAACAACGGGACCCGGTACTAGTGTATTCCCAAAACGACTCCCAATGATCCTCCTGATCATTGAACCCTGGACAATCCTATCCTGACCTGACTCAACTAACCTGGTTAAGTCTGTTTATAAATGTTTCCCGCTAAGGTAGACTTAGGTGTTACTAAAATGTTTAAGCCAAATATGTCGGGTGTCACAAATTTCAACCTCAATTTTCAAGTACGTTTGGTTCTTCATCTTAATCACAAACTTACGAGTTACGACACACACCTCATGGAATTTCCTTTGTTCGTTTCCTTTAGCGGTTCTAAGACTATAGGGTGTGGAGGAGGCCCATCATCCATGATGGTCCTCCACCTTAGATGCCACATCAGCGTGGGGTAGGAGCATCATCACCATGATGGTTCAAGGGTATGGTTAGGAGCATCCTTCCCTTAAAAAAAGAAAAAAGAAAAAAAACAAGTGACCAATCAATAGGCCCATCATCCCCGGCGTGTAGAAGATGGTCTTGCCGTTGCGGGTAAGGGGGCGGTGTACGTCGGGCCAGCATAGGCTTGTCGTGCCTATGCCGCCTCCACACCAGATCGTCTAAGAGGGATATTTCCCTTGTATAGAGTCTTGAGTAGGTCAGCATGACATATTAAACCTTGCAAGTTTATTTCTTTGATCATTTGCCACAAGGGTTAGTTATTTTGCACTGCCAACCCCATATTCTTTACTTAGAGGGTGTTTGGGATTGAGTTTCAAAACAAGTTATTGACTTATTGGCTTTTTCAAAAAGCCAATAAGTCAATAAGCTGTTTGTGTAACCCAAAAGCACTTTCTGTTTTGACTTTTGGCTTTTGGCTTTTAAGGGTGGAAAAGCTGTTTTTGAAAAGTTAGAAATCCTGGCTTTTGGCTTTTGGCTTTTGGCTTTTGACTTTTGGAAAAAAAAATTACAAATATACCACCAATACAACCAATATTCACAATAAGTTAAGCGAAACACTTAAATAAACAACAATTTATTGACTTTTTTGACGTTTCTCATCTCAAAAGCTAATCCAAACATTTTTTTTAAAACTCCTTTTCAAAAAGTTATAAGCCTTTTGCATCTCCAAATTCAATCCCAAACACCCTCTTAATTGACTTCTTAGTCTAATAACTTAGAACGTGACATGACATCAGCAAAATTCAAATGATAACTTCTCCATTATTATTCAAAGGTATTTTAAAATATCATATGAAAAATAAGGAATGTTTAGTATGTGTCAATACACCACAAGAAAAGAAAGGAACCCTATGTGAATTATGAATGTAACGGATTGTAAATGACTAAGGGGCTGTTTGGTTGATTAAGTGCTGAATTATTAAGAGCAGGGCTGATCTTGAAAATTCAGGTGTCCGGGCCGAGCAGTAAAAATTGTGCCCCGTAGCTTTAGCTTTAGGCCTTAACGAAATAAATAATGTAAACTATTTTTTTAAGCTACGATTAAAGTAATATCAAATTGATTGATCAAATTTTATTTCCTAGTTAAGTTGTAGTCTAATGATAGAGAGAACAAACTCTCTTGGAGGAGGTTAAGAGTTTGAATCCCACAAAGGGTAAAAATATAAATGGGTGAAAGTTCGGCAATTAAAAAAAATTGTTTCAAAACAAAAACAAAAGTTAAAAAAAGTCAAAACCAACTCGTAAAAAGCAAAAACAACTAAGTGTGAGCCCTCTTCATTTAATCTTCTTCATCCTATCTAATTCTACACTCATTAATAAACCTGCAATTTTTTTTCTCAAACCATTTCATTTTCTTCTTTAATTATTAACCTCTCTCAACATATTTACTTTATGTTTTATATAAACTACCCTTCACTTTGATGAATACCTGATTAACAATTTTGGGGCTCAAACATACAATAATCCAGCGAATTAAGAATACCACTGTTAAGAAAACTTGAATTGTCGGAGGGTCAATGTGCCCCAAATGCAATCTACATGACGAGTTTAGTTTAGTTGTTTATATAGATTATATGTTTAAAAAGCAAACTAAATGTTATATAATTGTTTTTTATTATCATAATTTTTAGTGTGTTGATATTACCAATGGTATGATAATTATTACTGACCACTCATTTTTTAAATATAAAAATAAGTCATGCATCGATAAGTTTATATAGATTAGAAGTTTATAAGATAATTTAATGTCATATTTTTTTATTATCATAATTATGAGTGTACCGATATTAACAATACTACAATAATTGTTATTAAACATTTTTTTTTTCATAAACACAACACAAAAAAAAAAAGCTTGTGAATATTCTCAACAAAGTTTCCTATCTTTTGGGGTTTCTTTTTAAAAGTTTAACAACATAAAATATAAAAGTATTTCAAATATTTTTTTATATAATTGATTTAACATTTTTTATCAACAAACATTCCTAATTTAAAGGGGTGAAAAAATCTTATAGTGAATCAAGCGGGAAACAATTTTTAAATTTAAACTCTAAAATGCGCTACTAGAGTTTATCCTATAAATATATAATAATACACACATATTTCATTTGATAAAAAAATAGCCATGGATCTGAATCTAACTTTAAAGGGTGAAGCTTCTAAGGTTAGTTCTTTGTTAGTTTAGGGTTTTCATATTTATATAAAAGTTTATACTATATAAATCTAATATATTAACATGTTTTTTTTATAAACATCAATGCATATATGATTTTATTTTTAACAATTTTGGTGTTGCATGTTTATTTCAATGAGAACCATACTAAATATTTGAACAAACTAATAGTCGTGCACGCGGTCTAATGTTGTATTTTTTAAAGTTTGACTTTTTTTGTATATCTCTTATATTAACATGTTTGTTATGTTATGCGGTATACTGTATGTGTTTTTATTGCATGATGATGGTGATAATAGTGTTGAGGTTATTTGTTATGATGCAATGTTGAGTCCCTACAAGTCTAATCTTCAACGTGAATTTAGCGAGGTGATATTAATATTTGTTTAAATTTTCATTTTTGAGATTATTTTTTAATTTTCACATTACTTGATCATTGTATTATCTATATGTCCGTCCACGAGAAAGAGATTGGATGTGCACTGATCCCATGTAAGTTCCTTATTTCTATCAATTTCAACGTATTATTAATAAAATTTATAGTAAAAGGAAAGAAAATGTATGGATTCGCCTAACAATCTCGTTTTACCTATATTAAAATTTTGGCTATTTTATATTCTTTAAAAGTGCATAGTAAATAAAAAATCATGTTTTAAGAGTCTTGTTTTACTTAATAAATGGGAAGACGTTATTTGTTTAGATGCTTATCATTCATGATGTTTTCCTATTTGTTTATAAGGTAAAACAGGTTGTTGTAGTTAACTGGTTATATTTTTTTTACTAAGGAATTGGTAAATATGATAATTTTTAATGTCTTGAATGGATAATCATAATTTATAAATTAATAAGGGCATATATGATTTTTTTTTATATCTTTTAGAAGGATATTTATTAATTTACTCTTTAATTCCCTTATTTTTAGTTAGTAGTTACCTTTTTTCTCCATCTCCTACAAAATTATAATTCTTTTATTTAATCCTATCGTAACTTTTAAACTATTATGTTTTAAAAATATTCAAAAATATCGTGACTACTTGCTCATTTTTATCGACGTTTCAATGTTTGTCTTAGTCAATATTGACGTGTGGATTGAAATGTACAAGCAAATATTGCCTTAGTGTACAAGTGATCATTGCCTTAGTATACGGATATTAAACACTAATTGAACTTATTTTACCAAATGGACTGATTGTATTTACTTGTGGATCTCATCTAAGCCAAAATAGAGTTCCATATGGATCATAAAGAACACATGGCAGTCTACATGACGAGTTTAGTTTAGTCACTTATATAGATTAGATGTTTAAAAAGCTAACTGAATGTTATATAACTGTTTTTTATTATTATAATTATTAGTGTGTTGATATTAACATTATTTTGATAATTTTTACTTAGCACTCATTTTTTAATCATAAAAACAAGTCATGCATCCATATATTATCTAAAACTCATACTTTATTATACATAAAGAAAAGATATATTATTATATATTAACATTTTAGGTAGATTCGTAGACTTAATGCGCGATTGTATCCAAATAATATATTAAATAGCTATGAACTAAATAAATGTATTGATATAACAAACAAAACATGAAAGAAAGTGGTCATTGAATAAGTAGGAGTAGGAGATAACTTATTCATATGCTAAAGTAATTTCATTTGATTTCAGCAATTGATTGAGCTGTTTTAATTCAATCTTTTTTTAGATAAATCATTTTTATTTATAGTGGTTTAATTAATTTTTTATTTTTATTTAAGTTTCAATCTCATACCATATATTCTAAATAATATAAAATAATATACGTCTTTAACACTATAATTTATTTATTTTTTTCAACATTCTGGTATACATTTAGTTGAAAAAGGTTGTATTAAAAATGTTTTTTTTATCTCAAGCTATAGCGAGTGTCAGTACCATGATGAATCGAACCAATGCCGGTAAATGTATTTTTAAAACCGATTGTGGTAATCGTTTTTCAATAATAGGTTAGCTTTATTCATATGCTAAACTATTTTATTTGGTTTTTAGTTATTGGTTGACTTGCTTTAATTTAATTCATTCCTTTTAAATAGAATGGATTGATCCAAAGACCATATAGCAAAGAATATGAAGGTTGATCAGAAGTTGGAATTATAACCCAATGTCTACACATTACCTCACAGTTTTTGTGTCAGATTAATAGATGTTTTTTTTACAATGATTAAATATTTTCCTTTGTTTTCATCCTCAAAAGATGCTACAATCAAACATTGTGAGATACAAGAATTCCAAGGATCACTCTTGATGGCGAATGGTGGCATGAAATTATGGATGAGATTATTCAGATTTGGAAGAAGTATGACTAAATTGATCTCATCATGATTTAGGTAGTTTACACTAGCACTGAGTTTTGAACTTTTATGTTTAAGACTTATTTTTCTTTATTCATATGTTAGTTTATTGCATCAATGGTTTCTTAAAGTACTTGATAATTTATATGCTAAATCTGTTAGTTACTAGACATGTGTAGCACTCATGACGTATATCCACCACAGTCATGCCACAACAAATATTTTTCGGATAAGAAATGAGCATCACAAGGCAAAGTGTCACTCCCGCCGCATCGCGCGGGTTTCCTACTAGTATTCATTAAAAATAAAAGGATAAATTACATAAGGATGCCACCCTTTTCTAAATAAAAAAATCCGAATCTGCTATACACAAAACCCCGCCCTTGAGGGGTGGAAACGTTGTTGTGCATTACCCGCTGGACCCGAGCCAAAAACTGCATCGCTTCCGGTGCCAAGGAACTGAATGTGTCGGAGGTCAAGGGAACGAAAGCATACTGATTATCCTCACATGCTTTAGCGTGCTTTTCCACTTTATTAAATTCCTCCCAATGGGATGGAAACTTCGGGCAGACTTCAAAAAGTTTTCAAGAATTAGAATTAGAATTTAGAAATGTAATTCAAAAGTGTTTCTTATTTCAAAAGCGTCACAATAGACTATCTTACAAAATCACATGTGGGGGCTAGTAGTAATTATTCAATGTTGGTGATTTTAATGTTATCTAGCTATTTTATGTAATTGGATTTAGTTGGTGATCAAATGATAAATCATAATAGAAAATCAAACAAGTTGGACATACCATGAGAACAGATGACATTTGTTTCAAGTAAACTTAACTCAATATCTTTTTAGTGTTTTTCATTTCTTTATTGTTTATTCCTCTCTAAGATGCATATAGTTGTACTATTATCATTCTTAAAGTATGATTGCTACAACTTTTAACTTTTCCACTTGTTTTGTTTCTAAATTTTATCAGCAATAGCCAATAGAGGTTAATGTCTTTAAACAAGTTCAATATTCTAATAACTAAAGTATTATAATAAATTAATAATTTATAAATAATATATATATAGATGTCATTGTTTTAAAGAAGCAGAAATAGATTGAAGAGGGGATGGACAGTCTCTTGCCCCTTCCACCATATGCAGGTGGACACTTGCTTTGTTTAGCGTTCACCCTCTACATATGTCTGCCAAATCAACCGTTTATTTATTATCAACATTTATTGCAAAATAAAACTTTCATGAATTTCTAGAAGAGTTGCTGACAAGATCATAAATATTTTTTTTTAAATCAAGTTTAGAATTCATACACCCTCTATTTAGGATTCATACGCCCTGACTCAAATTACATACCAATAAGAGACTGTCACATACCTTAAAATATGATTTCACACTCTCAGAATGTAACGTCACAGGGTGTATGAATCCTAAAACCCTTTTTAAATTTTGTTTCTTGAAATATATACCGACCAATTGGAATTTTATTAAGCCTACTCGGGTGGCCACTCGATGACAGCTGTGACTATTACGACCATCGCCCCTATCAAATCGTGACCGTTGTGATGAAGTTAATTCGTGATGGTCATTGCGGAGGAAATGAATGTTGCCAATGGTCATATGACCGTTCGGCTTTAAAAAAATGATTTTTCCCAACTATTATATATATACTTCATTTTCAACCAAATTGATATCAGTAACAATCAAATAAGCTAAACCTCAATTAAACAACAATTACAATTTATAGTTTATTTAAGAAAAAAGTTTATGAAATGTGAAGGATTGTAATGGAGTGTAATGAAATGAGGTAGCACATGAGATTTGTTAGTGGAGTGTGATGAATGTGATGAACTTGAGACAAACTCATGTAGCCTAACATGTAGTGGCGAAGCTTGAGAAATTGGTCTGGGGGTCGGAAATCATCAGTCACGGGACGGGACCTAATTTTTTTTTCTATAGCTATGCTTCGGATTATATGTTCGGGTCGAGTCAAACATTTAAATATCACAGATATCTTATCGACAATCATCACATTGACTGTATGACACGAATAACATCCATCACAGTTTATTTAATAATCACTCTAATACAATTCCTACTTAAAAAAGAATCAAACCGATCAATGCAACCTAACAGCAATAACAAAATTAAGGACAAATGTTACCTAACTAAGGGCGGACGGGGTGGTTCGTGATGGCCACCCCGTGATGGCTATGATACAGCGACCGGCCCTTGTGTTCAATAACGGCCGCAAAGAACTAAAATCGTGATGTACATCACGGCTCTGTTTTTCTTTGTTTCTTTGTTTCTCATTTTCTTATTATTTTAATATCACATTCACATTCAAGAAGGTATACATACTCATTATTATAATATTATATTATTATGTTTTTTACAATATTAACAATATATAAACTTAATTTTTTTTACAACAAGATGTTTTTTTATTTAATGTAATGTTTTTTTTTTAATTTAATGTAATGTTTTTAGATTATTTAAAAAAAAAGTTTAGTGATGAAATGTGATGAAAAGTGAATACCACCTCATGTGTTTAGTGATGGAATGTGATAAAATGTGATAAAATGAGATGACAGAATCTGATTGGGTGTGATAGTGTGACGAATGTGATAGAATGGTGACCACCCATGTGCCCTAAGAGCTAGGGTTCCAATGTGAAGCAGAGAGCATTGTATCTGCTATTTTGGGAACAGTCTTTCTAAAGAGACCAAAGACAATTCTTCTTCAATTGTGAACTTTGATGACTTAATTCTTTAAATGAAGACTTGAAAGTATGAAATTACTAGGGTGAGATCGAGAGCTTTTTTATAGGTTTAGGCTTTTAATTTGGCTTTTTATTTGGGTTTTCTCTAAAGAAAAAAATGGGCTAAATCAAATAATTGGATTTAGAGGTGCACAAATCGGGTTTTTTTTAATACCCAGTTCCGGGTATGGAACCAGTTCCAGGTACGGTCGGGCATTACTTCGATCGGGTATTGGAAGAACCGGTTCCAGTTCCGGTTCCTAGCATAAAAAAACCATACCCGGTATACCGGTTTCGGTTTTTCAATACCCGGTTCCGGTTTTTTCAATACCCGGTTCCGGGTATGGAACCGGTTTCGGATATATCGGGTATTGAAAAAAAACCGTGTACACTAGGTATTGAAAAAACCCGGTATATCGGGTATTGAATTATTTTTATACAATCACGTCGAAGGGTAGTGCGACTTAGATGATTATAACGCGGTTATAGAATTCTTTGAGTATACTTTTTGAGTATTTGGAAAATCTGGTTCTGATTTTTTAATACCCGGTTCCGCCTCAACATCAAAATGCCAAATAGACCCGTCGCTTGACACATACTTTTTGAGTATTCGAAAAACCCGGTGCCGGTATTCGAAAAACCCGGTTCTGGGTACAACCCGGTTCCGAGTATTTAAAAAACCGGGTATAAATCGGGTCCGGTTCTGGGTCCGGTTTTTTACATAGAAATCTATACCCTATGCGTACCCGGCGGGTAGGATCGGGTACGGTTCCGGTTTTTTTTTTCCGGTTCCGGTTTTTTTGTGCACCTCTAATTGGATTGTAACATCTCAAAATGGGCCCAAAAGGGAAAAAACAAAGAATAACAATAAACTCGGTAAAACAACCGATATTTTGGAACCTTGTATCGTCCGATATATCGTTGGTTTTGGTTTATATAATATACCTATTTTTTCCCAAAAAACAGGGGGTCACCGTATATACCTAAAAAATTCTTATACGCATACTATATAATCGGAACTTCTAAGCGCAAATTTTGAAGGGTCAGCCGCCCCTCCCCGCCCCAACCAACCCGTGCCCCTACTAACATGTGTATTTGATAAAAATTAAATAAACATATAAAACCCATCAAAGTTTGATGATCATTTATACATGTTGATTTTTTACTTGTTAAATTAGGTTTTCACCGTTACCTAATAGGACTTTTCAAATAGCTTGTGATTTAAAATTTTTAATGTGTCATGATTTTGAGTCGAATTGAGCTAGTTCGTTTAGATTTTGAATTGAGTTTATGTTGATGCTCTATTTGACTCGTAAATGTATGACTAGGGATGAACATATTACACCGAATACCGAACTGATACCGATCTTGAACCAATCCCATACCGAAGCGAGGGTGTTCGGTATCGGTATCGGTACTCACATTTAGAGGTTTTCGGTTTCGGTATATTTGGTACCGGTATTTTAAGGTAAAATACCGATACCATACCTGTATCGTACCATATTGTATATTTTCGGTATCGGTATTGGAAGTTTTCGGGATCGGTATCGGTTGGTACCGATACCGTCCCGAGCTCATCTCTATATACGACGGTTTGGAATTTTAAACGAGCCGTGTACACCAAACTGATCGTTTAATAGATTTTGTTTTTTACTTTCATTTTCGGAATATATAATTTTATATTTGTACAAATAGTCAATAATCATATTTATAATCTTTACAATTTTAGTACCATCCAAAGATTTAGAAATATAGACGATTATAAAAAAGTGGTCCAAACCACAAACCCTAACAATAAGGCTCGATTAGAAAATTTTCAAATGGGCTAGATTTATACATAAGCATTTCTTCAACCGTCAAACAAAATGATTCAAATGTTTTTTTTTTTTCCTCCAGAGATTCTCATGCGATTCCATTCCAGGTGTTTACAAATTCGAGTTTAGAATCAAAACAGACCCGTCAAACCATATCGGTCAGCAACATTGTACATTACAAGTTCATCCCAGGCATGGCCAAACAGGCGTTCGCCTCCGATGGTGAAGGTCAGGGCCCAGGAAGTTAAGATGGCTGAAAATACCGTCAATCCTATTGCTGATCCTACAACATCTATGAACAAAAAAAAAAAAGACAAGAGTTTAAAATCAATGCATCAAAACCGCTCGATTACCAAAAACCAATCCCTTTCCCTTTTAATCCTTTACCCGCATCAAAATCGAATGTACTATAACCTTAAAAAAAATAACAAATTGTATTTTTGAAGTCGTTAGAAACTTGAATTTAGTAAAAAGTATGGAATCTTAAGAATTGTAGTTGATTATATGAAAGTCGGTTTTCAGGGTGAGTTTGAAATTGGGTTTCACGTCGTGACGTAAATCAAAACAAGTAATTTTTAACCACCTATGATCATAAAAGAGGATCCCCAATAACCAGTTTTGAAAACCCATGAACCCAACTGGTAATGAATAACAAGTTACCAGGCGGATATGGGATTACCAAAAACCTGTCCCATATACGTCGTCGGGTATTATATAACTCATGATTAATAAACTAGTTCTCATCATCAATGCATCTATCAGGTTGTTCAAACTTACAGAAAAACCTCAACACAACAAAAAACCAATGTGAGACACTGAATCTGATGTTAGAAGTTACATAATGCGGATTCAGCTTAACCACCCGCATTTTTTTTTGGTTTTCAAACGTTTCTAGTGCACCTTGTAAACAACTACCAACAGGAGTTTTATTGCAGACTGCTACAAGCTTACTACCTCCATACAAAAATTTCATTCATACATCATACATGTTTCACCAACTGTTCTTTAATGTCAGCCATAAATTGCATAATATTAAGTACAGAATGAACTCTATCTTGTATTGTCATCTGTAAGAAATAGCTATAAAAAAGGTCATATCCTCACTCCATCACCTAGGTTGTAAAAAGTGTAAGAGTTGAAACGCTTCGCCCTCCTAGGTGTGTACGGGAACGGGACAAATACAAGGAAACAGCTTCATGCACATAAAGTGTTGTTCTATGTAAAACCAAATGAGCTTTATGTACAACCAGAAGTTGTGTTTTTCTCATCTCTTTTACATATGTTGCCCTTCATCAAGTAAACCATTCATAATTTTTTCAACCCTTATCCCTTCTGTTACATATCCGCCTCCCACAGTCCCAAATACCCTAATTCAACCAATTTTGACCTAAATGTTCATGAGATGTTGCCTCAAGACCCTGAGGCGATTTCCAATTTGCCTTGCGCCTCACGAACACTTTTTAAAACCAAGCTCGCCACTAACTTGCTACTATATAAGTTTCGAATTCTAGTCTAATACAGTTCACAAACAACATTCGTTATCATTTTTCTTCTTTAAATTGTGCTTAAAGTTTTTATATATGACATCATCACGTTTATTCACATTGATATTTGTTTTCTCAGCTTTGTACTTTTGTTACCCAGCAGGAACACAAAACATCATCCATGCCCGATGTGCTTTAGAAATGCACATTATAACTTTGTGAATGTTTATGCGTTTGAATCACAAGAGATCCTACAATTTAAAGAGTTATCCCTAAATTCCTAGTTCTTTTTACCTTTTATTTTCCCCAAATTCTAGTCTAAATCATCCAGGACCATCATCATACTGGGGACAGACTACAGAGGGTAACATATTCGTGTCCTAATAGATGACCTCTCTAGCATGAGCATCAAACTAAAATTAACTCGTATGAATCTAAACAAATCACAAATAATCTCATAAAAGGACAGGACTACATTATTGTGCCCTTGCATATAACATCTCTAGCATCAAATTACGACTGACTGACTGACTCGTACGAATCTAAACGAATTACAAAGAATCTCATAAAAAAACATGTAGTTTAGTTCATGCGCTTATGTATGCGACCAAACTGCTAGGATCCCTAGTTCTTTTATCTTATTTTCCCAAATATTGACCTAAATTATCCAACATCGTACCGATAGCATAGCCAAACATAATTTCATTTATAAAAAAACCTATAAAATAATTTGAATAAACCTAAACAAAGTCCAAACAATATCATATAACGGACAATCCAATTGAATTCATGAAATTACGCATACAATAATTTGAACATAAAAATGAAAGGGAAATGAACTTACAAGGGCGGATACGGGGGAAAGAGGCGGAGTGACGAAGAACGGGCCAGAAGTAGTAGCAATTGACGGCCCAGAGTAAGGGTAGTAATAAAAAGCCGAAGCCGAAGAACTTACGGGCGTAACCCATTGACTCTTGTTCCGATAGCCCTAATGCTCCGTCTATTGTTGGCCACTCTGCTCGGATAGATTGTGATGTCATCATCGGGTTAGGGTTAGGGTTTATCAGGACGCTAGCTTCCGACGGGATTACTTCATCTGATGATGATGATGATCTCTCCATTCTTCTCTCTCTCTCTCTCTCTCTTGATTTCTGATTTCTCTCCCTAGAATGAGGGTCTCCTATGTTTATGTTTAGACCATCCCCATTCACAACCAACCCAACCCAATCCAACTTTTTAATAAAAAAAACTAATTTCTCTCTCTTCTACCTATACAACCCAACCAACCAAACCTAATTTTTCACTCTCATTAACAATCCAACCTTCACAATATTTTATAAAATAAATAAATGTGATTTATATTTTTTGTTATTTATTAATACATATTATAAATATAAAAAATAGTTAGTTTATGTTTAAAAAATTAACTTATTTAATTTAAAAATATTAAAAAGAAAAAAAAATATATTTATATTCATCAAACATACTTAATTAAATAGATAAACCAAATTACACTCATAGCATGAAATATAACATTACGCTTAAAAATAATACAAACTACATAATTATTCATCATCACCAAACTTTTGCCATATGTGATCAATCAAATCGTTTTTTAATGCGATATGAGCTTCTCTATTGCGAAGTTGTTCCCTATTGGTCATATAACTATATAAGCTTCCAATTCGTTGAGTAGAGTATTGAAAAGGTTGTTCATCATCCTGACTAGAGCTTTTTCGTTGCCGATTTTGAGGCCTATCATCTAGAAATTCGGATGGATCATAATAGTTAAGATATGTTTCTCATTCATAATAGTATTGAGTATTGAGATAATCTTCAGAATCTCCAAGGTTCATACAAAGATTTGGATTCGAAGGATCCATGGTAGAAACTATGAAAGAAAAAAAAAGAAGAGATAATGGTATTGGATATAAAACTATGTTAATATGATACTATATTTATAGAGAAAATAATGAACTTTTTAAATATATATATATATACTAGTTGATTACCCCGGGAGGGTCCCGGGGTTGAAAAATCTAATTTTATGTGATAACTTATTGCAAATGGCTCAAGTTAACTAACCACAAAATCTCTCAATCATTGCATGTTCTGTGACACCCGGCAAATTCCGATTAACAACGTTGTCTAGATTAAAGTCTACCTTAGCGAGTCACGCGTATATTATACTTAGCTGGGTTAGTTGAGTCGTGTTACGGTTCGGGAACTGTTAGTTTAGTATAGAGGATCATTAGATGTTAGTCTAGAGGCTCATTAGATGTCAGTCCTTAACCAAGTGTACAAAGGGTGACGATTCGTAGAATCGTCAGAGCATAGGGAACATACAAGTCTCGAGTCCCGGGAATTGGTGAACGAGTGTGAATGTGTTTGTTTGCAAGTATTATGTGTTTACAATTATTATGTGACTTGTCGGTATGTGAAAGTGTGTTAACATATGTTAAAACGGGGTTTAACGCGCAAAATACGCAGAACCAACCCCTATAGGCGATTAGGGAGGGCTAATCGCCTATAGGGGCGAATAGGACATGTTTGGGGCGAATAGCAAGGCTAATCGCCTATAGGATAGGCGATTAGCAATCCTATTCGCCTGATGCTGCTGCGTAATCGCCTATAACGTGCTGGACGACTAAAAACGCCTATAAATACAATACTTGACCTCCTAAACTTCATTATAACAACCCTAGTCGTCCCACAACTCGTCCCAACACACACACAACCTCTGGAACACGATTTTGGATCAAAACACAAGATTTCAAGCCTATTACATCAATCTATCATAAATCTAAGGTGTGGTTTTCATTCATGCAATCTTTAATAATGTTTTATTGAATCCCTAATGGTCCAGACCTGTTTATAAACGTATGTGTCTTCTGAAATTCGTTAATAATCGTTGTTAATTGGATTATAGCTATTATGCATGTTGTATGTGTGTTTATAATTAAAAGCTAGGGTTTTTGTAATTCAAGAAGGATTGTTAGCATGATATTAAGGTAGTTACAGATTGATGATGATAGCATGTTGATGAAATCTGAGTAATTGTTCATTAGGGTTACGGTTATGCATGTTAATGTGATGTTCATGCTATGTGTATTGTTTTTGGGATACATGGTTGCATGCAGGACTGATAGAACGAGGTTAAACGAAGGATTTTGATTGAAATATGTTTGGTATGGTTGTTTGATTGATATATGATGTTTACACACGTTCTGAATCTGATTTGGAGTGTTAAACGCGCGAAAAACTGGAACACTGGTGATGTGTTGCAAAACACATCTAATTTCCTATGTATTTTGTATATTATTTGGTCAACTTTGTATTCGTTTCGTGTCAGTTTTATTATTTATTTATTTATTTTACTATTATATAGGTGTTGGTGGAAAATGAGCTCAAAACGAAAGAATCTTAATCAAGACACGAATACTTGAGAGTAGGTGTTCATGGACGTTAGAACCTAGACGAGAAACTTTAATCAAGTCAAGAACACCTGATACGAGATCATGGAGCACCGAATAATAATAATAATAATAATAATTATAATAATAATAATACGTAACTAAAAAAAAAAAGAAAAAAAGAAAGCACAAGGGCTCGAGGCCCAAGTGGCTTTTAAAAACAAAAAGCCTACGTGAAGTATTGCAGAGAGGACAAAGGGAGGTGATTAATATTGTTCTTCGACGGCAGCAAAAAAAAAGGAAGAATCGCACATACAGACCGGTCAAGAACGGTGACGAACGGAAGGGCACGGAAGGAGAAAAGGCCACGGGCACGTTAAAGATCAATAGCCAACGAGCCTTGGGTTAGGTTTAGTTTTCGTTTATTATTTTTATAGACATGGTAAAAACTATTTTTATTTATTTTGTGATGTTTATAAAGATTATGAGCTAAACCTTTTGTTGGTGGCTTGGGATGATGAACTAGAGTTTGTTTTTAAGTAAAGACTTATGTTTTCCGTTTTGGATGTGTTGGGTTACATGATTTAATTTTTATGTTTGATTTTGAATATTTGTGTACTGGCGCTTTTTGATTTGATTACTTGTTTGTTGGTTTTGATGTTCTAGGCACATAGGAATATCCCCTAGATCTAGAAATCATTCTAGTTTGATTAACTTTTGTTGTCGAGCTAGTTCTTGCAGTTAGGAATAGCGCAAGTTTAACAGGTTTTTAAAATCAATTAGTTAAGGTGTGCAATCCCTTCCCGAAGGTTAGGAATATAATTCGGGATTGCTAGGTTGACTAACTAGGCATTGTTTGGTGGTTTGGTTATCGCTAGGGCGAGGCCGGTTACTTATTCGTGTTTAGAGTTTTCCTAGGATTTCATTCGTATTAGTTAAGTCTGCTTCACAGTTTGGGAGTTTTCGATCCAAGAGTGGTTGATTAAAGGATTACTGTGGGATTTGGTTTCGCTGGGGCGATCCACTTTCATTTTAGCATCTCAACACTTGTCCCGCCTTGAGTCCAGTTGACTATCCTTGACAGGAGGTTTGTTAGATGAGAACAGGATCTCCAACCGGATTACATAGGTCAGCTTTTATAACCAGAGTCTAGGGATTCTACCCAGGTTACCAGCCTCCTTCCTACCTAATTTCTCTAGTTCCTTAAGTTCCCATTAGTTGTCAAGTTAAGTTAAGTTTAATCTATTTTAATTAAGTTTGTAATTAATAGTTTAAATACCCACATTTAAGTATATATTTATTAGACTAGTATTTCGGTATAGGTTGTGATCTAGAGTTGCATTCGCGTCTTTGGGTTCGATACTCGGTCTTATCTGTTTACTGCTTTGCGACCGGTACACTTGCCGTGCGTGTGTAGTTTTTAGGTGAGTCGTTTTAATTAAAGCTTGTGTTATTTTATATATATACATTTACACACATCAAGTTTTTGGCGCCGTTGCCGGGACTTTTAATTGGCACTTTTTGATTTTACTTGCTTTGTTTTGCTTGTTTACTGCTTGCTGGATTTACCTTCGATTATCTGTGCTACTTGTGCTTTTAGTCTTAGGTTATTTGCTATCCATTAGTAACTCCAGCGTGGTTTGCACTTTCAGTGTATGCCACATACTTGTTCACAGGGATCACCACAACTCACTAATTCTAAACCACCCACTCACTTTCCACTCACCCCCATTCCACTTCCTACCTTCGATATGGCTGATGCGAACGTCAGACGTACTGTGCACTCTCGTGATACTGAGGGCTATACTGGGATTCGTTCTCCCATCACTCGTCCTACCATTGCTGATGCCAACAATTGGCAAATCCCATCCCATGTCTTGACCACTATCATTAATGTCACTCAATTCCATGGTCTTGATGAAGAGGATGCTCATGGACATCTGTCCCGATTTGTGCGTATCTGTGACACTTTCAATCTTCCCCACATCACTAAGGAAGCCATTTATCTGCGTCTGTTCCCATTTACTTTGTCTGGTCGTGCCGCCACTTGGTATGACACTCTGCCTAATAGTTCCATTGCTACTTGGGAGGACATGCTTGGAAAATTCCTAAGAAAATATCACCCAGCTTCCAAGGATTCCCGCATTAGGGAGCAGATTCACTCTTTCCGTATGGATCCTGATGAGCCATACTACATGGCTTGGGAGCGTTTCCAGACCCTACTGAGCCGATGCCCTCAGCATGGCCTTTCTGACTGGGCCCTTGTGGAGAAATTCTACAATGGCCTCACTTTTGAGACTCGATTTCGTTTTAATACAGCTGCACAAGGTAATTTCATGGAAAAATGGATATTGATGCAGCTAATGAGTTGTTTGAGAGTTTTGCCTATTCTGAGAGACCACCAAAGCATACTATTGGGAATTCCATTCCCATGACTAGTAACACCTGTCCTACTACCCGAGGTGTTCATCAGATTGCACCTGATACTGGTCTGACTGCGGTGATTGAGAATTTAACTAGGCAAGTGAGAGATCTTCAGATGAAGTTGGATAGGTGTGAAATATGTAGAGGGGGTCATAACACATCTGAGTGTCCAGTTCAAAGTCGAGAACAGGTAGATTCTCTTAATTCTGGGTGGCTTGAACCACCCTATCAAAACTATAGCCCTGATTCAAACTCCAATTGGAGATATCAAAACTCCAACTGGCAAGGTGGTAGCTCTTCTAGATACCAACCTCGTCAGAATCTGTTCCAAGCTCCCAACTCTGGGGGGCCCACTAGTCGTACTGAGTCTGACCTTACCACCATTCTACAGATGCAGTCCCAGATGCTTAGTAACATTCAGTCAAAACTTGATGAGCAGGACACTTTCAGGAAAGGTCAGCAAGCTGCTTTCCAGAACCTAGAGGCCAAAGTAGGAGAATTAGCTAATCAGGTTAGTCAAGGACCTCAGGGAGCCCTTCCTAGTAACACTGTTCCTAATCCTAACTCAAGTACTTCTACATTTAGGCATGCTCAAGTTAAGGCAGTAACTACTAGGAGTGGGTGGAATGTAGTTGGTCCATCACCGGGAGAAGATGAAGAACCGGTTGATGAGGAAATTGAGTTAGAGCCACCATCTGCTAAAGTGCAACCTAGGCTAGTCTCAAAGAGTACAACACAACCGAGTGAGTCGAGTGAGAAGAAGAGAGAAGAGAGTCCAGTTCGTGTCTATAAGCCTAAACCACCATTCCCTGGTCGTCTAGTGCGTGCTGATGATTCTGAGTTGTATGCTAAGTTCGTGGAGATGCTGAAGAAACTCCACGTTAACCTCCCATTCATAGAGGCTCTTTCCAAAATGCCAAAATATGCCAAGTTTCTTAAAGATCTGCTGACTAATAAAAAGAAACTTGAGGAGCTCTCCACCGTTACTCTTTCTGAGGAGTGCTCTTCTGTCGTGCAGAATACGCTTCCTCAGAAAATGACCGATCCAGGAAGTTTCACCATTCCCTGTTTGATCGGCCACCTCACTCCTAGAAATGCGCTAGCCGTCCTAGGTGCTAGCATAAACCTGATGCCCTACTCTCTATTCTTAAAGCTTAATCTTGGGGAGCTAAAACCAACTAGGATGTGTATTCAGCTAGCTGACAAATCTGTGAAAATTCCTAGGGGCATATTGGAGAACTTGTTAGTGAAGGTGGACAAATTTGTGTTCCCAGTCGACTTTGTGGTTCTAGACATGAAAGAGGACGACACTGTGCCGCTCATTTTAGGTCGACCATTCTTGGCAACATCGAGAGCACTAGTCGACATGGGTGAAGGAAAACTGAGGCTACGGGTAGGTGATGAGGAGATTGTGTTTGGAGTTCGGCAGAATTCATATGAGGAGCCGAAAGAGGAGGTTAAATCTATTAATGTGCACCTAGACTATGAACGAGACAAAATCAGAACAAAAGAGGTGCGAGATCCATGAAAACGACCACAGTACGGTGTTGGTTTGGAGGCGGCTTTTGTTTGGTGGACCAGATGGGGAGGCGGTCAAAGTATAGGAGAGGTGATGGATCACACTGCTAGGAATTTAGCTTATCAGGTTGCCAAGGATTGCAAACGGGAGCCACCAGATATATTTTGAAAAGAATAGAGCGTACTTGGGATTTTCCCAAGTTGTACAGTTTTGTAGATTCTTGCTTATTTTATTTTTCTTTTATGTTTTGGTTTGTGTCTAGTGTGGGGATTGTCCGTATTATTAATTGCAGATTTGGAAGGGTCCTGCCTGTACTCAATCTCCATTCAGGCAGGGTCAATCCAATAATATTTTATTTGTAAAAGGACATTCCTAGTTCGTCGGTTTATTTTTATTTCACTTTACATTTTGTCTTTTGAGTTTTTGTTTGCAAGATTTATTGCTTACAACCGCGAATGAAATGCTATACGGTTGCTTTGCACTTGGATGGGACAACTTAAGACACGCTTTGCGAGGATTACACCACAGTATTACCAGGGGAGTCTGTTCCACTTTACTTTTTATTTTTTTTTTCTACTTTATTTTTAGTTCCTTGTCGCTACACATTGAGGACAATGTGCAATTTTAAGTGTGGGGATGAGAACTGCGTTTTAGTATAGTTTGAGTCTTTATTTCAAAAAAAAAAAAAAGAAAAGAAAAGAAAGAAAATGTCCCTGATTTTTTGTGCATTTTATATGGAAAATGATAGTAAAATTGGGATTTTTGGTTTTCAAAATATTATATATATGAGAATATAAATAGATTGAAAGCGTGTTTGCTTAAGATGTGTCGGTAGGCCCAGCTAGCTTTGAAAGGTCCTAGGATTGTTCTTAATATACCTTAATAGATCATGAAAACTTGTGGGTTCTCATCTTAGGAGAAACGGTAGAACTGAAACCGCTGATAGTAATTAAAGGTACCACTGTAGGTTGAAAGCCCATATGTATTATTAATTAAATGGCACACTTGATCCTTTTTATGAGAATAAAATCCGGTGAAAAGTGGCGCCCAAAAAAAAAATCCACATGTCCATCAATTGAGCTTGACCGAAAAAAAAAAAAAAAACTGAAGCCTCTGATCGAAACTCCCTCGAGGTCAAGTTGAAAAAAAAAAATACCAAAGCTCATGCTGTCGCTCTTGGGGATGGTGACTCTGATTGAGACAACCTCTGGGTTAGGTATGAAAAATAAAAAAGTGTCTAAGCTCATAAACTTCATCCATCATAAATTTAATTTCTAATACATTAGGGAGTTTAGTTTGCAGTGGTTGGTAAATCTATATGGTTTAACCTTTGCTTCGAAAGCTTGAGGTGGGATTAGGTGAAGCAGGGTATCTTGAGTGTGAGACCCATAGATTGATTGTAATAATATGAACTTAATTGCTTTACATGATTGGGGCCTAATAAAACGCTCGTTAATTTGGTGTAATTTTTTTCTTTAAAAAATCCCGTATATAAAAAATATAAACGTTTAAAAATTATGGGAGGAAATATGAGAGAAAAAATTTTAAATTTATTTTTAAATTCTTTTTTCCTAAAATAACTCAATTTAATTTAAAAAGGAAACAATTCAAAAACACCAAAAACTCTCCATTATGATGCCACGTGGCACTCTCAAGGGAAGGTTGAGGCCTCCATTGCACGCCACGTCAGCATATACGTTTTCTTTTATATATATACTAGCTGATTACCCCGGGAGGGTCCCGGGGTTGAAAAATCTAATTTTACGTGATAACATATTGCAAATGGCTCAAGTTAACTAACCACAAAATCTCTCAATCGTTGCATGTTCATAGTATTCTAATCAGTAATAACTCATATTCCCTAATCTAAAACCTAATCAGTAATCATCTAAAGAATCACTTATGTAAGCTGCAACTATTAAAACACTCATCACATCTCTCTAATTTCTCACATTCTAATGGCTCTTATAATTCCTAACCTAATCAACTAAACAAACACCTAAGTTGGAAGTTGTAATCATTGCATCTCATTATGCCACGTGGCATAATCAAGAGATGGTTGAGGCCACCATTGAACGCCACGTCAGCAACTATCAATTCTTTCCAGGAGTGTCCCGAGGTTGAAAACTATAACCATTCTAATAATACTAATACTAATAGTAATAATTATTACTCTTGTAATTAAATAAATAAAAAAATAACCTTGCTATAAGGTGACACCATGTGTTGCAGTGTTGCGCGATTCTTTCTCCTAACTTCTCTTGATGAAGTATACCTAGTAAAATTCCAATGATAACATGGCGATTGGGCTGATTTTCAACATCGTAGATAAGAACCTGGTTTAAAAGAAAAAACATGATTAATGAATAACATGAACACTTTGTGTGTTTTTTTCCTGTATGAACGAAACCCCACAAAAAATAGTCGATTTTTCTCCGTTTTTTATATAGGTTTATGGTACTCGTTGGAAAGATAATAAAACGCTCGTTAATTTGGTGTAATTTTTTTCTTTAAAAAATCCCATATATAAAAGATATAAACGTTTAAAAATTATGAGAGGAAACATGAGAGCGAAAATTTTAAATTTATTTTTAAATTCTTTTTTTCCTAAAATAACTCAATTTAATATAGGGTTCTATGTTTATCTTTTTTTCTAATTAACAAAGGAAATAGTTCAAAAACACTAAAATCTTTCAATTATGATGCCACGTGGCACTCTCAAGGGGAGATTGAAGTCTCCATTGCACGCCACTTCATCATATACGTTTTCTTTTATATATATAGATAGATATTAAACAGATAATGTTAGATTTTTTAGATAATAAACTTGATTCAGAAAATCTTTCGAACCAATAAAAACCCGCCAAGTGTTCGACTTTTTAGATAATGGGAAAAATATGAATTATTGTTAATATTATTTTATATTAAAAAATACATTTTTTTTAAACGAACTCTGTTGTGACATCCGTCACCCTCGCCTTTCATCTAATTGACAATAATAACCCTTCAAATATTTCCATTATAGTCCCTGTAAGTTTCGTCGTTTTCAAATTTAATTTTAGAGCGAACGAAAATTTTATCATTTATATTTATGATGGATCGGGTATATGTTTTAATCAAATACGTATCTTGAAACGTCTACGCAATGAATTTTATAAAAAAAATTAGTTTATAAAGTTTTAGAAATTTTTGGTTAAATAATTGGTTAAGTTTTATATACATAAAAAAAACTAACTAAATTATAAATAAAACTAACTTAGTTATACATGAGGGACCAAAACTGCCAAATACCAAAAGTCAAATTCAAACTCAGACCCTCCCTTTTGCACACCCGCTGTTTCCAGCCAGCCCGTTTTCCGACCGGCGACTATGCTCCGGCGACCTCGGTTACGACATTTTAATGTCTTTTATTCGTTTTAAATGTTTTCCATGCATTTCTTCACCTCTCACCTTCAAAACCCCATCATAATATCAAGCATAACACCCTAGTGTAAGGTAAATCGATGATTACGGTCCGGATCCAGTGATGGAGAGCAACCTTCTTGTAAGGATGAAAGTAGGGATAAGAAGTAGGAGGGAGATAGAGAATAGCAAGTAAAAGGAGCAGATACTGGTTATAATCCTATGATTATAGACTAGATTATTTTTCTAATAACCTAATTCCCTATAACCATGGCTCTGATACCAATCTGTAACACCCCAACCGATGGCGGAAACATCGGGATGTCACGTATTGATGATTGTTCAGTAGCTCATGGTGAATAATAAATTTCATTAAATGATTTAAATAAATTACATATAATTTGTTCTACAAGAATTCGTACATCAAAATGAATAATACTATGCACACATCTTCAAGTATTAACTCAAATCTTCAAGCAAGTAGAACCTGAAACATGTTAAAGTTGAAAATATTTTGGGTCAACAAAATGTTGGTGAGAATACATAGGTTTTTGAATATAGTTGATAACAATAGTTTGTACAACAATCACAGTTGTATGATGATAGAGTATGATTCCGACATGTAACAATGCGTCTTTGTACAACCAAACCTTGTGTCGACTGATGACTAACTCGCAAGTTAGTTAAATGTTGTTACTGTTATCGATAATCCCTGAATTTATGCGGGGGATGGGGGTTTGTCAGACCTATAGCGCTATAATCTAAACAGGCGGCTTGATCATTGTTAATGATTGTACTGTGTCTTTTTGTTACAGTCAAATGATAGAATGATGTTGTAATTGAATCACAAGTAAATATGAGTAAATGATAGTATAAAATGTTTAAACATGTTTCACCCCGAAAATAGTGAAAATAGAGTAAAGGGGCTATGTAAACTCACCTTAGCAAAATGTTATATCTGTTGAAAAATTGAATAGTGGTGTTGCCCAAATGTGCCAAGTATTACCCTATACATAAGGTAATAAATATGTCTAAGTCTATCTAGTCTACCAATATATATATATTCTAGGGCCTCAAATTGGGGATAAATGCTCGTTTGATTAATAATAAAAATGTTTGTTAATTGAGGGAAATTTAATAAATAAATAAACAAAAATCTTTTTATAAGATTTGAATTTAAGATGGTCACAATAATGATTTTAAAGTATAAAAATAATTTTTATAAAATTATTTTCTTTAAAATAGAATATTAAATCTATTTATTACAAATTGTCAAAATTTAACTTTAATATTTAAAAATACTAAAATTAAAGAATTATTAGTTTAAAAATTATATTTCTGTTCTAAATAATCAGAAATAATTTATATAAAATTTTGGTGCAAAAAATATTAAAAATTGAATTTATTATGATTAAAACTAACAAAAATTGATTAAAAATATTAAATAAATGATTTTTCAGAAATAAAAATCATTTCAGAAAAGTTTATTGTTATAAAAACTCAGAATAATTTTTGTGGAAATTTATAAAATTGTTTTGATATTTTTGTAGAATTTTATAAATAAAGTAGAATAAACTTAAGTTATTTATTATATATATTAAATAAATAAATTTTTGAAAACTAAAAATTGTAAGTTAAACTTTTTCATTAGATTAACTTAAAATAATTTTTGTAGAATTATTAAAAGAGTTTTAATATTTTAAAATGAATTTATAAAGTATAAGTAATATATATAATTAAAATTGATTGTTTTTAATTGAAACAAAACAAAAAGGAAAAATGTTTGCAACAGCCGGGGATCGAACCCGCGTGGCTCGGTCAGAGGGCACCAGACACAACCACTTGGTCCAGACCAGTGGTTGTGTTTGGTTTCTGTTTATATAAAATAAATAACAGAATTGAAATCGTGTTTATCCCCAAAATATGCAAACGAGCCCTAGATTTGCAATTGATCAAATCACACAACGTTAACCTAATTAACCATAGGGTTAATGTTGTGTATATGCCGATTAATGAAACCCACAACAAAAATCAAACTTACAATTACGTTTCGATACTGGATTGATCGGTCAAGGGCCGAAGTCAAAAACACGATCAAATCAAGAACAGAGGATTTGTTAAGAGAAAATCGGGGATTGAGAAAGAGTGAGTGGCGAGTTGTGAAGGTTCTGAGGGGTTCAATTTATAGTGAGGTGGTCTAGGTGCTCGAATTGGCATAGTTGACCACGAATTGAATGGGTTACGCGTATAACCGTATAATTGGTAAGATTTAAAGGGTAATTGATCGTATGCTGACTTGTAGATGACCGGTAATCATGAAATCATTCCTATCTTGGATCAATTACGCGTCAAAGATTGTTAATTATGGAAGATAACTGTCACAGTTGACTTTCCAAGTCAACTGTGAAGGTCCAAGGTCATGTTAAGTATAATTTAAACTGGAAATGAAACAAGGTGTTTGTGTAGATCAGCTGGTTAAGATGTTGTGTATATTGGGCCGGCTTGGGGCGCGGGTTCGAGTCCCGGCCCAAGCTTTTTATTATTTGACATTTTTCCACAATATATGTATATATATATATATAATTAATATAGTATTAGGGTTCCCAAAATGCCACAAAATAATTAAATGCGAACAATAATACTGGAACTTGACGTTTTTATTAATGATGATACGTAACGTATAAGTATAAATGCGTAATGTTACAGTCTCCCCTACTTTTAGGAACTTCGTCCCGAAGTTAAAAGAAAAACACCAGGTTTACAATTGGTCGACTACCGAAACCTTGATAAAATTTCTCACTACCTTAATGTACCAGTAAATTCATGATTACGTTCCGGACCGTAATTACCAATTTACCTTACATTAGGGTTTTGCGTCCTTTTATGACTCTACCGATTGTTGAGCAGGTTCGCTAGTCCCCACCAGTCGTTGAGCAGGTTGTAGGGCCTCTCCCGACTGTTGGAAAGACATGATGACCTCTACCAATCGTTGAGTAGGTTGTTTGGTAGTCAACTAATTGTTGTACAAGTAAGCAAGTATGATTTAAATATAGATATAGCAATCAGTTCACATTCAAACAAGCATGCACTCAGATGTTATGATAATACTAGAATTTATTACTTGAATTAAAAACGTAAATACATAGAATTAAAAAGCAGACATTATTCAAATGGTGGGGTTTGCTGTTAATTAGCTGGAGGGTCTTGATCTCTGTTTAGTTTAGGGCATCGATTACGGAAGTGATTTGGGTCTCCACATTCATAGCATTGACCATAGTTGTATCGATTAGGATTAGCAGCCTGAGCAGGGTTGGTGGGTTGGTTGGCATTAGGATTTGGGGTCTCACGACACGTGTTGACCAGATGGCCATACTTTCCACAATTGGTACACAAACGACACGCTGAAGCAGTGGGATGATGTCGGTTGCATGTGTTACACAATGGATAGTTTCCTATATAGGGGTTCTTGTTAGAAGCTTGTGTAGTGAGGTTGACATCAGGATCCCTGGCCTTACGCTTCTGGTTCTCAGTAGTTACCGCGGCTACAATACTTGCTTTCTCGCTTTTCCGAACCAAGGTGCCGTTCTTTACGTGATTATCAGTTAGGGTAGCTGCTAGTCGTTTGGCCTCTTCGAGGGTAGCAGGGTTCCTTCCCCATACCGTGTCCTGAATCTGCATGGGTAAACCACCGATATATTTCTCAATGGCCACAGGTAGCGGAGTGACCTTATGGGGCAACAACAGACTGAGCTCAAGGAAGCGGGTATTATAAGCAAGGTTTTCCCCACTATCCTAAGCAAGGGTGTGGAACACGTCCTCTAATTTCTTTCCCTCGTTACGTGGGCAAAATTCATCTTTCATTATCTCCTTGACTTGATCCCAGGTCATAGTAAGTGCAACTTCAGCTCCTTGGGTGCGCTTTTCCTCATTCCACCAAGTGAGTGCTCGTTTGTGGAGAACACTCATGGCGTAACGAACCTTAAAGTTGTCGAGGCATTCACTGTTGATGAAGGTATTCTCAATACCCTCAAACCATTGTAGGAGTCCTGTAGCTCCTTCTTCTCCACTGAATTTTGGGGGATTACAAGAATTAAAGTGCTTAAGGGTACATGCTAGGAGACCATTCCCGTTTCCGTTGTGGTTTCCATTTCCATTACCATTGCCGTTACCGTTCCCGTTGCCATTACCGTTCCCGTTGCCGTTCATCTGGATGACTTGAGCTAGTAGATTAGGAACCAGAGTCGCATTTGCTGCGCCATTTGTTGAGAAATGATCGCAGCCAGTTGGGCATCGACACCATTGTTGTTGTTGTTGTGGTTAGCGCCGTGGTTATGGTTATGGTTGTCGCCACCTTCCTCGTGGTTCCCACCATTGTTATTGCGAGTGCTGCGACGTGGAGGCATGATCTGTAAGAGACACAATGAAATGAATGAGGTTATATAAGGAATGTAATCATTTATTCATTAATTAAAACGAATAAACGAAAACGTTGACTTATCAAAGATTCTAAATTCTAATAACATATGAAGACATGCTTTAGCCTATAAGTGAACACTCATCCCGAGAATTCCCAGGTAGGCATCCGGGTCCCTCGTCTGATTGGGATATATGCGCAATGCCAGCCTAGACAGAAGACTCAGAATACAGGCGTTCATCCTTCCAGATTGCACGTGTTCGTTATTAAAATCTAGAACTTCGACGAGATCTCAAGGTGGTTCAGGTTAAACCTGAGGATTTTGTCTTATTAGTCTAAGAGTGGATCCAGTGATGGAGAGCAACCTTCTTGTAAGGATGAAAGTAGGGATAAGAAGTAGGAGGGAGATAGAGAATAGCAAGTAAAAGGAGCAGATACTGGTTATAATCCTATGGTTATAGACTAGATTATTTTTCTAATAACCTAATTCCCTATAACCATGGCTCTGATACCAATCTGTAACACCCCAACCGATGGCGGAAACATCGGGATGTCACGTATTGATGATTGTTCAGTAGCTCATGGTGAATAATAAATTTCATTAAATGATTTAAATAAATTACATACAATTTGTTCTACAAGAATTCGTACATCAAAATGAATAATACTATGCACACATCTTCAAGTATTAACTCAAATCTTCAAGCAAGTAGAACATGAAACATGTTAAATTGGATTTATTATGATTTAATTATGATTAAAACTAACAAAAATTGATTAAAAATATTAAATAAATGATTTTTCAGAAATAAAAATCATTTCAGAAAAGTTTATTGTCATATAAACTCAGAATATTTTTGTGGAAATTTATAAAATTGTTTTGATATTTTAATAGAATTTTATAAATATAATAGAATAAACTTGATTTATTTATTAAATATATTAAATAAATAAATTTTTGAAAACTAAAAATTGTAAGTTAAACTTTTTCATTAGATTAACTTAAAATAATTTTTGTAGAATTATTAAAAGAGTTTTAGTATTTTAAAACTAATTTTAAAATACTAGTAATTATATATATATATATATATATATATATATATATATATATTAGTTTATTAGTTTTTAAATTAAAACAAACAAAAAGAAAAAAGGTTGCCACAGCCGGGGATCGAACCCGCGTGGCTTGGTCAGAGAGCACCAGACACAACCACTTGGTCCAGACCAGTGGTTGTGTTTGGTTTCACTTTATTTAAAATAAATATCATAATTGAAATCGTGTTTATCCCCAAAAATTGCAAACGAGCCCTAGATTCTGCAATCGAGTAAATCACACAACATTAATGTAACACCCCAACCGATGGCGGAAACATCGAGGTGTCACGTAGTGACGATTGTTCAATAGCACATGGACTAAATTGTAAATATTAATAGCAAATAACTTGCATTGTTCAAAACGAAATACAAAGAGTCTTAATATAAATCTCAAACATAAATAATAAATGTTCAACTTTTATTTAAGCACTAGGTCCAGCCTAAGCGTGAAAAGCATGCAAGATCAAACTTCACCTGAAACATGTACAAAATAATTTGTCAACACATATAATGCATTAGTGAGTATATCCATTTTCGTTCAACCAGTAATTTGCAATTTATGTGCCTTGATGTTTGTAATATGTAAAAGGGTCAAAATCAAGCCTCCCATCGTTCAATAATCGTTCACCCATCGTTCAAGAAAAACCATAACAATGACCAAGGACTTAACTCGTTCACGTAAGTAACCAAGGGATAAAATTCGTAGTACTACTCATTGTTAGGTGCGGTCCAAAGGTTAATGACTTTGACAAATCGTTCATACAATTCACACAAAACATATCAAAGAGCACATTGCGTTGTAAAGAGTATACATAAGTTTAATAATAATAGTACATGAATCACCCCAAAAGAGTAAAACAGTAAAAAGGGGAAAGATATACTCACAGTTTCGCTAAATATAAATTCCGAGAAAGTTCGTCGTAAAGGCTTAAGAATTCCGAGGAACTCAACCTATATATACAACACTAAATGAGGACAATGTCTAAAAAAAAATCTAAGACGACGAATCATCTAAGGCATTTAGGGCTTGCTAGACTCGTATTAGGGAAGATGAAATTACTAGTAATAATTTGAACGACAGTTTTTGAAAAAAATATATATTTACGATTTAATAAATGACTAAAACTCTTATGTTTTTCACATATAGATATAAATCCCATTTTATAGAAAAATAACCTTGAAATAAAGTTAATGATTTATATTTAATTAAACAATTTATTATTATATCTAATTTAAATATAAATAGCATGAATAATACAAGGTATGATCCCAAAATGATATTATTATGAGAAATAATTATTTTATGATGTGGAATACTAAAATAATATTTCCATAATTTCTTTTAATTTATTTGCATTTAAAACATTTTTAATGAATTTAAATGATGTTTTAATGATTAAAATTAGTAAAAATAACAAAAATAATCATTTTATAAGAAATTATATTTTATTACAGTTTATTATTCATAGAAATAAATCTCCAGAAAATTTGAGGTTACAATCTCTTAAAATGAATTTTTAATCATTTAATTATGATTAAAACGATTAAATTCAATAAAAATATAAAATTGAGACATTTTCCGGAAAATAAAAGTGTGGAAATCTTATTTTAGATGTCAAGATGTTATGTCTAAATTTTCATAATTTTTGAAGCAAAAATGGAATTTCTATGATTAATATAAGATTTTTATACATGAATATATAAGTAATTAAAAAAATAATCAAACAAAATAATTGTAAACAAAAAAATGTCCAAAACCGGTTTTTAAGAGACTCGAACCCGGCCCCTTACCCAATCCAACCAACACACCAACCACTAGGCTATCTATGCCTTTTGTTGATATATTTGAACTTGATTTCTATTTATATTATTAACAAAAAGTGTCTTCTTCCCCCATTATCTAGCCCAAGAACCCTAACCCCAACCAAAACTCAATTAACCCGATTTAAGCATGATGGAAGCTCTGTAATAAGGGGGTTTTACCCTACCATGTGCGACTAACATATAACAAGCAAGATTTGACACTTACAACTCGTTTTTAGGACCACGATTGAAGCTTCTTATGATAGCAAAAAAACGCAAAATGAAGAGGTTTCTGGACGATTTTGAATGAAATTTATTGTGGGTTTGGAATGTGTATTGATGCAGCAAATTATTGTGACGATCCTTGTACATTATCGTGGCTTTATAATGGTCCAGCGATGGGTTTTTAATTCGTTTAAAACTTCCGGCGTTACTCTTCTTAACCCGAATTAAACCTCACTAAAAGCTGCGTTTAAGCTCAATTAAAAGTTTGGAATTTACTGGGCCACGAAAGAGAAACATATGGGGGCCATTTAAACGCATTAAATCGCTATAAAACCCGGTTTTAAGGGCTCGCCGGAAAAACAGTCCGGCGGCCGGAACTCCTTTTTTTGGCCGGAAATTGCGAGCAGCAGCAGTGAGATGTTTTTTCTTTTTTTTTAAACTTTCAAGTTTTGACAACTATGGCCCCTCATATTTACTTTAGTTAGTTTTAAGGTTTCCTAGTTAGTTTTCTCTTTATATCAACTAACCAAGTTAACTAATCAAACTTAAAACTTTTATAAACTTGAATTTTTTTTTTTTATAAAATTTATTACAGAGACGTTTCAAGATACGTATTTGATTAAAACCCGTACTCGATCCATATAAATAATAATTTTTTTTATTCGCTCTAAAATTAAATTTAAAAACGACGAAAATTACATGGACTAAAATGGAATTATTTGAAGGGCTATTATTGTAGATTAGATGAAAGTCGAGGGTGACGGATGTCACAATTAACCCAATTAACCATAGGGTTAATGTTGTGTATGTGCCGATTAATGAAACCCACAACAAAAATTAAACTTACAATTACGTTATGATACAGGATTGATTGGTCAAGGGCCGAAGTCAAAAACACGATCAAATCAAGAACAGAGGATTTGTTTAAGAGAAATTGGGGATTGAGGAAGAATGAATGGCGAGTTGAGATGGTCCAGTAGTGTCCAATTTATAGTGTTGTGGTCTAGATCAATGAATTGGAAAGTTTGACTTCGATATGAATGGTTGACGCGATAATAATAAAAAATGGAAATAATTGAATGGTAATTGACGTGTGTATGACTCAATATAGGCCGGAAATCACGTTGCCAATCAATCCAAGCTCAAATTACACGTTAATCGTTTGATTTAAGGCAAGTCGTGTTTCACAGTTGACTTTCTAAGTCAATTGGGAGAGTTTTTGTGCTAGTGTTATATTAATAATGTGCCAGGTTTAAAACAAGTATCATGGCTAGCTCAGCTGGTTTGTGTTTGTGAGTGTAATGAACGGCTTGGGGCGCGGGTTCGAGTCCCGGCCCAAGCACTATTTTTTTAAAACATTTTCCCACAATATATATATATAATTAATATAGTATTAGGGTTCCCAAAATGCCACAAAAATAATTAAATGCGAACAATAATACTGGAACTTGACGTTTTTATTAATGATACGTAACGTACAAGTATAAATGCGTAATGTTACATTAGCCTAGTCTTTAACTAAGCTTACTTTCACGAGTCCTCTCGTGTATATTTCTCTTTATTCTTATATTTTCTTTCAAGATATTTTCGTTATGATTCTTTCGATATTTTGCTTGGATAAGAAGACACTCATATTTCACAAATGAAACGATATCACCGAGTTAGGAGTGGTATCCATACCTTGGTGATTAGTTTCACTCCTCTATATGTTATTTATCTTAGGAATATATCTTTGAGATAGGAGTGACATCCACACCTCAAAGAGTATTTCCTTCAAAAAGAAACTTTACCACTAAGCTGGGAGTGAAATCCTTAACTTAGTGATGGATTTCATTCCACAATAGTTTTTAATTTTGAAATACATCTTTGAGTTAGGAGTGAAATCCACGTCTCAAGGATCTATTTCTGCTTCTCGTTTTTAATCTCGCTAAAGTTTTGGAATTCACTAGTGATGGGGCACGTGCAATCTGGAAGGGTGAGCGCCTGTATCCTGAGTTTTTTTGTCTAGGCATGGCATTTCGCATAAATCCCAATCAGACGAGGGACCCGTATGCCGACCTGGGAACTCTCGGGATGAGCATTCACTTATAGGCTAAAGTACGCCCCCACAAGTCACTAATAACATTTCAATTACTTTAGTTAGTCAAAGTTTCCTATGGAAACAATCTCAATGTTTTATGATATTGATATTTATGTTT
Organism: Ambrosia x helenae; assembly: GCA_030844895.1. NCBI lineage: Eukaryota > Viridiplantae > Streptophyta > Magnoliopsida > Asterales > Asteraceae > Ambrosia > Ambrosia x helenae. The sequence continues at coordinate 73,007,382 of CM061224.1, read as the reverse complement.
TGTTTATCATTTGAAGACTTAATTTAATCACTTGATGTTTCATATGCCATTATTCATTGAACACTTACTTTTGGATTCCTTATCGTCATTATCAAAACTTTTTGTTCGTTATATTATCACATTAAAGCTTACACTATTTCACTTATGCTTTGAGACTTTTACACTATAAAGTATTACTCTTTTTGCGTTAAAACATTTTTACCCACGACTTAAGTTTTAAACTCCGTGTTTAACTTCGACCACGTTATTTTGAAACCACGAACTTTCTTAAATATTGGGAATCTATTCATACGTTGATTTTTTTTTATCATTCACGTCGTTCTAAATCTTGGTCTTTTAAAAACACATTAGACTTACACATACTTTTCATGAAATGGTTTCATCTTGCATTTTATAAACTTGCATTGCATATTTTACAAGTCAAATGTAAACCTTCTTGTTTTCATACAATGGATCCAATATATGTTTCCGGGAGAAATTTGCAACTAATAATAAGCCTTATAACACTTTTCAAACTTGATATCTTGTAAACACATGAAAATGTGTATTTACGAAGATTTTTCAAATGAACCTGTTTGAATCTAAAACACACTTCAATTTCTAAAAAGTTATCCTCATGCATTACTACTTTTCTTTCAACTATATCACAAAGATTGAGCAAACTACGTTTTGATAAACGAAAATCTATCTTATTACACTCGCACTAATTATTAGCAGTTTCTCTCACAACACTAGTTTTGAGCATTAATTTAACTCGTTTACTTTCATTTTGAATGATTTACTCGATTTATATTATATTATTCTTTCAATCGAAATTTTATGCTATACTTATATACTTACTTGAACGCATATTTGGTATGCATATTTTCTTTCCTGTTTTGAGCAAAACCCTGTTATACTTTACAATATTTTGTTCATCATCATGGTCAATGAACATACTAGTTGATAACTCGTATGAGATCTAAGCCAGTGCCCACGTACGACTCATATTAGAGTATTTATTTAATACGAGGGGAATGGTGTAAACCTCAGAGTCTATTAATATGAGTGTTTAAGAGCCAACGATATGAACAAAAGTTACCGGTTAAGGGTGAACCCGAAAGGGAAGAACCTCTAACCATGTCTTATACTTACATGTTATTCACATTACGGTTAAAGGGAAAACCTGGAAGGGAAGGACCTCTAACCATGTCATGATTGAACATTATTCAATACAGTGGTTATTACAGATTGGTTGCACGCATTTATTTCTTGTTAAGGTTATGGAAAAGCATAACACCTTAGTGTAAGGTAAAGCGATGATTACGGTCCGGAACGCAATCATGGATTTACAGGTTGTGACATCCGTCACCCTCGTCTTTCCTCTAATTGACAACAATAGCCCTTCAAATATTTTCATTATAGTCCCTGTAAGTTTAGTCGTTTTTCAAATTTAATGTTAGAAGCAAACTAAAAATTTACCGTTTATATTTATTATGGATCGGATATGAGTTTTAATCAAATGTGTATATGGAAACGTGTTCGTAAAAGCTTCTATAAAAAAAATTCAAGTTTAAAAAAAAAAAGTTTTATAAAAGTTTTAAGTTAACTTGGTTAAGGTTTATAAAGAAAAACTAACTTATTTATACTAAAAACTAACTAGGTTAAACATGGAGGGACCAAACTTGCCAACTACCCAAACCTTTCAAACTCACCTTTCCCACTTTTTGTTTCACCCGATTTTTCCGGCAAGCTCCGGCCGAGCTCCGGCAGCCCATTAACTTCAATCTTAACGAGTTTTTCAAGGAATTAATTAAGCCACTAATCATTTTCGGGCTGTTTCATCATTAATTCGCATGTTATTAACTGGAATTAATCAACTCTTTAACCCATAACTTGAAACCGTCGCCATCAAGAGGTTTACAAGTCTATGCGGTTTCAATTCAATGCAAATACTATTTATTGTATTCTAATCATGTTCAGAAGGTGTTTTCTGTCATAACCTTCACAAATCCATGTACTTTTTACACTTAAATTTTCTGTTTTCGTGTCTTCTTGAGTCACGACCGAAAATCCCAAATCCATCCAGAATTCGTTGTGTAAGTCGTTAATACTGATGCCGTTTTGTTTAGTTGTGTTATTGGATTGAAAACCCCATGATTCCCAAGGTTAGTATTGTCTGATTCGAGCCAATTAAAATTAGGTTTAGGGCTAGGGTTTGATAGTAATTTGGGGAAGAAGATGATGAAGTGACAATATTCGTTAAATTGATTTTTATTTGAGATAATTACACAAATCTGGGTGTGGCCTAGTGGTTTGGTGGGTGTTAATATCTGGAAAGGACCTGGGTTCGAACCCCTTTACCCACGGGTTCCCTTCCTTTTATTTTTTTCTACATTTCTTTATTTTATTTAAATAATTATAATATATAAATTTGAAATATTCATAATAAATTCATTTTTACTCCAAAAATTATAAAAATTTAGGTGTAACATCTTGACACCATAAAGAAAATTACCACACTTTTATTTTCTGGAAAATGTCCTATTTTAATATTTTTATTGAATTAATTTGTTTTAATCATAATTAATTGATTAAAAATCCATTTTTAATGATTTTAATCTCAAACTTTTTTGAGAAATTATTTCTCATCATTATGAACTGACATAAAATTTATTGGTTAAGAAAACACTTATTTTTATTGATTTTCCTATTTTTAATCATTTAAACATGATTTAATCTCATTAAATCAGTTTTAAATATAAATTAGTTTATAAAAATTATGGGAAAATTATTTTTATTTGTTTATATCAGAAAGCATCCATTTTCTATAAAAATAACATTTTTGGATCATGTCTGGTATTATTAGTCTTATTTATGTTTAAATAGACATAATTAAACATTTATTTATTTATCTATCTTATTTAGACATCTATTTTATAAATATTTTTCCTATAAAATATAAATATTCTTATGATTGAAAGTCTTTATTATCATTGTTGGATCGTTGAGTAACTAATAATTATTTATTTCAATATTTATGACGATTGTATTTATTTACAATAATTAGTTAAAGTAATTAACTAAATTATTTTGTCTTAATTATTCAAACATATTTTGAACTAAATATTCAATTGGTAATAATTATATTACTTAAACCACATTTACAAACTTTGACGTAGTAATTTTGATATACAACTTTTATATATTAATTCGATTTATCATAAAAACTCTAATTCCCCAAATCGATTTAGCAAACCCTAATGCCTTAGACCCTGGATACTTTAGACCTTTAGACTTTTCCCTTATTAGTATTCTATTACGTTATAGGTTGAATTCCTCGGAATTCCCATTACTTAGCCCATGACTGCTTAAGTTGGATTTTGATCGCTTCCGCAAACTGTGAGTATATCTTTCCCCTTTTTACCTTTTTACTGTTTTACTATTCTGGGGTGACTCATGTATTTACTATCAAGTTTCTATTTCTTTTACTAAATGCAATTCTCATGTGTGTTTGCTTTATGTTAATTGGTGTGTCTATGACTTGTCAAAATCATTAACCGCTGGGCGGCCTAGCATTTCAATGAATAGTACTATGGTATACCCCCTTGAGACTCTGTTGAGAGAATCTTGGTCATTGTCTTGTTAATTCATTATTCAGTTGGTTAGTCATGTGTTAGTCATTATTCTTAGGTTTGGTTTTGAACGGATATTACTTATTACATAATTGCAAATGGTACCGCACATGAATTGCTAAACACTTTTCTTACTATATTTATTCAAACAGGGTATGCTCACCAATACATTTTGTATTGACCAAATCATTTTCGTACATGTTTCAGGTTCTTTTGAGATTACTTCCAAGCGTTTGGAACTTAGACTTAGATTGAGATTACTGTATCTTAGTTTAGATTGCTAGTCGTAATTGTTGTATTTCATATCAATGTAATAAATTATTTGATCAATGTATTCAAATTTACACTTTAGTCCATGAGCTATTGAACAATCGTCACTACGTGACACCTCGATGTTTCCGCCATCGGTTGGGGTGTTACACAGGTACATGAGGGTGGTGTGTAATTCTATTTAGGCTATTGGTAGACAATCAGTACGGGTCTAAAGTATCGGGAGTGTGGTGGGTTAGCTGCGGTACACCCTATATATAAGCATAAACGATACTACGGGAGCGGACTAGGAGTCTGACCAAGAACCTACCCATTACTTGCTAATTACCTCTTCATTAGATCGTTGATTAATAGCTAGAATTTTCAATAAGAACATTTTACATAAGCTTCAATTAGTTTTGTTGGAGCTTTTCTTGTTGACCACCTCTTCAGAAACCCTTAAACTTTGTATACTCTTACACTCTCTGCCTGTCTTTAATAAAGTTCGGGTAGAAACCTTTCTAAAGTAGGGGAGACTACATTCATCAGTGCCTTTTCCTCACCCGTTACACATTCCCAAAACCTTTCTCATTTAAACTCTTAACTTTCTAACTTCGGGTCAACTGTCAAAGATTTTGGAACTTTTACTTCGGATATTAGACAACTATTCTAAATTTTGTCAAATCATAAAGGATGAAATTATTTAAAAAAAAAAAATCTAGTTGACTTTTACAGCGCCTTTTGTTTCATAGTAGCCTCCACTTGAAAGAATTTTCGAGACGAAATTTTTTAAAGTAGGGGAGACTGTGACATCCGTCACCCTCGCCTTTCATCTAATTGACAATAATAGCCCTTCAAATATTTCCATTATAGTCCCTGTAAGTTTCGTCGTTTTCAAATTTACTTTTAGAGCGAACGAAAATTTTATCATTTATATTTATGATGGATCGGGTATATGTTTTAATCAAATACGTATCTTGAAACGTCTACGCAATGAATTTTATAAAAAAAATTAGTTTATAGAGTTTTAGAAATTTTTGGTTATATAATTGGTTAAGTTTTATATACATAAAAAAACTAACTAAATTATAAATAAAACTAACTTAGTTATACATGAGGGACCAAAACTGCCAAATACCAAAAGTCAAATTCAATCTCAGACCCCTCCCTTTTGCACACCCGCTGTTTCCGGCCAGCCCGTTTTCCGGCCGGCGACTATGCTCCGGCGACCTCGGTTACGACATTTTAATGTCTTTTATTCGTTTTAAATGTTTTCCATGCGTTTCTTCACCTCTCACCTTCAAAACCCCATCATAATATCAAGCATAACACCCTAGTGTAAGGTAAATCGATGATTACGGTCCGGAATGCAATCATGGGTTTACAATATTTATTATTGTATTTATTTACAATAATTAGTTAAAGTAATTAACTAAATTATTTTGTATTAATTGTTTAAACACATGTTGACCTAAATATTTAATTGGTAATAATTATATTACCTAATCCTAATTACAAACTTTAGTATATTATTTTTATTCGACTTATCATAAACTCTAATTCCCCAAATCGACTTAGCAAACCGTAATGCCTTAGACCCTAGATACTTTAGACTTTTAGACATTTCCTTATTATTATTCTATCACATTATAGGTTGAATTCCTCGGAATTCCCATTACTTAGCTCACGACCGCTTAAGTTGGATCGCTTTCGCAATCTGTGAGTATATCTTACCCCTTTTTCATGTTTTTCACTTTTGGGGTGACTCATGTATGCTTATTACTTCACTCACTTAATCATGTTTTATCATTTATTCACAATCACAATTCTTGTATGTGTTTTACTTGTTGATTCGTTGATAGTGTGTACTTATGACCTTAATCATTAACCGCTGGGCGGCCTAGCATAGCAATAAATAGTACTTAATTATTGTTATGTGTGAACGATTATTCATCGCCTACTATGAGCGAATACTATATATATTTGACTCTTGATTCATTAAACAAAGGTTTGATTTTGGGTAGCATTTGTACATAGCTTGAACACTAAATTGTAGACAGTATAACACGTGAATTGCGAAACTCTTTTTCTACTATATGTATTCAAACAGGGTATGCTCACCAATACATTTTTGTATTGACATATATTATTTTTCGTACATGTTTCAGGTTATTTATGAGATGACTTTTAAGCTTTTGGAATTTTTACTTAGATTTTGGATTCATTGTATTTCAGTTTTAGTTGTCACTTTCGAATCATTGTATCTTGTATTTTTTCTTTCAATGTAATAAACTACTTAATCAATATATCAAAATTTACAATTTTAGTCCATGAGCTATTGAACAATCGTCACTACGTGACACCTCGATGTTTCCGCCATCGGTTGGGGTGTTACATCTGTTTTTAGTAAAATTTATACCGCCATGTTCATAAAAAAAAAACTGATCAACACTGTATTTTTATATTTTTTTATAATTGTTAATTAGTAGAAGTTATTAAATAAAAACAAGTTTTATTTATAACTAATTAGGTTGAAGTAAAAAAGAAAAATGATAATAATATTATATCCAATACTATGGTGACACTTGTCCACCAACCATGTTTGCGATCTTGGTTGCTCCGACGACTTGTTCGTGACTTTTCCTCTTATTTTTATTTTTTTTAATTCCCAAATAGTGTCACAACCAAGGTTTGATTGCCAATGGGGATGGTCTTAGTTGTGACCCATAACCACTTATTTGACCCGGTGATTCTTATTGTTTTTTTTTTTTGAAGGTATTGGATTTTAATAATGTAAAGTTTCCACCATTGACCAATAATAATCCCTACTTCAAAAATTCTCAATAATAATCTCAACTTTCGAACATTTGGCCCGTGGTAAACCTTTTTTACCTGAGAACTAACTGGGTTAGTTTTGTGGTGACGTGGCTGCTGACTGGGCACGATGACGTCTACAAGATGCTGATGTGGCAGCTGACTTGGTTTTTTTTTTTTATTAAATCCATCATCATCATCATCAACCTCTTTCAACATATAACAACAACATCATCATCATCATCTTCATCTAATCAACCTGCAACAAAACGAATCGAATCGAATCCAAACTCCCAAACTCCAATCGAATCGAATCCTTCTGCATCCAACAACCTGCAACAAATCGAATCGAATCCCAACTCCCAGCAACCTCCCACCGTAGCTGTCCACGCAGTCTTCTTCCCCCTCCATCTCCACCCTCTTCTAACGAAGGGTAAGTACCCCCATTCCTTACTTATTTTTTTAGTTCTCTGAAACTTTAGAGGTTGTAATTGTCAATTCTGAAATTTGAGTTGTTAGATAAAAATAGACACTTAATGTAGCTACTATAGCAGTTGGGAGTTGGGATTATTATTGGTAATTTTTGAAGTAGGGATTATTATTGGTCAATGGTGGAAACTTTGGATTATTAAAATCCAATACCCCTTTTTTAATTATAACTAGGATTTAAATAGCGCTTGTTGTGGCGCCCTAAAACGAATCATTCTTGATTTGATAAATATGTCAATTTGTACTTTGATTACACAAAAGTTCGACATATTAACTGCGGATGATACCTAAATACGGTACCATGAGTAACTGAAAGAGAAAAACTAACATGAAGTTGTAGTTCAACAAAAAGGATATAAAAATTTACGTCAAAAGTAAACCAACTTAAAACATACAAAAAAGTAAGAACGAAAACATATTATATTTGACCTGATTTATTTTCAGAAAAAACAATTACATAAAAGGTTAGACCAACTTGATTTTATACCGACACATATATAAAAAATTAAAACTTGCCGCTTTTGAAATTCAAGAGGGTAGAAATGATATTTTACAAAGTTTTTTGAAACTTTAGAGGTTGTAATTGTCAATTTTGAAATTTGAGTTGTTAGATAAAAATAGACACTTAATGTAGCTACTATAGCAGTTGGGAGAGGATAACTAAAAACAATACAGTTAAAAATCAAAAGAGAAAACTAAAAGTAAAAAGTGGTGGTACAACCAAAATAATATAAAATTCAACGTCAAAAGTAAACCAACTGAAAAATACATAAAAATAAGTATGAAAACGTATTTTATTTCATATTAGATTTGTAAAAATATAAAAAACATCATTAGATTTAAACCTTTGGGTTATGATGAACCCATACCCTTACTTTCTAACCCCACACACCGATCCAGTTTATCAAAAGGTTGTTCAACGTATACGCAAACCATCTTTGAGATAAAGAACATTTCGGGAATGGTGTCGTATCGATCGAAATTCGGTACTCATTTTGGGTGTTTTTTAATATTGCTACTTTCGGTTCGTACCGTACCACTAATTTTCAAAATAAATATTTCAGGTATCGGTATGTTTTGGAATCTGTCCTAATTTAGGGGGGACGGGGCGTCACCAGAATTGTCCATGGGTACCCACTACCAGCACGGTAACACCGCCGCCACCCACGCTGGTAGTGGTCCCGTGGACTGTTTTGCTGTTTGTATCTACTGTGCTGGTACCAGTTGTTTATTTTATTTTTGAGTTTTATAAATGCAATTTTTTTTTTGTTTTAGCCGTGAGTTTTAGTGTTTTTTTATTTTTACCGTTTATTTTATAATTTTTTTAAATTTTTTTCTTTGTTTTAAAATCTAAAATTAAATAAAAAAACATAAATAAAAACATTTCATTAAAACATAAAATTAAAACATAATAATATTAAACGTAATACTATTAAACATAAAAAAATACATTAAAACAAAGAAAAAAACTTAAAGTTGGCGCAATAATCACCATGTCTCGACATGGTCGAAATCGTTGTCGTATCGAACCCCATACTCATAGTGAGTGAAGTCGATAGCCAACTCCTCATCAAGCTCCGGACCGTCCCTCACCGTTTGCTCGTATAGGGTGGTCTCTCACACTTGATATTGAGATCGGCCCACTTGAACTGGAGGTCTCGGAGGGTCTTGGTGGTGTTGGTGCCAACGTGTTCGATGAAGTCGCTAAACACGCGAGCCCAAAACCCCTCCGGGGGAAGACCGGCTCTTCGAACCTTGGGAGTTGTTGAATCTCAGGGTCATTTGAGGCTTCCTTGTGGCAAACCACAAGTGCCATCTCTTCCTCTTCGGTCCACGGGTTCATATTTGTGGCTGGGTGGGTGTTTGTTTTTACCGTTTGTGTGGATTTTAACCCCACGGTTTCTTCTATTTATATTCAAAAAATTTGAACAGTAAGAAGGTGAAATTAAAGGTCTGACCGTTTAGGTGATAAAACTTAAATTTGCTTGACGGTTTCCAAGAATTACTAATAAATTTTACTGTCCATTTGGTGGGACAGTTGTAATAGTATGAATAAAAAGTTTAAAAATTTTAAAATGTTTTAAACCGTGTGAAAATGTAAACAAAAAAAAAAAGGTTTGGGTTTTAAATGAAAACTAGACTTAAGCCTGCCGCGCGTTGCGGCGGCAACATGACAAAGTGTAGCCTATAATTAACCCTACTTATTTCGAGCTAAATTCACATTGAAACACATTCGCTAAATCAAACTGTTACAAAACACATTAAGTTACAACTCTTAACTCCTAGATTGTTAAAAACACCTCTCTCTCCCTCCCTCCCTCCCCCTCTCTCTCTCTCTGTTTGAAGAGGGTCATCGCCTCGTGCGTAAGGCCTTTGCTTCAAGTTGAGTACCTGTAGACAGACTAATCCAAGGGAAATATTAGAGCAAATTACAAATCGATGGTTGAATAACAAAGAGAACGGACAATATTGTACGTACTTTTGGAGCCATGTTTCCCCTATATCTCCCATTCCGAATGCATCGCCACAAACATAAAATTGATAGATTTTGCATATTCAAAGCACTAAAATTAAACGACAATCTTGGCAATTTTAGTTGGCTCAGTGGACTTTCCAATATAACCCTCAAAATGACCGCCACCATTGTGCGCGTTGTCCCTGTTGTCGTCAACCACTTTCTATAAAAGATCACATATACCTAACACAAACTTTACATATCATGTATACTGAAGCGAAATAACAACATATTACGTACTAAAATACATTATTATTCTACGTACTAAAATACGTTATTATTCTACATAGAATGAAGGAAATAAAAAAATCAAACCTGAAATGTCTTGAGTTCTAGCTTATCCCATTCTGTGTTAAACAACTTCCTACTACTATCCATTCAAGACATTATTAATGCAAGTTTAACATGAAGCTATCTGGCTAGATACAAATTTCATAATAAGACACATATTGGTCATTTAATATATAAACATATGAAGCGGCAAATTGATATAAATCTTAAAGCAACAACAGAACGTGGATGAGAGCAAATAATAAATAAGTCACTTTAAAATAGGTTAGTTAAATTAAACATACCATAACCGGCCATTGAAAATCCTTGTAGCTATGATGGCTCTGCATAAGTTCATTATCATAAAGATAAAGCAAATTTATAAGATATTTAGAAAGAATGCCCTGTAATAATATTTAGTAGTTACAGTGTATCAAATCTGAATCAATGAAGATTAACTTATCAAAAGGATATTTTAGGTATACAAAAACAAAGTGTAAGAGGCTGAACTAAGTCTGCATAAATAGTAAAAAAAAATATCAAACAACTGACTACATCATCTAACCAACGAATTCGAATCAAAAGTGGCAGAACAACAATTAAACTTGTAGTATGGTATTGAAAAGAGTACTGAGTTGTCATAAATAAACAAAGCATATATTGGCTCCACGAAGACATAATCATATAAGTTTATGAGCGCATTGTAGCTATCTTCAAAATAACATACAATTTAAATCTTATGTTTGACTGCTTCCAACGAAAACAACCAAATTAAAATTCCTGAAACCATCCTTTCATATAGGTTTCAAATGTAATAAGAAAAAAAAAGCTACTTTGATCAACATGCAAGAGTAAAAAAACATTTACCGTAATCATTAATCGTTGGACCCGGCTGATATGTTCACCATCACCATTCGAGCTTGTGGACGCCACCGTTCAAACCTAGTAAAAACCATCTCATCAATCATAACAAACTGTTTGAACCGAATATATGTTAAAAAGTGATATAAACAATGCTTTAGTTCAGATTACAGAAAACAATCTAAATTCTTAATCAGGATTACAAAAAAAAAAAAAAAAAAAAAAGATACATAAACTAATGAAGGCACTTTTATACAAACCTGGAGAGCCTCCTTGGCTAAAGATCCTTCTGGGAAATAAGCCTTAAAGCGCTTAAATGGCTTATGATCCTTGTTATAGCTCGAGTTAACACCTTCATAATCTCATGATAAGTTTATTTTAGTCAGAGAATACTTAAAAAAAAACAATTCACAGAAACAAAGATGGTTAACAGTTTTGTGTACCTGACTCATTGATTTGAAATTTGGAAAAACTTGCACAATTATGTAAATGTTTTGCTGCCAGTGTTGATTATAGACGGGTGTTTTACCTTATGCATATCCAGAATTACATGACGAAGTATATGTGTGCGTTGCCAGTGTTTATTTTACTGTCGCTGGTTATACGAAGCTACTTTTGAAGCTACTTTTGCTACGTATCTGCCGAGTCACCTTGATAAAAACAATTAGAATAGCATTAGATAAATGTAGAAAATATACATGGAAGTGCTAAAATGCATGACTCTAGAAAATAGTGACTCGAATAATCAGAGTTACATGTACAATCAAAATCATATGTTTGATATAATCAATATATGTATAGTCTCTGTTCAAAACAGAAGTATAAGATTTATTTGTGAATCACATAATGAGTTGGTGAGAGGGCCAAACCATAGGAACAGATGCTCATATGAAGTCCATATGTTAGATTTCAATTAATGGCAAGAGAATGTACCTGGCCACGGATATCTAATGAACTCACATTGCAGCAACTGAATTCGCTAAAACCAAAATGTTGCCCAACACATGCGTCTACAATTTCAACCATGAAACGTAATAATTGACGACATGTATAACTATTTGACCTATAACAAATAGATCACATATCCTCCTGCCGCAGATTTCTTTTGTTTTCATCACCTGCAAGCATTGTTTTGTAGATATGCTTCCCAGAGGCATATTTATCTTTAAAGCCTCACTTGTTTCCTAAAAAAGGAAAAGCCAAGTACAATGGTTAAAAAGGTCAAAGTCAACCACTTTTTATGCTATCAAACAATCAAAATCTTGGTTTGTTAAAAAAAAACCAAGTACATGGTGAGGATGGGTAAGTTTCTGTACCAATTGTTTGGTTATGGTTTGGTTAAATCAGTTTTATCTATGCGTATAACCAAAATGTTACCAAAAATATCACTTAACAAAAATATTAGAAAGAACCATACGTTATTTATTTTGTGCCAAATTTGTCGATTAAAATTATGTTAATCGGTTTTAACACTCACCACTAATACTAATCACAATCCTATGTCATAATTAGCTAACTGAGACATCATATTCTACAAAATCTGCATAAACATAAAGGTACCTTATCTAATTTCTCAAATGTATCAGCTAGTCCAGGGAACCATCTATCAATTGCTTCAGCAGCTACATCAGCATGCATATTAGAAGCGACAAACACCTGGTAAACCCTCTAAACTGAATCTGGCACAACCTAAATGGTGTTGTTAGTGAGTCCAAACCAAACACATGACATTCCAAGGAACATAAGTGCAAAAAATAACACTCAGTTTACCGTTCTACACCTGAAAATAGGCTACTGATGCCTAAACTCCAGATGGGTTCCCATTAGAAGGCTAAAGTTATGAAGAATAGAAAAATAAGATCATAAATTTGTGACTAATCCAGTTTTCAGAGGCTAAGCAAGAATCGAACTCTTACCTCACCTCTATTATTCACCCTAAAACCTTCCTCTTTTCGAACGCGAGAGATCGGCATGTACCACCGTCGCTTATCGTCGCCTTCGTTACCACCGCCGCCGCCTCAGCAGTTGTTAGCCCAAGTCGGTTCCCGATTTAACCCCAACTCACCATGCTATAAGATCCATCGGTTATGAGAGAAATATGGATGACCAGAAAGAGAAGAAAGAGGGAGTAGAGAGAGAGAGAGAGAGTATGGGGCTGATGGTTTTGTTTGTGGGTGTCTTGACCAGAAAGAGAAGAGAGAGGGAGATACTATAAAGCAGCCCGTGGATTTCTTGAATACCACCAGTACATACTATAAAGCAGAAGGTACAACTAACAACTGCACAAAACCTTTGGTAAATAGAAGTATTTAAATAAATAAAAGAATCAGTGGAGTGTTGCCTCCAAAAAAGTGTTTCAATGAAGTAAATTAGTGAAGTGATGTGACAATGTAGGATTCGTTAAAATGTTAAGTGGAAAAAAAAACTCTCCAAGCGCCCCTCCCTCCCTTAGTGCATGTTTGGCTCTCCATTTCCACACCTCCTTTTAACTTATTGACTTATTCAATAAGTTATAAGTTAAACAAAAGTGTTTGGATGGTTTTTTGAAAAGTAACTTATGAAGGGGTTTTGTGCTTTGAAAAGGAAATTTTGAGGGAAAAGTCATAAATCACAAATTATGACTTATGAGATTAAGGGGGTGTTTGGGATTGATTATTCAAAACAGATTATGCGTTTTGGAAAAGCAGGGGTGGAGCTGCTTATAGATTATTGCGTTTTGGTAGCTTAAAAAACTGATTATCTGCGTTTTCAAAACGCAATCCAAACACTAAAAACTGATTATCTGCGTTTTCAAAACGCAATAATCTAATAATCAGATTCAAAACACAATCCCAAACACCCCTAAGTAACTTTTGAAGAACGAAAAGTTAGGAAAATGGAAAAGGAGAGCAAAACATGGCCTTCTTTTCTTGTTCATGTGGGATTAACCAAATTTTCAGATAAACAAATTCCCCCCTCTCCGACCACTTACAACCACCAATGGAGTCCGACCACCACGTCAAAGATCTAATCCATCAACTCCTCCACCACTTACAAAACAACCCTAACCCAAACCCTGAAGACATCAACTATGCCACACGCATTCTGTCGAGCCACCTAACCCCATCAACACCCCCTAACCAAGCCACCCTAGCCAACTCCATCAAAACCCACTTAGCCAAACAATCCAAATTATCCCACGCCTTAACCTTCACTGACCTTTATAATCATTTCACTTCCTTAACCGGTCCCGGTTCCGTAACCAACAAGCAATCCGTTCTTTACTTACTCCACGTCATTTCACAAGATCGCCTTAATAATAATAATAATAATAATAATAATAATGTTCAGAATAGTGTTTTTACTGATGGTAGTAGTAGTTACGGTTTAAATAGGTTAAAAACTGGTGGAGTTTTAACTATAGTTAGAAACCCTAACAATAATAATAATAATAATAATAATAATAATAATAATAATAATAATAATGATGTGAAGAATGGGGTTTTTAGGGATTTTGTTAGGTTAGTGAGTGACGAAAGTGATGTGTTGGAAAAGGATTTGGTTAGTGATGTGTTGTCAGTATGTGAAGGGAATGATGGAAAGTATGTGAAGTTTGATGAGACGGTTGATTCGTATGTTTTATCTGAGTCTGTTAATGTTTCGAGAGGGGTTAGGGTTATGGTTTTGAGGTTATGTGAGGTCGGGTGGTTGTTTCGGAAGGTGAAGCGGTATGTTTGTGAGGAGGATGTTGGGGCTGTTGGTAAGTCGTTTTGTTATGGTTTGGAAGAAGAGTGTTTGGAGTATCGTAAGTTGTTAACGGTGCTTCGATCGAAGGGTTATCTTTCGTTGAGGAGACTGGCGGTTTGGTTTGTTGAACCGATGGTTAAGATGAGGCGAATGGCGGTTGTTGTGGACGGTTGTAAGGGTCTTAAGGGCGGGGCGTTGGCTGGAGCGGTTTATTTGTATGGTCAGCATGGTGATCCGTTGCTTCGTGAGTTTATGAAGAGGTTACTTTGTAAGGTTTCGTCGCCTGTTTTTGAAATGGTGAGGAGTTGGGTTATGGAAGGGGAACTTCGAGACGTACACGCGGAGTTCTTCGTATGTGAACAATCCGTGAAGCCAGAGTTATTATGGAAAGAAGGGTATAAAATTAATAATCTTATGCTTCCATCTTTTATAAGTATATCTCTTGCCAATCGTGTGTTAAGAACGGGTAAATCGATTAACTTTCTTAAAGTTTGTTGTGATGATTATAGTTGGGCTGATTTAGAATCAAGAAAGGGTATTGAATATGGTGAGGAAATTAATGCATTTGAATCTTTGGTTACCAAAGCAGAAAAGAGAATAGATAAACATTTAATGCATGCTATTTTTAACAAATATAAGTTTAAAGATCACTGTCTAGCGATTAAGCAGTTTATCTTGTTAGGGCAAGGAGATTTTGTGCAATATCTAATGGAAATTGTGGGCCCTGTGCTCGCAGAGCCCGCTAATACTATTAGCAAAATTCAGTTATCCGGGCTAGTGGAGAAGGCCATACTGTCATCCGGTGCACAACATGATGATCGTGACATTTTAGATAGAATAAAGGTTAAGATGATGCCACACGGGGTTAAAGATAAGGGATGGGATGTATTTCGTTTGGATTACGATATAAGAGTTCCGTTAAATACCGTATTTGCAGAATCTGTGATGGGTAGTTACTTGAGAATCTTTAGTTTTCTGTGGAAGATTAGACGGGTAGAAAATGCTATTCTTGGTGCTTGGAAGACCATGAAGCCGAATTTGATCGGTTCTCACGTTTTCACAAAGTTTCCAAAGGCCGTGGGACTGCAGATAGTTTCGACATCACGAAAATGCCATGTTCTTTGGGATGAAATGAACAATTTTGTTATGAGTTTGCAGGCGTATATAATGTTTGAAGTATTGGAGGTGACATGGTCTAGATTTTGTAATGAAATGGAAGCGTCTAAAGATCTTGATGATCTGATTGCTGCTCATGAGAAATATCTTGTTACGATTGTTGAGAAGTCGCTTCTTGGAGAAAGTTCTGAAACTCTTTACAAGACTCTGGCGATGTTGTTTGATGTCATATTGCGGTTCACCAGCGTTGCTGACCGGTTATATGAATTCAGAACAAGGTATATAACATCATTTATCATAGTTATTAGTTAGAGGTGGGAATTTGGACCCATTTATTTACTTATGATTGATCCATGTTATGTTTTATCTCCAAAGGGTTAAATGGGTAAAGCTAAGATGAAAAGTGGTTTAATAAGAAACTGGTCAAATAGATTGTAGGAAGTCATTGAACGGGTACTATCAATGCATAAAACCTTTTAAATATCTTATTCTTATGTAATTGTATTAGACACCTAGGTAAGTAAGTAGTAAAAGGCTCAAGGCGCAATGGGTGAGCCTATTGCCTAGGTGCAAGGTGCTTAAAAAGCGTGTGCCCGAGACAAGTGCGGAGCACAATGTAAACTGACCATGTTTAACTATTTTAGATTCGTTTTAGGCTGGTTCAGGCGGGTTTTTTGCAGGTTCAGGCTGGTTTTTTCAAAGTGTTTTTTCTTTGCGCCTTGCTGCACTTGAGACGTTTTTGGTGCGCCTCGTCTTGCCTGGGCAGCGCGTGGCAAAGCGCATTTGATTTTATAGTTTAGGCACACTATTTATTTATAAATGATATTAAAGAAAAAATGTTATGGGTCAACGTGACCCTGTTTTGAACGGTACCCAAAAGTAGAATTCCACTCAATCCTGTTTACCGTTTAGACCCATTACCCAACCCACCTATCCTGCTCATTTTGTCACCTCAAATCTTAATCTGTCCTCTTTGCTTGTCTATAATGTCAAATGTGCAGCAATGCTACCACAAGCAAGACCAAAGAAACCAAGTCTTCTAAAAGCAAAGGTTTGGAAACAGATTCATGGCTTAATGAAGGAAGAAAGGCTGTAACACAACGGGCTGGTGAATTTCTTAGTATTATAGGACAGGATTTAGATGCGGTTTCAAAAGAATACTCGTCTATTTTGAAGGGGTTCATTTCTCAACTGCCTAAACAACAACATGTTGATCTGAAGTTCCTCATGTTTCGGCTAGACTTTACTGAGTTTTATAAACTGGCAGCTTAGCTCTGGTGAAGCTTGCATTGCATACCAATTAAACTGAAAGAATGCGCCAATGGGGAACACTTGGGGTCTAGAGGTATAGCAATTTGGTTCATCTTTCATTGCGTTTGTAAAAAGCATGCACCATGATCGAGGTGATTTGAAAAAAAAAAGCCTCAGGGCCTTGAGGCGGCACTTCATACACATGTGGGTCAGATTGGTCAAGATTAGGGCTTGGAAGATGCTGAAATGTAAACAGGCCAAAGGGATGAAGATACTATGAATGGTTGGTACAGAAGGCTTATATATAAAAGAGATGCAGCTTTTGGTTGTACGTAAAGCGTATATGGTTTTACTTGAAGCAATGCCTCGTGCGTAGTGCTTCTTGCCTCGGCTTCCTGGACATGGAATGCCTTGCACTTTTTAAAACCGAGAACCATTATCTGTTGTACTAAAGTAAGCGTTTTGGTGACCATGATTCACAATTTTTTTTTTTCCAGATTGATATCACTTCACTGCTTGATGTCCCTTGAAGGTAGGAACATTTCTTATTTTTTGCCTTCGTGCTAGTGTAGCATTCTATCAGCTGTTTATGGATATGTCTCCCAACTGAAATAGAAAATAGGCGCAACCGTTTCCGTGTTTTGTGTTCTGCATTCTGTATTCCATCCAACATATGTTGATAGATGTACGACCCGGCCAGAAAGACTAAGAGTACTCAAATGACAATGGAGAAACTTTAGGTTTTCAAGCATAAATGAGCCTAGGATTGATATTCATATACCAAGCTCACCTAGGCTTGTGAGACTAAACGACCCTTATATCTGGAAATATAATTATCTTTAATACATTAAATATATATTACAAGAGTAAAATAGTTGATAAATAATACAAAAGTTTGAGCCGAGCTTGAGCTTCAAATTTTTTTGATGAGCCAAGGTCAAGCTTTGGATGTGGAGCTCGAAACAAGCCGGGATTGAGTTTCGGTGAGTTTAGTCAGGCCCGTTTTCACATCTAAGCTTTTGCAAATTCAATTCTATAACTATACAGTTTAAAACGAGTGAACAGTTGTAAATCGGGATTTGTCTGTTTGGGCGGTTTGTCCAGGTGTCATCTTACCATTGCCTGTCCCCCTTTCTCTCGCTCTGTCTTACACTCAATCTTCAGACGGCTAGCTTTACATTTTACAAAACCGGAGGTAAAAGTGGCCATCTTCTGTTTGTGAAATCGGAGGCAAACTCGGCAATATTATTATCCGCCGACATCCATTGTGTTTCAGGGTTTTTAGATTCCAGCGGATTCAAAAGGCCGTGGTCTTATCCGCCGACTACCTCATCGTCTTGACGCGGCATATAATTTTCTATCGTCCAGTAAACATCAACAACAACCCGGCGATTGAGGTAGGGTTTCGATTTTAACTTCACTTCTATTTCACTAAGCATCATAAGATAATAGGCCTGCGACCCACGCCTCCACCAGAAACACAATCAGCCTTCAGCTACACAACCTCTACGCCACACAATAACTTTAACAATATGCTACTGCTGTCATTAACAGCCATTGACCCACACCTCCAATATTAGTTTTAAGAATATGCTACTACAATACGCTTCGCTGATAATCCCTACCAATTACCATCAGTCTTCAAATACAAAACCTCTCCGCCACACTTTCAAGTTTCAACCTCCCCTCTCCACCTCCGCCCTTGAAACAACTCGATGTAACATTCCAACAACAACTCTCCACAAATCCTATTCATTTAAAACCAAGAGGACCCACAAAATTTCATTTCAAACTAAAGTTGTTGCCCAAAACACATAATTATTACTCACATAACATGCCTCTCCACATGACATTCATCTTTGACCAGAAAATGTAAAACAAACAAAGCTTTAAAACATAAAATAATTACTGAATAAGCATTCAGTATACATCATTGGCTATAAATGTTGGAAAATAATGAAATTTTAACATAAGCTGATAAACTTCCAATATCATACGCATATTGAACCAACACTAAGAGACCTCTCACTCACAAAACCACACATGTTTAACCTCATGACTTCCTACGCTCTCTAGACGACTACCATACTAAATTTGTGATATATTGTTACTTTTTTAGCTTGCAAAAGGAAAAGCTTCACCCTGCATTATATAAGCGAAGTTAAATTACAATACTTTGCATTATATAAGTGAATCAAAATCAGTAAATTACCATCAGGAGTGTCTTCTACAATCTAAATCTTGGTATTCTTCTGTGTTTCTAAAATTGCTTCCTGCAATAAACATTCACAAATTAAATTCCCACATCATCACACACATCATAATTCACTAAACTAAACATATATATCAACATTATTTCATCATCTCCAACAGGTAATCAAAAATTCCCAAATCAAATATCACTTTTGAACATTGAATTAGCATAAAATAGGATATCAGTTTAAGCACATTAAAACTGAAGGGCTTCAAATTTCCTGATTATAATATCTCCTTTTGGCTTCTAGGGCTCCTAGGACTTGGTGGTACTGATGCAGATGTCACCTTACCTGTTCACATAAATCAAAAGACCATATCACATATTAAATCCTGATTATCAATAATAGCTAAAGCAAGTTTTTTTTAGAAAGACATGTAAAGAAAATACACAGAAATCATCCCAGATCATCATTAAGTTGCAAATCATGTTCAAACATAAAATATTGATCAACATAATAGCTATAGAAAGTTTTTTTTATTTGAGGGTAACATGTAATAATGTAAACAAAATACACAAAAATCATCCCAAGATCATCAAGTTGAAAATATTAAGAAATAAATTGCAAATCATGTTCATACATAATTTTTTATCATCATAATAGTTAAAGCAAGTCGTCGTCGTCTTCTTCTTCTTCTTCTTCTAACTAAAAAGATTTAACATTTAAATTGTAAAGTATTTCAAGAAACATTTGATAAAATAAACTAACATATAAAAGGAAAAATAAGTATTAATAAACATAAAAGTTGAAAAATGAAAGCTCAAGTGTGAACTACTTGAATCATGAGATCAATTTAGTCATACGCCTTCCAAATCTACATGATCCGAACTATATTATCTGCCTACCATTCGTCATCAAGAACGATAACTGAAATTTGTTGTATATCTTCATGTTTTAATATTACATCTTTTGGTGAGGGAGAGGATGAGTTTCCTCCATCTTCTCCTATCCGAAGTGTCATTAAATACTTTGTCATTTTCATCAAAACTGTCTAAATCAATAACTTGACTCTATTTCCATTTAGCGAGCCACTTGGATCTCTTCCTATTAGTTTCATACATCTGATCTTTAAAATAAATTAAAAATATTTAATACCTTTTCACTAAATTCACGTTTAAGATCAGATTTGTAAGGAATAAACATTGCACCATAGCAAATAATTTCAACACTATTATCACCATTATCCTACAATAAAACACATACAATATACCACATAAAATAACAACTATGTTAATATTAAAAAGTAAACATTAATAAATACAACCTTATTACATTACAATATTGAATTACATTAAAATCTACATCAAATAATCAAGCAAAGCTTCAAATATCTCCTCATGCTAGCTCTAGACTTCAAGCATCAGTATTTCCTGTTGAGTTTGGAAAAATGGGGGGGGGGGGGGTCAACTAGAAGTTGGTGAGAATACATAAGCCATGTCAAGCAAATAGTTTAAGTATAAAAGTTTAGCAATTCATATGTCTATCGTAAGTTTAAGTCTACATGAATAAGCATAATATGTTGAATCGACATAATCAAACCTCCGACTAGTTTAGGTCCATCCCGTCATCCACGGTTCACCTTAATAATATGTTGGAACGATAACAATCACCCACGCTACCTATGTAGGAGGTACACGTATCCGGGTGGGATTGTCAATCCAATAGATCTATTATTGAGTATCGCCGGCTTGGCCATAGCTAATGATTATGTAATGTTGAAACTCGTTGAAACTGTTGTTGTTGTCTAATTCATGAGGCATTAAAGTTTACAACTAGACATGCATGTAGAATTGCCTAAGTAAAATGTTGCAAGTATAAAGAATTGCATAAACATGGTTACGTAAACTCACCTTAGAGCTTTTCACTTGATGATCGATAATCACCCTCTCAACTCCGACAAACACAGCCCCTATAGTTGTAGTAACTAACATAAATATCGTGTATAACTTCTATACCTCTACGTAGGAGTTTGAGCCGATTGGTTAAGTTTCTGATGCGTATTAACATTCTATAATTCTTAAAATATATATATACATATAGATTTCTCAAACGATTTTACTTGTCTGTGTCAACTTGCGAGACCACCTCGTAAAAGTTAACGAAATAATCAAGCTTGTTCCAAGAGAGAAAAAAAATGTACAACTAAAAGATAGCATTAACAAGTAATATGTAAAACTACACCTCCATTTGCGTATTAAAGTCATCTAAGGAAATCGAAGTCCCATATTATTTAGAACGTACACAGTAAGTTAGCAAATGGAGTTTTGATATGCCCTTTTTATATAATAATAATAGTAATTAGTTATACTAGTGTATATAGTAGTGTAGCAACCATTATTCCATCAATGTAAATGGTAAGTGCCTTTTATATCAACCTTTCATTCACTACATTAACTCACGTAGGATATATATAACTTAATTAAATAGACAATTGGCAGCCATGGCCCGCCAAGTCACCCAAACTTTCAAAGACATCGAACCATCTTCGGTTCTTCTTCTTTTATCCCCGTCTTATTCATATGTCTATATATATATATATATGTATATATATATATATGTATATATATATATATATATATATATCACAAATTCGATTAATATTGTCATCAACTTAACCAATCGACTATCCTATGATATGAATTTGCCACTTATTTAAGACTCAAAAGCGGTACCGGAAATATTTGATTGTACCTGAAACATGAGAGGAAATGGCGAACCAGGCTGGTGGCCGGTGGAACCGGCTCCCGGTAGCATGCGTGGTGGCGGTGTAGAGATTTGCAACTACGATGGGCGTAGTCAATCTGAAGGAAACATGGGCGTTGGTCGGAGCTTCGTTTTTTTGGTTATGAGTTGTGGGTCTTCATCTTGTCGGATTGGTCAGGGAATATAAGGGAGGAGGGAGTCAAGAGTAGGGCTGACAATTTTGACACGAACACGATAACCTGATACGAACCTACACGATTTTAACAGGTTTCGTGTTTGGCCTTAACAGGTTTCGTGTCTATAACAGGTCGACACGTTAAGACCTGTTTATTTTCGTGTCGTGTTCGTGTTTACATGTTTCGTGTTCGTGTCTAATCGTGTACGTGTCTTAACAGGTCTTATCGTGTCTTATCGTGTTTCTTATCATGCCTTGTCGTGTCTTATCGTGTCTTGCCGTGTCTTATCGTGTCTTGTCGTGTTATCTTATTTTATTAGGTGTTCCTTATCGTGTCTTGTCGTGTCTTATCGTGTTAATCTGTTATACACAGGTTCGTGTTCGTGTTTGAAAAAAATGACACGATTATATTTCGTGTCGTGTTCGTGTTTACAAGTTTCGTGTTCGTGTTTTAACAGGTTCGTGTCTTAACAGGTTCGTGTAACCTGTTATGCCAGCCCTAGTCAAGAGGTTTGGTTCATGGTGATGTCAAAACCAAGACTCGACGGTCCTTTTTAAGATCAGCGGAGTATCAATTTTAGCCTTTAATCATGTAGACGATTTTTGGAAACTTAATTAACTACTAATTTTATAGGAGACTGATTGAGTTGATTTAGGTTGATTGGGTTAATGTGGGGTTTTATACTTGTTTGGAAAGTTAATAATTAGTGATTTGCTTCAGATTAGACGAGATCAAAGAGCTGGAATGTTGGCCTGATTATTTTAGTTTGTTCAAAATTTGTTTATGTTTAATCGTGGTCGATTATGTTTTAATTTATCAATTTTGACTGTATTAGACTACTAGCCAAGTAGCCATTACTAAGTTAAATTTTTTTTATTATAATGGGTAGAACAAAATTAAAAATTAGATAGAATTAAAATTACAAAAATTTATAGAAGAAAATTTGAGGTTAAAATAAACCACGAGAAAGTAGTTGTAAATTGAATAAATTTGAGAATTTTTTTTTATCCAATTTGCGAAAAAAAACGTAATGTTACAGTCTCCCCTACTTTTGGGAACTTTGTCCCGAAGTTGATGTTAGAGAGGCTGCTAGAAAGAGGTAAGGGTACTTGGCAAAAGTTAGAGCAGTTGTGGTTTGGTTTAGAACAGAGCAAAAGTCATGGTTAAAAGTATAAACTGTTTCGAATAATTTTGGATAAGGGGAATGATATGTATGACTTTTGAGGATTGGGTTATGTTGATCTGAAATAGCAAGGAGAATAAGAATCTAACAAAACATCAAACTTAAGTTTCAGGAGTCTTAAAAGAAATGCATGAGTTGATTGACTATAGGAAAACCAAATGAACTACCAAGTAACTAAAGTTTATAATTGGTTAGCTACCGAAAAACCTTGATAGAATTTCACACTACCTTAACGTACCTGTAAATTCATGATTACGTTCCGGACCGCAATCACCAATTTACCTTACATTAGGGTTTTGTGTCCTTCTATGACTCCAAACACACATGTAAAATAATGCAATTAACCTTGTGGCTGAATCGTATACAATGTATCCAAAAATAAGTCCAACTGTTGAGCAGGAAAAAGACCTCTACCAGTTAGTGAGTAAGAACCTCTACCGATTGTTGAGCAGGTTCGATAGCCTCCACCAGTCGTTGAGCAGGTTGTAGGGCCTCTCCCGACTGCTGAAAAGGCATAATGACCTCTACCAATCGTTGAGTAGGTTATATGGTACTCAACTAACCGTTGAGCAAGTACTTCATCCTCCATTGGTTGTTTTGATTAAGTGTAACAATTGTTTTTGGTTTATCACATAAGTTGCATATTGATAATACATACATGTAAGCAAGTTTGTAAATGCATCAAGTATCGAGTATAGCATGCGAGTTGTAACAGAGTTGCCCTAGACAAGGTTAATGACTCTAGGTGTGTTTATAGCAAATAGTTTATATTCCATGCTTTCATGTATCATGAATAATCAATTGTTCAGGTAGATAATCAAATCCTCATGTATAACTAATATTCAAGTTTTGATGCAACGAACAATTAAGTTTTCAATAATGTGGTTATCGTGGAGATCAAGTTCATGTTCGAGGAGGTAAAGGATGTGAATTTGGATTTTGAGAGATGATGAAAACTCAAAGTAAAATCAAAGTTGTGAAAAATGGTGAACGTGTAAATGGTTGATAAAGGGTTTAATTTATAGGGTTTCAAAAAGACGCAAATAGTAAGGTGATCATGCAGAATAATCGTGGGGTTTGAATAAATGGTTAGATACAAGCGTATGAGAAAACATGATTGTGGTATTTGCCAAAAAATTGTAATAGTTCGAACAAGTTTAAAATAAGTAGGTGTCGATGGAAAAATTGTAGAGTAAATTTTGTTCCTGTGGATGGAAAGATTTTATTTTCAAAATTTGGTTTTGTATATAAAGCAAAAGTCATTAAATAGTATAACTAAATTGATTTAGATCAAAATATTTCGATGAGTCATAGGTTTTAAACACGATGTCGGATTTCAAAAATCAAGAATTTGTTCAGACGTTTTGTATAATAGGCTTCGAGTAGTACATAAAAGAAGTCATTCTTAATAGATTAAAACATTTTTATCGTAAATCATTTGTTACACCAATAAATTGTTCAATAAAAATTTGAAATTTAGCAAATAAGTTTGTGGAAATAAAAGACTCCTTGTTACGCCAGTAAATTGTTACAGAAACATTTGATATTTAGAAAATAAGTGTGTGGAATAAAAGGCTTTTTGACAAAAATATTTATCTGCTATGCTTTGTCAAATTCTCAGGTGATGACTTTTTGATAAAATTTAGTACTCTTCAGTGTTGGTGTTAGAATATCTCTTATAAACAGGTTATGAGGTTATAGTTTGAACAAGGATTTTAAAATCTTGAATATGATGAACTTTTATGGTTGAGGGTGCCTTTAAAAAAAATGTAAGGAGGGGGTTTAAAATAAAATTGAACCGTATGTAATATGATTTAAGAAATAAAATATGTAATATGTTGTAAAGAGAAATATACGGTTTGAATTGGATGTTGAAAATAATTAAACAAGCGGGTAATATTACAAGTTTGTAAAATGAAATATGATTTTGAGATCTACAAATGATTCATGGAATTTAGGCTAACGAGGGGATTATATGAGGAAGAAAATAGATTTGAATTGCGAAAATTTTGAGATTTAAATCTTATAATTTAAATGAGAGGGAGATGATATAAATGGAAATGAAACACAAAGATTGTAAATATTTAGCCACGAATAAACGAAAATGTTGGCTTATCAAAACAGGTCAGATCTAAGCCCAACGAATTTTCCC
Source organism: Ambrosia x helenae (assembly GCA_030844895.1). Taxonomy (NCBI): domain Eukaryota; kingdom Viridiplantae; phylum Streptophyta; class Magnoliopsida; order Asterales; family Asteraceae; genus Ambrosia; species Ambrosia x helenae. The sequence goes on along the minus strand of CM061224.1, from coordinate 72,982,008 downwards.
TAATAATCTAGAAGTACGTTAGGATTATAGCAAGTAAGTGAAAGAGAGTAGGCAAGACCAAGTTAGGCTAAGAATAAGGATGGGGATAGGGATAGAGATAAGGATAAAGGTAAGGTAGCAAATAGGGTTACAAGAAAGAGAAGCAAGTACTGGTTTAAATCCTATGGTTATAGACTAGATTATTTTTCTAATAACCTAATTCCCTATAACCATGGCTCTGATACCAATCTGTAACACCCCAACCGATGGCGGAAACATCGAGATGTCACGTATTGATGATTGTTCAGTAGCTCATGGTAGTACACAAGTTTAAATAATCCCTTATTACATTACAATATTGAATTACATTAAAATCTACATCAAATAATCAAGCAAAGCTTCAAATATCTCCTCATGCTAGCTCTAGACTTCAAGCATCAGTATTTCCTGTTGAGTTTGGAAAAATGGGGGGGGGGGGTCAACTAGAAGTTGGTGAGAATACATAAGCCATGTCAAGCAAATAGTTTAAGTATAAAAGTTTAGCATTTCATATGACTATCGTAAGTTTAAGTCTACATGAATAAGCATAATATGTTGAATCGACATAATCAAACCTCCGACTAGTTTAGGTCCATCCCGTCATCCACGGTTCACCTTAATAATATGTTGGAACGATAACAATCACCCACGCTACCTATGTAGGAGGTACACGTATCCGGGTGGGATTGTCAATCCAATAGATCTATTATTGAGTATCGCCGGCTTGGCCATAGCTAATGATTATGTAATGTTGAAACTCGTTGAAACTGTTGTTGTTGTCTAATTCATGAGGCATTAAAGTTTACAACTAGACATGCATGTAGAATTGCTTAAGTAAAATGTTGCAAGTATAAAGAATTGCATAAACATGGTTACGTAAACTCACCTTAGAGCTTTTCACTTGATGATCGATAATCACCCTCTTAACTCCGACAAACACAGCCCCTATAGTTGTAGTAACTAACAAATTTTATCCAATTTGCGAAAAAAACGTAATGTTACAGTTGGTATAGCCGAAGAAATAATTGAAGGGATGGCCGAGAACATTAACGTGCATAAAGGAAGCCTACCTTGCAAGTATCTCGGGGTCCCTATTGGGGCGAACATGAACCAGGCAAAAAATTGGAAATATGTGATTGACATTTGCAATTCAAGATTATCCAAATGGAAGGTCAAAAACCTTTCAATTGGTGGGAGAGTGGTGTTGCTATAGGCAGTTTTGGCTCGATTGCTGGCTCGGGAAACACCGCTCAGGTACACCTTCCCTAATCTGTTTGTCTTAGAATCTAACAAGGGTTGCACTGTTGCAGCCCGTTTATCTGCTCCGGGTAATTTTCATGGTGGGGGTTGGGCATGGAAACGTGAACCATTGCAGGAACTGGAACGATACGAACTTGCAGCTTGTAACAATCTGATTCGGACGTGCGCATTATCTTCTGCAAGTGACGGTTGGAAGTGGGGGGCTGACACATCTGGAGCGTTTACAACAACTTTATGCCGCGACCTGTTGGCTGCAAATGCAGCTCCTTTTTATCCTTTAAAGTGGTCATCTTGGGTACCAAAGAAAGTAAACATATTAGCTTGGCGAGCGCAACAAGATAGGCTATCAACAATGGAAGGACTTATCAAGAGAAACATCGTTAATTCCTCTCCATTGTGCAGCCTTTGTGGTGACTATCCTGAAAACGCTGATCATCTACTTATTCATTGTTATGTGACTTCAAACATATGGCAAAAGGTGGCTGAGTGGTGCAACTTCTCTCCAATATTTGCTTTCAATTTCCGGGAACTTTTCGAAAGCAGCAAGATAAATGGGCTTAAAAAATCAAAGAAAAAGGCGTTATATGCAATCATGCTAACAACATGTTGTTTCATCTGGAAAGGTAGAAATGACAAGATCTTTCGCGGGAAAAGAATTAACTTGGAAGAACTACTAAGCGAAATCAAGGCACAATCACATTTATGGATAACAAATAGAGCTAAGGAAATCACAAAAGATTCGAGAAAATGGTGTTCCTTTGACATTTAATTGAATAATGTATTTGGATTCTGAAATGGGCGATATGTAATATGGGTTGGGATTAGATTTAGGTGCTGTTTGTTTTTTGTTCAAAAGCACTTCTTACCTCTTTTGTCTGCACCACGCAGACGTGCGCAGACGTTTGAGGTCTGCAGATTGTTTGTTTTTTGGAAGACCTTTCACTTAAAAGGGTCTTCCTGACCTCTTCTTGGTGTAGACTTGTTCCAAAGTCTTCTAAGGTCTTCAGAGGTCTTCTCCACTTCTCTTCTCTTCTCCTCACCCACCACCACCACCCACTACCACCACGGTCCACCACCACCAACCACGGTCCACCACCACCTACCACCTTCCACCACCACCACGGTCCACTACCCACCACCACCACCACCACCACCACCACCCACCACCATGGTCCACCACCACCGTCCACCACCACCACCACCTACCACCGCCACCCACCATAGTCCATCACCACCCACCACCACCGTTCACCACCACCATGGTCCATCACCACCACCCACCACCACCACTACCGTCCACCACCACCTACCACCACCACGGTCCACCACCCACCACCACCATGGTCCACCACCACCAACCACAGTCCACCACCACCCACCACCACCTACCACCCACCACCACGGTCCACCACCACCCATCACCACCGTTCACCACCACCACCACCACCACCACCACCGTCCACCACCCACCACCACCACCACCGTCCACCACCACCCACCACCATCGTGCACCACCACCACGGTCCACCACCACCTACCACCGTCCACCACCACGGTCCACCACCGTCCACCACCTACCACCACCATCCACCACTATCCACCACCACCATGGTCCACCACCACCCACCACCACCACCGTCTACCACCAGACTGCTGTAAAAAATCAGTTTATTTCAGCAGCCTGCAGACATTAACAAACAAACAGTCTTCTTCGCAGACTGCAAACCTTTGGTCCACCTTTTCTCCTGCAGATGTCTGCAGATGTGGTCCACAGACTGCAAACCTTTTCCTGCAGAAAAAACAAACAACACCTTAGTAATTGGGTTAAATGTAATAAGGGTTGGGAGATATGTGGACATATCATCTAATGAGCACCTTACTTATAGATGTGTTTTGTATATTTTGGGTTATGAAATAAAAAGTTGTTTGCCATTCAAAAAAAAAAAAAAAAACTTTAGCCATCATTGTTTGCATGGAAGTGGATAAAGTTTACCATTAAATCATTAATTAATATATTTATATGATATATAGTCTCTCTTTGATTTTACCATATGCATTTTAATATTTTTACCGTCTCTCTTATTTTCCATGGATCACCTAACCATTTGATTACGATAGTATAAATAATAAGTCTTTTAATGTATGCAATGGATAATTTATCAGGCGGCTCTTAGGTGGTGCAACCTCACACAGGGACCATTTCAAAAGGGGCCCAAGTGTAAGTTTTTTCTATCTATGTGGAACGTCAAATTTCAAGCTACAAAATGAATCCCAACTAGGATAGAAAATGAACCTAAAGCTAGTGAAAACCTGAAACATTATCAACGTGCAATCAGGTATTAGATTCATTATGGAATTAACTTTAAAAATGTTGGTCGTTCGACAAATGAGTATACAAACAACCAATTTTGACAACTAAAAATCCATTTGTTACTAGTGGTGGAATATCGATAGCTAGTGAACGTCAAAGAGATGTGTTGTAAAACGCAGCATTTTCATTAAAATATATAAGCTAGATATAATTATATGTTATTATGTATATTAGTTATAGTATAAGTTTTGGTGGTTACTCCCCAAACCCCTAGGTATATATCAATCGCAATTTCGTGATTTTTCCTTATTCAATCTATATTATGTTTATCATTTTGTGTCAATCATCAATACCAGGACCAACATCTGGTATCAGAGTAAGGCATCGTCGGAAGAACGGATTCATACGAAAAACAGGGAATCGGAACAAGCCAACGATAAACAAACGGAATCATCAATCTAACATCGGAAAGCTAAGCTTTTAAAGGCCTAATTCATATTTCGGTTATATTCTTTAACACTTTAACAATATTAGGTTAGAATCATAGACTTAGATTACAGAATTCGAACAAAATATATAAACTAAGAACAGGGCTGTTGAAATTCGTTTTTGTTTTGCTTTTTTTTTTCTCCCTTAGTGATCTGATTCAATAAAGAACATCTATATTTAAGAATCCTTGATATTATTAGATTAAGAATTGTAGAAATTGTTTTTTTTATCAATAAGATTGAAGAGGAGTTTTTAGACCGAAGATTAACAACAAAATACGAAATAAGTTGGCGAAGAAAAGTGTTGGAAAAACAGTGTTTATAGACATAGACAAAAGTCAAAGGATAAGATCAGTGCATTTGATTAAGATTTTCGAAAAGTGTGTTATTTGAGAAATTTTTTAAATAAGGATTAGTCAAACATTATGGCAACCCAAGGCAGTATGCCAACACAAGTCCCCAAATCAAACGGATAGAGCTATTACATTGACACATTCAAATGAAGTGTTAATGGTATCACAAGGCTAGTGGAGTGTGGTAAAAAATGGAGTACGGGATATAGCAGCTGATGCTACGGAGTCATTGAAAAGATTCTACGCAGCATGACAAGAAAATATGAATATGGTGTAGTGGCGGATGAAGAAACTAAGGATTTAAACACTATTTCATTTGAAGAACTAATGGGGATCTCACAATTGTTGGGAATTTACAGTAATAACGAACAAACAACTGGATAATTGAGATCTCTGAAGGCACGTAATCGCTTTCAGATTGAATCAATTCGACGGTTCAATCGAAATATTCAATCAGAGATTGAGAATCTTCTGTTTGACTGAGAGAAGAAGCAGAGAGATTTTTGACCAAGATTATTAATTCATTATGAAGTTGGGGCCATTAACTGCCTTTTAGGCAGTTATTACAAGGTTTCAAGATTGCTAAATTTAGTCCTTCTAATTTTCTGAGTCAGGGGTTGCCGCCCCTTGGACCCTGCTCCCAGGGGCGCTGCCCCCGGACCCTTGTCCCTTAGGAGCTTCGCCCCTAAGTTCATAATAAATTCAAATAGACGTCCACTCCACACCTCCAAAACCATATGATGTCTTATTATGAAGATACTGGTCAAAAAATCAATCCAATTACACTAAAATATCCAACAACAATCACACGAGCTTAAAATTAAAACAATACAATATGGGCACTGTTGATCAAGCATTTATGATGAGAAGCACTAGTTTTTGTAGAGAGGGCGTGGAAGAAATGATGCAAACAATAGAGGAAGAGGAAGAGGAGGATTTAATAGATCAAGAGATACATCAAGTCAAGGACAACACGGACCGAACTATCAAAACTATAGATGTTATAATTGTCAAAACCATGGACATATATAAGGTTTTGTACAAATAAAGTGGAAGATGAGAGAAAAGAATCTAGTATGATATGCCAAGATACTGAAAAAAAACAAAAGAAGAAGATGATAGAATGTTTATGATATTGAGTATGGAAGAAAGTAGAGACACAAAATGTTGGTATTTAGATAGTGGATACAACAATCACATGACAAGGAACAAACAATTATTTAGTACTTTAAATACTCCAGATAGACGAGATGTTAGGACATGTGATGATAAACGATTACAAGTTCTAAACGATTACAAGTTCTAGGGTGTGATGAAGTTAACATAAGAATTAACGAGGCAAAGAAAATACCTAATGTCTACTTTGTAGAAGGATTGAAGCATAACTTCTTAAGTGTTGGTCAACTACTACAAAAGTGATTCAATATTTCTTTTGAAAATAATCAATGCATAATAAAGGATCAACCAAGAAAAATGATCACTAGAACATCAATGATAGAAAACAAAATGTTCCCTTTATATACAACAAAGAATTTGCCTCATGTACTGCACACCTCCATTAAGGATAAGTCTGACTTGTGGCATCAAAGGATAGAAATGGAAAGAAACCAGACTCTGACAGGATTACCAAAAATCAACAAAGAGGAACAAGTCTGTGATGGATGTGCTATAGGAAAACATGCTAGGAAAAATTTTAGTAAGCAAGCAAAATGGAGAGCTTTTAAGCCTTTACAGTTAATACACTCAGACATATGTGGGCCCATGGGGACAAAAACAATAGGAGGTTGTAGATATTTTATAACTTTCATAGATGACTGTACAAGAAAGACATGGGTTTATTTCCTGAAAAAAAAAAATCAGAAGCTTAATATTTTTCTAAAACTTTCAACGCATTAGTTGAAAACCAAGCAGAGACAAGAATTAAGTGTAATAGAACTGATAGAGGTGGAGATTACTACAGTACGACATTTCAAGAAAATTCTTCAAGAAAATGGTTTACATCATCAACTCACTACAAGCTATACACCACATCAAAATGGTGCAGCAGAATGGAAAAACAGAACACTAATGGTGATTTCAAGAAGTATGTTAAAATTGAAACATATGCCAAATAGATACTAGGGAAAAGCAGTGAGTTGTGCAACATGCATTTTAAGCAGACACTATACTAAAAGTGTTGCAGATAAAACACCAGAAAAAGAATGGAGTGAAATTGAGAATTCGTTTTAGGATCGTAAACACGAAACGTGATCTCACGAATACCAACCGTAGAGTGCGGAATCCCCTCGGATGTGCAAAATGATTCAGAAATAATCAGTAACGATTGTAATGAAAACAGATAACGAATCACCGAGCAATTTCCATAACTTTACTTGCGCATTATATCAAATTAAGAATATTACAGATAAAAATATAGACCTAATATAGAGAATCTCACAAACTGGGGAAAAGCTCAAATGATAACTAACTTACAAAATAACCAAGTTTTCCACTTATATAGGCATACCCATTCGACCCTTGCAAGGTTCGAATGGGGTTCATTCGACCCTTCGAGGCTTCGAATGAAGCCTTCTACTTTTCATTCAACCTAACAATTTCCTCGACATTCAGTACCGGATCACTAGCTGGGGACATACATGAATAATATACTTACAATCTCCCCCTTGGACCTAGCTAGTTATGTACCAAATCAGAAAGTTATCAATTCTTCAAGTCTTGCATTCATCATCTTGAACGACTTGAACACTTTCCATTTTCTTGCACGTTTGTGTCGAGGTTCTTGTCTATCTCTGCAATAAGCTTCGAAATCTCAGACAGACTCAAGAAATCTTGGCTTTGTCATTTGTTGGTCCATAGATGAAGACAGAAAACAATCTTGAATTCTTCACTTCCATGATCTCACTTATCACATCTTTTACATCTTCTGACTAGTTTCTGTTGTCCTAATGATCTAGATGTTCAGGTTTGGGTCTTGTTTAGTTTCACGCTTTGTCGATAAGTCTTGACCAGTGCACCTATTGTGTATGATTCTGCAGAAAATTTATTAAAAACTGCACAAACTACAACCGGCTTTAGACACGACAAAAATCTTGGAAGTAATCTTTACATCCAATTTGACCCTTAATAGTTTCCCCCATGAACTATTAAACATTTTATAATATGCACCAGAAACTTATAGATTTACAATTTGATTTTATTTTTACAACTCTCGAGCATCTAAGCCTTCACATTAAGTATCCCAACATCGGTTATCGAAAATAAAATCGAAACACAACATTTTTATTTTTCAAAGTTTATGCAAAAACATACCAAAAATATTTTTTGAATTTTCAAATAAATTTGCATAAAAGTAAAGTAGACATATTTTTGTAAATTTTCCGGTAAGAGGATCATATTAGTATTGGAACAGTTAGTCAAAACTCTATTTGACCAATTTTTTGTTTTTTTGACATTGAGCATCCTACAACCATTACTAGTATGTTTGTCCGTTTAAACCCAAAATCATCATTCATTGTTCAGCACTTCAGATACATTATGGTAATATTAGATACTGAATAACCTATGGTCCCCGTGCACGCGACACATTCCCGTATCAAGAATTGCACAAAGTTTCATCGTAACACGTGATTATATTGTAGTTATCCGTTAGTTACAAGGTATGAGGCACAGAGGTGACATGTCAGCAACTTAATGCTTCAAAGTGACATATGCACTTAACCAGGGTGAGAACTAATATCATACATGATTTTCATCATAGTACTGATACGATGTATTAGATAATCATTGATTATCATCACACATATTTAGTTCCTCATTTGGTAACTTAAGGATTTGTCATTAAAGATCTTTTTGTTAAGATACACTGACTGATCTAGGTCCGTAAATTAATACGACAAAAGATCAGTTAGGCTATCCCTAGATAACTAACAATATAACAACCCGAAACCTCTGATTTTGGCAATCTATCAAACAAAATTTCGGTACTAATACCATATGCCAACGAGATGTTGATCCACATGATTATCAGTTAATGTTTTTCGGTTTATTTTACCATGATGAACTTTAAACTTTGATCTCAAGCCTACCAATATATAATTGTAGTGGCTACTCAATGTTTATTCATACATTTTGTTTTTAGAATAATCTGACAGTCCACTGATGTACTATCATCTCCTCTTTTTATCCAAGAAAACTCATTTTAGATTTTCTGATTTTTAATTTTGATTTTTCAAAAATTTCTCCCCCTAAAAATCTTAAAATAAGCATACTTTTGGATTTTTAAACTTTTGAAGAAAAACAAAATAAAATGATATCCGATTCGGTTTACTCATTGAATTTCAAAAACCATTTTCCCGCTTAGATTATTTGACTCACTTTGTTCTTTCAATTAACAAAGATAAGAGAGTTTAGAATAAATCGTTTTGTCTTATCTGTTGTAGAAATCCAAAACCTGAGAGCAATTGCATGAGATTGCAACGTTTTCCGGCTTCACAAGTAGGAAACAGACGAGAAACACTCTCCTCTCTGTTGAACTCATGTTTTCCTTTGTCAATATAGCTTCCTTGACCTTCACCTCTCCAATAAATAACTTGTATACAGATGCTCCACTATCAACTATAAAAAAATAGCTAATAGGTATGTCTGGAACAACCTGCACACTCATTAAACAATTAGTAGGAGAGGGGCACTCATCCCTTCATAGTGATGGGTCGTCCAAGGTCATCAATCCTTGGAATATCAATCCATTCTCCTTTTGAAAAATCAATTGGTTTTTCAATGGATTGATTTGAAGTAGAAGCTGCTATTGATTTAGAAAGTGATTTGGGTTTCCAAACATGTTCAGAGTTTATTTTAGATTTTGTTGAAATCGTTTTGATTGTTAAATTTTCAGATTTCTTGTTTGAAACCTGATTCTGAACTTTGTTTGGAATCATCTCAGACTTAACTGATAAAGGTCCAAGTTTAGAGTTATTCTTAGGCTTAGCCTTAGAACTCCCCTTACCTTAGCAACCCGTTCACTATCTCCATTTTTGTTCAAGGCAATCTTGTTTCAACTGTCATACACAACCCGTTACTCCTTTTGTTTCTTGATTTGTTTTGGGGATACAAGCTTTTTGACATTGCTTGAATTTTTAGCAACATTCACTATGGTCCTTTTCTTTTTAACATACGGACATGCAGCAACTAAATGCCCACAATCTCCGCAGTTAAAACAGGACCTATACTCTTCAAAATCACATGCATACCCTTCATCCCAATACCAATAAGGACAATGAGCAGCAATATGGCCAACTTCACCATATTCAAAACAACTTCTCCATTCAACATACTCAGGAGAATATTGTGGTGAATTGTTTCTCCAATAACCATCAAATCGAGAGTGACTTGGATAATCATAAAAGTCATGTGATCTAGATGAAAAACTTCTTGAATTCTCATGATAAGAATTTTTCATCTGATCATTGCCTTTCGATTTATTTGGTTTTGGTCCTTTTGCCATGGGACTTTTCTTTTTGTTCCCAGACTGATCCTTTCATTCTCATGTTGGTTAGAATTGAGTTCAAAATGAAGATGACCAAATTGATTTCTAAATTGATTTATCAAATCATTGTTATCGACAAAGATACATTTAAGTAAAGATTGTTCGATATTATCAATTGGAAAATCTTTGTTGAAAATCAATTTGTCTTGTCCTACCAACATATAGGATCCTTCAACTCCTTCAGGAAACGTGAATATGGGTTTTTGTTCAGATTAAGGTTCTGATGTTGCTACCACATTTTCAGTTTTCTCTTCAAACACTGGTTTCACCTCAGATTCAGAATCAACAACACATGATGGTGTCACATCTAACTCTGACGTGAAATTATTCTTTGAAATAGTTTCTTTAAGTTTTGAAATCTCTTTCTTAAATGATTCAGTTTGACTCATAAAATGTCTTTCATTATTTCCAAAAATTTTATTTTCAATTTTATATCTTTCAAGTTTTTGCTAAGTTCTGTTTGTCCTCAAGAAATTTCATCACTTCATTTTTCAATTTGACACACTTAGAACATTTAGCACATTCAGATTTTGAATTTACCTTAGCATCTGCATTATTACCATTTTCAGATTTTGCATCAACATTTGATGTATCACGTTGTCTTGATTCACTCATTTTATCAGTTGGTTGTACAGCTGGAGCTATCAAGTTACCCCAATAATCAACTGTCGGTCGTGTAACAGATTGTTGAATTGTAGGTCTCGGTGTCATTGGAAATCCCCAAATGTTGTCAACTTGAGGTTTTTGTCTTTGTGATTGTTGTCGTGCAGCTTCTATATGAGCTTTTATCTGATCTTCAGTTCTTGTCATCAAATAATTCATTTGATTTGTCATTTTTCAACAAATATTATTTTTTACACCTTAAAATTTGAAAAATGTAGTCCAAATATGAATATATGGAAATTGGTTCAACCTATTCAACACTATCGAAGGGTCGAATGGACTTGAAACAGTTGGTTTGACCTCTTAGACCAGTTCGAATGAATAACAGTTGTGAAAGAACTTTATTTGACCTGAATATGATCTTCGTTCGACCTCACGTTAGGTCGAATGAACAAGAACTGGTTGAATGAACAATAACACACACTGAAAAATCTGATTCGACCTAAAAACACACTTGGTTCGACCTAAAACAAGTTGGTTCGACCTCTCGATGTTCTCATTCGACCTTTTCAGGTCTGTTCATCATCTTTAACCTCAAGAACATACGAATCAGATCTGTTTTGGAAAAAAATTCACCAAATGCAATGAAATTGGATAGGTTTTGTTCGGAATTGATTTTAGACAAACTTTTGTGAAAGAATTTTTTAAAACAACTTCAAATTCAACTCCAATTCAATCAAAAATCATGTTTTTATGAAAAGCTTCAAAATTTCTAGGGTTTTGATCTTTAAACATAATTTTAATCTATTTTCATCAAGTCAGATCAGTTTGCCATCATGAAATCGAGCCTACGCTCTGATACAACTTGAGAATTCGTTTTAGGATCGTAAACACGAAACATGATCTCATGAATACCATCCGTAGAGTGCGGAATCCCTCGGTTGTGCAAAATGATTCAGAAATAACCAGTAACGATCGTAATGAAAACATATAATGAATCATCGAGCAATTTCCATAACTTTACTCGTGTATTAGATCAAATCAAGAATATTACAGATAAATTTTTTTGACCTAATATAGAGAATCTCACAAACTGGGGAAAAGCTCAAATGATAACTAACTTACAAAATAACCAACTTTTCCCCTTATATAGGCATACCCATTCGACCCTTGAAAGGTTCGAATGGGGTTCATTTGACCCTTTGAGGGTTCAAATGAAGCCTTCTACTTTTCATTCAACCTAACAATTTCCTCAACATTCAGTACCGGATCACTAGCTGGGGACATACATGAATAATGCACTTACAGAAATTAAGTAAGATATTAAACATCTAGGAATATTTAGGTGCGAGCTTATGTAGATATATGATGTGTGAAAATGTGTATTAAATAAATTCAGGTCAAGTTTTAAAAACGGAAAAACTGGCTGAATCACACACTAACGGTTTATCATCTTAAAGTTAATGAAAACAAGTTGAAAATGATTCTTATTGTGTTTTGATTACGTTTTTTTATCATTTTGCATGATATTCAGGGTTTCCGCACCTGATACGTCAATACTCATGTTCAATTACATGACTGCAAATTGATAAGAATTGTAAAGATTTCATATCAAAATCATTAAAAACCCTAACTTTTCTGTTGAACATTGATTAAACATAGTTTTGATTGATTTGAAGGTCTTTTTACGTGTGATATCCACAATTCTTTCACAAAAGTTGTTATTCTATAGATTTGAAACAATAGCTTCTCATTTACAATCAAAATTGATAACATTTTCAAAATTCATATCAAAATTGTGTGATTTTGGTGAAAATTTGATCATGAACACTCTTTGGGTCGAATCAGTTTTTCATTTGGGTCGAATGAGTCTTCTGGTGTTTCATCCGTGCTAGATTATAGGTCCAACCAGTTCTAGATATTTTCATTCGATCACCTAGAATTTCATTCGGGTCTTTAGAATTTTGTTCGTGCCATCAGAAATTCGTTCGCGCTCTTAGTTAGGTCGAACTAGTGAAGACTATTTTTGAATCGGGATTACATTTGGGTCGAACCAGTTACATATTTTTTATTTGACTGCACGATCTTCCGAACCAAAATTATCTATGACATATTTTTCTAAGTGTTGAAACTAGACATTATGGATAATATTTGGGGATGCCTGATGTACACCCGACCTAACTTGACACAACAACAACCACAACCGATGAATCCTTGGTCTGTATCAGCTGAACGTAGTAAACCACAATCATAACCAATGACCAATTATTGGGCTTTTTCGGGTCCATCTCAACCCACTGTGAGACCTGCACCTCAACCAATGCTAGATTATTGGGGTGTTACAGCAGCCGTAGCCGTGCAAAACCAAACAACCACTGCCACAACAACTTTGATGAATGAACTCTCAACTGGAAATGAGAATAGACCACCAAAGATGTTAGATATGATCGAGTATCCATCATGGCAGAAACGGTTTAGGATTCATCTTGAGGGATTAGATGGTGGAAAAGTGTGGCAAATGCTTCAAAAGGGTTGAAAAGTTTGAGAACTTTAGTTTTGTGGGAAATGAAAGTTTGAAGGAACTTACTGCTAGAATTTTCCATTTATTGTCTGAACTTTCTAACTATGAGATTATTTACCCAATGTCTAAATGTGTTGAAAAGTTTGCAGATGCACTACCAAATTACTAGAGTCAACATGTGGAGGTGCTGAGAAAGAAGGATTTATTTCAATTTTGGACGCTTAATGAGTTCATCCAAAAACTTGAGAACAAGGAGATGGAAGAAAGAAGGAAGGCGAAGAGATCCTAGATTCCTCAGAATCCAGAGTTATATTATGCTAGTTCATCATTTTCGGCCGTTTCGAGTGTTGGTGTGAGTTCGGCACCACAAACTGCTTTTGTTTCAAGTGTCGAACCGAACAATGCTGTTAGTTATTATGGTGTATCTTCTGCACCATCATACACACCAACTCAGCTTCCAATGTAAGCTGCAAATTATTATGGTGCTCCATCGGTGAATATGACTCAGCAATCAGTACTGAATGTTGGTCAAGCTCCATCCAGCTTAAGTTCCATTGTGTTGGAGACGTCTAACATGGATTATGTGACTGTAGAAGTTGCCTAAAAGCATGTTGCTTTAGTTTCTGCTATGGTTTCTTCTTATAATGGACTTGTAGAAAGTCAAATTGGAAACCACTATTTGGCAAATGAGGATTATTCATAGATTGTTAAAGAAGAGATGGAATTGATTGACATTCAGTGGGCATTTTCAAGTGTTATGAGGAGAGCAACTGAGTTTATGGAAAGAACAGGAAGAATGGATCTTGCTACATCACCGAACACTACTTATGGTTTCAACAAAGCAAAGGTGACATGTTACAATTATGGAACAAAAGGTCACTTTGCTCGGGAATTCACCAAACCCAAACAACAAGGAAATTGTAACCCTTTTAACTCAAACTACCAAAACCGTCAAAGCCAAAATCAAAACAATTTCCAAAACCCAAACAACTTCAAAAACCAAAAACCGACAAATTACCTCACATAATTCCAACAAAAGACAAACATCAACACCTAACCAAACTCAAACAACACCAAACCATGAAAGAAACATAGTTCCAATTACCACTCCAACCAACTAAAACCAAAACGAAAACCAAGCATTGGTGATACAACAAGATGAGGGCTTTAATTGGAACGGCATGCAACTAGGTGTTGAAGAGATTTCTGGAGGTAATGTTGCATGTTTTACACAAGAGGTTGTGAAAGAGGAATCGATGAAAGTAGAAGAATTCGTGAAAGAGGAGGTTGTTGAAGAGGTTGTGACTGAGATGGTGGATGAACCGGTAGTAGAGGAAACCGTGTCTAAGACGGTTGTTGAATCTTTCAGTGAAGTTCTCGATGAACAGGAGTCTAAGTATTCTGATTCTGAGAGCGAGACTGATTCTGAAGCGAGTGTTAATTCACTTGATGATGATGTTGAGTATCTCCTTTCAGAGGCCGACTTCCGCATTAGTAAGAAGTCATGCATGGTAGACGATGCATTTAACAAAGTGGATTACTCCAAGTTTTTCTCTAGGAAGGAAGCTCACTTTGCCCTTATGGCCTTGACATACTCGATTAACCTGGTAAGTTTCAGGTCACTTCCTAAATTCAATGATTGTGTTAATTTGCTTGGTAAGTGTGATAGACTTGAAGGAGAAATTTTGAGTTTGAGATATGATTTGGAAAGTGCTAAAACTGCCTTTGAAACTTTTTGTAACAATGAAATAATTTTAAACAAAACTTTAGATAATAATAAGGAAGATGTTTCGGAATTGACAAAAACCCTTTCAAATAAACAAATTGCCATAAACAATTATATCAATGAGATTGAAGAGACAAAACTCAAAATGGCAAAAATTAAATGCTTTTCTGAAAAAGTTAACAAGGAACTGGAAAGTTACCTCAATGTGGTCTATGTTTTGGATCACAATGAGGAATAGCCAAACAAGGAAAACATTCCTACCAGTGTCAACTACAAATCTGTTCCATCCCTAGTGTTGTTTGAAAATCACAACCTTGATGTTGTGACATCGGAGAGTTCAGTAAAGTCTGATTCCACATCGGAAACTGAATAGAACTCCTCTAGTGTGGGCGATCCGCCGTCTGATGTGAGACCGGTACTAGGAGTGAATGATGAGAATCTTGTTGCTGTATCTGGTGATGAGTCTGATTCTGAGGAAGATGAATTGAAAAAGAATGCTGATATTCCTCCGGAAAATCACATTAGTGCGAACCGGCACCTAAGGTTCAACTTCCTCCCAAGGCTGAAACTAAGCCAACATCATCAGATAAGAAATGTGATGGAAATGAATCAGATGACAAACCGGTCAAAATATTTTATCGGATGCAAGGATTTGATCAAATATTTGGGATCTGATCAAATATTTTCCGAGTTAGAGTACCCAATATAGTTTTTCAATTACTCAAAAATTGCTAAAATATGGCAAGAAAGCACTACCTGGTTTTCTAAGTTAGAAAGAACTAATGATTTCCCACCAGAGTTAATTAGATAACTGTATGGTTATGAGGCTAAGAAAAAAAAGGTTCATGTAACTTAGTTTGTTAAACCTGTGAACAAATTGAATGCATTTGTGGAACCGTCTTACTCACTGGAGCCCACTCCAGAGAATTTAAGGCGAAAGTGTATTGATGATCAATAGCCGGTTAACTCGTTTGCTAAGTATCATGATATTTATCCTTTTGAGGAATATCATGCCTATTTTAAATGTGGGGAGAGAGGACATTTACTTGCTCACTGCCCATATGTGAGACAAAAGAGGCATGAGGTTGAGTATAGGTAGAACCAAAGGAATTCGAATGTTGGTTATCCTCAAAAACAGTTTTATCCTCAACAATAATTTTTTCCGCAAAGAGGAAACCGAACGATTGTCTATGACAATCGCAATCGAATCACAATGTAGAAGAAATTGAAGAAACCTATGGTGAGCACAATGAATGATAAGCAGAAGGTTTATCTTAAACCACCTGCTAGATCAGTCACTTGACCTTCGTCTGTTAAATCAGACAAGGTAACCAAGAATGCACCTCCAAAAGTCGTTTCAATGAAAACTGAAGATGTTAAATCTAAACCTCAAACACAAATTCATATCTTGAAACATTCGGAGCAATCTTGGTCACCTAAGGGTTCTTCAGGTGGTTCTACTTCAACCTCAAAAGAATCGGTGAAAGCGGATCTTAAAACGAAAGTTTTGGAGAAACTGATTGCTGAAAAGAAAGATGTTTTGAATGCTTCTGAAAAGAAAGTTTCTTTGAATGTCTCAAATGCTAATACTCAAAGAGCCAAGACCACAAAGGCTTGGGTCCCTCGTAAAAACTAACCATTTCTTGAATGGTGGAGGGAGTTCCAGCTGGCTCTGTTAGCAGTCTTTAGATTGTTGATAGTGGAGCTTCCGAGCACATGAGATGAGACATGACGCTCTTATTTGATATCAAGAACATCAATGGAGGTTATGTTGCCTTTGCTAGAAACAAAGGAGGGTATATTACGATGGAAGGAAGTGTGAGCAATGGGATTGTGAGTTTTGAGAAAATTTCGTATGTGAAACAGATTGATTATAATCTTTTGAGCGTGTCACAGATTTGTGATAAGAAGTTCTCTGTGCATTTTAATGATAAATCGTGTTACATCCTGAAACCTGGTTTTTAAATACCAAATGAATGGATCATGTTGAAAGCTCCGCGAGTAAACAATATGTATATTCTCGACATGAGCAAAGCTATAGCAACACAGGGCCAAGTGACGTGTTTCTTATCAAAGGCTACTGAGAAAGAATATATCACGTGTCATAGAAGAATGGGGCATATTCATTTGAGAAAGATGAATAATTTGGTGAAGAATGGAATAGTTGAAGGCGTGAATGTAAAACATTTCCATTTGAATGACAAGTGTGTTTCATACAAGAAAGGAAAACAGCACAAACATTCCTACCGACCCAAGAAAGTTAACTCTATGAGCATTCCGCTTGAATGTTTACACATAGACCTCTTTGGACATGTGAAGTGCAAAACATTAACA
The DNA here is from genome assembly GCA_030844895.1 of Ambrosia x helenae. Taxonomy (NCBI): domain Eukaryota; kingdom Viridiplantae; phylum Streptophyta; class Magnoliopsida; order Asterales; family Asteraceae; genus Ambrosia; species Ambrosia x helenae. The sequence goes on along the minus strand of CM061224.1, from coordinate 72,964,852 downwards.
GAGATCTATACTATCTTGTGGTGATTGATGATTATTCTGGATTTTCGTGGGTGATGTGCATGCAACACAAGAGCAAAATATTTAACAGTTTGAAGATTCTGTTTACCCGTTTGGAGAACATCTATGGATTGAAGATCAAGAGAATCCGAAGTGACAACTGGACGGAGTTCAAAAATTTGATGATGGATGCATTGTGTGAAGAAAAAGGAATTCATCATGAATACAGTGCACCATATACTCCACAACAGAATGGTGTGGCAGAAAGGATGCAAACAATAGAGGAAGAGGAAGAGGAGGATTTAATAGATCAAGAGATACATCAAGTCAAGGACAACACGGACCGAACTATCAAAACTATAGATGTTATAATTGTCAAAACCTTGGACATATATAAGGTTTTGTACAAATAAAGTGGAAGATGAGAGAAAAGAATCTAGTATGATATGCCAAGATACTGAAAAAAAACAAAAGAAGAAGATGATAGAATGTTTATGATATTGAGTATGGAAGAAAGTAGAGACACAAAATGTTGGTATTTAGATAGTGGATACAACAATCACATGACAAGGAACAAACAATTATTTAGTACTTTAAATACTCCAGATAGACGAGATGTTAGGACATGTGATGATAAACGATTACAAGTTCTAAACGATTACAAGTTCTAGGGTGTGATGAAGTTAACATAAGAATTAACGAGGCAAAGAAAATACCTAATGTCTACTTTGTAGAAGGATTGAAGCATAACTTCTTAAGTGTTGGTCAACTACTACAAAAGTGATTCAATATTTCTTTTGAAAATAATCAATGCATAATAAAGGATCAACCAAGAAAAATGATCACTAGAACATCAATGATAGAAAACAAAATGTTCCCTTTATATACAACAAAGAATTTGCCTCATGTACTGCACACCTCCATTAAGGATAAGTCTGACTTGTGGCATCAAAGGATAGAAATGGAAAGAAACCAGACTCTGACAGGATTACCAAAAATCAACAAAGAGGAACAAGTCTGTGATGGATGTGCTATAGGAAAACATGCTAGGAAAAATTTTAGTAAGCAAGCAAAATGGAGAGCTTTTAAGCCTTTACAGTTAATACACTCAGACATATGTGGGCCCATGGGGACAAAAACAATAGGAGGTTGTAGATATTTTATAACTTTCATAGATGACTGTACAAGAAAGACATGGGTTTATTTCCTGAAAAAAAAAATCAGAAGCTTAATATTTTTCTAAAACTTTCAACGCATTAGTTGAAAACCAAGAAGAGACAAGAATTAAGTGTAATAGAACTGATAGAGGTGGAGATTACTACAGTACGACATTTCAAGAAAATTCTTCAAGAAAATGGTTTACATCATCAACTCACTACAAGCTATACACCACATCAAAATGGTGCAGCAGAATGGAAAAACAGAACACTAATGGTGATTTCAAGAAGTATGTTAAAATTGAAACATATGCCAAATAGATACTAGGGAAAAGCAGTGAGTTGTGCAACATGCATTTTAAGCAGACACTATACTAAAAGTGTTGCAGATAAAACACCAGAAAAAGAATGGAGTGAAATTGAGAATTCGTTTTAGGATCGTAAACACGAAACGTGATCTCACGAATACCAACCGTAGAGTGCGGAATCCCCTCGGATGTGCAAAATGATTCAGAAATAATCAGTAACGATTGTAATGAAAACAGATAACGAATCACCGAGCAATTTCCATAACTTTACTCGCGCATTATATCAAATTAAGAATATTACAGATAAAAATATAGACCTAATATAGAGAATCTCACAAACTGGGGAAAAGCTCAAATGATAACTAACTTACAAAATAACCAAGTTTTCCACTTATATAGGCATACCCATTCGACCCTTGCAAGGTTCGAATGGGGTTCATTCGACCCTTCGAGGCTTCGAATGAAGCCTTCTACTTTTCATTCAACCTAACAATTTCCTCGACATTCAGTACCGGATCACTAGCTGGGGACATACATGAATAATATACTTACAATCTCCCCTTGGACCTAGCTAGTTATGTACCAAATCAGAAAGTTATCAATTCTTCAAGTCTTGCATTCATCATCTTGAACGACTTGAACACTTTCCATTTTCTTGCACGTTTGTGTCGAGGTTCTTGTCTATCTCTGCAATAAGCTTCGAAATCTCAGACAGACTCAAGAAATCTTGGCTTTGTCATTTGTTGGTCCATAGATGAAGACAGAAAACAATCTTGAATTCTTCACTTCCATGATCTCACTTATCACATCTTTTACATCTTCTGACTAGTTTCTGTTGTCCTAATGATCTAGATGTTCAGGTTTGGGTCTTGTTTAGTTTCACGCTTTGTCGATAAGTCTTGACCAGTGCACCTATTGTGTATGATTCTGCAGAAAATTTATTAAAAACTGCACAAACTACAACCGGCTTTAGACACGACAAAAATCTTGGAAGTAATCTTTACATCCAATTTGACCCTTAATAGTTTCCCCCATGAACTATTAAACATTTTATAATATGCACCAGAAACTTATAGATTTACAATTTGATTTTATTTTTACAACTCTCGAGCATCTAAGCCTTCACATTAAGTATCCCAACATCGGTTATCGAAAATAAAATCGAAACACAACATTTTTATTTTTCAAAGTTTATGCAAAAACATACCAAAAATATTTTTTGAATTTTCAAATAAATTTGCATAAAAGTAAAGTAGACATATTTTTGTAAATTTTCCGGTAAGAGGATCATATTAGTATTGGAACAGTTAGTCAAAACTCTATTTGACCAATTTTTTGTTTTTTTGACATTGAGCATCCTACAACCATTACTAGTATGTTTGTCCGTTTAAACCCAAAATCATCATTCATTGTTCAGCACTTCAGATACATTATGGTAATATTAGATACTGAATAACCTATGGTCCCCGTGCACGCGACACATTCCCGTATCAAGAATTGCACAAAGTTTCATCGTAACACGTGATTATATTGTAGTTATCCGTTAGTTACAAGGTATGAGGCACAGAGGTGACATGTCAGCAACTTAATGCTTCAAAGTGACATATGCACTTAACCAGGGTGAGAACTAATATCATACATGATTTTCATCATAGTACTGATACGATGTATTAGATAATCATTGATTATCATCACACATATTTAGTTCCTCATTTGGTAACTTAAGGATTTGTCATTAAAGATCTTTTTGTTAAGATACACTGACTGATCTAGGTCCGTAAATTAATACGACAAAAGATCAGTTAGGCTATCCCTAGATAACTAACAATATAACAACCCGAAACCTCTGATTTTGGCAATCTATCAAACAAAATTTCGGTACTAATACCATATGCCAACGAGATGTTGATCCACATGATTATCAGTTAATGTTTTTCGGTTTATTTTACCATGATGAACTTTAAACTTTGATCTCAAGCCTACCAATATATAATTGTAGTGGCTACTCAATGTTTATTCATACATTTTGTTTTTAGAATAATCTGACAGTCCACTGATGTACTATCATCTCCTCTTTTTATCCAAGAAAACTCATTTTAGATTTTCTGATTTTTAATTTTGATTTTTCAAAAATTTCTCCCCCTAAAAATCTTAAAATAAGCATACTTTTGGATTTTTAAACTTTTGAAGAAAAACAAAATAAAATGATATCCGATTCGGTTTACTCATTGAATTTCAAAAACCATTTTCCCGCTTAGATTATTTGACTCACTTTGTTCTTTCAATTAACAAAGATAAGAGAGTTTAGAATAAATCGTTTTGTCTTATCTGTTGTAGAAATCCAAAACCTGAGAGCAATTGCATGAGATTGCAACGTTTTCCGGCTTCACAAGTAGGAAACAGACGAGAAACACTCTCCTCTCTGTTGAACTCATGTTTTCCTTTGTCAATATAGCTTCCTTGACCTTCACCTCTCCAATAAATAACTTGTATACAGATGCTCCACTATCAACTATAAAAAAATAGCTAATAGGTATGTCTGGAACAACCTGCACACTCATTAAACAATTAGTAGGAGAGGGGCACTCATCCCTTCATAGTGATGGGTCGTCCAAGGTCATCAATCCTTGGAATATCAATCCATTCTCCTTTTGAAAAATCAATTGGTTTTTCAATGGATTGATTTGAAGTAGAAGCTGCTATTGATTTAGAAAGTGATTTGGGTTTCCAAACATGTTCAGAGTTTATTTTAGATTTTGTTGAAATCGTTTTGATTGTTAAATTTTCAGATTTCTTGTTTGAAACCTGATTCTGAACTTTGTTTGGAATCATCTCAGACTTAACTGATAAAGGTCCAAGTTTAGAGTTATTCTTAGGCTTAGCCTTAGAACTCCCCTTACCTTAGCAACCCGTTCACTATCTCCATTTTTGTTCAAGGCAATCTTGTTTCAACTGTCATACACAACCCGTTACTCCTTTTGTTTCTTGATTTGTTTTGGGGATACAAGCTTTTTGACATTGCTTGAATTTTTAGCAACATTCACTATGGTCCTTTTCTTTTTAACATACGGACATGCAGCAACTAAATGCCCACAATCTCCGCAGTTAAAACAGGACCTATACTCTTCAAAATCACATGCATACCCTTCATCCCAATACCAATAAGGACAATGAGCAGCAATATGGCCAACTTCACCATATTCAAAACAACTTCTCCATTCAACATACTCAGGAGAATATTGTGGTGAATTGTTTCTCCAATAACCATCAAATCGAGAGTGACTTGGATAATCATAAAAGTCATGTGATCTAGATGAAAAACTTCTTGAATTCTCATGATAAGAATTTTTCATCTGATCATTGCCTTTCGATTTATTTGGTTTTGGTCCTTTTGCCATGGGACTTTTCTTTTTGTTCCCAGACTGATCCTTTCATTCTCATGTTGGTTAGAATTGAGTTCAAAATGAAGATGACCAAATTGATTTCTAAATTGATTTATCAAATCATTGTTATCGACAAAGATACATTTAAGTAAAGATTGTTCGATATTATCAATTGGAAAATCTTTGTTGAAAATCAATTTGTCTTGTCCTACCAACATATAGGATCCTTCAACTCCTTCAGGAAACGTGAATATGGGTTTTTGTTCAGATTAAGGTTCTGATGTTGCTACCACATTTTCAGTTTTCTCTTCAAACACTGGTTTCACCTCAGATTCAGAATCAACAACACATGACGGTGTCACATCTAACTCTGACGTGAAATTATTCTTTGAAATAGTTTCTTTAAGTTTTGAAATCTCTTTCTTAAATGATTCAGTTTGACTCATAAAATGTCTTTCATTATTTCCAAAAATTTTATTTTCAATTTTATATCTTTCAAGTTTTTGCTAAGTTCTGTTTGTCCTCAAGAAATTTCATCACTTCATTTTTCAATTTGACACACTTAGAACATTTAGCACATTCAGATTTTGAATTTACCTTAGCATCTGCATTATTACCATTTTCAGATTTTGCATCAACATTTGATGTATCACGTTGTCTTGATTCACTCATTTTATCAGTTGGTTGTACAGCTGGAGCTATCAAGTTACCCCAATAATCAACTGTCGGTCGTGTAACAGATTGTTGAATTGTAGGTCTCGGTGTCATTGGAAATCCCCAAATGTTGTCAACTTGAGGTTTTTGTCTTTGTGATTGTTGTCGTGCAGCTTCTATATGAGCTTTTATCTGATCTTCAGTTCTTGTCATCAAATAATTCATTTGATTTGTCATTTTTCAACAAATATTATTTTTTACACCTTAAAATTTGAAAAATGTAGTCCAAATATGAATATATGGAAATTGGTTCAACCTATTCAACACTATCGAAGGGTCGAATGGACTTGAAACAGTTGGTTTGACCTCTTAGACCAGTTCGAATGAATAACAGTTGTGAAAGAACTTTATTTGACCTGAATATGATCTTCGTTCGACCTCACGTTAGGTCGAATGAACAAGAACTGGTTGAATGAACAATAACACACACTGAAAAATCTGATTCGACCTAAAAACACACTTGGTTCGACCTAAAACAAGTTGGTTCGACCTCTCGATGTTCTCATTCGACCTTTTCAGGTCTGTTCATCATCTTTAACCTCAAGAACATACGAATCAGATCTGTTTTGGAAAAAAATTCACCAAATGCAATGAAATTGGATAGGTTTTGTTCGGAATTGATTTTAGACAAACTTTTGTGAAAGAATTTTTTAAAACAACTTCAAATTCAACTCCAATTCAATCAAAAATCATGTTTTTATGAAAAGCTTCAAAATTTCTAGGGTTTTGATCTTTAAACATAATTTTAATCTATTTTCATCAAGTCAGATCAGTTTGCCATCATGAAATTGAGCCTACGCTCTGATACAACTTGAGAATTCGTTTTAGGATCGTAAACACGAAACATGATCTCATGAATACCATCCGTAGAGTGCGGAATCCCCTCGGTTATGCAAAATGATTCAGAAATAACCAGTAACGATCGTAATGAAAACATATAATGAATCATCGAGCAATTTCCATAACTTTACTCGTGTATTAGATCAAATCAAGAATATTACAGATAAATTTTTTTGACCTAATATAGAGAATCTCACAAACTGGGGAAAAGCTCAAATGATAACTAACTTACAAAATAACCAACTTTTCCCCTTATATAGGCATACCCATTCGACCCTTGAAAGGTTCGAATGGGGTTCATTTGACCCTTTGAGGGTTCAAATGAAGCCTTCTACTTTTCATTCAACCTAACAATTTCCTCAACATTCAGTACCGGATCACTAGCTGGGGACATACATGAATAATGCACTTACAGAAATTAAGTAAGATATTAAACATCTAGGAATATTTAGGTGCGAGCTTATGTAGATATATGATGTGTGAAAATGTGTATTAAATAAATTCAGGTCAAGTTTTAAAAACGGAAAAACTGGCTGAATCACACACTAAACGGTTTATCATCTTAAAGTTAATGAAAACAAGTTGAAAATGATTCTTATTGTGTTTTGATTACGTTTTTTTATCATTTTGCATGATATTCAGGGTTTCCGCACCTGATACGTCAATACTCATGTTCAATTACATGACTGCAAATTGATAAGAATTGTAAAGATTTCATATCAAAATCATTAAAAACCCTAACTTTTCTGTTGAACATTGATTAAACATAGTTTTGATTGATTTGAAGGTCTTTTTACGTGTGATATCCACAATTCTTTCACAAAAGTTGTTATTCTATAGATTTGAAACAATAACTTCTCATTTACAATCAAAATTGATAACATTTTCAAAATTCATATCAAAATTGTGTGATTTTGGTGAAAATTTGATCATGAACACTCTTTGGGTCGAATCAGTTTTTCATTTGGGTCGAATGAGTCTTCTGGTGTTTCATCCGTGCTAGATTATAGGTCCAACCAGTTCTAGATATTTTCATTCGATCACCTAGAATTTCATTCGGGTCTTTAGAATTTTGTTCGTGCCATCAGAAATTCGTTCGCGCTCTTAGTTAGGTCGAACTAGTGAAGACTATTTTTGAATCGGGATTACATTTGGGTCGAACCAGTTACATATTTTTTATTTGACTGCACGATCTTCCGAACCAAAATTATCTATGACATATTTTTCTAAGTGTTGAAACTAGACATTATGGATAATATTTGGGGATGCCTGATGTACACCCGACCTAACTTGACACAACAACAACCACAACCGATGAATCCTTGGTCTGTATCAGCTGAACGTAGTAAACCACAATCATAACCAATGACCAATTATTGGGCTTTTTCGGGTCCATCTCAACCCACTGTGAGACCTGCACCTCAACCAATGCTAGATTATTGGGGTGTTACAGCAGCCGTAGCCGTGCAAAACCAAACAACCACTGCCACAACAACTTTGATGAATGAACTCTCAACTGGAAATGAGAATAGACCACCAAAGATGTTAGATATGATCGAGTATCCATCATGGCAGAAACGGTTTAGGATTCATCTTGAGGGATTAGATGGTGGAAAAGTGTGGCAAATGCTTCAAAAGGGTTGAAAAGTTTGAGAACTTTAGTTTTGTGGGAAATGAAAGTTTGAAGGAACTTACTGCTAGAATTTTCCATTTATTGTCTGAACTTTCTAACTATGAGATTATTTACCCAATGTCTAAATGTGTTGAAAAGTTTGCAGATGCACTACCAAATTACTAGAGTCAACATGTGGAGGTGCTGAGAAAGAAGGATTTATTTCAATTTTGGACGCTTAATGAGTTCATCCAAAAACTTGAGAACAAGGAGATGGAAGAAAGAAGGAAGGCGAAGAGATCCTAGATTCCTCAGAATCCAGAGTTATATTATGCTAGTTCATCATTTTCGGCCGTTTCGAGTGTTGGTGTGAGTTCGGCACCACAAACTGCTTTTGTTTCAAGTGTCGAACCGAACAATGCTGTTAGTTATTATGGTGTATCTTCTGCACCATCATACACACCAACTCAGCTTCCAATGTAAGCTGCAAATTATTATGGTGCTCCATCGGTGAATATGACTCAGCAATCAGTACTGAATGTTGGTCAAGCTCCATCCAGCTTAAGTTCCATTGTGTTGGAGACGTCTAACATGGATTATGTGACTGTAGAAGTTGCCTAAAAGCATGTTGCTTTAGTTTCTGCTATGGTTTCTTCTTATAATGGACTTGTAGAAAGTCAAATTGGAAACCACTATTTGGCAAATGAGGATTATTCATAGATTGTTAAAGAAGAGATGGAATTGATTGACATTCAGTGGGCATTTTCAAGTGTTATGAGGAGAGCAACTGAGTTTATGGAAAGAACAGGAAGAATGGATCTTGCTACATCACCGAACACTACTTATGGTTTCAACAAAGCAAAGGTGACATGTTACAATTATGGAACAAAAGGTCACTTTGCTCGGGAATTCACCAAACCCAAACAACAAGGAAATTGTAACCCTTTTAACTCAAACTACCAAAACCGTCAAAGCCAAAATCAAAACAATTTCCAAAACCCAAACAACTTCAAAAACCAAAAACCGACAAATTACCTCACATAATTCCAACAAAAGACAAACATCAACACCTAACCAAACTCAAACAACACCAAACCATGAAAGAAACATAGTTCCAATTACCACTCCAACCAACTAAAACCAAAACGAAAACCAAGCATTGGTGATACAACAAGATGAGGGCTTTAATTGGAACGGCATGCAACTAGGTGTTGAAGAGATTTCTGGAGGTAATGTTGCATGTTTTACACAAGAGGTTGTGAAAGAGGAATCGATGAAAGTAGAAGAATTCGTGAAAGAGGAGGTTGTTGAAGAGGTTGTGACTGAGATGGTGGATGAACCGGTAGTAGAGGAAACCGTGTCTAAGACGGTTGTTGAATCTTTCAGTGAAGTTCTCGATGAACAGGAGTCTAAGTATTCTGATTCTGAGAGCGAGACTGATTCTGAAGCGAGTGTTAATTCACTTGATGATGATGTTGAGTATCTCCTTTCAGAGGCCGACTTCCGCATTAGTAAGAAGTCATGCATGGTAGACGATGCATTTAACAAAGTGGATTACTCCAAGTTTTTCTCTAGGAAGGAAGCTCACTTTGCCCTTATGGCCTTGACATACTCGATTAACCTGGTAAGTTTCAGGTCACTTCCTAAATTCAATGATTGTGTTAATTTGCTTGGTAAGTGTGATAGACTTGAAGGAGAAATTTTGAGTTTGAGATATGATTTGGAAAGTGCTAAAACTGCCTTTGAAACTTTTTGTAACAATGAAATAATTTTAAACAAAACTTTAGATAATAATAAGGAAGATGTTTCGGAATTGACAAAAACCCTTTCAAATAAACAAATTGCCATAAACAATTATATCAATGAGATTGAAGAGACAAAACTCGAAATGGCAAAAATTAAATGCTTTTCTGAAAAAGTTAACAAGGAACTGGAAAGTTACCTCAATGTGGTCTATGTTTTGGATCACAATGAGGAATAGCCAAACAAGGAAAACATTCCTACCAGTGTCAACTACAAATCTGTTCCATCCCTAGTGTTGTTTGAAAATCACAACCTTGATGTTGTGACATCGGAGAGTTCAGTAAAGTCTGATTCCACATCGGAAACTGAATAGAACTCCTCTAGTGTGGGCGATCCGCCGTCTGATGTGAGACCGGTACTAGGAGTGAATGATGAGAATCTTGTTGCTGTATCTGGTGATGAGTCTGATTCTGAGGAAGATGAATTGAAAAAGAATGCTGATATTCCTCCGGAAAATCACATTAGTGCGAACCGGCACCTAAGGTTCAACTTCCTCCCAAGGCTGAAACTAAGCCAACATCATCAGATAAGAAATGTGATGGAAATGAATCAGATGACAAACCGGTCAAAATATTTTATCGGATGCAAGGATTTGATCAAATATTTGGGATCTGATCAAATATTTTCCGAGTTAGAGTACCCAATATAGTTTTTCAATTACTCAAAAATTGCTAAAATATGGCAAGAAAGCACTACCTGGTTTTCTAAGTTAGAAAGAACTAATGATTTCCCACCAGAGTTAATTAGATAACTGTATGGTTATGAGGCTAAGAAAAAAAAGGTTCATGTAACTTAGTTTGTTAAACCTGTGAACAAATTGAATGCATTTGTGGAACCGTCTTACTCACTGGAGCCCACTCCAGAGAATTTAAGGCGAAAGTGTATTGATGATCAATAGCCGGTTAACTCGTTTGCTAAGTATCATGATATTTATCCTTTTGAGGAATATCATGCCTATTTTAAATGTGGGGAGAGAGGACATTTACTTGCTCACTGCCCATATGTGAGACAAAAGAGGCATGAGGTTGAGTATAGGTAGAACCAAAGGAATTCGAATGTTGGTTATCCTCAAAAACAGTTTTATCCTCAACAATAATTTTTTCCGCAAAGAGGAAACCGAACGATTGTCTATGACAATCGCAATCGAATCACAATGTAGAAGAAATTGAAGAAACCTATGGTGAGCACAATGAATGATAAGCAGAAGGTTTATCTTAAACCACCTGCTAGATCAGTCACTTGACCTTCGTCTGTTAAATCAGACAAGGTAACCAAGAATGCACCTCCAAAAGTCGTTTCAATGAAAACTGAAGATGTTAAATCTAAACCTCAAACACAAATTCATATCTTGAAACATTCGGAGCAATCTTGGTCACCTAAGGGTTCTTCAGGTGGTTCTACTTCAACCTCAAAAGAATCGGTGAAAGCGGATCTTAAAACGAAAGTTTTGGAGAAACTGATTGCTGAAAAGAAAGATGTTTTGAATGCTTCTGAAAAGAAAGTTTCTTTGAATGTCTCAAATGCTAATACTCAAAGAGCCAAGACCACAAAGGCTTGGGTCCCTCGTAAAAACTAACCATTTCTTGAATGGTGGAGGGAGTTCCAGCTGGCTCTGTTAGCAGTCTTTAGATTGTTGATAGTGGAGCTTCCGAGCACATGAGATGAGACATGACGCTCTTATTTGATATCAAGAACATCAATGGAGGTTATGTTGCCTTTGCTAGAAACAAAGGAGGGTATATTACGATGGAAGGAAGTGTGAGCAATGGGATTGTGAGTTTTGAGAAAATTTCGTATGTGAAACAGATTGATTATAATCTTTTGAGCGTGTCACAGATTTGTGATAAGAAGTTCTCTGTGCATTTTAATGATAAATCGTGTTACATCCTGAAACCTGGTTTTTAAATACCAAATGAATGGATCATGTTGAAAGCTCCGAGAGTAAACAATATGTATATTCTCGACATGAGCAAAGCTATAGCAACACAGGGCCAAGTGACGTGTTTCTTATCAAAGGCTACTGAGAAAGAATATATCACGTGTCATAGAAGAATGGGGCATATTCATTTGAGAAAGATGAATAATTTGGTGAAGAATGGAATAGTTGAAGGCGTGAATGTAAAACATTTCCATTTGAATGACAAGTGTGTTTCATACAAGAAAGGAAAACAGCACAAACATTCCTACCGACCCAAGAAAGTTAACTCTATGAGCATTCCGCTTGAATGTTTACACATAGACCTCTTTGGACATGTGAAGTGCAAAACATTAACGGAGATCTATACTATCTTGTGGTGATTGATGATTATTCTGGATTTTCGTGGGTGATGTGCATGCAACACAAGAGCAAAATATTTAACAGTTTGAAGATTCTGTTTACCCGTTTGGAGAACATCTATGGATTGAAGATCAAGAGAATCCGAAGTGACAACTGGACGGAGTTCAAAAATTTGATGATGGATGCATTGTGTGAAGAAAAAGGAATTCATCATGAATACAGTGCACCATATACTCCACAACAGAATGGTGTGGCAGAAAGGAAAAACAGGACTCTAATTGAAGCGGCTAGAACAATGCTTGCAGATTCTAATCTTTCGGTTATTTTTTGGAATGAAGCTATTCATGCAGCTTGTTATACACTGAATCGTGTGTTTACAGTGAATAAGTTTGCAAAGACTTCTTATGAGCTACTCAACAGACGAAAGCCGAACTTGGAGTTTATAGAACCATTCGGGGCATCGTGTACGATGTTTAATCCGACTGCGAAGTTTGGAGCGAAAGCTGAAGAAAGTTATTTTGTTGGATACACGTGTTTTCAACAAAAGGACCAAATGTGTTGAAGAGTGGGCAAACGTGGATGTTCAACGTTACACTCAAAATGCTCCCGACGTTGGATCTGATTGGATGTTTAACTACAAAGAACTCTTTGGATCGTTCAATCTAGAATGCTTGGTTGAAGAAGCTGTTTTACTATTATATTATGAGTGTGAGAATGCAGTCACTTCACCATCGGTGCGTCCGATCACCGTAACTCCTCCGGCAGCAGTTTCTAATGATACCAATGCTCCTGTCACTAATTTAACTGAAGAAGAAGTTTTTCAAGATGTTTCTGATATGTTTGATTCTACTGAGTTGGAAGACGATGATGAAGTAGCCAGTGAAGCAGTCTTGAATCCGCCTTCAGTATCATCTCCAGGGAACCCAAATCCGTCTGTATCAACAGATGTTCCTTCTACATCAAATTTGGGTAATGATCTGGATATATCAGAGAACGTGAATGTGCAAACAGTGATTCCTATTCCAGCACATCCGGAATCTCGGATCAACAAGGTTCATCTATTAGAACAAGTCATTGGTGATCCTGGTAGCAGTGTGATGACACGTGGACAGTTGAGGCGTGCATTATCAAATGAGAACATCGGAGCCCTAGCCCTTTGTTCTAAAATTCAAAAATCAGGTGAACAAAATGATTGGTCGTTTGCTTGTTATGTCTTGCAGGTTAAGCCTAGGACTTACAAGGAAGCATTGACCAACGAAATCATGGGTGGATGCGATGCAACAAGAACTTCAACAATTCCATAAGTTAGGAGTGTGGACTTTGACTGATCTACCAGCAGATAGGAAGAAGATTGGTACAAAGTGTTTTTTCAAATGCAAGAAAGACGACAGAGGAGTGATCGTAAGGAACAAAGCTCGATTGGTCGGTCAAGGTTTTCGTCAAACTGAAGGAATCGACTACAACAAAGTCTATGCACCAGTCGCACGTATAGAAGCAATACGAATGTTTTTTGCGTACGCATCCTATTAGAAATTCAAGGTGTATCAGATGGACATTAAAAGTGCTTTTGTTTACGCTGTGGTCAAGGAAGAAGTATATGTAGGGCAACAACCAGGTTTTGAGGATCCTATCCACCGGCATAAGGTCTACAAACTGAACAAAGCATTGTACGGTTTGCACCAAGCCCCTCGACAGTGGTACAAAGAGCTCATCACATACTTACTTTCAAGAGGTTTCAAGTGAGGACAAGTTGACTGTACTCCGTTCACGAAAAGAATAGAGGGTGATTTGCTTCTAGTACAGATTTATGTAGATGATATTATATTTGGTTCGACTAACGAAAGTCTATGCAGGGAATTTGAAAAGGTCATGCAGGAAAATTTTGAGATAAGCTCTATGGGAGAAATGCAATTCATTCTTGGATTGCAAGTGGATCAATTGCCGCCGGGGATCTTCATCCACCAGACGAAATATGTTTATGATGTCTTGAGCCGATTCCAGATGGAGGATTCTACACCAATTGCCACTCCCATACAACCTAATCATGGGATTGGAGTTGATGCTAAGGAGGAGCTTATTGACCCTTATACTTATCGAGCCATCATTGGATCATTGATGTATTTGACCGCTTCCTGCCCAGATATAATGTTTGCTACTTGTCTCTGTGCCTGATATTAATCGAAGCCAAAATAAAGTCACCTCACTGTAGTTAAACGAATCCTACGTTATTTGAAGGGTTGTCCATATTGGGGTTTATGGTTTCCTAATGATGATAACTTTGACCTCATTGATTTTAGTGACGCAGATTACGGAGGCTATGATATTGACGCTAAATCCACAACGGTTGGATGCCAATTTCTGGGGAGCAGGCTAATTACCTGGCAATGCAGGAAGCAGACTTTAGTTGCCCTATCGACATGTGAATCTGAATATGTGGCTGCCTCGAGTTGTTGTTTACAAGTGCTTTGGATTCAACAACAAATGCATGACTACGGTTTTTAATTTCTTAAAACCCCCATTCATTGTGATAATGAAGCAGCCATTGCACTCACAAAAGACACCGTACAACATTCCAAGGCTAAGCATATTCGAATCCGTTATCATTTTATACGGGATTACTATGCCAAATGTTTGATTAATATGGTTAAAATCCACACTGACTATCAAAGAGCCGATCTTTTTACCAAAGCTTTTGACAAATCAAGATTTGAATTTTTATTAAAATCTAACGGTATTAAAGAAAAGCAAGTTAGACTCCTTATCGGTTTATCAAATTTTCTTTTGTTTTTCTCTTTTCAAAAGTTAAAAATCCAAAAATACGTTTTTAATTTTAGGGGGAGCTTCTTTATTAGAAAAACCAAAAACATTGAAAAATTTGAAAAGCCATAAAAATCAGAAAAACCCAAAATGATTTTTCGTGGAGAAAAAGAGGAAATGATAGTACATCAGTGAGGATCTTTCACATGCTAAAGAATTGAAAAGTCAAAATTAGACATGTGATGACTTTGTGTGAGGTACTGGTACGCTTCGTAGACCTATTAATGCATGCTTTAGTGATACAAACATAACGAACTGCTTGCTATGTGGCTGAACACCTCATGGGCATATGGTCTTGGTACCGTAATTTTGTTTGATAGGGTTGCCAAAATCGGAGGATTCGGGTCGTTATGTTGATTGTTATTTGGGGATGGCCTGACTGTTCTCTTCTCGTATTGATTTGCAGACCTAGATTCAGTCAGGGTATCTTACAAGAGCTTAAATGCCAAAACCTAAGTTACCGAATGAGGAACTTAAAATGTATGAAGATGATCAAAGATTATCTAATGCATCGTATCATATCTATAATGAAAATCGTGATTGATATAAGCCTCACCCTGGTAGAGTGCACATG
Organism: Ambrosia x helenae; assembly: GCA_030844895.1. Classification (NCBI taxonomy): domain Eukaryota; kingdom Viridiplantae; phylum Streptophyta; class Magnoliopsida; order Asterales; family Asteraceae; genus Ambrosia; species Ambrosia x helenae. Next base: position 72,949,369 of record CM061224.1, on the reverse strand, counting down.
TAACTCTGTAGCATTGCTTTGCTGACCTGTATACCTTTGTACCTCATACCTTGTAACATACGAATAACAATGACATAATCACGCGTTACAATGAATCTTTGTGCAAATTCCTTGATACGGGAGTATATCGTTTGTGTGTGGAACCACAATTGAGTTAGTTGTTAATACACCTTAAGCATATCATTTTAAAGCACTGCATAATGGTTTGCATGTGAGCTTATGTGGACAACAATACCAGCAGTTGCCAAGTCACACAGTCAGTAAAGTTAAATTGAAAAAGAACAACGGTGTGATTTGATTTCTCGTAAACCGATATGATCCTCTTACCGGAAAATCAAAAAACATTTATTGCTTTTCTTTGATTTTCTTCATTATATGCAAAACTCAAAAAGATTTTTGGTGTGTTTTAGCATAAACTTCAGAAAAACCAAAAGATTTTACATTTATGCGTTATTTTCGATAACCGATGTTGGATGATGATCATTTTCTGGAAGTTTGAAAAACCAATCAGAGTTTTGTATCTCAGAAATCAAAAGTTTTGGAAGTTTGAAGTTTTAAATATTTTAAAATGACAAAATGTGGAACGAATTGGACATTTTGGTAAAAATCAGAATTTGAAAATTTCCATTCTCCCTTTTGTTAGGTCGAATGAAATTTTTTTTTTTGCATTGATTCGTGCTCTGTGGATGGGTCGAATGATAATTGGTTTTTCCTCAAAATTCATTCGAACCACAATTATTTGATTCGTGCTTTTATTAGCCCGAAACAAATTTTTGTTTGTTCATTCGACTGCACATAGGGTCGAACCAACTAGCCTATATAAATCCCATCTGTTCCATTCGATCCCCGTCATTTGATACTATTAATACAAATCACAAATCCTCTCAACAAGACATTTCGATTTTGATTTTCAGATATAATCAGCTTGTTCCATGACTTTACAGGTACCTATCCATGGATTTTGATGAGTTTTTGACCATTAAATCGATCAGAAATCGGGTTTTTTTAAAAGAAAACCATAATTGATTAAATTGACAGATCATTGGTGAATTTTAACTCGACTTGAACCCTGAAATCACTTAATCGTTTGTTTTAGGGGGAGATAGAATCAAAATTTAGGGTTTAACATGTTTAATGAAGATTTCGATTTTTTTTGGACCCTAAATTTGGTTAAAAACTATCGATTAAGGTGTTATTGATGAAATTGATGGTTTATCAGTGTTAGTCGATGGTGTTAGAAGCAAATGCAACAACAATTTTGGACAAAAACAAGCTAAATCAATGATTTCAAAAATTCAAATTTAACAAGTTCCATTCGACCCTGTTATAAGGTTGAATGAGAGTTTTTACATTGATTCGTGCCTTTCGAAATCAGAGGATTCAGGTCGTTATGTTGATTGTTATTTGGGGATGGCCTGACTGTTCTCTTGTCGTATTGATTTGCAGACCTAGATTCAGTCAGGGTATCTTACAAGAGCTTAAATGCCAAAACCTAAGTTACCGAATGAGGAACTTAAAATGTATGAAGATGATCAAAGATTATCTAATGCATCGTATCATATCTATAATGAAAATCGTGATTGATATAAGCCTCACCCTGGTAGAGTGCACATGTAACTCTGTAGCATTGCTTTGCTGACCTGTATACCTTTGTGCCTCATATCTTGTAACATACGAATAACAATGACATAATCACGCGTTACAATGAATCTTTGTGCAAATTCCTTGATACGGGAGTATATCGTTTGTGTGTGGAACCACAATTGAGTTAGTTGTTAATACACCTTAAGCATATCATTTTAAAGCACTGCATAATGGTTTGCATGTGAGCTTATGTGGACAACAATACCAGCAGTTGCCAAGTCACACAGTCAGTAAAGTTAAATTGAAAAAGAACAACGGTGTGATTTGATTTCTCGTAAACCGATATGATCCTCTTACCAGAAAATCAAAAAACATTTATTGCTTTTCTTTGATTTTCTTCATTATATGCAAAACTCAAAAAGATTTTTGGTGTGTTTTTAGCATAAACTTCAGAAAAACCAAAAGAATTTACATTTATGCATTATTTTCGATAACCGATGTTGGATGATGATCATTTTTGTTGATGCGTTTTGCGACTAATGATTGGATAGGCATAATTAACATATGTTAAAGACTGGTCGAAGGTAAATAAAAGGGGCGAAGGTAGAAAGAGATGGGCGAAGGTAGATTTATAGTGGACGAAGATACAAGGTTACTGACAAAGATACACATTCGTACCATAGTAGTGGGCGAATGTGGAAAAGTTCCACATTCGACCAGTGCTAGTGGGCGAACGTGCAGCATCTATATATAGTATTTGTGTTTTTGTGAATGCAATAGAGTTGTCAGTTGTGTATGTGTTCAGGTCAGGTTCGAGGTCATTTTGTGAAAGTGTATGTTTGATCTAGATTAACGTGTAAGTCGTTGTAAAAGCTTATTTGACAAAAGTTAATCTATGAAAATATGTTGAAAATGATCTTGATTGTGTTTTGATTAGAGTTTCATCAATTTGTTCAGAACTAGGGTTTCCGCACCTGGTTTTGTGACTTGTATGATCATATTATCCTGTTTTAGCTAAAATCTTTCGCTTACAAAGTGGTATCAGAGCCATACGGATCATACAACAACAAATTTGATAAACTCAGAGCTGATTTGGACATGTTTTTGATCAAAATACATCTGTTTTTGCATAAACATGGTTTATGAGTGTTTTTGATTGATTTAGAGTTGAATTAGTGGTTAAAATCAAGTTTTCCAAGAATTAAAGTTGCTCCAAATCAATTCCGAAGCATAACCTGATTAAGATCATTCAAATCCATAAACTTTTGAAAATCTGAGATCAAAATAACCGTTTTTCAAAGTGTAACCGTTTTTCAAAAGTGTAATCTGGGCAAAATGGGCGAACCTGGAACCTGAGTGGTCGAAAGTAGTTGTTTTGGGCGAACCTGAGTAGTATTGTGGTCGAACCTGAAAATTGTTATTGAAGTTTTCACTTTCGGGTAAACTTTTCCACATTCGACCGGTTTACTTTGGGCGAAAGTGGAAGTGTGTTAGATTGTTTTTCTCTTTCTGGTGAATTTTACTTTCGGGTGTTACTGTTTGGGCGAATCTAGAATCAGAAGGGACGAAAGTGATAGATTTCGGGCGAACCTAGGACATTTTGGGCGAACCTAGGATTTTCTTTGGAAAATTTTCTAAGTGTTGAAGTTTTCTAAGTTCGTGATCATGTGGCATTTTCAAAATACTCCGAAACCAGCAACGACACAACCACAACAGCAAACGATGGACCCATGGACAGTGGCAGCACAAAAGATGAACACACAGTCTTCACAACCGATTAACTACATGGCAACGACGAGCTCGATGCCTCAAAGCGTAGCACATCCAGCACCACAATCTGACTACTGGGGAGTAGCAGCAGCGGTGGTAAATACTCAAACTACTAATGCTATTTCTACTTTGATTAAAGATTTGTCTTCAGGTAGCGGGAATCGGCCACCAAAGCTCATGGAGATGCAAGAATACAATCAGTGGCATACTATGTTCAAAATCCACTTGGAAGGCATGGGAGTAGAAGGAGCAGAGGCATGGAGAATGATTGCTACAGGTTACACACCACCAGTGTTGGAGAATACCGGTGAACCAGTTCCATTGGAGAGTATGTCTGAGGAGGAGAAAAAGAAATTTGCGGTGGAGAAGAAAGCTTTTTCCCAATTGACACAGGCAATCACAAGCGACCTGTTGCATCAGTTTGGGACATGCACCACATCTAAGCAACTATGGGACAAGCTTAAAAGGAAGCATGATGGTAATGAGAAGACTCGAAGCTTGAGGATGGAAGAATTGATAAAGGAGTTTGAGAACTTTTCTTACATTAACAATGAAACTTTAAAAGAATTAACTCCTAGATATATGCATTTGCTATCTGAATTGTCTAGTTATGGTGTACAGATTCCTATGACTAAGCAGGTGGATAAGTTTGCAGATGCTCTACCACCTCAATGGGATCAACATGTGGAAGTTCTCAGAGAGAAGGATGCTTACCAGTTCTGGACTATTTCAGAGTTCATTGAGAAGCTGGAAAACAAAGAGATGGAGGATAGGAGGAAAGCTAGAAGATCACAGATTCCTCAGAATCCTAGCTTATATTTTGGAGGCACTTCAGTTCCAGTCAGTAACTCAAGTTCAGGAGGTGTTGCACCACATGTTGCCTGCATTTCCAATGTTATGGAATCACCAAAACCAACCACAAACTACATGACACAAACATCATCCTACTCACAACCATCATACACACCACCACAATACAACAATTCCTACATTTCACCACTTTCCCCAATGCAACAAGCAGGTTTCTACACTGCTAGCCAATCACAACAACCAATGAACCAAGTTACTCAACCTAATCAACATCCGGTGGTTTTGGAGACTTCTAACTTGGGCAATGTGACAGTGGAAATTGCTCAACAACATATTGCACTAGTCTCAGCAATGGTTTCATCCTACAATGGACTTGTTGCTAGTCAAATTGGGAATAACAACTTAACCAATGAGGACTATGCACAGATCGACAAGGAAGAGATGGAACTCATTGATATTCAATGGGCTTTTGCAAGCATCATGAGAAGAGCAACAGAGTTTATCGAGAAAACAGGTAGAACAGATTTTGCAACTTCTCCCAACACAACCTACGGGTTCAACAAGGAGAAAGTTACCTGTTTTAACTGTGGAGAGAAAGGTCACTTTAAAAGAGAATTCACCCAGCCACCAAAACAAGGTAATAGAAACCCATTCAATGCAAACTACCAGAACCGTCAACAACAAAACCAAGTTTCTTACCAAAATAACAACAACTACCAAAACTGACAGAACAACTTTAACAACCAAAACAGACAACCAAACACATCAAACCAGATTCAAAACCAATCTCCTAACAACACTAACCGAACAGTTATACCAATCACTACACCAAATGAGACACAACAGAACACGAGTCTGAATCAAGCATTGGTGACTCAACAAGATGAAAGGTTTGACTGGTCGGGTATGCAAATAGGAGTGGAAGAAGTTACTACTGGTGGAAATGTGGCATGTGTTGCTTATCATGTTGATATTGAAGAGTCGGTAATGGAGGAAGAAAAGAAAGAAACTGAGGAGTGTGATAGTGATGATTCTGAGACTGAAATGGATGTGGAGAATGAACCTGTTGAGGTTAAGGCTGAGGAAACTAATTCTGGAATGGTGATTGATTCTGTTACCGATGTTCCTGAGGAGTGTAGATCAGTTTATTCAGACTCAGACAGTGAATCGGACACAGAGGCAAGTGTTGATTCTTTAGATGATGACATTGATCAGTTGTTAGCAGAAGCTGATTTTCTAATGACGAGGAAGTCGTGCATTGCTGATGATGCTTTCACCAAGATTGACTATTCCAAGTTTTTCACTGGAAAGGAAGCTCATTTCGCATTAATGGCCATGACTGAACCGCCAAAACCTGTAAGTTCTGAATCTAGCACTGATATTAAAATTGCTAAACATTGTGATAAATGTGATAGATTGACTGAGGAGATTAAACAACTCCGTATTGAATGTGATAGTGCTATTATGAACAGTCAATCTACTCGCAAAGAGTTGAATGCTTTCAACAAAGTATTAGATGGCTACAAAAAGGACATTTCCGACTTGAAAAATACTTTGTCATTGAAACAATTGGCAATTAACAACTATATCAATGAAATTGAAAATACCAAGTTGGAAATGGCAGCCATAAAATGCTTTGCTGAAAAAGTAAACAAAAAGTTGGAAAGTTATAAGCACATTGCTTATGTGGTAGACCATATCATTGATGATAACACCACTAATTACAAGTCTGTACCATCTCCGGTTCTTTTTGAAAATCATAACTATCACCAAGTTATACCGGAGAGGTCGGTAAAATCAGACTCATCATCGGAAATGGAATCTAATACATCGAGTATTGGTGATCCTCATTCCGATGTGAGACCGATTTTAGGCTTGAATGATGAGGGTGTTTATGCTGAAAGTGTGAATTCAGACTCAGAGAATGATGATACTGGTAATGATCAAACTGTTAATGCATGTGAAATTCCAAAAGAATATCACATCATTACTACTGAACCAGTGTCACCATCTCAACATGTGCATCCGATGGCAACTGCTCATCGTGAGAAAAAGTCTGAAAAGAATGAGATTAGAAAGGACCTTGAGAATGAACCAAGTGACAAACCTGTCAAGGTGTTTTATCGGATGGAAGGATCCAATAAAATCATCTCTGATGAGGAATTTCCAATCAAAAATGCTAACTATGCTAAAATAGAAAAGATTTGGCAAGAAAGCACTATTTGGTTCCCAAAACATGAGAGAACAAACGAAATTCCACCAGAAATTTTAAAGAAATTGTTTTTGGATGTTCCTCAAGAACCAAAGGTCCATGTCACAGAGTTCATTCGACCAAATGACAAAGCAAATGGTTTTCATGAGCCCACTTACTCAAAAGGACCACTTCCTGAGAGTTTGAGGAATCAACAGTATAATGATCAATATCCTGTTAGATCATTTGCTCCACCAAATGCTCATTATGTTTTTGAAGAGTATCGCAAATGCTTTAAATGTGGGGAACGTGGGCATTTACTTGCTCAGTGTCCATATGTAAGGCATAAAAGACATGAGGTTGAAGTTAGAAATTCCATGAGAAAACCGATTGATCATTATGTTCCACCACATAGACGAGTTGTTCCTCAACAACAACAGTTTTATAATCAAAACAATTTTCATCAAATGAGGAACAATCGTCCAATTCAGTATGATCAAAGAAATCGGATTGCTATTGTTGATGCACTTTCTGTGGACGTCACTGTCGAATAGACTAGGGTTGAGTCTTAGTAGTGTGTTACATGAGATTGTGGTGATCCATAAGGGCATTTTATGGATCTGACGCATTTGTAATATATAGGACAAAACACTGAGCCAGGTTCGACCTAAACACACTGGGCGAATGTGGAGGTTTTCCACATTCGACCATATCAACTGGGCGAATGTGGAAATGCTCCACATTCGACCATTCAAAAGGGGCGAACGTGGAACTTGGGTTTTGGACTATAAATAGCAATCTCATGTGTTATTGTTCATTTGGTGATTTGAGTTTGTACTTTGAACGCTCTCAAGGGGGAGGTCATGCCCGACCTCCCCCGGCCACGAGATAGATGTTTATCCTACTGATGACAGTGTCTGTAACCGTTTCTGTAGTAATACGAATCTGTGATGAAACCATTTAACGTATCTGGTATGATTCTTGATCATATGCTGGAGATGCTGAAAGGAATGAAGAACAAGAAGTTCATGTTATATCCGAGATTTCTGATGATGATCTTTGACTATAAGTATCCTATGTTGAAAAAGGATCCGACTATGATCCTAGGTCAAGATCATATGAACATTAGAACATTGATGAGAATGAAGGGTTACAAAGGTGTGCCTGATAGTGAGAAGCCACCTAACAGGAGATTATTTGGTGCTTTGGCTCGTCAGGATTACACTGATCCTGGACAGAACAAAGCAAGGCATGATAATAGTGATTCGGATAATGATGATCCCTTAGTGTATGTTGATTCAAATACTAAGAGGAAACGGCAAGTAGTCAATCCTGGAGCCAAAGGGAAGGGCAAGGGAAAGACTGTGGATCAGGGAAGCTCTAAGCAACAAGCGGTTAGACAGAAATCGACAGCGAAGAAAGGATCAGGTTTGGTGGACGAAGAGTCGGTAGATTCAGAAGAGACTGAAGTAGAGGAACAGTGGGATTCTGATACTGAAAATGTGAGGACCACCAAACGTAAGGCCACTATGGTTGGTGAGTCTGAATCCTTGAACAAGTCGATTGAAGAAGCTGAGAGAAGGAAGAAATCTGTTGAAGATGAGAGTCTAGGTGTTGACTTAGCAGAGTTGAGTGTTGGAGATACTGTGGTGGTCAATTTGCCCAAGACAAAGAAGCAAAAGACCATGGCCAAGAAGTCGAGTACAAAAGAGTTGAGGGAGAAAGAGTTAGCTCAGTTATTGAAGGGTAAAAGAGTACCTGATGCAGGTACATCATCTAAGCTGTCTTCACCTGTTTCTAAAAAGCAGAAGAAAACGAAAGAGGCAGAGACTTTACCAATCGATCAATTCAATGTCGATTTGGATAAAGTGCTCGATATGTTCAGAAAGCCTCAGAAGGAGAAAGTAGCTGAAGTTGAGCCATCTAAATCAAAGTCGAAGAAAGTAACTGTGGATGACGATGTTATGAAGCAAGTGAATAAGAAAATGGAAGACATGATGAAGATGTTAGTTGCTCAACAGGCTGAGATTGCTAAGTTTAAGCAAAATGAGGAGAAAATGCTTCAGATCGTGGTTGCTTCGAAATCTAATCAGGATGAGATAAATGATAAGATTAAGATGTTGGAAGCAAAGAACAAAAAGCTTGAAGGCAAATGTTCGAGGAATAAGAACAGATTGAAGCTGATTAAAGAGGATAACAAAGAACTAAGGAATGAAAACAAACGCCTTAGTAATTTGATTGACGAGCTTTATAGCAGGGCACCCCAGTTGAAAGAGGGTGAAGAAGATGAAGAAGAGGAAGAAGAGCAGGTGGATTTTGAACCATCAGATTCTGATAAAGAACAAGAAGATGATGATGAGGATGATGATGGATCGGAGAAAAGCGATGATGATGATGATGACAACAATGATGATGATGATGATGCAGAAGGTGCTGGGAGACAGAAAGGAGATGAGTTTAGCAGTGGTAGTGATCATGATGGAGGAGATGATACTTCTAGATTCACCTATGAGAAGAGAACATCAAAGAAGAAAGATACTGGAGAATCAAGTTCTAAGAAGAAAGGTGAGAACGTTGATTCAGATGAAAGTATTTTCTGGAATGAGAAGGTGAGATCTCTATCTGATGATGCTAAACAGTTGTATAAAGATATGTTGGAAAAGAGAGAGTGGACCATTGAGTTCACAGGATGCTTCGCTGAAATATTCCAAACTGATGACTTAAGATATGAATTGGAATATGAAGATCCTGATCTTGAAGAAGGAGAATTACCTGCATCTGTGGCAAAGGAAATACTAGATGGTCTTGCACAGAGGGTAGGGAAAACTTTTGAGGAGTTTATGATGGATGAATCGATTCCAGATATTCCTGAAAAGGATATTGGAAGTCATTCAGATGATATGCAGACTCCTGAGAACAATGAAGTAGAGATGGAAGATATAACTCATGAAGAGTTCCCTCAGTACTTCAGACAAACGGATGAAAATGAAGTATTTCCTGATTTCACTGAGGTACCAAATAAGTCAGCAAAACAGAAAGCTCAGAAAAGGAGTGAAGAGTTTGTGGAGAAGGTATTCGGTACTGATAAGAAAGATTCTTCTAACCAGTCTGATGAGTTGAAGAATTATTTGAAGAAATTGAAGGAAATGGATGAGAATCGACCAAAGCCTGAAGCTCAAGGTAACTTTTACAGATTTCATAATGCCAAGTTCAAAGGCAGAGCTCTCGGGTGGACTTACTTAGGCAGGCTGAAATGTATTGCTGCAAAATGGGAAACCAGAATCCTGTACTTCAACAGATTCTGTGACTTGCTTACTCTACCATACTGGGCGGTTAGAGACTTATGCAGATTCCCAATGTCAGGTGCCGAAGTAAATGGATCACATGTTGGTTGGTGCGCAGATAAATTGGTTTGGGAAAGTCGAACAAGATGGAAGAGATTTCAGCCTCAATATCCCAGAAGAAAAGTGCATAGAGATATTGATCCACAAACCAATCTGAAGCGTGTTACTTTGATTTATAAAGCACCTAATGTGATGAGGAAGATACCGTTGATGCCGATGCCACAGCATTTCAGTGCTGATTTTATCTTCTGGTATTATGATTGGAGAAAGGCTGAAGCGGTGATCGTGTTGAGAGATGGAAAGGATAAATACAAGCATGTTCATGTATTTGATCCTATGTGGTTAATTAACTGCACGTTTGAAGACATCATCATGCTTTTCTACAATCCGATCTACTATGAACCAAAAGACTTTGCTCAAGCAAGAAAGTATACGCAAGTGGTTGGAGTTTGTTTTGCGTATGACATCAATGCAGGAAGCAACTTGGAGGGTAAGCTTGGTAAGACAGTGAAGATAGCGAATGTGTCTAAACCAGTGAAGAAAACATTTGAGCCTCCAATGACTACTGAGCAGAAGAAACAGCTCAGAATCAAGTTGATGAACAAGACAATGGACCAACAGAGAAAACTATCCAATCAATAGTCGAGGGGGAGTTTGTTGATGCGTTTTGCGACTAATGATTGGATAAACATTATTAACATGTATTAGTGACTTGGCCGAAGGTAGATATTATGGGCGAATGTAGATAGAAGTGGGCGAAGGTAGATGGTTAGTGGGCGAAGGAAGATTGGAACTGACAAGAAGACACATTCGACCATTGATAATGGGCGAATGTGGAAAAGACCCACGTTCGACCAGTGAAAAGGGGCGAACGTGCAGTATCTATAAATAGGTTTTGTGTATTTGAATATGTAATAGAGTTGTCAGTTGTGTCTGTGTTCAGGTCAGGTTCAGAGGTTGTTTTGAGATATTGTGTGTGTGTTCTAGATTAACGTAAAACTGATTGTAAAAGCTTATTTGAAAGAAGTTAATCTATGAAATGATGTTGAAAATGATCTTGATTGCGTTGTGATTTGTGTTTTATCAATTTGTTCAGAACTAGGGTTTCCGCACCTAGTTTTGTGACTTGTATGATCGTATAATCCTGTTTTAGCTAAAATCTTACGCTCACAAAGTGGTATCAGAGCCTAGAGGATCATACAATAACAAATTTGATAAAATCAGAGCTGATTTGGACATGTTTTTGACCTAAATACATCTGTTTTTACATAAACATTGTTTTTAAGTGTTTTTGATCGATTTAAAGGAGAATTTGTGGTCGAATTCAAGTTTTCCAAGATTTAAAGTTGCTCCAAATCAATTCCGAAACATAACCTGATTGAGATCATTCAAATCCATGAACTTTTGAAAATCTGAGATCAGAATAACCGTTTTTCAAACAATAACCGGTTTTCAAAAGTGGGATATGATCATGGTGGGCGAACCTGGAACCTGACTTGAGTTTAGTGGTCGAAAGTGTTGTAGAGTGGGCGAACCTGAGGAGTTAGTGGTCGAACCTAAAAATTTGTGTAGAACTTTTCACTTTTGGGTACATATTTTCACATTCGACCGGATTATATTTGGGCGAAAGTGGAAGGGTGTTATTTTGTTTTTACATTCTGTTGATATCTACATTCGGGTGTTACTGTTTGGGCGAACTTAGAATCAGAAGGGTCGAGAGTGATAAAGTTTGGACGAATATAGAATTTTCTGGTCGAACTTAGAATATTTCGGGCGAACCTAGGTTTTTGTTGAAAATTTTTCTAAGTGTTGAGATTTTCCTTAGTTTGTGATCATGTGGCGTTTTCAAACTACTTCGGGATCAGCAACAACACAACCACAACAGCAAACGATGGACCCATGGACAGTGGTAGCTCAAAAGACGAACACACAGTCTTCACAACCACTTAACTACATGGCAACGACGAGCACGATGCCTCAAAGTGTAGCACATCCGGCACTACAATCTGATTACTGGGGAGTAGCAGCAGCGGCGGTAAATACTCAAACTACTAATGCTATTTCTACTTTGATGAAGGATGTTGTATTTCTAACTCAATGCAATGGTGCATGTATTGAGGGGGAGAACTGTGATTCTGACTGTTGATGTGTAAGAGTTTTGTGGATTCGCCAGCAACGTCCAAGGGGGAGATTGTTGATGCACTTTCTGTGGACGTCACTGTCGAATAGACTAGGGTTGAGTCTTAGTAGTGTGTTACATGAGATTGTGGTGATCCATAAGGGCATTTTATGGATCTGACGCATTTGTAATATATAGGACAAAACACTGAGCCAGGTTCGACCTAAACACACTGGGCGAATGTGGAAGTTTTCCACATTCGACCATATCAACTGGGCGAATGTGGAAATGCTCCACATTCGACCATTCAAAAGGGGCGAACGTGGAACTTGGGTTTTGGACTATAAATAGCAATCTCATGTGTTATTGTTCATTTGGTGATTTGAGTTTGTACTATGAATGCTCTCAAGGGGGAGGTCATGCCCGACCTTCCCCGGCCACGAGATAGACGTTTATCCTACTGATGACAGTGTCTGTAACCGTTTCTGTATTAATACGAATCTGTGATGATGTTGTTATCGTATATTTCTGTCTCGTCTCGAATTCCCCGTCTGAAACCGAGTTGTTTATGTGTAATCGATCCACGAGTTCGGTCCGTTACCGGATTCTCAGCTATGGAACAATCATGGAGAAAGCCTGTGGTGAACGCAACAATTGATAGGCAAAAGGTTCCACAAAAACCGATTTCAAATCAAATGTTGGACCTAAGTCTGTTAACTCAGATAAGGTAGCCAAGAAAGTTACTTTTGTTAACAATGTTCAGAAACCGATTGAGAAACCAAAATCTCAAATTCGCATTCTTAAAAGATCTGAACAATCTTGGTCACCCAATGGTACTCCAGGAGCTTCTACTTCAAAGGTAAGTGAGAAAAAGGAAAATGTTTTGAACAATCAGAAAAAGATTGATCCAAAACAAAAAGTTGTTGAAAAGGTTAATGAGGATGTTTCTTTGAAATCTGATGTTCAAAGGCCCAAGACTCAGGCTTGGGTCCCCCGAAAGAACTAAATGATTTACTTTTTGTGTGCAGGGAGCTTCAGCTGGCCCTATTAGCAGTCTATGGATTGTTGATAGTGGAGCTTCAGGCCACATGACAGGGGATCTCGCATTGCTGTTCGACGTGAAAAACATCAATGGAGGGTATGTCGCTTTCGCGGGTAATAAAGGGGGATATATCACAATGGAGGGAAGCGTGAGTAATGGGATAGTGACTTTCGAGCGGATATCTTATGTGAAGCAAATAGATTATAATCTGCTGAGTGTCAGTCAAATATGTGATAAACAATTTTCTGTGCATTTTGATGACAAATCCTGTTATATTCTCAAACCGGGCTTCAAAATTCCAAAGGAGTGGATAATGTTGATGGCACCTCACGTCAACAATCTCTATATTCTTGATATGTCCAAGGCGTTGACATCACAGGGGCAAATAACATGTTTTCTATCCAAAGCGACTGAGAAAGAATCGATTATGTGGCACCGAAGAATGGGGCACATTCATCTGAGAAAAATGAATCAACTTGTGAGAAATGGGCTTGTCGATGGAGTAAACGTGAAACATTTCCATCTGAACGACAAGTGTGTAAGTTGTATGAAGGGGAAGCAACACAAACAGTCCCATAAAGTGAAGAAAGTTAACTCTGTAGAGATGCCGCTTGAGCGATTGCACATGGACCTATTCGGACCGGTCAAGCGCAAAAGTCATCTTGGAGAGCTTTATTGTTTAGTTGTCACTGATGATTATTCAAGATTTTCATGGGTGATGTGTTTACAGAACAAAAGTGACACCTTTACCAACCTACAAGTTCTGTTCACCCGATTGGAGAATATCTACAATTTGAAGATAAAAAGAATTAGGAGTGACAACGGGACGGAGTTCAAAAATGCCAAGATGGATGAACTTTGTGAAAGCAAAGGAATACATCATGAATATTCGGCTCCGTATACCCCACAGCAGAATGGTGTTGCTGAACGAAAGAATAGGACTCTAATTGAAGCGGCTAGAACAATGCTCGCTGATTCAAATCTTCCGGTAATGTTCTGGAATGAGGCGATTTATGCAGCAAATTATACATTAAATCGGGTTCTAACAGTGAAGAAGTTTGGAAAAACATCTTATGAACTGTTACACCGACGAAAGCCCAACTTAGAGTATCTAGAACCTTTCGGGGCGCCATGCACAATGTTGAATCCAGGTGAGAAGTTTAGTCCTAAAGCTGAGGAGGGATATTTTGTTGGATATGCAACCCCGCTCAAACGGGTATTCAACAAGCGAACTCGTCAAGTGGAGGATTGGGCTAACGTGGAAGTTCAACGATACACTCAAAATTTGCAAGGCACGGGTCCTGATTGGATGTTTGATTACAAAGATTTCTTTGAATCATTCAATCTAGATAGCTTGGTTGAAGAAGCTGTTATCAGATTACTTTATGAGTGTGAAAACGCGGCGACTTCACCGTTGGTGCGTCCAATCACCGTGAACCCCCTACCAGCTTCTAATGATACCAGTGCTCCTATACAAGAGGAAGAGGTGTTTCAAGAGGCTTCAACTTCATTAGACACTTCAGAATCTGAAGATGAACAATTTGAAGAAGCTGTTCTTGAACATGCAGAAGAATTAGAGGCGCAACAAGTGAACCCAACTCCAAATCCAGATGTTGCTTCATCATCAAACACGGGTCATGATCTGGATGCTGTAGAAAACTTGACTGCTCAGACGGGAGTTATTGTACCTGTTAATCCGGAATCTCGGATTCATCGTATTCACCCGCTGGAGCAAGTTATCGGTGATCCTGGAAGTGGTGTTATGACCAGAGGGCAGCTGAAAAGTGTTAACTCGCCATAGAGTTTTGGTGCTTTAGCATTATATGCCAAAATTCAAAAATCTGGTAGTCAAAATGATTGGTCGTTTGCATGTTATGTGTCGCAGGTAGAGCCAAGGACATACAAGGACGCTTTGAATGAAGATGCCTGGGTTGAGGCAATGCAGGAGGAGTTATTGCAATTCCAGAAATTGGGAGTTTGGACGCTCACGGATTTGCCGCCGGGAAGGAAGAAAATAGGCACTAAATGGGTGTTTAAGTGCAAAAAGGATGATCGTGGGGTTATTGTCCGCAACAAAGCCAGATTGGTCGTGCAGGGTTTCCATCAAATCGAAGGAATTGATTACAACGAAATCTATGCACCAGTAGCACGAATTGAAGCTATTCGGATGTTCCTCACGTTTGCTTCATACAAGAAATTCAAAGTCTATCAAATGGACGTCAAGAGCGCATTTTTGTACGGGAAAGTCAAGGAGGAGGTTTATGTCGGGCAGCCACCAGGCTTTGAGGACCCAATCCACCGGGATAAGGTCTACGTGCTGAACAAAGCTTTATATGGTTTGCACCAGGCTCCAAGACAGTGGTACGAGGAGCTAAGTACATATCTCATCTCCAAAGGATTCAAGCGCGGCCTCGTCGATTGCACCCTCTTCACGAAGAAGACGGGAGATGATTTGCTTCTTGTACAGATTTACGTTGATGATATTATATTTGGTTCAACTAACGAACTTTTATGCAGGGAATTCGAAACTATCTTGCAAGAAAAGTTCGAAATGAGCGCAATGGGGGAGATGCAGTTTTTCCTCGGCTTACAGGTGGACCAAAGACCCGACGGGATCTTCATTCACCAGACGAAATATGTATCCGACATCTTGAGCCGATTCCAGATGGAGGATTCTAAGCCGATGGATACCCCGATTCAACCCAATCACGGGATTGGAGTGGACGCTAAGGGGGAGCTGACAGACCCATTTACATATAGAGCAATCATCGGATCTCTGATGTATTTGACAGCGTCTCGACCAGATATTATGTATGCAACGTGTCTCTGTGCTCGCTATCAATCGAAGCCGAAACAAAGTCATCTGACGACGGTCAAGCGTATCCTTCGATATCTGAAGGGTTGTCCATCAAAAGGACTTTGGTACCCTAATGATGATGATTTTGATTTTATTGCTTTTAGTGATGCAGATTGGGGCGGCTGTGACAAAGATAGCAAATCAACTACAGCTGGTTGCCAGTTTTTAGGGAGCAGGTTAATTACCTGGCAATGCAAGAAACAGACTTCCGTGGCGCTGTCTACCTGTGAAGCTGAGTACATTGCAGCCTCAAGTTGTTGTTCGCAAGTACTCTGGATCCAACAACAGATGGTGGATTACGGTTTGCAGTTTCTTAAAACCCCTATACACTGTGACAATGAAGCCGCAATTGCATTAACTAAAAATACTGAAAATCATTCTAAAGCGAAACATATCCGGATTAAATATCATTTTATCCGTGATTGTTACGCTAAGGAATTGATAGATATGGTCAAAATCCATACTGACTACCAACGTGCAGATTTGTTTACAAAAGCTTTTGATAGATCCCGCTTTGAATATCTTTTAAAAGTAAACAATATAAAGGAAAAACAGGACTAATCGGCACCTCGGTTTATCACTTTTTAGTTTTAGTTTTACTTTTTAAATTTTTGCTAATTGGGGATTTCTCTTTGCTAATTGGGAATTTCTCTTTACTATCATAATCCTCAAAGAAGTTGATGCTTTCAAGAGGATTGTTTAATCCTCAAAGAAGTTGATGCTTTCAAGTGGATTGTTTCTTTCAAATTTTTGTTTTGTTTTTCAGAAAAATTAAAAACCCAAAAATATGTTCTTTATTTTAGGGGGAGTCATTTTATCAGAAAAACCAAAAACATTGAAAAATTTTCAAAAGACCTAAAAATTAGAAAAACCAAAATGATTTCCTGGATAAAAAGAGGAAATGATAGTACATCAGTGGGGATCTGACACAGGCTAAAGAATTGTATAGTATAATGAGACGTATGTTGATTACGTGTGATATGCTGATAGGCTTCGTAGACTAAATATTGCGTGCATTAGTGATACAAACATAACAAACTACGCGTTCGTGGCTGAACACCTCATGGGCATATGGTCTTAGTACCGTAATTTCGTTTGATAGGATTGCCAAAATCTGAGGTTTCGGGTCGTTATGTTATTGTTATCCGGGATATTCTGATTAAACTTCTGTCGTATTGATTTACGGACCTAGTTTCATCAGAATATTTGCAAAAAGAGCTTATTGCCAAAACCGAAAGTTACCGAATTGAGGAACTTTATGTTTTATTGATCAAAGATCATTATTACATCGTATTGACTTTCTGATGCAAATCAGTGGTTAATATCAGCCTCAACCTAGTGTATACGCACATGTTACTTTGCTGCATTCATTTGCTGACCTGTACACCTCTGTGCTATATACTTTGTAAACTTTACGGATAACTCTGGCATAATCACGCGTTACGATGAAGCTTTGTGCAATTACTTGATACGGGAGTATGTTGTGTGTGTGGGAACCACAATGTGTTAGTCTAATACATCTAACTCGTATCATTTTAACGCATTGCGTAATTGTCTGCATGTGAGCTTACGTGGACCACAATATCAGCAATTGCCGTATCACATATTGTTTCTAATGATAATATTAAAACAGATCAACGCTGTGCTCAGATTTCTCAGTAAACTGATATGATCCTCTTACCGGATATCACAAAATGTTTACTGTTTTCATTTACTTTGATGCATTTTATTTTGTTGATTTTTACTTTTTATTGTCAAAAAGATACAAAATCCAAAAAGATTTTAGGTGTGTTTTGATAAAATTTCAGAAAACCCAAAAGATTTGCATTTCTGCTTTATTTTTGATAACCGGGGATGCTTGATAGTCAATTTCTGAGATTTGATAACACCATCTGGGTTTTGTTTCATTCAAAATGTGAAAATTTGAGTTTTGGAAGTTTAACAGATTGAAAAATGTTGAACGGGATTCGAATTCGTGATTTGGTGAAATTTTCAGATTTTTCCATTTCACATTCGCCCCTTAATTGGGTCGAATGTGGAAAAATCTTACCTTCGGCCGTTAAATTTTGGACGAATGTGGAATTTATACATCAAACATCCACCTTCGGGTGAATATTTCACTTTCGGGTCATTCAATTGGGACGAAGGTGGAAGAGACCTACATTCGCCCATTATAAACGGGCGAAGGTGGCTTCCTTATATATACCAGTCCAGGTTCGAGCCTTCATTCACAAAAATTTTTCAAAATTTCTAAGATACCAGACCTTGTTGCTTTGATTTCTTTTGATTGTGCGATCTGTTCCCTGCTATTTACTGATTCTTTTGACACTATTTTCATAGGTATTGGAGCCTTATTCAGATCAGAATCGTCGTTTTTCTATTCGGACCTAGGGTTTTACATTTTAGGGTCTTAGCGTCTGTTTTCATGTTTGATTTTGATTCACATTCAATCTTCATCAGTTTTAGGGGGAGATAATATGAGGAATTAGGATAATAACAATGTTTAGATGATTGATTGATCGATTGAAGCTGTTAAACCCTAATTCCACTTTAAAACTAATGAAAATTGAATAATCATTAAAATTGATGGTACACGAGTGTTGATCGGTCATTATAGGACACATTTGGATCAAAATGATATGTTAAAAACAACTTTGGCAAATTTTTAAATTTTGGGGTGAATCTGTTTTCACCTTCGGTTCCAAAAACGGGCGAAAGTGGAAATGGATGGGCGAATGTAAGTATAAAATGGGCGAATGTGATTTTTACTCAAAATCATTACACATTCGACCAACAGAGTACACATTCGACCACAATTTCACACATTCGACCAGTGAAAAACGGGCGAATGTGCAGAAGTTAAGTCATAAAATTTTCAATGTTTTTGTCGTTTTTGTATTTTGACATTTGTTTTTGTCTTTGATGTGCAGATGGCTGATCAATCCAAAAACGTTGAGGCACCAGTGGAAAATGTTGAAGTTCCAGCAGAGAATGTTGTTCCAGTGCAAGAGGCTGAAGCATCTGTTCCGAGCAGTTGGCCATTCGAGCGATCTCATAACTGCTGCGCGTATCTTGGTAACGTGGAGAAGAATACAAAGTTCACCAGGATCATAGAGTTCTTGAAAAGGAGCAGAATTGTACATGCATTAGCCACACCGACGATCATATATAGAGACATTATTGAAGATTTCTACCGAAATGCGAAGTATGACTTTTGGGATAATCAGACGATTATAAAGAGCAAGATTCAAGATATGGAGAGGTTTTTGACAGAGTCTGATATACAGGAAGCACTGCAGATCAAGTTTGAAGTCAGTGAAGATCCCAGAGAGTTATCATGGACTGAGCAGAAAGCTTGTTTCTTACGGATGAAGTACAAAGGTCCGATCACTGATGGATCTATGTATAAAGGGAAGCTGAGCGTGCAGTTCAAGTACTTTGCACATGTTATTATTCACGTATTTGGATGTGTGAGCGGTGGATATGATGTTATGAGAAGAAGTTTGAGTTCATTAATGGTTGCGTTGACTCTCAACAAACCATTTAACGTATCTGGTATGATTCTAGACCATATGCTGGAGATGCTGAAAGGTATGAAGAACAAGAAGTTCATGCTATATCCAAGATTTCTGATGATGATCTTTGACCACAAGTATCCAGAGTTGAAGAAGGATCCGACTATGATTCTAGGTCAAGATCACATGAACATTCGTACTCTGGTAAGAATGAAAGGATACAAAGGTGTGCCAGACAATGAAAAGCCACCTCACAGGAGATTATTTGGAGCTTTGGCTAGTCAGGATTACACTGATCCTGGCAAGAACAGAGCGAGACATGATGATAGTGATTCGGATAATGATGATCCTTTAGTGTATGTTGATGCAAGCACTAAGAGGAAGAGACAAGTAGTCAATCCTGGAGCCAAAGGGAAGGGCAAGGGAAAGATTGATCAGGGAAGCTCAAAGCAACAGGCGGTTAGACAAAAATCAACGGCAAAGAAAGGTTCAGATTTGGTGGATGAAGAGTCAGTTGATTCAGAGGAGACTGAGGTAGACGAGCAGTGGGATTCTGATGCTGAAAACGTTAGGGCCACCAAACGTAAGGCCACTATGGTTGGTGAGTCTGAATCTTTGAACAAGTCGATTGAAGAAGCTGAGAAAAGAAAGAAATCAGTGAATGTTGAAGATGAAAGTCTAGGTGTTGACTTGGCAGAGTTGAGTGTTGGAGAGACTGTGGTTGTAAACCTGCCCAAAGCCAAGCACAAGACCATGTCAAAGAAGACTAGCACTAAACAGTTGAGAGAGAAAGAGTTAGCACAATTGTTGAAAGGGAAAAGAGTGCCCGATGCTGGTACATCATCTAAGCTATCTTCACCTGTCGCCAAGAAACAAAAGAAATCCAAAGAGGCAGAACCAATATCAGCTGATCAACTTAATGTTGCACTGGACAATGTACTTGACATGTTCAGAAAGCCTCAGAAAGAAAAAGAAGTTGAGCCATCCAAATCCAAATCCAAGAAAGTTACTGTGGATGATGATGTGATGAAGCAGGTGAACAGGAAAATGGATGATATGATGAAAATGATTGTAGCTCAACAAGCTGAGATAGCCAAGTTTAAGCAAAATGAAGAGAAAATGCTTCAGATCGTGGTTGCTTCTAAATCTAATCAAGATGAGATCAATGAAAAGGTTAAGATGCTTGAAGCGAAGAATGAGAAGCTTGAAGGAAAGTGTGCAAGAAACAAGAGCAGGATTAAGCTGATTAAGGCAGACAACAAAGAACTAAGGGCTGAGAACAAACGTCTTAGTGATTTGATTGATGATTTGTATAACACTGCACCCAAGTTGAAGGAGGGTGAAGAAGATAAAGAAGAAGAAGAAGAGAAAGTTGATTATGAAGATTCTGAATCGGATGAAGAAAAAGATGATGATGAAGATGATGATGAGTCAGATAAAAATGATGATGAGGATGATAATGATGATGATGATGATGCTGAAGGATCTGGGAGACAGAGAGAGGATGATAGTGAGAGTAATGATGATGATGATGGAGGTGATGATACTTCAAAGTTTACATTTGAAGAAAGGACATCCAAAAAGAAGAGTACTGGAGAATCAAGTTCTAAGAAGAAGAAAGGTGAGAACGTTGATTCAGATGAAAGTATCTTCTGGAATGAGAAGGTAAGGTCTTTATCTGATGATGCTAAACAATTGTACAAAGATATGTTGGAGAAAAGAGAATGGACCATTGAGTTCACAGGATGCTTTACTGAAATATTCCAAACTGATGATATGCGATATGAATTGGAATATGAAGATCCTGATCTTGAGGAAGGAGAATTACCTGCATCTGTGGCAAAGGAAATTCTAGATGGTCTTGCACAGAGGGTAGGGAAGACTTTTGAGGAGTTTTTAGTGGATGAGTCGATTCCAGATATTCCTGAAAAGGATATTGGAAGTCACTCAGATGATAAGCAGACTCCTGAGAACAATGAAGTGGAGATGGAAGATATAACTCATGAAGAGTTTCCTCAGTACTTCAGACAAACTGATGAAGAAGAGGTATTTCCTGATTTTACTGAGGTACCAAATAATTCAGCGAAGCAGAAAGCTCAGCAAAGGAGTGCAGAGTTTGTGGAGAAGGTATTTGGTGCTGATAAGCAAGGACCTTCAAATCAGTCTGATGAGTTGAAGAGTTATTTGAGAAAATTGAGGGAAATGGATGAGAACCGACCGAAGCCTGAAGCTCAAGGTAACTTTTATAGATTTCACAATGCCAAGTTCAAAGGCAGAGCTCTCGGGTGGACATACTTAGGCAGGCTGAAGTGCATAGCTGCTAAATGGGAAACAGGAATCTTGTACTTCAATAGATTCTGTGATTTGCTTACTCTACCGTACTGGGCGGTCAGAGATTTATGTAGATTCCCAATGTCAGGTGCAGAAGTGAATGGTTCACATGTTGGTTGGTGCGTAGATAAATTGGTTTGGGAAAGTCGAACAAGATGGAAAAGATTCCAGCCTCAATATCCTCGAAGAAAAGTTCATAGGGATATTGATCCTCAAACCAATATGAAACGGGTTACGTTGATATACAAAGCACCTGAAGTGATGAGAAAAATACCTTTGATGCCTATGCCACAACACTTCAGTGCTGACTTTATTTTCTGGTATTATGATTGGAGAAAGGCTAAAGCGGTGATTGTGTTGAGAGATGGGAAGGATAAATACAAGCATGTTCATGTATTTGATCCTATGTGGTTGATTAATTGCACGTTTGAAGACATCATCATGCTTTTCTACAATCCGATTTACTTTGAACCGAAAGACGCTGCTCAAGCAAGAAAATATACTCAAGTGGTTGGAGTTTGTTTTGCGTATGACATTAATGCGGGAAGCAATTTGGAAAATAAACTTGGCAAGACGGTGAAGATGGCGAATGTGTCTAAACCAGTGAAGAGAACATTTGAGCCTCCAATGACTACTGAGCAGAAGAAACAGCTCAGAATCAAGTTGATGAACAAAACAATGGACCAACAGAGAAGACAATCCAATCAATAGTCGAGGGGGAGTTTGTTGATGCGTTTTGCGACTAATGATTGGATAGGCATAATTAACATATGTTAAAGACTGGTCGAAGGTAAATAAAAGGGGCGAAGGTAGAAAGAGATGGGCGAAGGTAGATTTATAGTGGACGAAGATACAAGGTTACTGACAAAGATACACATTCGTACCATAGTAGTGGGCGAATGTGGAAAAGTTCCACATTCGACCAGTGCTAGTGGGCGAACGTGCAACATCTATATATAGTATTTGTGTTTTTGTGAATGCAATAGAGTTGTCAGTTGTGTATGTGTTCAGGTCAGGTTCGAGGTCATTTTGTGAAAGTGTATGTTTGATCTAGATTAACGTGTAAGTCGTTGTAAAAGCTTATTTGACAAAAGTTAATCTATGAAAAGATGTTGAAAATGATCTTGATTGTGTTTTGATTAGAGTTTCATCAATTTGTTCAGAACTAGGGTTTCCGCACCTGGTTTTGTGACTTGTATGATCATATTATCCTGTTTTAGCTAAAATCTTTCGCTTACAATTTTCTGGAAGTTTGAAAAACCAATCAGAGTTTTGTATCTCAGAAATCAAAAGTTTTGGAAGTTTGAAGTTTTAAATATTTTAAAATGACAAAATGTGGAACGAATTGGACATTTTGGTAAAAATCAGAATTTGAAAATTTCCATTCCCCCTTTTGTTAGGTCGAATGAAATTTTTTTTTTTGCATTGATTCGTGCTCTGTGGATGGGTCGAATGATAATTGGTTTTTCCTCAAAATTCATTCGAACCACAATTATTTGATTCGTGCTTTTATTAGCCCGAAACAAATTTTTGTTTGTTCATTCGACTGCACATAGGGTCGAACCAACTAGCCTATATAAATCCCATCTGTTCCATTCGATCCCCGTCATTCGATACTATTAATACAAATCACAAATCCTCTCAACAAGACATTTCGATTTTGATTTTCAGATATAATCAGCTTGTTCCATGACTTTACAGGTACCTATCCATGGATTTTGATGAGTTTTTGACCATTTAATCGATCAGAAATCGGGTTTTTTTAAAAGAAAACCATAATTGATTAAATTGACAGATCATTGGTGAATTTTAACTCGACTTGAACCCTGAAATCACTTAATCGTTTGTTTTAGGGGGAGATAGAATCAAAATTTAGGGTTTAACATGTTTAATGAAGATTTCGATTTTTTTTGGACCCTAAATTTGGTTAAAAACTATAGATTAAGGTGTTATTGATGAAATTGATGGTTTATCAGTGTTAGTCGATGGTGTTAGAAGCAAATGCAACAACAATTTTGGACAAAAACAAGCTAAATCAATGATTTCAAAAATTCAAATTTAACAGGTTCCATTCGACCCTGTTATAAGGTTGAATGAGAGTTTTTACATTGATTCGTGCCTTTCGAAATCTGGGTCGGACCCTCGAAAGATTGAACTAAAACATAAAAAATGACCAACATTTTTAAATTGTTGTTTTTGATTATTTGACTAATATGTTTGTGTATTTGTTTTGAACAGAAAGAAATGGAAGAATCCAAGCAACCAAAAGAACTCAGGTTTGAGAAGAACACAATTGCTGTGCATTTATTGGAGAAGTGGATGATTAATACGAGGAATTCCGAGGGATGATCGAATTCTTACAAAGATCTAGGATTGTGTACGCCATTGCACAACCTTACACTATATACAAGGACCATCAAAAGGAGTTATGGGAAAATGCAAAATTGGATTTCTGGGATGGAAAGACGGTTATTCATAGCACGGTGCAAGACAATTGTACTTGTTGGTGAATAAGATTTTAGGCGTGTATTGAGATTGACTGATGAAGAAACAGATCCAGTTACTTTGCCATGGACTTTTGAAAGGGGATGTTTTCTTAGGATCAAATATTTGGAAAGATTTCAGACTGTCAGTTATTCAAGGCGAATGTGTGTCCGACATTCAAATACCTGATACATGTTATCCTACGCGTTTTTAGCCCAATCAAAGGAGGATTTGATGTGCTTAGAGATACTACTTGCTCTATGGTGGTAGCTCTTATCTTGAACAAGCCATTTAATGTGTTTGGAATGTTATTCAAACACATGAAGGAGTTCTTTGATGGAACTAAGACATACAAATTCCTCATGTATCCCAGATTTCTTCAGATGATAATAGATGAGAAGGTTCCTAATTTGGTTAAAGATCCCAAGCAGATTCTCAATCAAGAACACATGAATGAGATGACACTGAACAAAATGACAATTTACAAGGGAAAAGAACAGAAACCTCCAAAAAGAAGGTTATTTGGACATCTTATCAATCCTGGTTTTAAAGCTCCAGATCATGATGGATGGAGGCATAAAGAGAGTGATTCAGACTCTGATTCACCGCTTGTACCAGTATTGAAAGGAGAAAAAGTTAAGTGGCAAGTTGTTCAGAAAGGTGCTAAATCAAAGAAAGGAAAACAGATTGAAGGTTCGTCTGGTGCAAAGAAGAAAGGAAAGAAGAAAACATTGCTGATTGATGAAGACACCGAAACCGAAGAAGAATGGGTCTCGGAGGATTCTAATAAGGAAGCGGATCCTAAGGCCACTAGTGATCATGTTGTTCCTAATCCAGTTGATAAGTTAGTTGCTGAACAACTCAGTAGAGGTTATGTAGAAACATATGAGAATCTCATTATCGAGAGAGATGTTGATTTTGTTGGATCTCCGGTTGCAGCTAAGTCTACAAAGCGTGGACGTATCAAGACGATGTCTAAGAACGAAACAAAGAGAACGAAGAGACAAAAGGAGATGGATGTGTTATTGAAAGGAAAGAAGGTTCCTTCAGCTTCAACTGAATAAACAAGAACCAAGTCTCCAAGTAAAGAACCCCAAGCAAAGAAAAGAAAAGTTAGTGAAGACGTGGAAGTTGTTGAGAAGGAAACCACAGAATCAACCACACAACAAAATCCGGATAAAGTTTCCAAATCTTTGAAGAGTATTCTACATAGTTTGAACAAACCTACATCATCTTCCAAACCACAAACCAAAACCAGTTCACAACCTTCTATGACAATTTCTGAAGATGCAATGAATCAACAAATTTCAAAGATGATGAAGTTCATCTCCAAGCATGAAAATGAAATCAAACAGATGAAGGAAAACCAGAAAGATGTGCTTGAGATTCTGATTAAGTCTAAGGAGAGACAAGACAAGTGTAAGTGCATTATTCATGTATGTCCCCATCTAGTGATCCAATACTGAATGTCGAAGGTTCAGATAATCAGAAAAACGACCAAGACTTTAGCTTGAAGATACATTCGACCTGTCGGATGGTCGAATGTAGTTTGTATTTGGTCGAATGAAGATTGATTGAAGTAGAAGGCTTCATTCGAACCCTTAAAGGGTTGAATGAACACTTTCGACCACATGAAAGGGTCGAATGTGGAAAAGTTCCACATTCGACCTAATCATAAGGGCGAAGGTGGAAGTATATATAAAGGGAAAAGTTTGTTATTTTTAAGGAGGGGTTATCATTTGGAGCTTTTCCCTAGTTTGTGTGTGTGTGATATTCTCTGTATTAGGTCTAGGATTTCATGTGTAATTGTTTATATTTTGATCTAATACACGAGTAAAGTTATGGAAATTGCTCGGTGATTTGTTATCTGTTTTCGTCACGATCGATTACGTTTATTTCTGAATCATTTTGCACGATCGGAGGGGATTCCGCACCCTACGGTTGGTATTCGTGAGATCTTGGTTCGTGATTACGATCCTAAAACGAATTCTCAAGTGGTATCAGAGCATAGGCTCGATTTCACGATTGCAAATTGATCTGAATTGATGAAAATAGATTAGAATTCTGTTTTAAAGATCAAAACCCAAGAAATTTTGAAGCTTTTCATAAAAACATGGTTTTTGATTGAATTGGAGTTGAATTTGATGATATTATCAAAAATTCTTTCACAAATGTTTGTCTAAATTGAAATCCGCATAAAACCTATCCAAAATCATTACATTTGGTGAAAATTTTGTCAAAAACCGATCAGATTCGTGTTCTTGAGGTTGAAGATGATGAACAGACCTGGAACGGTCGAATGTGAGATTTGAGGGTCGAACGTAGCCTTATTTGGTCGAACGTGGAGTGTTAGTTGGTCGAACCTAGAAAGTTTCAGTGTGATTTTCTTTATTCGACCTTATTGAGTACATTCGACCAATCGAGTGGTCGAACGTGGGTTTAAACGGTTGAAAGTGAACTGAGTTTGTTATTTTCTACATTCGAACTTTATCAAACGGTCGAACGTGGACTAATTTTCACATTCGACCATACGACATTTGAAAAGGGTCGAACGTAGAATATGATTTTCAAAGATTTTCATTCTTGAGGTCGAACCAAGACAAAAGTACATTCGACCCTTGTAAAAGGTCGAATAAGACTGGTTACTTCTACATTCGAACCTACGAATTTTTGGATAATATTTTTGAAATAATTTTTGTTGAAAAATGATGAATTACTTGGCTATGTCAAGAACTGATGATCAGATAAAAGCTGCAATGCAACAAAAGCTAACATGGGAACAAGTTGTTGCATCTAAGATTCAACAATCTGTTACACGACCAGCTGTGCAACCAACTGATAAAATGGTTAATGTGAATGAGTGTGTTAATAGAGAAAGTGTTAAAAGTAACGTTGTGTGTCTTGTCAAACAAGTGGGGAATGATGATTCAAGTGAATTGTCAGAGAGTGATTTGAGTTCTGATACGAGTTCAGAAAAGAGTGAATCAAGAGGAAGTGATACATCAAATGTTGATGGCAATTCTAAAAATGTTAATAATGCAGATGAAGAGGTAACTTTAAAATTTGAATGTGCTAACTGTTCTGAGTGCGTCAAATTAAAAAATGAAGTGCTGAAACTTCTTGAGGACAAACAGAACTTAACAAATAAACTTGAAAGATTTCAAACTGAAAATAAAATTTTGGCAAATAATGAAGGACATTTTTTGAATAAAATTTAATCTTTTAAGAAAGAGATTTCAGAACTTCATAACACCATTTCAAAGAATAATTCCACATCAGAGTTGGAAATCACAACACCTTGTGTTGTTGATCCTAATTCTGAGGTGAAATCAAAACTTGAAGTGAAAAATGAAAATGTGGTTGTCACTTCAGAAACTGAATCTGAAGAAAAATCCATATTCAAGTTTCCTAAAGGAATTGAAGGATCCTATATGTTGGTAGGACAGGAAAAATTGATTTTCAATAAAGATTTTCCAATTGATAATATCGAACAATCGTTACTTAAATGTATCTTTGTCGATAACAATGATTTGATAAATCAATTTAGAAGTCAATTTGGTCATCTTCCTTTTGAACTTAGTCCTAACCAACATGAGAATAAAAAGGATCAGCCTGGGAACAAAAAGAAAAATTCAAAGGCAAAAGGACCAAAACCAAACAAATCGAAAGGTAATGATCAGATGAAAAATTCTCATCAAAAGAATTCAAGAAATTTTTCATCTAGATCATATGACTCTTATGATTATTCATATACTTCTCGATTTGATGGTTATTGGAGAAACAACTCATCACAGTATTTTCATGGTTATGTTGAATGGAGAAGCTGTTTTGAATGTGGGAAGTTGGTCATATTGCTGCTCATTGTCCCTACTGGTATTGGGATGAAGGGTATGCATGTGATTTTGTGGAATATAGGTCTTGTTATAACTCCGAAGAGTGTGGGCATTTAGTTGCTGCCTGTCCGTATGTTAAACAGAAAAAGACCGAAGTGAAATTTGCTAAAAATTCAGGCAATGTCAAAAAGCCTGTTTCCCCAAAACCAATCAAGAAACAAAAGGGGAAACAGGTTGTGTATGACAATCGTAACAAAATTGCCTTGAATAAAAATGGAGATTGTGATAGGGTTGCTAAGGTAAGGGGGAGTTCTAAGGTTAAGCCTAAGAATAACTCTAAACCTGGGTTTTCATCAGTTAAGTCTGAGAAGATTCCAAACAAAGTTCAGAAGCAGGTGTCAAACATGAAACCTGAAAAGTCAACAATCAAAACGATTTCAACAAAATCTAAAATGAATTCTGAACGCGTTTGGAAACCTAAATCACTTTCTAAATCAATAGCAATTTCAACTTCAAATCAATCCATTGAAAAACCAATTGATTTTTTAAAAAGGAGAATGGATTGATGTTCCGAGGATTGATGACCTTGGATGACGCATCATTGTGAAGGGATGGGTGCCTCTCTCGTGCTAATTGTTTAACAAGTGTGCAGATTATTCCAGACAGACCTATTAGTTATCTTTTGATAGTTGATAGTGGAGCATCTGTATACAAGCTATTTATTGGAGAGGTGAAGGTCAAGGAAGGGATTTGAAAAAGGAAAACATGATTTCAAAAGAAAGGAGAGTGTTTGTCGTCTGTTTCCTACCTGTGAAGCCGGAAAATGTTGCAATCTCATGCAATTGCTCTCAGGTTTTGGATTTCTATAACAGATGCAACAAAACGGTTTATTCTAAACTCTCTTATCTTTGTCAATGGTTTACAAATTGAAAGATAAAAGTGAATCAAGTTATCTGAGTGAGAAAATGGTTTTTGAAACTCAATGAGTAAACCGCATCGGATATCATTTTATTTTGTTTTTCTTCAAAAGTTGAAAATCCAAGAATATGCTTATTTTTAGATTTTTAGGGGGAGAAAATTTCAGAAAAATCAAAATAAAAATTTAGAAAATCCAAAATGAATTTTCCTGGTGAAAAAGAGGAGATGATAGTACATCAGTGGACTGTCAGACTACTCTGAAAACAAAATGAATTGATAAACATTGAGTAGCCACTACAATTATATATTGGTAGGCTTGAAATCAAAGGTTAAAGTTTCAGCATGGTGATATAAACCTAAAAAACATTAACTGATAATCATGTGGATCAACGTCTCGTTGACATATGGTCTTAGTACCGAAATTTTGTTTGATAGATTGCCAAAATCGGAGGTTTCGGGTCGTTATAATGAAAGTTATCTGGGGATAGCCTAACTGATCTTTTGTCGTATTGATTTACGGACCTAGACCAGTCAGGGTATCTTAACAAAAGATCTTTAATGACAAATCCTTAAGTTACCGAATGAGGAACTTAACATGTGTGATGATAATCAAAGATTATCTAATGCATCGTATCAGTACTATGATGAAAATCATGTATGATATTAGTCCTCACCCTCGTTGAGTGCATAAGTCGCTTTGAAGCATTTATTTGCTGACCTGTCACCGCTGTGACTCATACCTTGTAACTAACGGATAACTACAATATAATCACGTGTTACAATGAAACTTTGTGCAATTCTCGATACGGAAATGTGTCGCGTGCGCGGGGACCATAGATTTTTCAGTATCTAATATTACCATAATGTATCTGAAATGCTGAACAATGAATAATGATTTTGAGTTTAAGTGGACAAACATACTGATAATGGTTGTAGGATGCTCAATGCCAAAAAGCAGAAAATTAGTCAAATAGAGTTTTGACTGACTGTTCCAATACTGATATGATCCTCTTACCGGAAAATTCACAAAAATATGTTCAGTTTACTTTTATGCAATTCCATTTGAAAATTCAAAAATATTTTTGGTGTGTTTTAGCATAAAATTTGAAAAATCAAAATATTTTGTTTCTACTTTATTTTCGATAACCGATGATGGGATACTTAATGTGAATGCTCAGATACATAAAAGTTGAAAAAGACTACAAATTTTCAAGTTTCTGGTGCATATTAAAAATGTTTAATAGTTCATGGGGAGAACTATTGAGGGTCAAAAGGAATGTGAAGAGTACTTCCGAGATTTTTGTCGTTATCTCCGAGATTTTTGTCGTCTAACGCTGGTTGTAGTTTGTGTAATGTTTAGTAAATTTTTTTTCTGCAGAATCAAACACAACAGGTGCACTCCTCAAGACTCATTGACAAAGCGTGTAACTGAACAAGACCCAAGCCTGAACATCAAGATCACCAGAACAACAGAAACTAGTCAGAGATTGTTAAAGAAAAGATTGAAGATCGAAGAATTCAAGATTGATTTCTGTCTTCATCTCTGGACCAACAAAAGACAAAGCCAAGATTTCTTGAGTCTGTCAAAGATTTTGAAGCTTACTGCAGAGATAGACAAGAACCTTGACACAAACGTGCATGAAAATGGAAAGTTTTCAAGTCGTTCAAGATGATGAGATCAAGATTTGAAGATCTGATAACTTTCTGATTTGGTACATCACTAGCTAGGTCCAAGGGGGAGATTGTAAGTGCATTATTCATGTATGTCCCCAGCTAGTGATCCAGTACTGAATGTCGAAGGTTCAGATAATCAGAAAAACGACCAAGACTTTAACTTGAAGATACATTCGACCTGTCGGATGGTCGAATGTAGTTTGTATTTGGTCGAATGAAGATTGATTGAAGTAGAAGGCTTCATTCGAACCCTTAAAGGGTTGAATGAACACCTTCGACCTAATCATAAGGGCGAAGGTGGAAGTATATATAAAGGGAAAAGTTTGTTGTTTTTAAGGAGGGTTATCATTTGGAGCTTTTCCCTAGTTTGTGTGTGTGTGATATTCTCTGTATTAGGTCTAGGATTTCATGTGTAATTGTTGATATTTTGATCTAATACACGAGTAAAGTTATGGAAATTGCTCGGTGATTCGTTATCTGTTTTCGTCATGATCGATTACGTTTATTTCTAAATCATTTTGCACGATCGGAGGGGATTCCGCACCCTACGGTTGGTATTCGTGAGATCTCGGTTCGTGATTACGATCCTAAAACGAATTCTCACGTAGTTAAAAGAAGAGGTTACCAACTTGCAGATTGAAAATTCCAAGTTGCAGTTGTCCAACAAGAAGAATGAGAAAAGGATTGTGGCTATAGAAAAAGAGAATGAGAAATTGAGGAAGATTATATATGATTTATATTAGAAAGCACCGCAACTCAAAGGTGCTGATGATTCAGATGATGAAGATGATGAGGAAGAAGAATATGAGGAGAAAGTGGATTATGAAGATTCTGATCATAATGATACAGAGGGTGATGATGGAAATGATAATGATAAGGATGATGAAGGATCAATGGATTCCGATGATGAATTGATACATAGAAAAGAGTTTCCAGACTTACCAGTTGTTGAACCGAGACATCATTCAGATGATTCAAATGTGGATTTTCATGAGGTGGAGATTGAGGATATCTTGCATGAAGAGTATCCGGAGTCCTATAATGTGAAAGACAATACAAGTATTCCGTTTGTTGATGAATCTGCCTTGAGAGAAGCAGAAAAGGTTGCAGACGAAAAGGAAAGAAGATTATTGATGAATTATTGTTTGATGAAGGTGAAAAAGTTGCCGTGACAAAGAAGTTGTAGATGCATATATTGCGACTAATGCTATTGGATTGCGGATTTCATAATGTTTTGTCAACTGTCGAACGGTTGAATGAAGATTTAAGAACGCTCAAAGGTGGAGCTAAAGGGTCGAAGGTACACAGGGAGGTCAAAGGAAGAAATTAGATTATGTATATCTTGGTTCGACCATGTCGAATGGTCGAACCTGCACATTCGACCAACTCAATTGGGCGAATGTGTAGGCCTATATAAGGTCAAGTCAGTTTTTGAATTGTAACTTTTGACATTTTGTTTTCCCTCCCTGTGTGTGTTCTCCCTAGGTTTATTATTGAGTCTGTAAAAGTGTTTTAATCATTATAAACTACAATTTCAAGTGTAATTGATTATCAAAGTGAATGAATGGAATATGTTTATGATGATTTCTGCATTTTCCTAGTTTTATTATCATTTTGTGATCAATTCAGGGATTCTGCACCTGAATTGAACTTGTTTGATCATTATCTTTGTTGTTTAGACGATCCTACGCGCATACAGAAGTCTGATGCGTTATTGAACTATCAGAGAAGATTACGTGAAGAAGACGAAAGCAGACCAAAGCCACCAATACAGTGATATTTCTACTGCTATCATAATCAATCTTTCAAAGGACAAGCGATAGCATGAAAATTCTTTCCTCAGCTTTGGTGTATCGATATCAAATGGGAACGAGGCATTCTGTATTTCGGACACTATCATGATATCAAGACTCTTCCATACTGGGCCGTACGCGATGTATGTAGACATGAGCTGGTCGGTGTGTCTGAATTGGTTGAATATATGGCAAAGAAGATGACGAGAGAGATCTTGACGAAATGGGATATCTTTAAACCACAGTATCCTAAACGAATAGTTCATAAGAAGATTAATGTGACACCTGCCACTTTACCAGGTCAAAATCCGTACATTTTCTAGTCAACGTTTAACTTTCTATGCATAATTTACATCATTTTCTATGCATAAGTCCCCCACTGAAAGTCTAGAAAGGCCTGAACAAGAGTAATTTCACCCATAGAAATGAACATTGGTGACACAAGTTTTAACAACTATAGACTATTTTCTAAAAACATGTGTAGATGTTTATTTGTTCAATAATGTGTATTTTTTCCTAACTTACACACATATCTATATTTCATTTGTAGCCCAGTGGTGAATGGGCCGGTTTCCTTTTGGGGGAGCCAGGTTCGAGTCCCGTGGGATGCATTTGAAGGACCCGCAAATGATGGTCGAAACTAGTCAGCGAAGTGCTGGTGCTAGGTTCGATTCTGATGCACCCCTGGCTTTCTACCATCGTGCATTTACTCCAGAGAGGCTTGCCTCTTGTGGAGGGTGCAACATCTGCCAAGTGGCAGGTGGAGGGAAATTTTCTAGGGGGAACGCCCTATCGTCCCTTGCACGAGGATCCATGCTTCTCTGGGGCCGGCCACTCCCGCGACACTCTTGTGATGTCGTTGAGTGTGTGGCTAGGGGGGCCTGTTATGGCCAGTACGTGATGTTCTCTGCCACGCTAAGAAAGTCACCGTTCAAAAAATAAACTTACACACACACACACACACACACATATATATATATATATATAGGTACACATATGCATGGAAGTATAAGACACATTTAATACAAGATCTTACATACATTTTGTCCCTTTTCCTTTACCTCTCTCTTTCTCGTGTCTCTCCCTCTTTCTCTCGTGAATCAAGAGCTGCCCCCTCTCTTTTGTCACACAAGATCCATACACATCCTAATATCATGATAGTGTTCCTTCTAATCCAAGCAAATCTCACATAGCCACCTACTATCTTTAGTAAGTTTCCCTAATTACACTAGCCCATATAAGATTTCTTTCCTAAACAAGCTTGATCTTCCTCTTTCCCTTGATATATGTGAGTCGCCCCATGACCATTAGAATGGTCAAATCTTTCTAAGTTGTCCAAACATCTCATGATGCCTATTGTCTAGTGTTTAATCAAGTGATTAGATACCAAAGAAGTAAGATTCTCTTAATCTCAAGGATTCATGAAAGTTGACTTTCCCAAAATACTAACCACCATCCTAATCCTTCCAATCTCAACCACTATATAAGGAGGACTTGAGTTTAGGATTACCACACACCACAACTCACACATACTCCCTCTTTCCCTCTCTAGTGTTGCGACACACACACACACACTGTTGGGTTATATTGAGACCACAGTTACCAGATTATAGACTTTTGATAGTTATTGTATAGTTTGATAGTTGAAGGGCTTAGTATGTAATTAACACAATGTTTAGTACACAAACCCTAGGCTGCTGCGCACTTATAGCACGGGCCCTGCGCACTTGTGTTAAGTGCGCAGGCCCAGGAGCTTTCCTATATAAACTAAGTGTGTGCACAGCTCTAAGGTTAGGGTTTTGGGATTATCTTTGTAGCACACGTGAATAGGTGCGTACTAGTCAGTGTATTCCAAGGTTATTCATCATCAAATCAGTAATGGAATCATCATGTTATTCATTGTGTGTGTCGGTTTTATTCATGTTCATCTAGTATCTTTGTTTTTCTGGATTAATCACTTAAAACACCTAACAAATAGGTGTTTCTAAGTGATAACAATCTATTGCATTTCACAAGATCTAGCATTCGGGACTTACAATTTGGTATCAGAGCCTCTGTGCTCTAGATTGTATCTACTTAAAGATACCAAAACCCTCATCTTGTTAGTTTTATTAGTTGTTAAAATTTTATGAACTTATTGTGTTTTTCTCATATTTTGGTTTAAAATTCGTGAAAATTGTGTTTCTGAAGGTTAATAGTATGTCATTTTAGGTAGAAATTCAATCTAAGCACTTCTAAATGAAATGAAAATGTTTTGGAAAGAATTCAGCTGAGTTTTTATGTTTTTCACAGCCTGTTTTGCGCACTTATTTCATACAATCTGCGCACTTATCTCATAAGTTAAGCACTTGTTTCTTGGTTTGAGTACTTGGCTCATATATTGCATACTTGTGATTGTGAGTACTTAAATCTCTGGTTTTAGTACGCAATCAAGCTTATGCGTACTTGTTGCATTCCATTGTCTTGAGCACTTATCTAGGGTTTCTGCGCACTTAAACAAAAATCTTGGATTTGTGCGCACTTATTGAAAGGTGTGGTCTTGAGTACTTGGCTAGGGTTTCTGCGAACTTAAATCTTAAACGAGAGTTTAAGTGTCTGCGCACTTAATTTAGTACGCAGACTGATCAGTAAATACTGAGCACTTATCATGCCCAAGTGTTAACTGATCTGCGCACTCATCAAGAAACACAGCTACACGTATACTTCTGAGCTGCGCACTTAACAAAAGACTACAACTTGACAAGGCTGTTTACATTCTTACAGGTTGCTGCATACTTATCTGGACTGCTGTGAACTTAGCTGCGCACTTATCTTCGCACTTAGCTGTGTACTTAAGGACTTGGACATTTTCTGGACTGTTAACTAAAATCTGATTAACTAAACCCTTAAAATTCACCTAAATTATGGCCGGTAACGATAACCACTCAACAGTAAATCCTATCACTCAACAAGAACTTGAAACCGGAACCACAACTAGAGTTCCTAAGTTAAAAGGTGTTGAAGACTATGGAACTTGGAAGAACAGAATGAGGTCATTCTTCTATGTTACGGACTTCACCCAATGGAATTCTATCCAGTTGGGCCCACACATTCCTATGAGAACCACTGCCACATGAGAAGAGTTTAACCCTGATCCAACCACTTACACTAACGTCGATAAACAATTACTCCAGAGAGATCATAAGGCTTATGGTGCTCTTACCATGGCCTTATCAAACGATGTGTATAACATGTTTGAGGAGTATGGCACTGCGCATGATCTATGGTTTGCGTTAAATGAATACTATGAAGGGAATGAAGAGATGCGCCAGTACAAGCAAGACATGGTGCAGAAAGAATATGACATGTTCGGTAGTATTCGTGGGGAAAGCTTGAGCTCACACATTGAGAGGTTCATGAGTATGTTGACCAAGATGAAGAAGGCGGGAATTCCTGTGAACAACAGAAATTCAATCAAGAAGCTGCTAGACTCCCTGCCAAAAGAATGGAGCATCCAGTGTATGTTGATCAGGAAAGAATATCTAGACGCCCAGTCTACCTTGGCTAACCTTATCAACACCCTGAAGTCGTTTGAGATGGACATCACGAAGAGAGAGATGAACCAGACCAATCCGAAGGTAGTACCCAGCACTACAATGAAAAAATTGGCATTAATGACCCCAGTGGGTAACATGGGTTCAAGCTCGTCTCATGTGTATGCTGATGGAATGGGTGGTGGTAGCTCCAGTTCAGGAAAGACCGTTCCATACTCCGACCCAGTGGCAAGAACTCTCAACCCTCAACAAACAAAGCTTGCTAATGAACACGTTGAACTCTTCAACGCCTTCATGACCATCTTTGAAGCATTGAAGACAGGTGACCTGAAGAATGATATGATGAGTCCGGAAGATATGTATCAAGTGGATCCAGATGATATGGAAGAGATGGACCTAAAATGGCAAATGGCCATGATTACTCTAAGGGTGAAGAGGTTTCAGGGCAGAACAGGTCAAAGGGTTGGACTGGGAAAGGCTGGCTTTGATAAGTCAAAAATCAGGTGCTACAATTGCAAAACTCTCGGACACTTCAAGTATGAATGTCCAACGTTGAATCAAGCTGAAATTAAACAGGCAAAGAGAATGGTGGCAATCACGGATGGAGGCGAAGCCAATCAGCAGAAGGCACTGGTGGTTCAAGATTTTGACTGGGGAGAGGAAGTTGCTGTGGCTGAGGCTGAAGTGAACAAGGCACTGATGGCAAAGATCTGCACTAAATCAACACTTGGTGTGAGCTCTTTGGAAGGGTCATCAGCGGAGATGCCAAAAGGAGAAAGGATGGAGAATGCTGGTCTAAAAGGTGTGCTGAGTGAGGACAAGGGAAAGGAGGTTGTTGCCGAGGAAGCTTTAGTTGCTGAGAAGACTTCCACAAGCAAGGATGATCAACAACCGCAGAGCGCGCAGAAGAAAATTGAGGAGAGAGATCTGGTAAGTATTCCGCTTAAAATAAAATCAAAGCTGTGCTCACCAAGGTGTGTTACAGCTGTTGCTTACTGTTTGTCCCACAATAGGAGAATTTTAAGAGAAATGGATGACATCCGAAAAATCATCACTGAAATGAAAGAAATGAGTTAGCATATCAGCGAATGTTAAATGCAACAATAGCTGAAATGCAAACTCTAAAAGAATTTGTTCTTAGAAAAGATTTTTTAATAAATGACCTAACAGAAAAACTAGAAATATCTAGAAATGAAACAAATCATCTCCAAATTGTTGTGGACAAATGGAATGTAAGCAAGCATGCTCATACAGATATCCTTGATTGTTCAAGGAAATCATTCGTCAAAGATGGAATTGGGTATAAGGATAAAAATGGACTTGTAAAATCTCTATTTTTACCTTTGAGCAAAAGTGAATATATACCCATTCCAAAACCACATCCAAAAAATGATCTTTTTGAAAAAGAATGTGTCAAATCTGAGTCAAACTCTAATATAAATAAAAGCAGTGCAGATATGACCCAACAGGATCAGGTGGACGATGATGAGAGTTGTGGTGGACAAACGATGGGGTTAGGTCACCCAGGTGCCAATTACTCTACAGTGAATTGGTTCATCTGGAGTCATGACAAGTCTAAAACTATTTTGAATTCGGATGAATGTAATAACTTAACTAAACTGGATGCTTGTAATAGTTTATCTAGGATGGATAACTGTAATAGTTTATCTAGGCCGGATGACTGTACTACATTAACTTCTAAACTTAATTTCATGGGTGTTGTGGACCCTGATGATAGGATGAATCCTATCAAACGCTCAGATATTTGTGTTAAAAATGTTATGCCAGTTTGTGTTGATCTTAATGATGCATTCTCTGATAATGAAAATGTATATAGACCATCTCTGTTTGTACCAGAACTAAAAAGAAACAGGTTCGGGAAATTTCTTACTGAAGAAATTCCAGACTTTACTCCATCATCAACCGATATGTCATGTTCTGAAGAATCACAAAGTGAAACAGATAACACAACTTCTGAAGAATCACAGAGTGATACAGAAAGTGACATTAGCGAGCCAGAATGCAACACAAATGAGAAATCAAGCAACAACAACATTGATGAACCACGTTCAAGAGACAGCCCCAACTCAAGCAAATACAAGAGAAGAACATCACAACCATCATCATCCAGATCATCTTCAAAGATCAAGCCTAAACACTCTAAATGCTTTAGATGTGGAAATGAGGGACATGTGGTTAAAAATTGTCATTTGAAACCTAAACCACAAAGTGATGCCAAGACTCAAAAATCTTTTTCTGATCAAATTAAAAATATTCAAGATACTATAAGAATTTTTTAAAGTCACAAAAACTTGGAAAAGACAAGAGTCAGTTTTGGGTGAAAATCACGACAGATTAAAACAGACCTGGATTCCAAAAGTTACTTAAAAAAAATATGGTCTGAGTCGTGATTGTACATAGTGTCTCGTATATTCATCTGTATATTTCTCTTGTTTTATA
Organism: Ambrosia x helenae; assembly: GCA_030844895.1. Classification (NCBI taxonomy): domain Eukaryota; kingdom Viridiplantae; phylum Streptophyta; class Magnoliopsida; order Asterales; family Asteraceae; genus Ambrosia; species Ambrosia x helenae. Next base: position 72,911,111 of record CM061224.1, on the reverse strand, counting down.
TGTTTTTCAGAATAAACTACAGAAATGGTTGATTGCCCTGATGAGATATCTATGGCATGTTGATAGCGGGGCGTCAAGGCACATGACGGGGCTAAAAGAGCTCCTAAAAAACTATCGGTTTATTGATGGAGAGTTTGTTGCTTTCGCCGGCAACGAGAAGGGCGGAAAGATAGTTGGGATAGGAGATGTGATTTCTGATGCACTGACTTTAGAAGATGTGAAATATGTTCCAGAATTGTGCTACAATCTGCTGAGTGTATCACAAGTCTGCGACAAAGGAATCTCAGTGTTATTTAATGACATGGAGTGCATTTTTCTAAAGCCAGGATTCATACCTCCTACCAATATGATTATGCTTAAAGCTCCTAGACAAAATAACACTTATGTGATAAACATGAGAGATGCCAAGTCTGAATGTCAAATGACATGCTTACTTTCTAAAGCATCCGAGTAAGAGTCATTGTTATGGCACAGGCGATTAGGACATGTTAACTTCAAAAACATTAACAAGCTTTCAAAACTAAATCTTGTCAGAGGTCTTCCTTCCAAGGAATTCCCCTTTTCTGAAAAATGTTTAGCATGTGCCAAAGGAAAACAACACAAGAAATCGCACAAGTCCAAAGCAGTGAACTCTATAGACTCACCTCTTCAATTATTGCATATGGATCTTTTCGGTCCTATCAGTGTTAAAAGTTTAGCTAAAAAATCTTATTGTCTGCTGATAACAGATGATTTTTCTCGCTTTACATGGGTGTACTTCTTAGAATACAAAAGTGAAGCTGCTGAGATATTGATGCTGTTTGTTCCTCTCATTGAGAACATAATAAAGACAAAAGTTAGATCAATCAGAAGCGATCACGGAACTGAATTCAAAAATCAAAGTTTTGTGACTTTCTGCAACAACAAAGGGATTCATCTTCAGTACAGTGCTACAAGAACTCCTCAACAGAATGGCGTTGCTGAAAGGAAGAATCGTACACTGATTGAAGCGGCCAGAACCATGCTAATCGACTCCAAATTGCCGATCATCTTCTGGGCTGAAGCTGTGAATACCGCCTGTTATGTTCTTAACAGAGTCTTAATTGTAAAGACGCGCGGGAAAACAGGCTATGAACTCCTTTTTAAAAGAAAACCTCTGATTGACTACTTCAGGCCTTTTGGATGCTCATGTACGCTTCTTAACAACTACGAGAACATAATGAAGTTTGTTGCAGTTGGAGATGAGTGCTTCTTTGTTGGATACTCTTCAAGTCAAAAGGCTTATAGAGTGTACAACAAACGAACCAAAATGGTTCTCGAGTCTTTCTATGTTGATTGGCAGGAATCCAACTCTACCAACACAGGAGCCGGTCCTGACTGGTTCTTTGACGTGGATGTTGTGTTCAACAATTTCAGCATCATTGAAGAACAATCATCTGAAAATCTAGCAGCTGATCCTTCTCCTCTTGAAGATACTCTTTATTCTTCCGAAGACGATGCTGCACCATTCACCACCAGATTTTCTCCACTTGTAGTTGATCCAATTGTACCTCTTCAGTCTACAAATGGTGATGCAAATGTTGAAACTACTCCATCTCCTGAAAGTACTCCAGTTTCAGAAGAAACATCTTCAGCACAACAGTCTGCAAATGATCCATCCAGCTCATCAACTCCTGTAGATCACCTCTCTAATCTGCCTTCCCAAATTCAAGAAGAACAAAACATGGGATTTAAGTCATCCAAGAATCATCCTGTGGAGAACATCATTGGACCAATTTCTGAGGGTGTTCTCACTAGGAATCAGGCAGATAAACTTAATATTGCACTATCAGCCTTCTTATCTCAGAATGTACCCTTCAGCATTGAAGATGCTGTCAGAGATGCAAGTTGGGTTGAAGCCATGCAGGATGAGCTGTATCAGTTTAGAAAGCTCAAGGTTTGGGAACTTGTGGATCTACCTGAAGGGAAGTATCCTATCGGAACAAGATGGGTTTTTCGCAACAAAATGGATGAAAGAGGTGTGGTGATTAAGAACAAGGCTCGTCTGGTAGTTCAGGGCTTTCGTCAGCAGGAAGGTATCGATTATGAGGAAGTGTTCGCTCCAGTTACTCGACTTGAAGCCATCCGTATCTTCCTGGCATACGCCTCATACAAGAACTTCAAAGTCTTTCAAATGAACGTAAAGAGTGCATTCCTGTACGGGAAGATCAAGGAAGAAGTCTACGTCTGTCAACCCCCAGGTTTTGAAGACCCTCGTCATCCCAACAAGTACTACAAATTGGATAAGGCTCTCTATGGACTTCATCAAGCTCCTCGAGCTTGGTATGAGACCTTATCTTCATACTTGCTGCAGAATGGGTACACCAGAGGGAAGATTGACATGACTCTGTTCACCAAAGAAGTCAACAAACAATCTATCCTTGTTCAAATTTATGTTGACGATATTATCTTTGGCTCCACTGATGAAAACTTGTGCAGGGAATTTGAAAGCATCATGAAGTCTCAATTTGAAATGAGCATGGTGGGCGAATTATCGTTTTTCTTAGGCTTGGAAGTTCAGCAGAAAGAAGACAGAATTCTCATCCACCAAGCCAAGTATACAAGAGACATTCTGGCAAAATACAACATGACCGACTACAAGCCGTCCAATACTCCTTTTGCGGCCCAAACAACACTTGTACCAGATCTTCAAGGCCTTTCAGTGAATCCTCACACTTATCAATCAATGATTGGCTCTCTGATGTATCTAACAGCCAGCAGACCAGATATCATGTGGGCAGTTGGATGCTGTGCACGTTTTCAGTCCAATCCTAAGCAATCGCATGAAACTGCAGTGAAAAGAGTCTTCCGCTACCTCAAAGGGACACCAAAACCTGGTTTATGGTATCCTAAGAGTGATAATTTTGATTTAATCGCTTACTCTGATAGTGATCATGCAGGTTGTAGGATTGACAGAAAGTCTGTCTCTGGTGGTTGTCAGTTTCTGGGTAACAGGCTAGTGTCTTGGCAGAGCAAGAAGCAGACTACAGTGTCCATCTCCACTGCTCAAGCTGAATACACAGCTGCATCCAGTTGTTGTTGTCAGGTGTTATGGATCCAAAATCAGCTTTTGGACTACGGTTTGAACGTCATGCATACACCCATTTTTATTGATAATGATGCCTGTCGTGACATCGTGAAGAATCCAATTGATCATTCTAAAACCAAACACATTGAAATTCGGATTCACTCAATTCGCGATGCTCACGACAAAGGATATATACAGGTGTTGCCAATAGATACTGCTGATCAAAAGGCAGATATCTTTACAAAAGCTTTTGACAAAACCCGGTTTCATCAGTTGGTTACATGGCTTGAGATGATAAATTTTGAATAAAAAAAAAAATTTTACTTGTGCATAATTTACAGAAAAATCTTCTTTTTACTTAAAACAAGATTTTTGGGGGAGAAAGTAAAACTAGTCCACCCCTAATGCAAAATTACTTCAGGGAATGATAGGAACTAATCATATCTCGTCAGCATGTGAATAGGACCCAGAGGATGTTGTGGCCTCAAGCAACGATGTGTCGGTAGATTCAGCCTGGAATCAAGTAAACTGCTAATAGGTGATTAACAATGAAGATCTACACGGAAAGCTGGATTCCCACTGTGCTATAGGTCTGCACAAGCTGAGTCCGGTCATACACAGGTTGAGAAATTAAAAGACACAAAAAATTTTGTGCATAGGTAAATCAAAAGACACCTAAGAGTGCAAGCTACCAATGCGGGGCTAAGAAAAAGAAAATTTTTGAGCAGCAAAAGACACGCAATGTTAGTGACGTGCAAACATATCTAGATAGCTCACCAAACGATCAGATGATCATCTTCTCTGCTTATGGTAACATAGACCTGAAGCTCTCATCATCTGATCAAGATAATGATCATCTTCTTTGCTTATGGTAACATAGACCTGAAGCTCTCATCATTATTTTTCAATAAACCTTGAGGATCGGTAGGCCAATACCTAGCACACTGTGGGGTCCATAAATTTTCGTCAATATTACCGAAGAACATGATAAACAGCATCACCAAACACATGTTGAAAGAGAAAAGGCATGGATTTAAGTGGACAAGCATACCGACAATTGTTCTTAGGCTGCAGCTATCCAACAGGAAGTTGAAACGGGCTCTAGCAGGTATGGTTAGTATGATCTTGAATGCAGAATGTGAGATCTGGTAAAACGCCACATACTAAAATGGATTTGGGCTTTTAAACTCTTATTGGGCCAAAACTTTGAACCATGCGTACTTGTCTCATGGGCCTTGCGCACTTGACTCAAGTGCGCAGCCCATTTGTTGACTGTATATATATTCTCAGTTAATTTTGTTTAAATTTTTATTTTCTTTAACCCTTTTCACTTTAACCCTAACTGATATTACCTTTCATCATCATTATTCATCATCATCGTTCATCATCATAATCATTTTCCCAAATCATCATTATCACACCCTAATCACCCCAAATCAAACCTCATTCTCTTGATTTTACTGATCCTCATCACTGATTAAGGTAGTTACTATGTACTAATGGTTTATTGCTTGTGATTACAAGTTCCATAAGATGTTTTAAATCAATTGGTTTTGTGTTTGAAGATGGGTTTTTGAACTTATGAAGATTGCGTACTTGATAATGAACAGTGCGCACTTGTCTCATAGAGACTGCGCACTTGTCTCATAATCATACAAAGTCTTCTGAAAACCTAAGACCTGCGTACTTGAGTGTGAACTTAAAATCTTAAACGAAGGTTTAAGTGTCTGCGTACTTATCTAGTAGGTAGACTTGACTGTGTTGCCAAGGGGTTACCATGCCCGTGTATGATTAGATCTGCGCACTTGTCTAGAACCTGCGTACTAAGCTAAGTGCTCAATCAAGAACGTGCATACTTGACTGAGTACTGGACTCAACTGATTTTGACTTGGGTCTGCGCACTTATGGACATGCATACTTGAACTTTATACAATGTGACCCTTATCTTGACCATTGAGACACTTGAACGGACTGCGTACTTAAAACCCGGACGTTAATGATCTTAAAACTGAAAATCAAACGTATCATGGACACTGATGAAACCAATCCATCAAACCTTAATCATATGACTGTTATAATTATAAAACTTAAAAAAAATATAATAAGAAAATCTAAGTCTAAGTGCGTTGTCCGTCTAAGTTTAAGTCTAAGGTCAGTCATTGGTCGGCGATTCGTATTCAAGAGATCTAATTGGCTTTTCGTGCTCTTGGTTTAAACAGATGACACTAGACTGGGATCCGAGAGGTATGCACAATCAGCCGATGAATCTTGAGACTGATGATGTGAAGTTTAAAGACGTAGTGACTTGGATCAGACGCAACAAAGTCGGATATGCTGTGCAGCACGTTGTACCAGTCTACTGTTCTCACATTGAAGACTTCTGGAGGCCTGCTCGAGTTGAAACTGCTGGAAGAGTCAAGCGAATCAACGCTACAGTCCGAAACAAGGCTGTAGTCATCACTGAAGACACCGTTCGGAACGTGCTGAGACTGCAAGATCAGCCAGGAACTGTCAGATTCATGCCTAAAGCAGATATTCACCAACAGTTCAAGAATTTCGGCTACAAGGGAGATTTTGACAAGAGAGGCGACATCAAGAAAAGCCAACTGACAAGAGACTGGAGACTAATCAGTCATGTATTTATTATGTCTCTATGTCATAGAAAAGGAGGCTACAACGCTCTCAGTGCTGAATGGTCGACCGCAATGATAAAGATTTGCAAGAATGAAGCGTTCAACTTGTCAGGCATGATCTTTGATTACATGGTAAAGAATGCAGAAGCTGGGTCAGGCAAATGGGTTATGTACCCAAGGTTTGTGCAGATGATGATCAACGCACAACACGAGAATCTGCCCCTCGGTGATCAATACAATTTCACCAGAGGCGCACGATTCTTTACTGAGTGCAACACGCCTGACTGGGAACCCATGCTGGAAAATATGTATGCAGCCCAGCGATATCCTTTGGTGATGGAACTTTACAATAAGATCAAGAAGAGAAGGCTGGATGCTACTGAAACTCATCAACAATCCGCGGCTGCTTCTGCACCTGGTTCATCTGACCCTGCTCCATCTTCAGCCCAGCCAACTGCTGAAGAAATTGCTCTAGAGAAGGCCAGGGGAAAAGAGTGGCTACTGAACCAGCTCCATCTAAGCCCGCTAAAAGGCAAAGGCCAACTGGTTTACTACAAGAAGGAAGAGAAACATTGACACCCGAACAGCTTGAGACTGCTGCAGTCTTACAAGAAGTTGCTGAGTTCGAGAGGGCAGCAAGAAAGAAAAGGAGAGAACAGCTTCCTCAGTCAGAGATTCCTCGTGTAGTGACTCAGGACGATATCGAGGAACAAGTGATCTTGGAATCCATCTTTGGGCAGAACAACCAAATCAACCAGGACCTTCCACTACTGCTGCTCCAGCCCCCAAAGCTCCAGCTCAACAGCCGGCTGAACCATCCTCCTCAGCTCCTGCTGCACCATGTCGCAAACTGGTGCATCAGGAACTGTATGAGAAACTAGTGAAAGAGGTTGGAAAGACGGCTGCCAGGGAAATCTGTACCCTGAAAAGCGATGTGCACAATAATCAAGAGCTGAGAAAGAAAGTAAAGAAACTCAAGCACAAGAACAGGAACATGGAGAAAATCATCAAAGAGCAACGATACCTTTTCAAGTTTCAGAATCAGGTTCAGATGCAAATGTTTGATATGTTCCAAGAGTTCAAGAAGCAGCAAACTGGTGCTACTAGCGCTACATTTGATGAGGTTTTTGATTTCGGAAAGTTTCTGGAGGAAGAGAAGGAGAAAGAAAGAGTGGCTGAGGAAAGTGAGGTTGATGAGATTAGTGAAGATGAGATGCCCGATAGATTTGTGGAGATGGGAATGGATGAAGAGGTTGTTTATGAGACGTCAGATGGGCACAAGTTGGATCCTGAAAGATCAACTTGGTTTCATAGAAGGCCCATCACCATTCCAGCCATGCATCAAAACATCCATCACACTAGGGAAGCTCACAAAGAGAAGATTATCTCCTGGAAGTATGATGAAGAGAAAAGATTGTTTGCTATGAAGAGAAGAGGGGGAGTGATACAGTACTTCAAGGGTCAAAAAGAACTGAAGTCTCTCCCTCGATGGGATATCAGGGAGCTTAGCAGGGCCCCATTCATCAACCGCACCCACGACACCACGGGGTCCATGCTTGAGTGGTTTATAAGGAAAGAATGTGACACTGATTTCCAAATCTTTAAGCCGCAGAAACCAAGAAGGCGGATCTCCAAGAAAAGAATCGATACAGCAACAGGACGTGGCATGATAACTTATGTGATTGACCCTCCTCAGGTCGTCACACGAGTTCCTATTCGATCTGAGCTTCCAGTCATGCTGAGGGACTTTAAGAAGTGGTTTTACGACAGCAACACTGGCGAAGCAGTCATTAAATTGCAGGACGATTCAGAGGCTTTGAGGATTTTGGATCCAGTAGACGTGTTTGCACTTAATCTGTCAGATCTGAACATGCTGTTTGAAAATCAGATTAATGTGGGTGCCGGGAACGCGTTGTTTGAAGAAGCGGTGTTATTAAGAAGGGCTGTGGATCGGGCTATGAATCTGAAAAGGGAGCTGTTTGAGATAGTCGACAAGATCAATGCAGCAGATAAAGAAAAGGAAGACAGGGAGAAAGCTGCTCAAGCTACTGCTGCTGCTGCAGAAGTTACTCCACCTGAAGTCGAGACTACTTCAGAGGTACAAACAGAAGATCCTGCAGCAATAGCTGATCCGGAAAGACCCGCAACAGAATCAACTCAAGCTCCTCTAGTAGTTGAAGAAGATCCAGTGGTGATGTACATTCAAGACCCCCCAGAACAGGATGAGGGGGAGCAAAGCGAGGTTGAGATTAATTAAAGATTGAAGAACTGGTAGCTGTGGTCTAGGGGGAGTATTGTTGGGTTATATTGAGGCCACAGTTACCAGATTATAGACTTTTGATAGTTATTGTATAGTTTGATAGTTGAAGGACTTAGTATGTAATTAACACAATGTTTAGTACACAAACTGTAACACCCCAACCGATGGAGGAAACATCGGGATGTCACGTATTGATGATTGTTCAGTAGCTCATGGTAATACATATGTTTAAATAGTCCTTTATTACATTACAATATTGAATTACATTAAAGTCTACATCAAATTATCAAACAAAACTTAAACTTCAAATATCTCCTCATGCTAACTCTAGACTTCAAGCATCAGTATTTCCTGTAAAGTTTGGAAAAATGGGGGGGGGGGTCAACTAGAAGTTGGTGAGAATACATAATCCATGTTAAGCATATAGTTTAAGTATAAAAGTCTAGCAATTCGTATGTCTATCGTAAATTTAAGTCTACATGAATAGTATAATATGTTGACATAATCAAACCTCCGACTAGTTTAGGTCCATCCCGTCATCTACGGTTCACCTTAGTAATATGTTGAACGATAACAATCACCCACGTTACCTATGTAGGAGGTACACGTATCCGGGTGGGGTTGTCAATCCAATAGATCTATTATTGAGTATCGCCGGCTTGGCCATAGCTAATGATTATGTAAATGTTGAAACTCGTTGAAACTCGTTGAAACTGTTGACTAATTCATGAGGCAATAAAGTTTACTACTAGACATGCATGTTGAATTGCTTAAAATTTTTGCAAGTATAAAGAATCGCATAAACAGGATTACGTAAACTCACCTTAGCAAAGTATTAAGTCTCGAGAAATAGAATATGTGTAGCCCCAAAGTTTCCAATTACAAGAGCTTATAATCAAAGCTTCAATTGTAGAAGTAATAGACTATAGAAGAAAGGTATGATGGAAAGTTTAATCGGATTGAAACAATCGATTTAGAGGTGCAAAGTATAATGGGTCATAGGTGGGTTTTTATACTAGTTTTGGATTCAATTAGCCATTAAAATTGGTCAACACCATAAAGTAAGGTTTTATGATGAATTGACTATTTGACTAAGACTTTGACTGTTTGACTAAGACTTTGACTAGGACTTTGACTATTTGACTCAAGGCTTTATTTAAATAAATAAAAAAAATCTTGTATGTGAAAAAAAAAGAATTTAGAATCATATTATTATTATTATTATTATTTATATACATTTATGTATGTATATAAGTTGTGAGTTAGGATAAATAAAGACTTAGGCACATTTGTATAATATTAATGATAAAGGTGTAATAAAAAAAAAATATATATATATATAAGGGCTTTTTATGTATTAAAATTTTGGGGAAAATTTTGCACTGTTACAGTCTCCCCTACTTTTGGAAACTTCGTCCCGAAGTTTATTGAAAACACAGGGTTGAAGGTGATTGGGTAGAAATTAGGACAAGGGTGGTTTGGGAAGTTTCGAGTTAAGGCATGACATAAATTTATAGGTAATAGAATAAACTGTTTCGAATAATTTGGGTAAGAGTTTTGATATGTGTGAGTTTTAAGGGTTGGATTAGGTTCATCTGAAATAGCAAGGAGAATAAGAATCTTAAGTTTTAGGAGTCCTAAAAGGAATGAGTTGATGGACTATTGAAAGACTAAATGAACTACCAGATAACTAAGGTTTATAATTGGTCAACTACCGAAAACCTTGATAGAATTTCACACTACCTTAACGTACCTGTAAATTCATGATTACGTTCCGGACCGCAATCACCAATTTACCTTACATTAGGGTTTTGTGTCCTTCTATAACTCTAGACACACATGTAAAATAAGATTATTAACCATGTATCCAAAAATGAGTCCAACTGTTGAGCAGGAAAAAGACTTCTACCAATCAGTGAGTAGGAACCTCTACCGATTGTTGAGCAGGTATGATAGCCTCTACCAGTCGTTGAGCAGGTTGTAGGGCCTCTACCGACTGTTGAGCAGGCATGATGACCTCTACCAATCGTTGAGTAGGTTATTTTGTACTCTACTAACTGTTGAGCAAGTACTTCATCCTCTATCAGTTGTTTGATTAAGTGTACCAATTATTACACACATGAATTGCAAATTGATAATATGTACATGTAAGCAATCAAGTATCAAGTATAGCATACGAGTTGTAATAGAGTTGCCCTAGATAAGGTTAATGACTCTAGGTGTGTTTATAGTAAATAGCTTATATTCCATGAATTCTAGTTTCAAATGTTCAAATAAGGCAAATAGTCGAATCCTCATGTATAACTAAGGATTATGTTTGATGCAACACACAATCAAGTTTCAATAGTTTGGTTATCATGGGTAACTAGCTCATGTGTGAGAAGGTGAAGGATATGAATTTAGTTCTTGAGAGGATGATGAAAAATTCTTGAAGCAGAATCAAAGTTGTGAGAGATAGTGAATGTGAAGATAGTTGATAAAGAGTTTATTTTATAGTATGGAGATTATATGATTTGAGTAGGGTGTTGAATATTTAAAAAGTGGCTAAGATGGTAAGGTGAAGTGTGATTGTGAAATCCATGGATGGTTATGAAATGAGATTGATTTAAGCTGTAAAATTTTGAGATTTTTGAGCTTAGTTTAAGGAAGGTGAGTGTAATCATTTATTCATTAATTAAAACGAATAAACGAAAACGTTGACTTATCAAAACTTCTAGATTCTAATAACATAGTGAAGACATGCTTTAGCCTATAAGTGAACACTCATCCCGAGAATTCCCAGGTAGGCATCCGGGTCCCTCGTCTGATTGGGATATATGCGCAATGCCAGTCCTAGACAGAAAACTCAGAATACAGGCGTTCACCCTTCCAGATTGCACGTGTTCGTTATTAAAATCTAGAACTTCGACGAGACCTCAAGGTGGTTCAGGCTAAACCTGAGGATTGTCCTATTAGTCTAAGAGTAGATCTTGTGATGCAGAGCAATCTTCTTGTAGGGGTTGAAGTAGGGATAAGAAGTAGGAGTGAGATAGAGGATAGCAAGTAAAAGGAGCAAATACTGGTTATATTCCTATGGTTATAGACTAGATTATTTTTTTTTTCTAATAACCTAATTCCCTATAACCATGGCTCTGATACCAATCTGTAACACCCCAACCGATGGCGGAAACATCGGGATGTCACGTATTGATGATTGTTCAGTAGCTCATGGTAATACATATGTTTAAATAGTCCTTTATTACATTACAATATTGAATTACATTAAAGTCTACATCAAATTATCAAACAAAACTTAAACTTCAAATATCTCCTCATGCTAACTCTAGACTTCAAGCATCAGTATTTCCTGTAAAGTTTGGAAAAATGGGGGGGGGGTCAACTAGAAGTTGGTGAGAATACATAATCCATGTTAAGCATATAGTTTAAGTATAAAAGTCTAGCAATTCGTATGTCTATCGTAAATTTAAGTCTACATGAATAGTATAATATGTTGACATAATCAAACCTCCGACTAGTTTAGGTCCATCCCGTCATCTACGGTTCACCTTAGTAATATGTTGAACGATAACAATCACCCACGTTACCTATGTAGGAGGTACACGTATCCGGGTGGGGTTGTCAATCCAATAGATCTATTATTGAGTATCGCCGGCTTGGCCATAGCTAATGATTATGTAAATGTTGAAACTCGTTGAAACTCGTTGAAACTGTTGACTAATTCATGAGGCAATAAAGTTTACTACTAGACATGCATGTTGAATTGCTTAAAATTTTTGCAAGTATAAAGAATCGCATAAACAGGATTACGTAAACTCACCTTAGCAAAGTATTAAGTCTCGAGAAATAGAATATGTGTAGCCCCAAAGTTTCCAATTACAAGAGCTTATAATCAAAGCTTCAATTGTAGAAGTAATAGACTATAGAAGAAAGGTATGAGGGAAAGTTTAATCGGATTGAAACAATCGATTTAGAGGTGCAAAGTATAATGGGTCATAGGTGGGTTTTTTATACTAGTTTTGGATTCAATTAGCCATTAAAATTGGTCAACACCATAAAGTAAGGTTTTATGATGAATTGACTATTTGACTAAGACTTTGACTGTTTCACTAAGACTTTGACTAGGACTTTGACTATTTGACTCAAGGCTTTATTTAAATAAATAAAAAAAAATCTTGTATGTGAAAAAAAAAAGAATTTAGAATCATATTATTATTATTATTATTATTATTATTTATATACATTTATGTATGTATATAAGTTGTGAGTTAGGATAAATAAAGACTTAGGCACATTTGTATAATATTAATGATAAAGGTGTAATACAATATATATATATATATATAAGGGCTTTTTATGTATTAAAATTTTGGGGAAAATTTTGCACTGTTACACAAACCCTAGGCTGCTGCGCACTTATAGCACGGGCCCTGCGCACTTGTGTTAAGTGTGCAGGCCCAGGAGCTTTCCTATATAAACTAAGTGTGTGCACAGCTCTAAGGTTAGGGTTTTGGGATTATCTTTGTAGCACACGTGAATAGGTGCGTACTAGTCAGTGTATTCCAAGGTTATTCATCATCAAATCAGTAATGGAATCATCATGTTATTCATTGTGTGTGTCGGTTTTATTCATGTTCATCTAGTATCTTTGTTTTTCTGGATTAATCACTTAAAACACCTAACAAATAGGTGTTTCTAAGTGATAACAATCTATTGCATTTCACAAGATCTAGCATTCGGGACTTACACACATATAACTACATCAAGTCCATAGAAGCAACTAAGGATAGCTTATGATTTGCATTCCTTCTTGTATCCACTAAGAAGTATGAACCTTAAACCATTTGCTTCTTTATCTTGATTAGTTGTTACATGGTTCACCATTGATATTTCCTAACAAATCAACACTATAAGTGTAGTATGTGTGTATGTGCATGCGTATACATATGTATATGTGTGTAGGTATACATACATATGTGTGTGTATGTGCCATGACGTATATATATACATGTACACGTGTGTATATGCATAGACATGCAAGAGATCTAGGCTTGTGCTACTTTATTCTTAGTTATGTAGACAAGATCTATGTATACGTAATTATATGTATGCGTGCGTGTATATATATAGTGTGTATGCATGTGTATAACAAACTCATAAACATAGATAGTAATGTGTATGGACTACCAAGATGCATATGTATATGGGTATGTAAGTACAAGTGTTAGTCTCATAGACATGAGTACCCATAGTTATGTGTTGGAATATACATATGTAGATATATTTACGTGTATGTATGTGTAAATACACATATATGTGATGCTTGTGTTTACATATAACAAAGACCAAGTGTAGTTGTGAACAATATGACTCATTTTCGAAAAAGAACATATGTTTTATAATTAATTACATGTTTTAGGAACCAAGATATATTTTACTATCAAAAATACTATTTTCGAGCAACGTAAATGTCACCAAGGATAACTAAACAAACTTACCACTAGAGATTGGGTGAACCACGAGTACCATAGGTCATTTTTGTATATCTAAGGTACCCTTGTGTATATATAAGACGTATAAGTCGGGATATCTAGTTTTCGGATATACACTCTTGCTAGACTACACACGGACTTGAGGTGAGTTTTTCACAGCTCCCTTTTCACTGTTTTATGTTTGGGGAAAGGCATGCATTGTTTACTAGTTTTAGAATGAATTCCTAGCAGACCGGTGTACATGAGACGATATGTTTAGAGTACCCACTAAAGCCCTCATATATTAGTTTACCGTAACCATTAGCTATGGATTTAGCCTAGAAACGCTCGAATAGATCTATTGGGTTGACACCACCACTTTTGGTTAGTTGCTCTAACCGGATACATACGATATGAGAGAGCTTGCATTTATTTTATGATGATACATTGCCTTTATTGTGCGATGTGCGAGGCACCACTCGTCGAGGTTTGGTTATGGACTCATGATGGTTTATCATCATTCTTCATAGCTAGGGATTGATGGGTCACTCAAGGATTTCATTAAACTTTACATTTTTGTTTATTTCCAAAACCCATGAACTCACCAACATTTTGTTGACAAAGTTTTTATGCATGTTTTTTAGGTAACTAAGCTATCGAGGGAATTTGGGGTATGTTTGGGCATTCATTCACGACTATCACTTTTAGTGTTTTCAAAACTTTTGACCTCGTGATGGGTTTTAAACTGCATATTGTGATGGTTGTTGTTGTTGAAGATGTTTGGTACTTTTATTATTAAATAAAAATGAATGTTTGCACGAATCTTGTGCTCGAAAACCTTTCGTGGTTACATCCCGTGTTTCCGCCTAGGCGAGGTGTGACAGATTGGTATCAGAGCTCAAGGTTATAGCGAACTAGTTTTCTCAAAAAACTAAACTATAACTACAACGATTTTCAAACAAAAAGTTTTCCTTGTATGAAAAATGTATTCATCACGATACACTTCCCAAGTTCCATGCCCTTTTTCTACATTGCATCCACGTGAGTATAGCACATGAGTTCTTGACGCTTATCGATGTGTACATGTGTACTTTTGGATTTTTATAGGATCATGGCTACCCTCACTTATGTGATTGTAATTTCGATTCGGAGGACGATTCCTTCGCTGTTCCTGAGACGTCTAGTGACGATGACGTCGATGGATACTTCGCTGATTCGGAGCTTGAGGAGGACGAGGATGTGGACGTTGTAGAAGATGGCATGCAGCTAGATCCCGTCATTTTGGATGATGAGCCTTACGTTCCTGCCGTTGAGGCTTAGGGTGATGTTGCGGAGCCGCCAGCTGTGGCCCCGCGTGTGGAGGAGCTGCCCGCCGATGTGCCAGAGTCTTCTTCTCGCTCTCGTCATCTGATTCTTGGTAGTATGCGCGTTGTATGCACTGCCCAGCTTAGTCATGTTGCTGAGTCTTCCGAGTCCCCTCGGAAGAAGTTGCTTAGGAGGTCCTAGGCCCACAAGCGGACCTTCCTACCCACGATAGTAGGCTACTTAGCCTATATCGACGAGGATTCCGACGACGACATCCTCATTTATGCTCATGGTGTCGAGTCCTCCCGGCCCCCTGCTGACCCTCCTGCCCCCGGTCCTCTTGGTACCTTACATATGCGCCACACTCTTCATTAGGTGCGTGCATGATAGGTACTCATGACGGTTTGATCCGTGATCTCTGTGATCGAGCGGATGAGTTGGAGGCCGATGCACAGGCTAAGGGTTATACAAGGGCCGCTATCATTGAGCACCTTACCACTTTCGAGCTCGATTGGAGGAGGCTGAATGCAGACGTGTGGAGGCTGAGCGTGGACGAGACGAGGCGTAGAGATGTGTGGCTATTCTCGAGCATAGGATGGGCGAGCTGAATCTGGGGATGCGAGCTACTGTTGCTGCCCTAGCGGCTACCTTTCCCCCCACCTCCTCACTAGTTTAGTATGGTTGTCGTAGTTGTGGTTCCTACCTATCATAAACAGTAGTAGTATCTTTTAGGTTATTTCATTGTATAACTTGTACTGGGCCGTTTGTGCTCCACTTATTTTGTATCTTTATTACAAATGATGTACTGAGAAACAAGTTAATGAAATGACGATATTATGATTTACTGGTTGATCTCTATTATCTGTTTATGTTCTGGTTTATTGGTTGCGTATTGCATGTTGCATGGCTGTGTATTATTACTATTGCATTTGATGGTTGCGTGATTATGTATGTCATGGTCATTGTGGATATCATGGTTGTTCATTCGAGCGCATATGATTGACAATATTATCGATAAATATGTGTCTCATTTTTTTATATCTGATGTATTAGAAATAAGTCATGCTGCCCCGAAGGAACACCCGTAATACCGAGGACAACACATTCCCAACCACATCTGAGGAGCTAGCCCGTGTGATTGCGCAAGCCATTGCGCAGCACGACACTAACCGTACAGACTCCAGTGGTGGATCTGGCGGAAATGGCCAGCGAAGGACAAGTAACAACGACCATGGTAAAATATCAAATTGTTGTACTCCCTATGGCCTTGTAATCACTACTGTTATTGATGATGTCTCATTATCTATGACACAGAAGTTGAGAACACGACACATGGCTGTTCCTACAAGACTTTCATGGCTTGTAAACCATGGAGTTTCCGTGGGTCAGAAGGAGCAATCGGTATTTGTCATTGGATTGAGAAGATGGAATCAGTTTTGGATATCAGTGGATGTGCTGAGGATCAGAAGGTCAAGTATGCTACCTGCACCTTCCAGGATGAGGCGTTGACTTGGTGGAATCTGCAAGTTCAGACTCTGGGTAGAGATACTGCTAATGGCCTCTCGTGGAGGGATTTGAAGTCCATGCTGATGGAGAAGTACTACCTCCGAAGTGAACTTCAGAAGCTTGATACGGAGTTTTGGAATCTGATTATGACCGAAGCAGAGATCACCGCCTACACTACTTGCTTTCATGAGTTATCCCGTCTGGTACCGTACATGGTTACTCTGGAGTACAAAAGGGTTGAAAGGTACATATGGGGACTCTCCCCTAAAATTCGCAGTATGGTAACGACTGCTGAACCTACCACCATTCAAGGAGTCATCACCCTCGCTCATAGTCTTACAGATGATGCGGTGAGTATGGGTGGATTGCTTAAGAAGGAAGTTGAAAAAGGTGGAAATGCGGGGGACAAAAGGAAATGGTCAGATACCAGGAAGGGTTAAAATGGTGAAAATCGGTCAGGAAAGAAGCAAGAGACTGCCCAGGCATTTGTTGCAACTATTGCTGCTGCGGCTGAGCCCCACAAGAAGTACAACGGACCGCACCTTCTTTGGAACAAATGTAACTATCACCATATTGGGTCTTTCGATAGCATTCGTAGTGAATACTGTAAGAAGATCGAGCATCAGACTTTCCGCTACCATGCTAAGGTTGCTAGTAACCCTGTCGGGAAACCAGGGTGCTAAGAGTGTGGTGCTGTGGATCACTTCAAGAAGGACTGCCCGAAGTTGAAGAATGGAGCTCGCGGTAGAGCTTTTGTGATTGGATCAGATGAAGCTCGTGTGGATCCCAATGTCGTTACCGGTACGTTCCTTGTTAACAACACTTATGCATCCATACTCTTCAATACTGGTGCCGATTTAAGTTTTGTGTCGACCAACTTTAGACGAAACGTCGGGGTATACTCTAGTAGGTTGGGCACACACTATTCTATAGAATTGGCCAACGGTAAGGTTATTGTGTCGGAAGAGGTCGTTGAAGGATGTACCCTAAACTTGGGAGATCATGAATTTCGTATAGACTTGTTGCCAATCGAGTTGGGTAGTTTCGATGTGGTTGTTGGCATGGATTGGTTGTCGAAGAACCATGCGGAGATTGTGTGCCAAGAAAGGATTGTCCGTATTTCCCTACCCAATGGCTAAGTTCTTGCATGAAAGCCCATAAGTGCCTTCGCAAGGGCTATTGTGCGTTTCTATCACACGTGACGGAGAAGAAGTCGAAGGAGTTGAAGATCGAAGACATCCCTATCGTGAGGGAATTTCCCAAAGTCTTTCCTGAAGAATTTCTGGACTGCCGCCTCCAAGGCAAGTGGAGTTTCATATTGATTTGGTTCCTTGAGCTACACCTATCGCCCGTTCTCCCTATCGCTTAGCGCCATCAGAGATGCAAGAGCTTTCAATCCTGTGTTGTTTGTGAAGAAGGATGGATCTTTCCGTATGTGCATAGAATCACGAGAACTAAACAAGCTCACTATCAAGAATCGATACCCTCTCCCCAAGATTGATGATATGTTTGATTAGTTGCAAGGCTCTAGTTTCTACTTTAATATTGATCTGAGATCTAGATATCATCAACTTCGTGTGGAAGAGGAAAGCATACCTAAAACGGCTTTTAGGACGCGTTATGGTCATTATGAGTTCTTAGTCATGCCTTTTGGATTAACCAATGCACCAGCGGTGTTTATGGATTTGATGAATAGAGTATGCAAGCCGTATTTGGACAAGTTCGTGATTGTCTTTATCGATGATATATTGATATACTCACAGACTCAAGAGGAGCATGAGCAACATTTGAAGTTGCTTCTTAAGCTACTAAAGAATGAGAAGTTATATGCTAAGTTCTCCAA
The DNA here is from genome assembly GCA_030844895.1 of Ambrosia x helenae. Classification (NCBI taxonomy): domain Eukaryota; kingdom Viridiplantae; phylum Streptophyta; class Magnoliopsida; order Asterales; family Asteraceae; genus Ambrosia; species Ambrosia x helenae. The sequence continues at coordinate 72,893,050 of CM061224.1, read as the reverse complement.
GTGCAAATTTTGGATTCAAGAAGTTCACTTTCTTGGTCATGTAATGAACGAAAAGGTATTCATGTTGATCCAGCAAAGATCGAGGCAATCAAGAATTGGGAAGCGCCCAAGTCGCCAATGGAAGTGCGACAATTTTTAGGACTCGCTGGATACTATCGACGATTTATTGAGAACTTCTCTAAGATAGCTCATTTTCTAACAATTCTGACTCAGAAGGATAAGAAGTTTAAATGGGGGTGATGAGCAAGAATCTTCCTTCCAGTTGTTGAAGCAAAGGTTGTGCAGTGCTCCGATCTTGTGTCTGCCCGAAGTTACGGATAATTTTGTGGTCTACTACGATGCTTCACACCAAGGTCTTGGGTGTGTCTTGATGCAAAGGGATAAAGTGATTGCATATGCCTCCCATCTACACATGTCATTCCCCAACAACCACATCAAACATGTGAAGACTGATTTCAGAATGGTACTACTAGAAGGAAGTATAGTAGTCCATTCTGACTTTGACATAGAAGAAAAACCTCTGATCACACAATTCAGGGATCCTTCCACCTTTGCCTATCAAATTCAGAAAACCATCAAAGACAAACTGCACACTAAGGTAGTTACTGAACATCATTTACCAACCTTTCAACTACCTAATGTGATGCAACAAGAACAAGGAAGTGAATCCCACCTGAGAGTCACTGAAGTTGAAAACATCCAACACTCAGGAAAATCCCAGGGTACCACCATGGTTCCCTACACTTTAGACTTTGACAAGTCTAAAGTACCTATCATCAGATGGTCCTTTACTAATAACAACTCAGTACTAGTGACAAGAAGAGATCAGACAAGCAGAGCCTATAAGTCGATGAATGATCTGAAGAAGCTATCAACTCAAGAACTGCTTACAATCCAACATCTAGAAGCACAAAAAGGGTCTCTCACTGATGAACAGCTGAACCAGCTGAAGAATTTCATGTTCAAAGGAATATGGAAAATTGTGAAGGACAGAAGAGAACAATAAGGAATTAGTAAGGTTTTGGCTTCATCAATCCAGGGGGAGATTGTTAGGACAAAAAGGATTGGTGAAACCACTTTTGCAAACCTTAGTCTAATTCACTTCTGTCAAAATATTCTAAGTATAGAACTGCTGAAGAAGAAAGATCAAACTGCTGAAGAAGAGATTCCACAAGTACTGAAGAAGAAAAGTCATCAGAAGTTCTGAAGTTCAAACCAGACATTTCTACTGAAGAACTACTGAAGACAAACTACTCATCAGTAGTTTGTCATTCATCAGTACTTATGAGAAGATCTTTTCCACCGCCTTTGTATCAGTAGTTTATTACTTTAGTATTACTTTTCCTATTTGTACAAGTTCCAAGACTGCAACTTGTTTGCAACTTGTTTCTGAACTTGCTTTTTGGCAAGGTTCATGTATTTGTAAAGTCTATAAATAGAAGGGTTCATCCCTCTGTTTTAGACATTGATTTTAATACATAAATCCTTCAAAGCATATTATTGTTATTTCCATTTCATATTTATTGAGAATCTGTCTAAGTGTTTCATTCTCATTCAATACTTAGATTCTCAATAAATACTTATCACTTATTAGTTTTTCAATCCAGGGGGAGTTATAACTCCTGTTGATAAGTGTAGCTTTAAAATCATAATATTCCGCTGTGCTATCACTGATCAAGAACTTGCTAAACACCTAAGTGTTCACTAGCAAGTTCATACAAAAGAGCAATACTGATCCAACAGATTCTCTTAATCTCAAGGATTCATGAAAGTTGACTTTCCCAAAATACTAACCACCATCCTAATCCTTTCCCATCTCCACCACTATATAAGGAGGAATTGAGTTTAGGATTTGTAAAGGATCGTTTTTATGAAAAACACACAATGTATAACATGAGTAGAACAACTCAGGTGCGGAATCCCTAAATTGTATGCAATATGATATTCAATCAATCAGACACTAAGAAATCCATATTAATCATCTTTATCATTAATAATCAAAGTTGTTTATACGTTAAAGACTCGATTACAATGATAAAACACACTCTAGAAGTTCTAGACCTTTCCTCAAAACACACACTAACACCACATACAAATGACACAACTCTAATCTCTCAAACAAATGACACTATATATAGACCTGCACGTTCGACCCTTGTATTGGTCGAAAGAGCACGTTCGACCTCTACGGAGCTCGAACCAAAAAATATATGAACTACAAAACTTCGTTTGACCCATGAAAATATCATTCGACCTCTCGACAGGTCGAATGTGTCTTCATTCAACAATCTTCATTATAAAAACGCCTAATATTATTGAATCCAAAGTGATAGCCACACATAGTGTATCAACAAACTCCCCCTTGGCTATTGCTTAGATTGTTTTCTTTCGTGGTCGAGCATCTTGTTCATCAGTTTGATTATCAAAGTCTTCTTTTTCTCTTTGCTCATTTCAGGTTCAAGTTATCTTTTGTGCGAACCTTCTTTTGGCGCTTCTTTGATCTTCACATACTTCCCGAGCAACTTGTTGTATTCAAACCCAGCATTAACATCATAAGCAAAACAAAAACATACTACTCTAGAAAATTTCATTGCTTGTTTTTCATCATGAGTATCAAAATAGATTAGGTTGAAATATAGCATGTTGATGTCATCAGCTGAACATTTAATTAACCACATCGGTCAAAAACTCTGATTTTCTTGAACATCACCTTTGGATCTTTGTCTCTCAGCATGATCACTGCTTCAGCTGTTTTCCAATCGTAGTACCAGAAATGAAAGGCTTTATGAAAATTCTGTTGAATTGGCATCAAAGGAATTCTTTTCATCACAACTAGAGGTTTATACTTCAGAGTCATTTTATTCAAACCTGTAATGGGATCAACTTTATTCTTATGGACAATTCGTTTAGGATATTGAGGCCTAAACAAATTCCATTTCGTTCTGCTATCCCAACTCATCTTATCAGCAAAATAACCTACTGCATCGTTATTCATAGAAGCTCCAGCCATAGTGTGTCTACAAACATCCCTCACAACCCAATAAGGAAGTGTTTTAATATCATGAAATCTATAAAAGTACAAAATTCCCTTTTCCCACTTCACTCCTATGCATCTCAGTTGTGGAAAGTATTTCCAGCCTAATGCTCTTCCTTTGAAAAATTGATTGTGAAGTTTATAGAAAGCACCTTGAACTCCTGCTATAGGTCTGTTTGCTTCCTTTTCTTTCAACTTTCTTAATAACTCTTTCAATTCTTCAGATTGTTTGTAAGGTTGTTTCTTATCAGCATCCTTCCTAAACACTTCTTCCAACACTTTCTTTCCTTTCTCCTTAGCCAATTTCTAAGCTTCATTCAAGCTCTGTTCATTTATCGCAGGAATCACCACATTCTTTGTCTTTATTGGATAATATTATGGATATTCTTCATGTGAAATATCCTCCATCTCAATATCTTCAAATACTGGCACATCTTGATCATCAGAATGTGTTCCTGCTTCCTTAACTGGTATATCTGCAATATGTTGATCATTCATTATATCTTCCAGAGATTTCCCAATCTGCTTTGCTAGTCCTTCAAGTATTTCATTAGACATAGCAGCAGATAACTCACCATCCTCAAGATCAGGATCTTGATAATCTATCAAATACTTCATATCTTCACCTTCAAAGATCTCAGGATTTCTACCAGTAAATTCTATTGTCCAGACCTGTTTTTCAAGCATCTGTTTGTACATTCTTTTGTCTTCATCAGTCAAAGCACGAATCTTTTCAGTCCAGAAGATAGACTGATCTTCATCAACTGTTTCTCCACTTTTCTTTTGCTTAGAACTAGATTCGCCTTTGCTTTTCTCTGATTCTCCTTTCTTAAAGTTGAATCAGCTTGCATCATCATCATTGTCATATGAATCTTTGTCACTTGACTCTTTATCTTTCTTTGAACTCTTACCTTCTGCATCATCATCATCATCATCATCTGAATCATCACTTTCATCACTATCAAACCCCTCATCATATGAATCCTCATAATCAACATGTTCTTCTTCTTTCTCTTCCTCTTCTTCACCATCTTTGAGTTGTGGTGCCTCTGAATATAACTTGTCAATTATTTTCCTCATCTCTTTGTTCTTGCTTTCAATCATCTTAATCTTTCTCTTGTTCTTTCTATCAGAAGCTTTGAATTTTTCAATCGTTTCTTCTAACTCTTTCTGTTGCTTCTGAGATGATAACACAATCATCGACATATTGGCTTCATTCTCTTTCATCTGTTTGAATTCTGCTTGTTATTGACTGAAAGCTTTCATCACATTTCCAATCTGTCTGTTTACTAACTCCATAACCTCACCAGAAACAGTAACATTTGGTGTTGAACTTGATTCAGCTTTGGGTTTCTTTGTTTTCTTCTCCATTTCTGCTACAACATACTTCAAAGTTGCAAAAATATTCTCAGGACTTAGTGACAATGCTGGATCAGTTGTGATATCCTCAGTAACTTTCTTTTTCTTTAAACTTGGTGATGCTGCTGGTGTTGTTGCTTTAGAACTTGTGGCTTCAGGAATTTTCTTTCCAAGTACTAATAGATCAATCTCTCTGTTTCTCTTCTTCCTTAGATTTTCCTTCTTAGACATACTCTTATTTTTGCCTCTTACTGTCTTTGCACCTATCACTGGTGAACCTTGAAAATCATCCAAATCAAGTAACACATCAGCATCCTCTCCAGTCACAGTCTTCTTGTTCTGTTCTTCAACCATCTTCTCAATAGCTTCTGGTGTACTAATCTTAGTGGCCTTGGGATTAGTAACCTTGACTGTTTCAGTATAAGAATCCCACTCTTCATCATCTTCAGTTTCCTCACTATCAACTTCATCAACCAACATAGTCTTTGCTTTACCTTTACCCTTTGTCACCTTCTTTGTTTTGGTTTCAGTTTCATCTACCTTCTATTTACCCTTTCCAGACTTTGCCCCTTTGTTAATAACTTGCCTCTTTCTCTTTGTTGTTTTATCAACTAGACATAGTGGACTATCAGAATCTGAATTGCTATTATCATGTCTTGCTTTGTCTTGGCCTGGATCATTGTATGCAACATCTCTCAAATGTCCAAATAAATTCTTGTTTGGTGGTTTTTCCGCTTCAGGTACACCCTTGTATGCAATCATCCTGCTCAACGTAGCAAACTTTATGTGATCTTGATTGATGACTTGTAAAGGATCTTTCTTCAAGGTTGGATATTTATGATCAAATATCATCTATAAAAATCTAGGGTACATTAAGAATTTGTCACCCTTCAAGCCTTGTAGAACTTCCTTCATGTGATGGAAAATCATTCCCGACACACTGAAAGGCTTACTTAATATCAATGCCACCACCAATGAGCACAAACTCTTCTTTAATACATCGTAACCTCCACTAACTGGTCCAAAAACATGTAAGATCACATGTAAAAGATACTTGTATGGTAGACACAGTTTAGCTTTGTGTAACATGCAATCAGTTTCTGGTCCATTATATTTCATCCTCAGAAAGCATTTCATCTGTTCAATCTAAGTCAGCTCAATAGGATCTGTAGGAGAATCTTGTAACTGTAAAGCTTCCCTGATATCTTTTTCTGAAACTAGAACAATATTGTCTTGGATTCTGCTTTGTATAACTAAAGCATTCTCCCAGAAAGTAATGGCTGCATTCTTCCAGAAATCAACTTGATGGTCTCTGCACCTCTTCAGAAAACTAATCATACCCTCAAATTCAGTATACTTTCCCACTGGACCAAGATACGCACAACAATTGTGCTTCAGCTCAAAATTCAACTCTTTTGGAGCTTTCTGTTCTTGAACTACAGGCTCCTGAACATTCTGTGGTGCTTCTTCAGCCATTTTAATATGCAAGACAAATGATCAAAACATACAAATTTGTCAAAACGAACAAAAACAATAAAATTAGTCAAAAATTGTTTCATTTGACCCAACGTGGGTTCAAATGAGATAAAATAATGTCGAATGTAGTTAAAACATGTTCATTCGACCCTCTGATGAGGTCGAATGAAAACCTGTCATAATTCAAAATTACCAAATCATTGTTATGTCCATTTCAAACTTTGATTTTGATCTACATTCAACCTAAGATGACCGACTAACATATCCTAAGGTTCAATTGCATCAATTAATCAATAATCGATGGTTTTTTTCCAAAAACTAGGGTTTAACCAATCGACTATGATCAAATCAGTGTTTAAGACCTTGTTTTTGTATTACTCTCCCCTAAAACCGCCGAACTGATTAATGTATGATCAATTATGGTTTAGAAACACATTAAGATCATGAATTAAGCAGTTAGGGTTCAAAACATTCAATCAATGATTTTGATCAAATCCATAGATGATTACCTGTAATAATAGTATAGAAATGATCAGCAAAGGATGAGGAACAAGATTATAAGGTGTAAAAAGTCAGGGCAACAAGGTGACTTTAAGATAAGAATTTTGAAAAATTTTTAGGTGAGGTTCGAATGAGGGAATGATATATATATATATATATATATATATATATATATATATATATATATATTGACGATTCATTCGACCCTTGCAGGGTTCAAATGAGAAAATCTTTATTTCATTCGACCTATTGAAAGGTTCGAAGGAAATAAAGATGGCTCGAATGAAAAAAATATATCAAATGAACCCTCTCATTTGACCTCTTGATATGGTTCAAATGTAACCCACAAACACTCATTAGACCTAACGAAAAGTCGAATCAAGGTTTGGAAAAATGAAATTTATCAAATATATGATTCGAATCCCGTTTTAACAATTTAAACCTTGAAAACCTTCAAACATGCATAATTTCTCATTTCAATGATACAAAACTCAGATTGGTTCGTCAAACTTCAGATAATGATAAATCATCAACCATCAGTTATCGAAAATAACACAGAAATGTAAAATTTTAGATATTCTGAAATTTATGCTAAAACACACCAAAAATCTTTTTGAGTTTTTGTATATATGAAGAAAATAAAAAATTTAAAGCAGTAAACATTTTGTAATTTCTGGTAAGAGGATCATATCAGTTTATGAGAAAACTGAACACACCGTTGATCTGTAAAATATTTATCAATAAAATCAATGTGTGATTTGGCAATTACTGATATTGTAATCCACATAAACTCATATGCAGACCGTTATGCAATGCTTTAAACTGATGTATTTATATTATAAACTCATTCACTTGTGGTTCCCACACACACGACATACTCCCGTATCAAGAAATATTGCACAAACATCCATTGTAAAGCGTGATTATGCTATTGTTATCTGTAATTACAAGGTATGAGGCACAGAGGTGTATAGGTCAGCATGTCAATGCTACAGAGTAACATGTGCACTCTACCAGGTTAGATCTTATATCAATCATGATTTGCATCAGTGATTAGATACGATGTACTAGATAATCTTTGATTATCAACACACATTTAAAGTTCCTTAATTCGGTAACTTTGGGTTTTGGCATTAAAGCTCTTTTATTAAGATACCCTGTCTGATCTAGGTCCGTAAATCAATACGACAAAAGATCAGATAGGCTATCCCCAGATAACAAATAAGATAACAACCCGAAACCTCCGAATTTCGTACAATACCCTATCAAACGAAATTACGGTACCAAGACCATATGCCCATGAGGTGTTCATCCACACAGTAAATAGTTTCATATGTATGTATCAGGCACGTAGTATTAAGTCTACGAAGCCTACCAGCACATCACACAAAATCAACACACACTTTATTAAAAATATTTACAATTCTTTAGCATGAATCATATCCTCACTGATGTACTATCATATCCTCTTTTTCTCCAGGAAAATTCATTTTTGATTTTTCTAATTTTATGGATTTTCAAATTTTTCAATGTTTTTGGTTTTTCTGAAAATAAAAGCTCCCCCTAAAATTGAAAACATATTTTTGGATTTTTGATATACTGAAAAAAAGTTAAAACAAAAATAAAAAATTTGATAAACTGAGGTGGAGTTTAATCTTGCTTTTTCGTTATACCATTAGCTTGTAATAAAAATTTAAAGCGTGATTTATCAAAAGCTTGGTAAACAAATCGGCTCTTTGATAATCAGTGTGGATTTTGACCATGTCAATCAATCCTTTAGCATAGCAATCGCGAATAAAATGATAACGAACTCGGATATGCTTAGCTTTAGAAAGATTGACATTGTCTTTAGTGAGTGCAATGGCTGCTTCATTATCGCAATGAATGGGGGTTCTAAGAAATTGCAAACAGCAGTCGCGCAACTGTTTTTGTATCCAAAGCACTTGTGAACAGCAACTCGAGGCTACCACGTATTCTGATTCACATGTAGACAGAGCGACCGACGTCTGCTTCTTACACTGCCAGGTCACGAGCCTGCTCCCTAGAAATTGACATCCAGCCGTTGTGAATTTTGCGTCAATATCGCAACCTGCATAATCAGAATCACTAAAGGCAATAAAGTCAAAGTTATCATCCTTAGGATACCATAACCCGCGTGACCGAGTACCCTTCAGATAATGAAAGATTCGTTTAACTGCAACTAGGCGACTTTGTTTCTGCTGTGATTGATAACGTTTACAAATACATGTAGCGAACACTATATCTGGCCAGGATGCAGTGAGATACATAAGTGATCCGACGATGGCACGATAAGTATAGGGATCGGTAAGCTCCCCCTTAGCGCCAACTCCAATCCCGTGATTGGGTTGTATGGGAGTATCCATAGGCTTTGAATCATCCATCTGGAATCGGCTCAAGACTTCAGAAACGTATTTCGTCTGGTGAATAAAGATGCCCGTTGGCAATTGATCAAGGATGCTTTATTGAACAGGGTACAGTCTACTAAACCTCGTTTGAATCCTTTTGAAAGAAGATAATTGCTCAGCTCTTTGTACGACTGCCTCGGGGCTTGGTGTAAGTCGTATAACACTTTATTCAGCTTAATTATAGACCTTATCCCGGTGGATAGGATCCTCAAAACCCGGATTCTGTCAATGTCTAGATTCCGAGTTTCTGAAATTGTCGAAGTTCTTGATGCATAGCTTCCACCCAAGATTCATCCAATAAAGCATCCTTGTACGTTCGCGGCTCTACCTGCGAAACATAACAAGCAAAAGACCATTTATTATGTTCACCAGTCTTGTGAACCTGTGTATATAGGGCAAGGGCTCTAATAATTTCTGATGATGATGCCCGTCTTAGTTGTCCACGTGTCATCACACTGCTACCAGGATCTCCAATGACTTGTCCTAGTGGATGAATCTGATGAATCCGAGATTCCGGATGTGCAGGTATTGGAATCACCGTTGGAACATTGAGATTTTCTGCTGTAGCCAGATCTTTACCCGTATTTGATGAAGATGCAACATCTGGATTTAGGTTCACTGGAGTGTAACACCCCAACCGATGGCGGAAACATTGAGGTGTTACATATGAATGATTATTTCAGTATCACATGGTATATATTGAAATTTTAAATACTTTATTCATAGCATAAATATCCAAATGAAACATTGTCTAAAAATCCAAAGCTTCTAGTACATAACATGAAATAAAGCAAACAACATCAAATAACTTCATAATAATTCTTCAAGCATACTCTAAGCCTCAGCTTCATTGTTACCTGAAACATGTTAATTTTGAAAATATTTTTGGTTCAACAAAAGTTGGTGAGATTTACATTGGTTTGAATATTGAATAAAAACTTGTACAATTCGAGTGTCATGGTAAGTCTAGTCCATATGTGAAAACAAAACTACTAGGTAAATCGGGTGCATAATCAAACCTTGTGACTAGAATATTGTGGTCTATCCCATACGCATATGGTTCACTCGATTTTGTTATATTTTCGATAACAATCACCCACGCTACCCATGTAGGAGGTACACGTATCCTGGTGGGGTTGTCAGTCTAATAGATCTATCATTGTATATCGTCGGCTTGATTAGTGTTAATGATTATGCTAGACTAATTGTTCTTACCCTAGTAATGTTTAAGACATTAACACATAGACACTTATGTTTGAATTGTAAATTGATGTTGTAACATGTTTCACCCCAAAATAGTGAAAATGAAAAAGGGGCTATGTAAACTCACCTTAGTGCTAGAATTGAGTCCCTTGTTATAGAATAATTGTGGCTCTTGTGTCCAAATATCACCCTATTTATAAGGCAATAACTGAGTAATGTGGAAAACTTAAAAGTTTAAGTTTTATAGTCTACAAGTAGTTCTAGGGTTCCTAATTTGGGGATTGATACTTGATTAATCGTTAATTAGATAAATTGTTAATAAATAAAAGAAATTCAAAAAATAATTAAATACAAGACTATTTGTATATTTTTTATTTAGGATGGTCATATTATAAGATTTTAAATATGAAAATAATTTTTATAAAATTATTTTCTCAAAAATGGAATATTTAGTATATTTATTTCTATTTGTCAAAATATAGTTTTAATATCTAAAAATATTAAAATTAATGAAATTTCAAATTAAAATTTATATTTCTGTTCTAAATGAACAAAAATAATTTATGTAAAATTTTGGTATAAAAATAGTGAAAAATGAATTTATTATGATTTATTTATGATTAAAATAACAAAATTAATTAAAAATATTAAATAAACGGTTTTATGGAATAAATATTATTTCCGAAATACTTATTGATCTACAAGTTTAAAATTATTTTTGTGGGATTTTATAAAGTCGTTTGATATTTTTATAGAATTTTATAATTATAATTGAATAAAATTATAATATTTATAATATATATTAAATAAATGTTTTTTGGAAAACTAAAAATTGTATAATAAACTTTGTCATCAGATTAACATAAAATAATTTTTATAGAATTTTTAAGGCACTTTTAGTATTTAAAAACTATTTTTAAAATAATATAGCAAATATAAGTATAAAAGGAAACTTAAAAAAATGGTTGTTTGTGCCAGGACTCGAACCCGAGTCCTTGGCCGAGTCAGTGTCTTAATTCACAATCCCAGACCAGTTGGCCTGGGCCGTGAGAACAATTATTCTTGGATTCAAATAATTATATAGGTTTCTTGGTTAAGGTTTTGATTTGTTTTAAAAAAAAGCAATGATGGGGACGGGGATCGAACCCTTGAACCTGGCCGGTTCCCACGTCCTAGGTGACAGATAAATACCAACTGATCTACTGATCAGTTGGTGATAGAGTTCCATATGTTTTAATTTTAAACAATGATTGCGTGACTAAAATATCCCTAAATCGATTCATATGAACCCTAACTTATCAAATCGTATCAATTCACAACCAATAGCCTCCGAAACATTGGGCTATTGTTTGTGTCTGGCCGACTAACAAAACCCAACAAAAATATTGGACTTACAGTGGGATTGGAGGTACAATTGAGCCGGTCAGAGAGATAGTCAAACCGTGGCTATTTATTAGATTTGAAGGAGTTTAAGGGTGAATTGGTTATGGGGGTTTAATTATCGGCGATGTTAGCTTGTAAAGGAGGCCTCAATTTATACTAATCGTTCGTGCTTATAAGTTTGGAAGTTTTGACCCGTATTGATTAGTAAACGCGTGATTGGACTATACTTGGTATGTTTTAACTATGATTCTTGCGTGGGAAACAAGCAGAGGATGTCGGTTAATCCTTACCATATACGAATTGGAATCAAAAGACGCGGATTCGTGTTGATTTTGGAAGGTGTGGCTCGCAGGTTGACTTTCCAAAGTCAATTGTGCATTACACAAGGAAAGTTTATGTTTGATTTGATTTGGTAATTGTCACCAAACATGTTGTAGCTCAGCTGGTTGGAGTGTTTGGGCAAATTGGGCCGGCCATGGACGCGGGTTCGAGTCCCGGTCCATGCCTTTTATTTTTATCATTTATTTCACGAGTATTTAGTTATAATGAACTTATAATATTATTATGTAAGCCCATAATATTTTCACAAATATTTTTTTTTGAACGTACAAGAATGATATAATACGGCGTTTTATTGATAGAATAACGGAACATACATAATCGAAAAATGCAAAATGTTACACGGAGGAGGTACTGTAGCATGATCTAAGATAGCGTCACTGAAAACTTCATCATCATCTTCCGATTCAGATGTATCCAACGTTGTAGACGCTTCTTGATAAACTTCTTCTTCTGTCATAGGAGCATTGGCATCATTAGAAGCTGCCAGAGGAGTTACAGTGATTGGACGCACTAACGGTGAAGTCACTGCATTATCACACTCGTAGTATAAACGTAGTACAGCCTCTTCAACAAGACTATCTATATTGAATGACTCAAAGAAATCTTGATAGTCAAACATCCAATCGGGTCCACTTCCTTAAACATTTTGAGTGTAACGTTGAACATCTACATTCGCCCACTCTTTGACTTGATGAGTTCTTTTGTTAAACACGCGTTTAAGTGGTGTCGCGTATCCAGTAAAATAACCCTCTTCTTCTTTAGATCCAGACTTTTCAGTAGGATTCAGCATTGTACAAGGTGCTCCTAAAGGTTCTAGATACTCTAAATTCGGCTTTTGTCTGTTAAGCAGTTCATAAGAAGTCTTTCCAAACTTCTTCACTGTTAACACACGATTCAGAGTGTAACAAGCTGCATGAATAGCCTCATTCCAGAACATTACTCGAAGATTTGAATCTGCAAGCATTGTCCTTGCCGCTTCAATTAGAGTCCTGTTTTTGCGTTTGCAACACCGTTTTGTTGAGGAGTATATGGTGCACTATATTCATGTTGAATTCCTTTCTCTTCACATAATGCATCCATCTGAGAATTCTTGAACTCCGTCCTGTTGTCATTTCGTATGCGTTTTATCTTCAAACCATAGATGTTTTTCAAACGGGTAAACAGATCTTCAGATTGTTGAATGTTTCGCTTTTGTGTTGCATGCACATCACCCACAAAAATCTCGAATAGTCATCTGTAACCACAAGACAATAAAGATCTCCATAATTACTCTTACGCTTAACATGGCCAAAAAGATCCATATGAAAACTCTCAAGTGGAATGGTAACTGAATTCATTTTCTTGAGTTTGTGGGACTGTTTGTGCTGTTTCCCCTTTTTACAACTCACACACTTATCATTCAGATGAAAGTGTTTCACATTGACTCCTTCTACTAGCCCATTCTTCACCAAATAATTCATCTTTCGAAGGTGAATATGCCCCATTCGTCGATGCCACATGATAGATTCCTTCTCGGTAGCCTTCGACAGAAAACACGTCACTTGACCTTGAGTAGTGGTTGCTTTGCTCATGTCAAGAATGTACAAGTTGTTCACTCTTGGAGCTTGAAGCATGATCCATTCCTTTGGTATTTCGAATCTAGGTTTCAGAATGTAGCAAGACTTCTCATCAAAATGTACAAAAAACTTTTTGTCACATATCTGAGATACACTGAGTAAATTGTAATCGATCTGCTTTACATACGAAATCTTCTCAAAACTCACTATCCCGTTACTAACACTTCCCTCGATAGTGATATAACCTCCTTTATTTCCCGCAAATGCAACACACCCTCCATTGATGTTCTTGATGTCGAAAAGGAGTGACATATCTCCTGTCATGTGCCCGGAAGTTCCACCGTCAACAATCCAGAGACTGCTCACAGGGCCAGCTGGAACTCCCTGCACCAATCACAAACTTGATTAGTTCTTTCGGTGGACCCAAGCCATGTTGGTCTTGGGTCTTTGAATATCAGCAAATGAGACATTCAAAGATTTCTTCTTTTTCTCAATAACATTTTCCTTACCACTGACCGGTTTTTCCAAAACATTTGTATTAGGAATTTATTTTACCGGTTTAGAAGATGAACTTGAGGCTCCAGGAGAACCTTTTGATGTCCAAGCTTGTTCCGATCGTTTTAGAATTCTAACTTGAGTTTGAAATTTTGGCTGTTCATTCTTAGAATTCTTTGAAACAATCTTAGATGGAACATTATTAGAAACCTTGGTTTATTTAACTACCGAAGGCCTAACATTTTGATTAACATAGGGTTTAGAATAAACCTTTTGTTTCTCAAAAGTTGAGTTCATCATAGGTCTTCTCATACCATTGTTCATAGCAATTCGATTACAGTTATCATAGACAACCGGTCGGTTTCCTCTTTGGTAAAAAGTATTTTGATTTTGAAATTGTTTTTGATGATAAAAATTTCTTTGAGGAGCCCCAACATTTGATTTTTTATAAATTTGCCTATGTTCAACTTCTTGCCTTTTTCGTCTCACGTATGGACAGTGAGCAAGTAAATGCCCTATCTCTCCACACTTGGAACATGCTCTATACTCTTCAAAATAGTTTTCATTATCAGATCTAACAAATGTATTGACCGGATATTGATTCTTATAGCACTTTTGCCTCAAGCTCTCAGGAGCGGGCTCTAGTGAATAAGTTGGTTTAACAAAGCCATTTACTTTATCTTTTGGTTTCACAAACTGTGTGACATGAACCTTTGATGTATTAGAATCATCACTATACAGTCGCTTGATTAATTCGGGTGGTATACCAGTTGTCCTTTCAGATTTAGGAAACCAGATTGTGCTTTCTTGCCAAATTTTGTCAATTTTAGAGTAATTAGCAAACTGTATCGGATATTCCTCATCAGAAATTATCTTATCGGATCCTTCCATCCGATAAAACACTTTCACATGTTTGTCATCACTTTTCACATTTTTCTTCACTGACTGATTCTGATTTGATTCAACTTTCGGAGAGTGTTGTACCTTTGAGTAACACTCATTAGTCTTAATATGATTTTTCGGAGGAATATCAACATTCTTTTTAGGTACATCATCCTCAGAATCAGAAGCATCAGTTACTGCTACAACGCCCTCATTGTTTACTCCCAAAATCGGTTTTACATCAAAATTTGGATCACCAACACTAGAAGTGTTTGATTCATCCTCTGATGTAGATCCAAATTTATCAAAACTTTCTGGTGTCATAGTATTAAAATTGTGATTTTCAAATAATACCGGAGATGGTACTGATTTGTAAATCATAGAAGGGTTGGTTTTTCAATTATGTGGTCCATGACATAAGCTACATTCAGATAACTTTCAAGCTTTTTGTTTATCTTTTCTGAAAAACATTTCATTTTCGCTATTTCCAACTTTGTTTCTTCAATTTCATTAATATAGTTATTAATGGCAGTTTGCTTTTGTGACAAAGTTTTAGTTAAATCTGAAATGTCTTTCGTGTAGTTATCTAGCAGCTTATTAACATCTTTTGCATTTTTGCAATAAGACTGAATAGAGGTTCTAGCACTTTCAAGTTGATACTTTAAGTCCTTAACCTCTTCTTTAAGTCTATCACATGAACCACAATAATTATCATGATTAGCATATGGAGATTTAGAACTTATCGGTTTCGGAGCCTCTGTCATTGCCATCAATGCAAAGTGAGCTTCCTCTCCTGCAAAGAATTTGGAATAATCGACTTTGTGGAAAGACTCAACCACCAGAAATAATCTCAACATCTTTCTCTTTAATCACTTCATTTTCAACTATCACCGGCTTCTCACTTGCCATTTGCTGAGCCAAACAAGCAACATTGCCACCTGTAACTTCCTCAACACCCAATTGCATTATGTTCCAATCAAATCCTTCATCTTTTTGAATCAACAATGCTTGGTTTTCATTCTGCTGTTGAGTGTTCAGTATAGTGATTGGGAAAATGGTTCTAACTTGATTCAGTGTTGTTTGGTCTTGGTTTTGGTTGGCTGTGAATTTTATTTGTCTTTGGTTGGCATTTTGTGAGGTGTTTTGTAAGTTTTTTGGTAATTAATTTGGTTTTGATAGTTGGTGTTTTGGTTTTGGAAAGTAACTTGGTATTTTGATCGACGGTTTTGGTAGTTTGAGTTAAATGGGTTATGGTTACCTTGTTGTTTTGGTTGTGTACACTCTCTAGCAAAATGACATTTGGTTCCACAATTAAAGCATGTAACTTTTGCTTTATTGAAACCATAAGTTGTGTTGGGTGTGGTAGCAAGATCTGTTCTCCCAGTCTTCTTAATGAACTCTGTTGCTCTTCTCATTACACTTGCAAATGCCCATTGTATATCAATTAGTTCCATTTCTTCTTTGTCCATTTGAACATAATCTTCATTGGTGAGATTATTATTCCCAATTTGAGTTGCCACCAATACATTGTATGAAGCCACTAAAGATGAAACCAATGCAACATGTTGTTGTGCAACTTCAACTGTTACAATGTTCATATTTGATGTTTTCAATACAATTGGACCTGGACTTGTAGTAGCTTGACTGACATTTGGTGCTTATGGTTGTGGCATAGTCACATATGATGTTCCAAAATAGTTAGAAACTTGAAAGCTTGATGGAGGAGGTGTGTAAGATGGAGTTGCAAAATAATTTGGTGGTTCGACTTTTGAAACAAAAGAAGTTTGTGGAGCTGGTGCAACACCCATACCTCCACTTGAAATAGAAGTTGTAGTAAAAGTAGTAGAAAAATATAACTCCGAATTTCATGGAATCATAGCTCGATTTTCCTTCCTATGGATTTAGCCTAGAAACGTTCGAATAGATCTATTGGGTTGACACCCCCACTCTTGGTTAGTCGCTCTAAACGGATACATACGATATGAGAGTGCTTGCATTTCTTTTATGATGATACATTGCCTTTATTGTGCAATATGCGAGGCACCACTCGTCGAGTTTTGGTTATGGACTCATGATGGTTTATCATCATTGCTGATAGCTAGGCATGATTGGTCACTCAAGGATTTCATTAAAATTTACATTTTTGTTTATTTTCGAAACCCGTGAACTCACCAACATTTTGTTGACAAAGTTTTTATGCATGTTTTTTAGGTAACTAAGCTATGGATGGAACTTGGGGTATGTTTAGGCATTCATTCACGACTATCACTTTTGGTGTTTTCAAAACTTTTTTCCCCATGATGGGTTTTAAACTGTATCTTGCGATGGTTGTTGTTGTTGAACATGTTTGGTACTTCTATTATTAAATAAAAATGAATGTTTGCTCGAATTTTGTGCTTGAAAACCTTTCGTGGTTGCATCTTGTGTTTCCGCCTAGGCGGGGTGTGACAATTAACCCATCTAACAATCTACCGTATGTGACGTCAAAGTATAAGCCACCCGTTTGTATGTAGAGAATTCCTCTAATGCCAATGGAACAAGACTTAAGCAAGAACTTTGTTTTTGGTATTATGACTGGGGTGCGGCTGAAGCGGTGATTGTAATGGAAAACGAAGACAAAAAGAAGATATGCAGAAAGTTAAGGATATTTGATCCTGTGTGGTTGATTAATTGCTCGAAGAATGACATTAAGACGCTATATTATAATCCGATTCACTTTGACGCTTTTGATATTGAACAAGCATGGAGATTTCAAGCCGTTGTCAAGTTCTGCTTTGCGTTTGAAGTGAACGCGGGATGTGATTACAAGGGGTTGCTTGGAAAGCATGCTTTGAAGTTGAAGAAACCATTACAAGCGAAAGAACCGGGGAAGACATTGTAAGCTAAACAGATGTGTCTGTAGCTTTTGGATTACAATCGATGAAATCACCAAAGTTTTGAAGATTATTTGTTTTCTGTGTTTTGGTTCGGGTTATCGAAAGGGCGAACCAAACTTATTTAGGTCAAATGAAGTTGTTTATTGCTGGTTGGAACTGTTACAAGGTCAAATGTCCTGATTCGACCTCTCGATAGGTCGAACGGGATCTTCTATGTATATATATATGTGTGTGTGTGTGTGTTAGGAGGTGATAGTTATTAGAGTGGTTGGTTAGTTGTGTGTGTTCTAGAGTGTTCATTTACACCTTTAAGCGTGTGTTTTTGTTAACTTGTACTTGTAAACGTTTTATGATCTTAAAGTTAATGAAAACAAGTTGAAAATGATTCTTATTGTGTTTTGATTATAGTTTTTATCATTTTGCATGATATTCAGGGTTTCCGCACCTGATACGTCAATACTCGTGTGATCATATTGTTTCTTTGCTGAAATCCGATCCTACATAAAGTTGTGAGAGTAGTGGGATGTTAGGATCAAGAACACACACACACGAATGACAAAGCAAAAGAATACAAGATTTTACGTGGTTTGGTCTAATCTGACCTATGTCTATAAGGGAAACTGGGGTATTGTTTTATTGAGTGATACAAAATACAAGTACAAGAGATTATATTTACAGGCACTAATTAGGGTTAAACATTTTGCTAATCTTGCTAAACAAGTTAATCAAATCGGGTCAGGCCTATACGTGGGTGGAAGGCAACATCTCTAACAACCTCCCACTTGGTGTCTTCGGACCACGAACTGCACCATCTCTTTTGTACTTCTGTAAGCAAGATCTATTCTTGATCTTCAATTCTCCTCTAGTTACCCCGGTGTAATACCCTAACCGATGGCGGAAACATCGGGATGTCACGTATTGACGATTGTTCAGTAGCTCATGGTAAATAATAAATTTCAATAATTGATTAAATAAATTACATACAATTGTTCTAAAAGAAGTTATACATGAAATGAGAAACACTAAATATACATCTTCAGGCATTAACTCTAATCTTCAAGCAAAGCTATAACCTGAAAAATGTTAAGTTTGAAAATATTTTGGGTCAACAAAGGTTGGTAAGATTACATAGGTTTTGTTTGCATAAAAAAAATAGTCTAAAGCAATGTAGTACAATTCACGTGTCAAATGTTAATCTAAGTCTACATGTGAAAACAAAACACAAAGTATAGTATGCACATAATCAATCCTCCGACATAGTTTAGGTCCATCCCGCATCCACGGTTCTCCTTATAAAGTTTAGGTCCATCCCGCATTCACGGTTCTCCTTATAAATTTTAGGTCCATCTCGTATACACGGTTCTCCTTATAAAGTTTAGGTCCATCCCGTATACACGGTTCTCCTTATAAAGTTTAGGTCCATCCCGTATACACGGTTCTCCTTATAATGTTTAGGTCCATCCCGTATACACGGTTCTCCTTATAAAGTTTGGAATGATAACAATCACCCACGCTCCCCATAGAAATGGTCAACGAATCTATGTGGGATTGTCAATCCAATAGATCTATCATTGTATATCGCCGGCTTGATCAAGGTTAATGATTATGTAAGTTTAAGTTTAAGTATAGCAGCTTTTGTCTAAGACATGTGGCATCAAAGATTCACACAAGACACGGAATAGAATTGTACATGTTGAGTATAAATGTTTAACATGTTTCACCCCAAAATGTAAAACAGTAAAAGAAAGGGGCTATGTAAACTCACCTGAAATTCACTGTGCAAGTACTAGCAAGTAGCAACAAGTCTGAACTTGGATTAATTGAACTCTTGTATCCTATTACAAATAAACGATGCCTTAAATTCTAATGCAAAAAAGCTTGTTTCATTTCTTGGTTGTAAAGATAGTTTATCCAACTACCTAGACTCGTATTGAAAACAATACTCGTCTTGAAGTATTTATAACTTGACCAACCGATAGTAACTTGGTTTGATTTCTTGGAATTATATGCGTATGTATTGTTGCTTGAAATAAGTGCTTTAATATATTATTCAAGTTCACGTCTTGATGTTATTGACAAAGACACGTTTTAGCTAAAGAAAATAATTCTTGCGTGGCTCGACTCAAAGGTTGACTCGTTTCGCAGATTGGATCGTATTATATGTACTTATTAATAAATATAAATATTTCATTTTTTTGACGACGTAAGACTTGAAAGTTAGAATTTATTGTAAAAACATAATCTCGTCTATTCATAACTATAAACTTGGAAGGCCGATTTGTTTCTTATATTTTATAAAATTTGGGCAGAGTTTCCTCTGTTTTCGTATAAAACCGACAACTCATGTTGTCTATATTTCCCAAAAATCAATTGTCTATATTCTCAAAACGCAATACAATTTAATTAGCCCTTCTAATACACGATAAGTGGTTTAAGTTATTGAACTATAAGAAACGACAATGCTAATAAAAGTACGCATGAATATCAGTTAGTCCTTATTTGATGCGTCATTTTCCGTTCCATCATCTTACTTCCTGTGTCACTATATATTCCAATTATCTTAAGCACCGTCTCCACCGATACTGTATTCCAAAATTCTATTACATCGTCCCAATATCTCTTTCTTTCCTTTTTCAATTTCCATTACCCAATCCACCCTGTATGATTGCCACTAAAGGTAAAAATTGATTTAATTATATATTAAACGTAAAAATTGATCTTTTTCTGTGATTTCCCTATTGTCCTTCTTGATCGTTATTAATTTTCTTAATACCTTTCGATTGATTGATTCAATCATATGTTTTTTCATGATCGTTGTTTCATTCTTGAATCACCATTGAGATATACATAGGGATTCAAGCATATGTCTTTCCACGAGTGTCGTTTTTTTTTTTCTTTTTCAATCGTAATTACCATGTCTATACTAATAGAGGAAAAATAAATTTGATAATTTGATCAACATGGTAAACAAATAGTATGGTAAACAAATGTTTATAATCGCTTTATTATGTTCTTGAATGAATTTGAGATTCAAGAACTATGATCTTGGATGAAAGTCACATCAAGAATTTGACGATAAATGGTAATGTTAATTAAAGGTTAATAAAAAAATGAATGATGAATATAAATTCATGATGATTATTCCAAAAAACATTTGTCGTAAATTCCATAACCTTCCTCAACATCACTCACGAATAGTCTCCATAACGGAATTTCCAAAAATGAAAAAAAAGTCTCCATAACGGAATTTATGATTACCAATTTTGCAATATGCATGAGGAATTGGCGGTATTTGGAATATGAACTTTACAATATATAAACCTAAGAATTTCACTTCTCATATAGTGATCCTAAAAGTATTCATAATCAACATTCCGCCGCAACGCGCGGGTTGACGTCAACTCATTTATATACAATATACACGAAAAGAATAAATTAAAGCCGTTTCGGTTGGTTTTCGCTTTTATGATACAACTATAATGTTGTGCAAAATAAATGAATCAAGATACAATGTGCATTATACCTTCTCGAATAGAGTCGCGAATCAACGCGTGACCCATACGCGCCTCTAACTGAGAGCAGATCAGCTTTGACCAAATCTCTTATGTTGACCAACCTCCACCACTCGTTCCACCCAAAATATCTTGACCGGGAATGAAAAGAATCGGAGGGACCGAACCAAGCATAGCCACCGTCAATGTTGTTGTCCCAAAACTAGAACCAACTCGAACCTGAGCAGTAGAACAAGAATCCTTTAAGCATCTGCCATCGATTATCCAGATCTAACCGAACTAAACCCAGCTCCGCCTCGTGTACTCGACCCTACAGCCGACCCAAGGCCAAGCAATCTCGTGTTAATATTGTGTAAGGGTCGTGGTTGGTGGTGTATATCCACAGCGGGGTTTCATTGTCCCCTGCCGCTGGTACGAAATCAGGAGAGAGAGGGAGAGGTAGGCGGCACATGGTTATTGTCGTTGTCATTGTGACCGGAGTGGAGGGGTTGTGTTCGGAAACGAGAAGGGATTGGTTGTGGGTGTGGGGCTCCTGTGGTGCCGCCTCTGGTTAGAGGGGCTGGCCAGCGATTATAAAGAAAGAAGAGGGAAGATAAAGGTGGTGGTTGGTGGCAGCGGATTATGGTGGCTCAGGCGGTGGTGATGTGTAGCTGCGGCTGCCGCTGCTTTAGAGGGGGAGGAGGGCAGTGAGTTGGTTGTGGGGAATGTAGGACTTGAGTGTTAGAGTTGAAGAGGAAGAGGTAGAGAGGATAAGGGTTTGGGGCTAGGGTTATGATAAGGAAGAAGATAGGTAGGAGATGAAGCAAAGAAGAAGAAGAAGATTTAAATAGGTAGGGTTTGTTAGGTGGACACCGCGTATACGAACTCGCTACTGACTCGGGTCTCGTTTATAAATTAAACTCGTTTAAATACTAGATGATTATTTCACTAATTACATTCGTTTAGATCTTGCTAAAATGATAGTTTGGACTAAATATTAGTTATATATATATTCATAGTCGCGGTTAAATTTATAAGGATAGATGTCAGTCATCTAGCACAACCCCTTGTTATTTTCGAAACATTAATAACGTAATTAAATAGTTTAATGTACTAATGAATAAAACGTATCTCTTGTTAACGAGATATTATTGTTAATAGATTAAGATCGTTATGCGAATTATATATTTTATTATTATTAATAACGTTTTAATATTCTAGAAAGTAACGGGACGTTACAGTCTCCCCTACTTTAGAAAATTTCATCTTAAAATTTATTTAGAAATGACTGTTAAGCACGTTTGTGAACACCGGGAAGAATGGGCATATAAAGGTTATAGTTTGCTTTGTTGGGTTTAGGTGAGCGGCAAGTTTTTGTGTAATATGCAGTGTTTTAGCTGTGCTTTATATGATACATGAATGAGTACACTTAGTCTTAGGGTAGAGCTTTTTGTAATTATTAGGTTGACTAGAGTTGGTCCTTGGTCTGACCATCAGTCACATCTTCGATACATTATTAATGTTTATATATAGGGTGTACCGCAACTAACCCTACGACACCTTTGGTATTTTGAATTTGTACCGAGTATCTACCCACAATCCTAGTAGAATTTCACACCACCTCAACGTACTTGTAAATTCATGATTACGTTCCGAACCGGAACGCAATCACCAATTTACCTTACCTTAGGGTTTCGTGTCCTTCTACGACTCTAAACTACGCACACAAGTATAATAATGCTCAACAACCTTGCGACTAAGTTTATGTATCAATGAGTTTAATGAATCTTTGTATCAAATTGCATGTTCTCATAGTTAAATCTAAGGAAAGTGCATAATGTATCCAAAAATGAGTCCAGCTGTTGTGTAGGCAAGAAGACCTCTACCAATCGTCGAGTAGGAACCTCTACCGATTGTTGAGGAGGTATGATGGCCTCTACCAGTCGTTTAGCAGGTTATTAGAACCTCTACCGACTGTTGAGCAGGCATGATGACCTCTACCAATCGTTGAGCAGGTTATTAGGAACTCTACCAACTGTTGAGCAGGTACTTCAACCTCTACCAGTTGTGAAATAGGTGTAACAATTGTTTCAGAGTTCAACACATAAGTTTCAATATAGTAATACGTATATGTAAGCAATTTGTATCAAGTATGAAGCATCAAGTATAGTATGCGAGTTGTAATTGTATTGCCCTAGACAAGATTAATGGGTCTAGGCGTGATTATAGCAAATAGTTCATATTTAGTTATCCATGTTTTCTTCCCATGTTTTCATGTATCACAAATAATCAAATATTCAAATAAAGTAGATAATCAAATCCTCATGTATCATTAAGAATCAAGTTTTATGCAACAAATAATCCAGTTTGCAATAGTTTGGTTACCATGGAGACCAAGTTCATGTTCGAGGAGGTGAAAGATGTGAATTTGGTTTTTGAGAGATGATGAAAACTCAAAGTAAAATCAAGGTTGTGAAAAATGGTGAATGTGTAGATGGTTGATAAAGGGTTTAATTTATAGGTTTTCAAAAAGACGCAAGTAGTAAGGTGATCATGCAGAATAATCATGGGGTTTGAATAAATGGTTAGATATAAGCGTATAAGAAAACATGATTGTGGTATTTGCCAAAAATTGTTAATAGTTCGAACAAGTTTAAAATAAATAGGTGTCAATGGAAAAAATGTAGAGTAAATTTTGTGCCTGTGGATGGAAAGATTTTATTTTCAAAATTTGTTTTGTACATAAAGCAAAAGTCATTAAATAGTACAAACTAAATGGATTTAGATCAAAATATTTCAATGAGTCAGAGGTTTTAAACACGATGTCGGGTTTCAAAAATAAAGGACTTGTTGAGGTGTTTTGTTTAATTGACTTTGATTATTCCATAAAAAGAAGTGATTCCTAATATATTAAAACATTTTTTTTCAAGATCATTTGTTATGCCAGTAAATTGTTACACAAACATTTGAAAAAAAAAAAAGTTTGTGGAATAAAAGGCTTCTTGACAAAAATATTTATTTGCTATAGTTTGTGAAATTCTCAGATGATGAATATTTGACAAAATTTACTACTCTTTAGTGTTGGTGCTAGAGTATCTTCTATAAACAGGTTATGAGATTATAGTTTGAACAAGGATTTTAGAATCTTGAATATGATGATATTTTATGGTTGAGGGTGCCTTTAAAAAAATGTGGGGGACGTTTAAAATAAAATTGGCTAGAAACATCAAAGGTAATAGATTTTTTTAAAAAAAATATATGTAGCATGTTGTAAAGAGAAACACATGATTTGGGTTAAATGTTGGAAATAATTAAACGTACAGGTAATATTATAAGTTTGTAAAATGGAGTGCGGTTATGAAATCCACAAATGATTCCTGATATTTAGGCTGGCATGGGAATTATATAAGAGAGAAAATAGATTTGTATTGCAAAACTTTTGAGATTCAAAACTTAGAATTTAAACGGGAGGGAGGGGGTATATATGAAAATGAAACACAAAGATTGTAAACATTTAACCACGAATAAACGAAAATGTTGGCTTATCAAAACAGATCAGATATAAGCCCAAGGAATTTGCCCTAATAATCTAGAAGTACGTTAGGATTGCATCAAGTAAGTGAAAGAGAGTATGCAAGACCAAGCTAGGGTAATAATACGGAGGAGGATAGGGATAGAGATAAGGATATGGTAGAGCTGCAAGCAACTGATGCAGGTACTGGTTAAAGTCCTAAGGTTATAGACTAGATTATTTTTCTAATAACCTAATTCCCTATAACCAAGGCTCTAATACCAATCTGTAACACCCCAACCGATGGCGGAAACATTAGGATGTCACGTATTGACGATTGTTCAGTAGGTCATGGTAAATAATAAATTTCAATAATTGATTAAATAAATTACATACAATTGTTCTAAAAGAAGTTATACATGAAATGAGAAACACTAAATATACATCTTCAAGCACTAACTCTAATCTTCAAGCAAAGCTATAACCTGAAAAATGTTAAGTTTGAAAATATTTTGGGTCAACAAAGGTTGGTAAGATTACATAGGTTTTGTTTGCATAAAAAAAATAGTCTAAAGAAATGTAGTACAATTCATGTGTCAAAAGTTAATCTAAGTCTACATGTGAAAACAAAACACAAAGTATAGTATGCACATTATCAATCCTCCGACATAGTTTAGGTCCACCCCGCATGCACGGTTCTCCTTATAAAGTTTAGGTCCATCCCGCATTCACGGTTCTCCTTATAAAGTTTAGGTCCATCCCGTATATACGGTTCTCCTTATAAAGTTTAGGTCCATCCCGTATACACGGTTCTCCTTATAAAGTTTAGGTCCATCCCGTATACACGGTTCTCCTTATAAAGTTTAGGTCCATCCCGTATACACGGTTCTCCTTATAAAGTTTGGAATGATAACAATCACCCGCGCTCCCCATAGAAATGGTCAACGAATCTAGGTAGGATTGTCAATCCAATAGATCTATCATTGTATATCGCCGGCTTGATCAAGGTTAATGATTATGTAAGTTTAAGTTTAAGTATAGCAGCTTTTGTCTAAGACATGTGGCATCAAAGATTCACACAAGACACGTAATAGAATTGTACATGTTGAGTATAAATGTTTAACATGTTTCACCCCAAAATGTAAAACAGTAAAAGAAAGGGGCTATGTAAACTCACCTGAAATTCATTGTGCAAGTACTAGCAAGTAGCAACAAGTCTGAACTTGGATTATTTGAACTCTTGTATCCTATTACAAATAAATGATGCCTTAAATTCTAATGCAAATAAGCTTGTTTCGTTTCTTGGTTGTAAAGATAGTTTATCCAACTACCTAGACTCATATTGAAAACAATACTCGTCTTGAAGTATTTATAACTTGACGAACCGATAGTAACCTGGTTTGATTTCTCGGAATTATATGCATATGTATTGTTGCTTGAAATAAGTGCTTTAATATATTATTCAAGTTCACGTCTTGATGTTATTGACAAAGACACGTTTTACCTAAAGAAAATAATACTTGCGGTGCTCGACTCAAAGGTTGACTCGTTTCGCAGATTGAATCGTATTTTATGTACTTATTAATAAATATAAATATTTCATTTTTTTGACGATGTAAGACTTGAAAGTTAGAATTTATTGTAAAAACATAATCTCGTCTACTCATAACTATAAACTTGGAAGGCCGATTTGTTTCTTAGATTTTATAAAATTTGGGCAGAGTTTCCTCTGTTTTCGTATAAAACCGACAACTCATGTTGTCTATATTTCCCAAAAATCAATTGTCTACATTCTCAAAAAGCAATACAATTTAATTAGCCCTTCTAATACACGACAAGTGGTTTAAGTTATTGAACTATAAAAAATGACAATGCTAATAAAAGTACGCATGAACATCAGTTAGTCCTTATGTGATTCGTCACGCTAACAATAAAAATAGTTTTGTTACAACACGGGTCAGTTCGCTTACACTATTAGAATACATATTTATATACAATATACACGAAAAGAATAAACTAAAGCTGTTTCGGTTCGTTTTCGCTTTTATGATACAATTATAATGTTGTGCAAAATAAATGAATCAAGATCCAACGTGCATTATACCTTCCCGAATAGAGTCGCGAATCAACACGTGACCCGTACGCGCCTCTAACTGAGAGCAGATCAGCTTTGACCAGATCTCTTATGTTGACCAACCTCCACCACTCGCTCCACCCGAAATATCTTGACCGAGAATGAAAAGACTCGGTGGGACCGAACCAAGCATAGCCACCGTCAATGTTGTTGTCCCATGACCAGAACCAACTCGAACCTGAGTAGTAGAACAAGAATACTTCAAGTATCTGCCACCGATTATCCAGATCTGACCGAACTAAACCTAGCTCCGCCTCGTGTACTTGGCCCTACAGCCGACCCAGGACGAAGCAATCTCGTGTTAATCTTGTGTAAGGGTCGTGGTTGGTGGTGTATATCCACGTCGGGGTTTCCTTGTCCCCTGCCGCTGGTACGAAATCAGGAGAGAGAGGGAGAGGTAGGCGGCACATGGTGATTGCCGCTGTCACTGTGACCGGAGTGGAGGGGTTGTGTTCAGAAACGAGAAGGGATTGGTTGTGGGTGTGGGGCTCCTGTGGTGCCGCCTCTGGTTAGAGGGGCTGGACGGCGATTATAAAGAAAGAAGAGGGCAGTGAGTTGGTGGCGGCGGATTAGGGTGGTTGTGAGTGGCGGCGGATTATGGTGGCTCGAGCGGTGGTGATGTGTAGCTGCAGCTGCCGCTGCTCTAGAGGGGGAGGTGTAACATCGCGAAAATTTTCCCCAAATTTTTAATTCAAAACGCCCTTATTTTTCGTTACATTTTATACAAACGTCACTAAGTCTCCATTATCCTAACTCATATATATATAGATATATATACATACATATATATATGATAATAATAATAATAATTTTTATAAAAAAAAAAAAAAAAAAAAAAAAATCAGATTACACATATATATATATATTTTTACACACACACTTGAAACCCACTCACAACCCAAACCCAACCCCCCTTGTTTTCCTTACCCTTAACTGAAGCCCATTACCCAAGCTGAGTAGCTCGGCCCAAGACAGCAGGCCCGTCAGGCCGGCCCACAAGCCTTGGCCCAACACCCTCCTTCCCTTTCTCATTTAACAAAAAAAAAGGGGATGCTTATGACGGGTATCGAACCCGGCTGCCCCAACCTTTTTGTTCTTTATTTTTCCTCTTTTGTTTATCAAATATATATATATATATTACTTATAAATCATAAATTCATTTTTAAATACTAAAACACTTTTAAAAATGCTACAAAAATTATCTTATATGAATCTGATGTAAATGTTCAAACTACAATTTTTAGATTTCAGAAATTTATTTATTTAATATATATAATAATTAAATCAAATTTATTCTATTTTATTTATAAAAATCTATAAAAATATCAAAACGATCTTATTAATTTCCACAAAAATTATTTTAAGTTTTTATAACATTAAACTTTTCAGAAATGATTTTTAATTCAGTAAAATCATTTATTTAATATTTTTAAGCAATTTTTGTTAGATTTAATCATAATTAAATCATAATAAATCCAATTTTCATCATTTTTGCACCAAAATTTTATACAAATTATTTCTGATCATTTAGAACAGAAATATGAATTTTAAACTAAAAATTATTTAATTTTAATATTTTTAAATATTAAAGTTAGATTTTGACAATTTGTTATAAATAGATTAAATAATCTATTTTAAAGAAAATAATTTTATAAAAATTATTTTTATACTTTAAACACATCCTTGTGGCCATCCTAGATTTAACATTTATAAAAAGATTTTTAGTTATTTAATTACTAAATTTCTCTCAATTGGCGAATATTTTTAATATTAATCAAACGAACAATTATCCCCAATTCGAAGCCCTAGAAACTTATACATTTGTAGAATTGATAGACTTAGACATATTTATTACCTCATTTTAGGGTGATACTTGATACATTTGGGCAACACACTATTTTCAACAGATATAACATTTTACCAAGGTGAGTTTTACATAGCCCCTTTTCTATTTATCATCATTTTTGGGGTGAAACATGTTTATAACATCATCATTGCAATTCAATCATCAATGTGTCTATGTGTTTTCTATGTTGCATTATGTCTTGAGCATGATTAGAGTAAGCACCATTCTAGCATAATCATTAACATTGATCAGCCGGCGGTATACATTGATAGATCTATTGGACTGACAATCCCACCCGGATACGTGCCTCCTACAAAGGTTACGTGGGTGTTTGTTATCGTATAACATTTTGGACCATGAGCGTATGGTATGTATCATTTTATAACAGTCATCAGGGTTGATTATGCACTCGATTTATTTCTAGTATGTTCTCACATATGGACTAGATTGACATGACACATGAATTGCACATCATTCTTACTCAATTATCAAAAACCTATGTAATTCTCACCAACTTTTGTTGACCCAAAACATTTTCAACTTAACATGTTTCAGGTTCTATTTGCTTGAAGATTTGAATTGATGCTTGAAGATATGTGTATAGTTTTATTCAATTTGATGTACAAATTCTAGAACATTTGTATGTAAGTTATTTAAATCATTTATGAAACTTATTGTTCACCATGAGCTACTGAACAATCATCAAATACGTGGCACCCCGATGTTTCCGCCATCGGTTGGGGTGTTACAGATTGGTATCAGAGCCATGGTTATAGGGAATTAGGTTATTAGAAAAATAATCTAGTCTATAACCATAGGATTTAACAAGTACTTGCTTCTTTACTTGCTATACTCTATCTCCCTCCTACTTCTTATCCCTACTTTCATTCCTACAAGGAGGTTGCTCTCCGTCAGTGGATCTACTCTTAGACTAATAGGACAAAATCCTCAGGTTTAACCTGAACCCCCTTGAGATCTCGTCGAAGTTCTAGATCTTAATAACGAACACGTGCAATCTGGAAGGGTGAACGCCTGTATTCTGAGTCTTCTGTCTAGGCTGGCATTGCGCATATATCCCAATCAGACGAGGGACCCGGATGCCTACCTGGGAATTCTCGGGATGAGTGTTCACTTATAGGCTAAAGCATGTCTTCATGTGTTATTAGAATCTGGAATCTTTGATAAGTCAACGTTTTCGTTTATTCGTCTTAATTAATGAATAAATGATTACATTCCGTATCTATAACCTCATTCATTTCATTGTGTCTCCTACAGATCATGTCTCCACGTCACAACACTCGCATTAACAGTGGTGACAATCATGAAGAAGGGAGCAGCAACCACAATCCCGACCACAACACTAACAATGGAGGTGATGCCCAACTAGCTACGATTATTTCTCAACAATTGGCACAACAAATCACAACTCTGGTTTCTAACTTGTTGGCCCAAGTCATCCCAATGAATGGGAACAACAATGGAAATGTAAATGGCGATGGAAATCACATGAAGAACGGAACCTTAGTTCGGAAAAGCGAGAAAACAAGTATTGTGGCCGCGGTAACTACCAAAAACCAGAAGCGTAAGACCAGGAATCCTAATGTAAACCTCACTACACAAGTCTCTAACAAAAAGCCTTATACAAGGAACTATCCATTGTGTAACACATGCAACCGACATCATCCCACTGTTTCAGCATGTCGCGTGTGCACCAATTGTGGTAGGTATGGCCATCTGGCCAACACATGCCGCGAGACCCCAAACCCTAATGCCAATCAACCCACCAACCCTGCTCAGGCTGATAATCCTAATCGATACAACTATGGTCAATGCTATGAATGTGGAAACCCAAATCACTACCGTAACCGATGCCCTAAACTAAACCGAGATCAAGACCCTCCAGCTACCTAACCGCAAGTCTCACCATTTGACTATTGATTGCTTTTATTCTATGTATTGACGCTATTTGATTCAAGTAATAAAATTCAAGTATTATGATAACATCTGTGTGCATGCTTGTTTGAATGTGAACTAATTGCTATATCTATGATCATACTTGCTTACTTGTACAACAGTTAGTTGACTACCAAACAACCTACTTAACGATTGGTAAAGGTCATCATGTCTTTCCAACAGTCGGGAGAGGCCCTACCACCTACTCAACGACTGGTGGAGACTATCAGACCTGCTCAACAATCGGTGAAGTCATAAAAGGACGCAAAACCCTAATGTAAGGTAAATTGGTAATTACGGTCCGGAACGTAATCATGAATTTACAGGTACATTAAGGTAGTGTGAAATTTTATCAAGGTTTCCAGTGATTGACAAATTGTAACCTAGTGTTTCTCTTAACTTCGGGACGAAGTTCCTAAAAGTAGGGGAGACTGTAACATCGCGAAAATTTTCCCCAAATTTTTAATTCAAAACGCCCTTATTTTTCGTTACATTTTATACAAACGTCACTAAGTCTCCATTATCCTAACTCATATATATATAGATATATATACATACATATATATATGATAATAATAATAATAATTTTTATAAAAAAAAAAAAAAAAAAAAAAAATCAGATTACACATATATATATATATTTTTACACACACACTTGAAACCCACTCACAACCCAAACCCAACCCCCCTTGTTTTCCTTACCCTTAACTGAAGCCCATTACCCAAGCTGAGTAGCTCGGCCCAAGACAGCAGGCCCGTCAGGCCGGCCCACAAGCCTTGGCCCAACACCCTCCTTCCCTTTCTCATTTAACAAAAAAAAAGGGGATGCTTATGACGGGTATCGAACCCGGCTGCCCCAACCTTTTTGTTCTTTATTTTTCCTCTTTTGTTTATCAAATATATATATATATATTACTTATAAATCATAAATTCATTTTTAAATACTAAAACACTTTTAAAAATGCTACAAAAATTATCTTATATGAATCTGATGTAAATGTTCAAACTACAATTTTTAGATTTCAGAAATTTATTTATTTAATATATATAATAATTAAATCAAATTTATTCTATTTTATTTATAAAAATCTATAAAAATATCAAAACGATCTTATTAATTTCCACAAAAATTATTTTAAGTTTTTATAACATTAAACTTTTCAGAAATGATTTTTAATTCAGTAAAATCATTTATTTAATATTTTTAAGCAATTTTTGTTAGATTTAATCATAATTAAATCATAATAAATCCAATTTTCATCATTTTTGCACCAAAATTTTATACAAATTATTTCTGATCATTTAGAACAGAAATATGAATTTTAAACTAAAAATTATTTAATTTTAATATTTTTAAATATTAAAGTTAGATTTTGACAATTTGTTATAAATAGATTAAATAATCTATTTTAAAGAAAATAATTTTATAAAAATTATTTTTATACTTTAAACACATCCTTGTGGCCATCCTAGATTTAACATTTATAAAAAGATTTTTAGTTATTTAATTACTAAATTTCTCTCAATTGGCGAATATTTTTAATATTAATCAAACGAACAATTATCCCCAATTCGAAGCCCTAGAAACTTATACATTTGTAGAATTGATAGACTTAGACATATTTATTACCTCATTTTAGGGTGATACTTGATACATTTGGGCAACACACTATTTTCAACAGATATAACATTTTACCAAGGTGAGTTTTACATAGCCCCTTTTCTATTTATCATCATTTTTGGGGTGAAACATGTTTATAACATCATCATTGCAATTCAATCATCAATGTGTCTATGTGTTTTCTATGTTGCATTATGTCTTGAGCATGATTAGAGTAAGCACCATTCTAGCATAATCATTAACATTGATCAGCCGGCGGTATACATTGATAGATCTATTGGACTGACAATCCCACCCGGATACGTGCCTCCTACAAAGGTTACGTGGGTGTTTGTTATCGTATAACATTTTGGACCATGAGCGTATGGTATGTATCATTTTATAACAGTCATCAGGGTTGATTATGCACTCGATTTATTTCTAGTATGTTCTCACATATGGACTAGATTGACATGACACATGAATTGCACATCATTCTTACTCAATTATCAAAAACCTATGTAATTCTCACCAACTTTTGTTGACCCAAAACATTTTCAACTTAACATGTTTCAGGTTCTATTTGCTTGAAGATTTGAATTGATGCTTGAAGATATGTGTATAGTTTTATTCAATTTGATGTACAAATTCTAGAACATTTGTATGTAAGTTATTTAAATCATTTATGAAACTTATTGTTCACCATGAGCTACTGAACAATCATCAAATACGTGGCACCCCGATGTTTCCGCCATCGGTTGGGGTGTTACAGGAGGAGGGCAGTGAGTTTGTTGTGGGGAATGGAGGACTTGAATGTTAGAGTTGAAGTGGAAGAGGTAGAGAGGATAAGGGTTTGGGGCTAGGGTTATGATAAGGAAGAAGATAGGTAGGAGATGAAGGAAAGAAGAAGAAGAAGATTTAAATAGGTAGGGTTTGTTAGGTGGACACCGCGTATACGAACTCCCTACTGACTCGGGTCTTGTTTATAAATTAAACTCGTTTAAATACTAGATGATTATTTCACTAATTACATTCGTTTAGATCTTGCTAAAATGATAGTTTGGACTAAATATTAGTTATATATATTCATAATCGCGGTTAAATTTATAAGGATAGATGTCAGTCATCTAGCACAACCCCTTGTTATTTTCGAAACATTAATAACGTAATTAAATAGTTTAATGTACTAATGAATAAAACGTATCTCTTGTTAACGAGATATTATTGTTAATAGATTAAGATCGTTATGCGAATAATATATTTTATTATTATTAATAACGTTTTAATATTCTAGAAAGTAATGGGACGTTACACTCGGTCTCCTCAACATTATTCCTGGAGACCGGCTAAAGCCCCACACAGCTTCAGCTTATCCAGCATTACACATTAGAT
The DNA here is from genome assembly GCA_030844895.1 of Ambrosia x helenae. Lineage (NCBI taxonomy): Eukaryota > Viridiplantae > Streptophyta > Magnoliopsida > Asterales > Asteraceae > Ambrosia > Ambrosia x helenae. Next base: position 72,859,590 of record CM061224.1, on the reverse strand, counting down.
GAACATATACATTGGATTCTTAGCACCTGAGATATTTTTTCAAATTGATTGTGCCGTCAGTACCCAATCCTCTCATGAAGTGATACCTTATCCCGATGTGCTACACCTTCGTGTAATACAAAGGATTCTTAGCAAGTTTCACTATATTTTCATTATTACAATATAACAAGTACTTAGTCTGCTTCTTTCTTAACTCTTCTAGAAAAGCTTTCACCCATTCTAGCTCCTTATTGATCGCAGTTATAGCTATGTATTCTGCATCTGTTATGCATAAAGATACACTTTTATGGAGATAAGAGAGAGCGCAAGCGTGTTTAATCTTCAGGGAGAGAAAGATGAGAAAACATAGCTATATGCAATTTTTACATATAAGCCACATTTTATGTAGAAACTTTCCAATACAAATCATTTTAGACAGAATGAAGACCAATACACATTGCTGTTTTTTTCATAATAACTTATTTTAGTTTTCCTAAACTGAAAAAAAGTATAATATTGTCTTACATACACATATTTCTTTTTTTTCAAACTTTTTCTAGCACCTTTAATTTCACCTTTAGCTTACGCTTGCAAAGATTTAAACACACAATCTCATATTTTCAAAGAGGGATGCCATACCACTTGACTATCAGACCATGGGAATAACATATTTCATTTTAAATAAGCATTATTATTAAATATGTCATTCATGTCTAATCTAACCAATTCAAGGATAATTCTCTCTCTCTAGCGATCGCTGCCGGCGCTCATCGGAAACCGATTCCGTTAGAGATTCAAAGACGTATTACCAAACTTTTCATCACCAATCTTCCAGGTCGTTGCAATGGATCTGATATTGCCGGAGTTCTGAGAGAACATGGAGTGATCTTCGATATTTACATCGCCAAAAAAAGGGACAAAGGAGGTAGGAGATTCGGGCTTGTATCTTTTTTTGGATGTCAAAGATATAAAGGAGATGCTGAAGAACATGTCCGACATTAGGATGGGAGATTTTAAGTTGGTGGTAAACGTGGCTCGTTTTATACTTGAAGATGGAGAAATCCAACAGGAGAAGTTTCATAGGACGCAGGTTCCTTCCAAGCCGGTACCACCCACGGCTGGAAATCCTAACATTAGGTTTGTTAACAAAGTAACTTTTACTTTCCAGGAGGCCCTTACCGGAAAGAGAAGTCAGGAGGGGGTCTCTGCAAAATCCTTGTTTATGAATGATGTACAACCTGACCTAAAGGACCTCTACAGTAGATCGGTTGTTGTTAAAGTGGGTTTGTTTGAGGTACTGCATAACATTAGAAGGATCTTGGGGGACATGGGGTTAGGGTGTGGTAAGATTCAATACGTGGGAGGTTTTCATCTTCTTGAAAGGATTGCTTAGGTAAAAACAATGAACATGCCATCATGGCAAGAGACGAGTTCCGAGGTAGACAAGCAGACTTCACGTTGGTGGACATATGGTCTGGTCAAGATATCACTTTTGAAAGGATTGCTTGGGTGAAAATCCAAGGCATTCCCATGCATTTGAGGTCCGACATTACTTTAGAAAATGTGGCAAACATGTTTGGCAAGTTAATTCATAATCCTACTCACGAGTCTGACATGGATTTATCAAACTACTATATGGCATTGTTAGTCAATAGTGGCAAGATGATCCAAGGTGAAGAGTTGGTTATGTGGAATGAACAGATGTATGTGGTTTGGATTAATGAAGATTCAGGAACGTGGATTCCAGATTTTGTTATGGACAATAGTCATTCAAGTAACGCTGAGACATCAACTAATCACTCATCTTCGTCTGACGATTCTGACATGTCAAGTTCGGAGTCGGATGACGATAATAGGGACGTCGATATGCAACTTGAACCCGAGTTTGAATCGGAAAAGGTTCCCGAAAATGAGCCTGTGCCGACGGAGCCTAATTCGGAAAGTTTTAATGAGGAGTTAAAGGATAGCGATCATGTTGGGATTGATTTAAATCAAGAATTCAAATTGCCTGATTTGGAGGTAACGAATTCATTTAATGCTGTCTGTGAAGTTACCTTTTTAGAAGCTTCTGCGGCTGCTATGGTTGACCAAGGTTCGAATTTTTTAAACAAAAACAAGAGAAAGTAAAACAAAGGTTTGGTGGTATTGGGCCAAGACCCTGATTATAAGAGTAGCAATGAAAGGCCCAACAAGGAAACTAGACTGGACCCAGATGACCCTTTTAGGCTTCTTCCTTTGATTTTGGACTCAGGAGTTAACAATAATCATGGCACGATTAATCCAATTGACTTTGAGGATCTCCCTAGTGACTCCCAAGTGGAGCATCCTCTTTCCCCTGTCGAGACTTTGCAGCAAGTTAATGAAGAGGCTCCTCCCACTCCTACCGAACCTCTTAATGTTGCCGAGGAAATTCAAGAAACTAACCGTCTCGGGTTTATTCTCGGCGCTAAGCTGGATGGATTTCAACACCTTGTTTCAGAAGCTATGGATATTGATAGGCAACAATTAGGTTTTGAATGAATTTTTTTCTTCTAATATTTGAAGGCTTGGAGTGGATGGTAAGGCTGGGTGGATTAAGGGGTTGATTGATAATTTTGGGATTGATTTTCTGGCCATACAAGAGTCTCTTGTGTCTGTAGAGGGGGCTTTTGATCTTTCTCAAGTCTGGGGTAGATCCGATTTTCAGTATGACATGGTTGAGTCTACTGGTCGCTCGGGTGGTTTAAAAATTTTTTATGGAACCCGAAGAAGTTTAGGAAAACGGATGTTTTAAAAGAAAGAAATTTTCTTGTTACTTTGGGTTCATTACTGGAAGATGGTTCTTTGTTAAATGTGGTCAACATTTATGCCCCTCAAAAAATAGTCCAAAAACGAGTTCTTTGGGACTTTTTGAGAGAGGTTATCGGTGGGAAACCCGGTATGTGAATCCTTCTGGGGGATTTCAATTCTGTTAGATTTCCTGAAGAGTGGAGGAATTCGTATTTTAATAATCTTGTGGCTGCTGATTTTAATTGTTTCATAGATGAAGCTAACTTGCAGGAATATCATATGAGGGGGAACAAGTTTACATTTCTTGCAGGGAAGGATAAAGACTTCAAAATGAGCAAAATCGACAGAGTTTTGGTGTGTCAAGAATTTTTCAGTAGGTGGCTGTTGGCTTGCTTGAGGGCTTTACCTAGAAGCTACTCTGATCATTGCCCCTTGTTGTTAAGTTTGGTCGATTCCAACTTCAGAGCAAAACCTTTCAGATGGTTTAACTCCTGGCTTGGAAAAGAGGGATGTGCTGAAGTTGTTACAAATGCCTTTTCTAGTTGCACATTTGCGGGTCCAGCAGACGTTGTCATTACCAGGAAACTTAGCTTCATCAGATCTATGCTCAAAGATTGGTGGAAACAGATCTTAAAGAAAGAAGGAGAGGCTGCAGGTAACCTAAAGGACGATATTGAAAGATTGGAAAAGATCTTGGAAGACAAGGACCTTGAAGAAGAGGAACTTTGGGTTTGGGAAGAGAGCAAAAAAGTTTCGACCAAATCAACTGGTTCAAGCATAAGGATTTGGTTCAAAAATCATGGGTTAGATGGGCCTCTAAAGGAGACGAAAATTCTGCTTATTTTCATAGATTTATCAACGGTCGAAAGGCGTCCAATGCCATACTAGAACTTTTGATTGATGGAAACTGGGTTGCAAAACCGTCTTTGGTGAAGAGGGAGGTCCTAAAACATTTCAGATGTCATTTTTTAGCAACATAAAAATAGACCCTCCTTAATTTGTAGTAACATTCAAAAGTTACAACCTAGCAGTGTGGAAAGCTTAATCGCCCCTTTCTCCAAAGAAGAAATCAAAGAAGCGGTTTTTGCTTGTGGGTCTGACAGAGCGCCTGGTCCAGGTGGGTTTAACTTCCGATTCATTAAACATTTTTGGGGACATTTTGAAGACGACTTTTTTAAACTTATGGAGGAATTTCATCAGACGGCAGTCATAAATAGAGAATGTAGCACCTCTTTCATTACTCTCATCGCCAAGTCCAAAACTTCCATGGGATTGAAAGATTATAGACCAATTAACTTAGTTGGGGTTATAAGTAAAACCGTCTCCAAAATTATTGCGGGAAAGATGAGCAAAGTAATTGGGATGGTGGTCTCACAAACTCAATCGACCTTTCTTAAGGATCGATTCATTCTAGATGGGCCTTTGATTATAAACGAAGTTATTGGTTGGATTAAGAATAAGGGATAGCAAGCGTTTATTCTAAAGATTGATTTCTAAAAGGCTTTCGACAATGTTAACTGGGGTTTTTTACTTTCTATTATGAGTCAAATGGGTTTTTTCTGCCAATATGGTGTATTTGGATAAAAGGTATTCTCGGTTCGGCTAGATCATCAGTTTTAGTCAATGGCTCTCCTACCTTTGAGTTTCAATATGAGAAAGGTGTTCGACAAGGCGACCCTTTATCCCCTTATTTGTTCTTAATTGTGATGGAGGCATTGGCTTCTATTCTATCTAAGGCAACCGAGTTGGGAGAATTTGAAGGCATTCGCCTTCCTAATGGTGGCACTACACTTTCTCACCTCTTCTATGCGGATGACGCCTTAATAATGGAAGATGGTCCAAAGCTAATTTGAAGACGACTTCGCGTTTGCTTAGAATTTTCTACATGTGCTCCGGTTTGAAGATAAACATACACAAGTCTCATTTATTCGGTTTGGGCTTACATGATGAAGAGCTACATAATTTGGGCAAGACGATTGGATGCAAGATCGGTAGTTTCCCCTTTGATTATTTAGGCATCAAAGTCAGTGCGAATATGAATCGGGTAGCTCATTGGAACCCGGTTCTAGAGACCATCCAAAGCTGACTTTCTTCTTGGAAAGCGAATACCCTTTCTATAGGTGGTCGCTTGACCTTGTTGAATTCGGTTCTCTCTAGCCTCCATATCTACTACTTGTCTCTTTACAAGGCTCCAAAAACGGTAGTGGACAAGATAGAGAGGCTCATGCGAAACTTTTTGTGGGCTGGAACTTCTGACTCAAAAAAGCTCCATTGGGTTAGTTGGGAGGTGGTTACTTTACCGAAAAAAGAAGGAGGTTTGGGGATTTCAAAACTTGGTGATGTTAATGAAGCTTTACTATTGAAATGGGCTTGGCGCTTCAAAACTCAAAATGGTAGTCTTTGGCGAAATGTTGTAGAAACTTTACATGGGGCAGGAACCGGTGGAGTTTTCTTCCTGTCTCTAGATGTCTGACGGGGTGTTGGAAGTCTCTCGTTTCCTCGGTGGACCATCTCTTGTTAAATGGTAGAAAGGCTCAATGGTATTTTAAAGGCAAGCTCAGCGATGGAAAGCTTATTCGTTTTTGGAAAGATAGATGGCTTGGAGATACTATTCTGATGGATCGATGTCCGAGATTATATAAGCTAGAAAAGAATAAAAACTGCAAGGTTGCTGATCGTATTGTCTCCATCAATGATGCTCTGTCGCTTGGGAACGATTGGAATGCCTGGCCGAGTACAGTGGAGCAAATATGGGAGCTGCAGGATCTTAATTTCATGCTTACAACAATTTCTTTTGCAGATAATGTTGATTCTTGGTTGTGGGATGTGGAAGGTGTCAATTATTTCAATGTGGCTGATGTCAAAGACCTCATGAGGAAGGATAGATCGTCCAGCAGAAACTGTTTATTCAAATGGGCAGCCTGGGTTCTGATAAAGATTAACATACATATGTGGCGCTTGGAATTGGACCGTCCCCCTACTCGTATTGCTCTCCAGAGACGGCAGAGTTTGGTGACCTCCAGCGTGTGTCCTTTATGTGAGGTTGACAGTGAGGACAGTGTGCACAAGTTTGTTAAATGTGGATTTGCTTTTGGTGTTTGGACCAGTATCCTAAACTGGTGCAACATTCACAATGTTATCCTCAATAGCATGGAAGATTTATTCAAGATTCATAAGTTTGTGAATGGTCCGAAGTGGGCTAAGAAGATCATTAGAGGGATAGTTATGACGACTTGCTGGGCGATGTGGAATGCTAGGAATAAAAAAGTGTTTGACAATACTAGTCCTAGGGTTGCCGAAGTGGTGATTTCGGTAAAGTCCTTATCGTTTTTATGGTTTAATCATAGGTTTAGTTTTAATACCATTTCGTGGAAGGATTGGGCGAAGTTCCCTTTGTACATGTTGTAATTATTTGTTTGGCGGTCCTCGTTTTGAGAACTAGTCGTTTCTAATGAAGTTCACTGTTAAAAAAAAAAAAAAAAAAAAAAAAAAAAAAAAAAAAAAATCTAATCTAACTCTTTAATAAAACAGGTCATAAATTTTTTTATTGATAATATTATTATGATTAATATAGAAACCTAGCCAACCTAGCGATACCTCTACAAATTGTGATCTGAAAACAAAAACGTGTATGTATTATAAATTTATGAATCAAGACAAAGTTTTAACATAGTTTCATGTCGTTGTGAATGTTGTTTGCCAGTCACTTTCTTTAAAGTTTGATGTGCTATTAGATCTTTTCAATCATCTTTCAGTTACATTAAACAAATCCCGGCCCTCACATCTTTAAATAATAAACGTGAACACCTTATAAGACTAACTTACATTCTTCCATTTTCCTTCTTCTCAACAACTTACACCATCCCCACCTTCTCACCACTTTCTAAACACTCACAAACATACACACATATAATGTGCAGCATGGAACACACAATGATCATCAAGAAACACAAATGTTCTTCTACCCCGAGACCACTCACTATGCACCAAGACTCTCGGATAATCTCTAAAACCAAGCCCAAGATCCGCATAATTCACATATTTGCACCCGAAATCATCAAAACTGACGTTGCAAATTTCAGGGAATTGGTTCAAAGGCTCACAGGAAAACCAACTGAAAAGAGGAAGCAAAAAGCACAAAGAGAATCCCACAAAAAATCAAGATTTTCGCAGGCGGGATCAAAGGCAAGGGAGACGATTAAAGGGGAAGAGGAGATATGGGATATAGCGAATTCGAGTGGTGGGTTCTTGGGTGGATTTAGTGATCTTGATGGGTTCATGCAGGAGTTAAGCAATCATAACCATGGCCATTTTGGTTAATTCTCATAATTGGAATTTTCTTTGAGGAAATTAAGATGACTCGATCAGTTTGCCTACGAACAGATAATTTCTTCCAATTATATTTTGGAATTTAGGTTTATTTACCGTATCTAGTCTTGTATTGATTCATGGTTAACCAATTCGATCTGTTAATTTATTTGTGTAAAATGTTATATGTCATAAACTTTTGAAGGGTACCTATCTAGCGTGTGATATGTTATTCACCTCATCAGGTTGGTTAGCAGAGTATCGACGTGTTCCATAAGTTTTTTGATCTAGGCTTGCTTCTTACAGTTAAATGAAAAGATTTGTATAAAGTCGTTGTATGTGGATTTATGGAATATGGATGGATGGATACATCTTAACCGAGAAGGTATTTGCTTTGTTGATATATATTTTTTTGTAGAAGTTGTTGTGTCATTATCAAGCTCCTTTTGCAAGTCTTACAAGTAATGAAGAATAGGTTATATAATTTTCTGGATAAGAGCTAGAGACCACATCTAAAATGCTATTTTTAGAGACTTTATTTTATCGATGACGATATAAATGTATAATTTTAGTGTTGACGTCATACTTATGTACTTTTTTACTAAATGGATAATGGTATATGGTACGTAGTAATTAACAATTTGACCTTAATTTTAAACGTGACCTAATGATAAACGCGATCTAATTAAATGTATAAAAAAGGGATAGGTGACACCAAAATTGTGGCATTCAAATACTTATGAGCTTTCTTATCGAGTTTATTTTTTGATTTTTAGTTTTTTAGACTTAACTAGAGGGATGCTTTGTTGCGCGTTGCGCAACTGTTGGGTATGTTTATGAGCGAATAGAGCGAACAATAAATAAGGCCCAAAAAACAGTCATACATCGGACTTTTGATTTACAGGTTGCCAAAAAAGTAGTCATACATCAGGCTATTGTTTAGAGGCTTGAAACCTACCATAAATACAGCGCGCGTGGCGCGATAGCTAGAAACAGTACATTGTAGTTAAAAAAAAGTTGCAAAAGTTAGGCGACTATAGACTGAGTTTATGTTGCTGGTTGTTGATTGCAGTAGGTTTAGTTGTCAGTAGTTGGTCTTTTGGCTGGATTCTTGTGACCTGTAATTAGGATAAGCAACATTAGTAACTAACATGGTGTGATAATAGGGTTTTAGAAAGTGTTGTGTACCTTCATCATCAAAAAGCTCGCGCCTTGCAGTTGTGTCCCTTTTTTTTTTCATTCACAAACTGGTTGGCAGGAGCAGGAGTTACTGGTGCTGGTGTTGCTGAACCTTGAATGCTGCTGCTGGAACTGGTGTTCGTGTTTTTTCAGGCTGCAGTCGCACAACGTTGTTCACTGAGTAACTTGTTAAAGCTGTCCGATCGTCCTTTACTACTCTTATTGTAAATTGGATTGGTTGGCCAGCAATCTTCCGTATGAGGTTACGAGGATCAGCCTCAGTGAACATTTGTTTGCAGGGGATTTCAAGTAGTTGTGTGGCGGCTTTGTCAAAGATGGTTGCGTCTAAGAAGTCAGTCTTATCATCAATGGTCACAGGAAAAACAATCAACAATATACATACTGTCAATACAAACAAAAGTTTATACGCACATACAAGTTAAAATCCATAAACATGCAGCTAAAAATGTAACCGCATTACTTGTGGGGAAAGCAATCACCTGTTTCACTGTGCTCCAAAGCCCCAATTGCTGGCCTCTGCTGCTGGAAAACGAAAGAGAAAGAAAGAGTGAAAAATTTATCTCAAAATGTTTTTAACAATAACAAAAGATGAGTCACAAAAAATTAAACGTGGAAAGACAATGGCCCGACACCTGGAAAGCACTCAGGGTTTTTTTATTTATAAAAAGAACATTTAAAACGATAGAAATAAAAATGAGGCCTGCATGATTCGAACCCGGCTACAACAACATAAACAACAACACTCCAACAATCCGTACCATGACATCTTTGGTTCACATAATTGAAACCGTTTATATTTAAACATTTTTTAAAAGGTATAAAAGTACTATTCATGGAAGTTCAAAAATAAACATAAAGGATAATTGTCAATTTAGTTTCAGGTTTGGTCTCATCTGTGTTCCAAAAGTTTCTCATTTTTTGTCACTTTCATTAAACCCCCTAATTTAGTTAAAAAAAACCAGTTAAGTCAGAGGTATTTTTGTCACTTTATATATATATATATATATATTGCCATATTTATCGAAAAACCCATTTTAAATTTATATCTGTTTCTCCAACCCCTAAGGTTTCTCATTTTTTTATATCTCCAGTGAGGACGTCGATATAATATATGAGTCCAACCCATAGAAAGAATATAAGAAACGACGTCATCCCACAACCACCACCACCCATCTCACCGTTGATATTAATATTAGGGAAAATCACCAAAATAGCCCGTTGACTAGTCACTACAAGAAATTCGGGCAATAGCGGCGACATCAATAGAGGCGACGTCGCCGCTATTGCTCAAAATCCGTGTGACAACTTCAAGACATAGATCCGGCCGTCGGTTGACAAAATAATCCAAGGGATGAGGTTAAATCGTACAAAAGAGCAATAGCGGCGACGCTTTTAGCGGTGACATGTCGCCGCTATTGCTCTAACCGGAAAATAAACCTCAATCTTCCCTCCCTTTCTTCCTACCTACCACCCAATTGCCCAATTTTCTCTGCAGATCAAAGACTACCTTCCCTCAATCTTCCCTTCCTCTCCACCACATCCATCACCTCCTTCTTCACCACCTTCCTCTCCCTTATCTCCTTCTCCACAACCTTTCCCTTTCTTCTCCTTCTCCACCACCGGTCGAAGACCACCACAGCAGCACTGCAGCAACACTTCCGTCACCACCCGAAGACCACCACTGCAGCACCACCTGAAGACCCCCACCACGGTAGCGAACGGTAATTTTTTTTTGTTAACTATATAATTTTTTTTTGTTGTGGAATGGATTTGCAATAATTAAACTAGTATGTTTACCCGCGCGTTGCGTCGGGATCCAAAGAAGGTTGCAATGTGATTATGTACAAAATTAAAAAAAGGTGGATTTATTAGTAGACCAAACGTTGTGTTTAGAATAACCCCTTTCGAAACGAATCAGCTACCCCTTATGAATTGTCGTGTACTATATTATTCCATGTTTATGGGTTACCAATTTGATATTCTCATCACTACTTTTCCCCCTTTTTCCTTCTTGTTAACTAAGTTGATACAAAGCATTATGTGACTATGTACCATTACGTAATTACTTAACACTACGTGGTTATGTAATAACGCTACATTACTTCCATAAAATATTATACCCCTAACTTTTATGGTCTTTTACACTTTGCACAAAATAAAACTTTATATAACAACCTTCTCCTGTATAATAATATACAGTTTTAATCACTATAAACAAGACTAATTCCATGGGTAACTTATTTTAATCATTATTGTAATAGATGTGATAGGTTTATCTAATAAAAGACTTTATTTTTTATTATTATCTTATATAATGTTTAACCTATCAGTATTTTTTAAGTAGTTTTTTAGACTTTTATCATATATAAAACTAATGTATAACTCAATACAGTGATGATAGTTATTTTATTTGTTTTTGTTAATAGTTATGTCATAAGCAATTTTCTAAATAGAAATGTCACCAGCCTCTTGGCTTCCCTTGCTTTCTTTTCCAATCAACGCAGATTCAACTTGTTGTCTTTCCCATTCCACGCAGGTTCGACTGGCTTTCTTTCTCGATTACACCACATAGGTCTTGATCGTCGGTTATTGCTACTTGCTTTTTCTTGCTATCTTGTACAACACAGAAAACAAGGAAAATGTTTAAAACATTTTAGCCATGAGTTATATAAAAACACTTAGCAGTGTAATGATGATTAAACTCACCGTTAATACAACATTTCAATAGACTACAGATTCAACCTAATGACATAAAAAAAAGAAACTATCAGCATTCAAATTTTTAAACAAAAAAAAAATACCCATATAAAAATCTTTCATGAAAACATTAGAAAAATATAGTCTTTTTATTTGGAAGACTGACCAATGTTCAAATTATATATAGAATACAGGAAAGATTGATCCCCCCCCCCCCAAAAAAAAAGAAGAAGAAATCCCCAAAAATCAGAGTTTATGCAATGAACCCAACAAGTATTAAAAGAATCAATATAAGCATTGAGCAGGCTAATTTAGAGGAATACATAAGAGACCCAGAAAACAACTACTCTGTTTTTGTTTAAAAATTAAAGTAAAGAACCCATACATAAAAAGTTGATTTGTTTTTTTATGAATAAACCACCAAGATATAGCAACAATTAGAGGAAGAAGTCACGCATTTGAAGAGGAGTTTGAGAAGCAAGTATTCTGATTGTCTATTCGACGCACTACAATAAAAATGGGTTTTTAGTACGCGTAAAAGCGTCATAAAATGCTATTTGATAGGACCTTTTGTTTAATAGGACCAACGGTAAAAGTGTTTCATGTAAAGGGGTCGTAATATGTCCTAAAACTTAAAAAGCGTCCTAATATCTCAAATAAGATTATGAAACCAATTTTATGGTTGCATAATAAACAACCCAAAAAACTCATAATAAAAACATATTAGGACACTTTTACAATGTTCTAACATGTGCTTACCTACTTTTAAAACACATGCAAGCGTCCTTAAAAATTAATTTATAGGACCATTGTGATGTAACATTATAGGTACTTTAGTACCAAGAGAAGGGTCCTAATATACCAAATAAGATTATGAAACCAATTTTATGGTCGTATAATATATCTATGAACAACCCGTATAGCGTCCTAAGAAAAGAATATTCAAAAAATCAAATTAAATTAAATGCCACTACAGGCGTTTTTCATATTAATTTAATCACTATTTTTTACGATAAATAATAAATCTTACAATAAAAACATCTGGAAATTATAATATCATAACTTTAATTATAAGTTTGATCTAATACATATTGCAAATGTTAGCAAACAAATGCATGCTAAGTTTTTACAAAGAAGTCAAGACCTTCTTTCGAGTAGGAATTCTATCATAAAAAACTTAGCTCCAACCAATCTATGAATCTTGTCATCTCTACTCCCCGAGGCTTCACATGTTGCCGACTCTACCAAGTACCATCATTCTTGAAGATAATAACTCGTTACCACATAAGGAGTTAGCCAATCTTCATTTCTTTATCATCAACATTTAATTCAGAAGTTTCTTCCGGAAGCAAAGGTACACCATCAATAAAAACCGAGCTAACCTGAAGTGCAATAAACAAACCCAATAAAAACATAAGCTCAAATGTGGTGCAAGCCTAGAAAATACTAAGAAACAAAGAACATGTACCTGAATATAGCATAAATGAGAAATTTCTACATAAGACATACCTTAGATACCTCATATCAGGACAAACTCAACCTTTTTAAAGGCCTAAACCTAACTTTAAAATTGGGGCCTTTTCCAACTTTCATTTTATGTAAATTTACTTAACCATCTCCAACCATAAAGCATTTTAATATCTTGTAATTCGATTATGATTCTGATATTTATATTGTAACAACTCTTTGGGAAGGGAACATCTAAAACATGCAATAATATATCGACATAGAATATTGATCCACGTCTAAACCTCAAAACAGAACACCCTGAAACCAAACCGATAACTGCTTTGGACGGTTTCACGTTTTAAACCAAACTGTGAACACCCCTATCTACATGTAAAATAATATTTTTAGCTAACCTGATTTGGTGAATAGTCACAACTTTCTATTGGTGATTGGATAATGCTCACCAACTGCTATGCTTCTCCATATGTAGCTACCTGCAAATGATAGAGGTATACCTTCATCCACCAAAATCAAAACATTAGGCCAATAAGAAAATCAATATAACAAGCATCAGACATAGAACCAAAAACAATAATACTACCTTTAGGTGTACCATGTATTATGAGGTAGAGTTTTGTAGATTGGAACAATATTTGTGTCAGCATATGAAAATGCATGTCTGTTTTTGTTAAAATATGAATCAAATTCCATAAGGTTTGCTTTCTATACTGCACACATAACAAATTATGAAGTCAAAATGCTTCAAATTTCAATAGTTAAATAGTGCGCTAATCATGCTAAAAAACAACAGCAAGATTCAATATAATCTTGTGTGGAAAGAAATTGCACTATGACTGCACAAATAATTATCAGTCCATAACCCATTAACTAGAGTCACACTTAAATAGCCATCATTGCTAGCATTACGTCTCAAACAAAAATCAACATTTATAAGTGACATATAGGAATCATCATCATCATACTCAATTAATCTCACCAATAACAAGATAAAGGTTGGATCTGAGAAGGGTAAGATATGGAACCTTACCTCCAACCCGTGGGAATAGAGAGGTTGCTTCCAGTGAGACCCTCTACTCGATAGTGGTTTTGCATCAAGCCTTGGACATAAGACAATTTAACACTTAGCAATCGTGACAAGCCCAATTGGTGCAAGTACCCCCGTCTCTTTTGGCTATCAAAGCCACCACATGGTGCATGATTCACCATCCGCTGTTTAACATTATTTTCACAAAATTAGTAAATTAACATTAAAATTAGTGCAATTTTAGTTTTTCCTAACTTAGGGCCCACGCATATATACACTATATGCACATAAGCGGGGCTGAAATGACATATAGGAATACAAAAGTAATTACCAATTTGCAGTAAGGAATCAACAAAGCAATGGCATGGCAAAAAAGAAAAGGGTTGAATGGCTTAATACCTGAAAGAATATACATGATAAATATAAGGTATAGCCTGCCTCATATATACCAAGAAAGGACTAAGTTACATTCTAAGATGTGCAAATCACATATGGCCAGATAGATTTCAGTATGGATAAAAACATTAGAAGATGTGCATGTATTTGTGTTCTTACATATAAGATGCATGTATGTACTGCGTGTGCCCACGGCTGAAACTTATTGAAATATGGAATTTAATGTAATATGCAGAATATCAAATAGCATGATTAAGCCATCGATGTAAACGAATCTGGTTTAAGCTGCGAGCTGGCTCGTGTTTGCTAACCGAAGCTCGGGTTCAGGCTTATTTGCTAAACAAGCTTGATTTTAGGCTCGGGCTCTGGCTTAGGCTCGGTTAGGCATGGCTCGTTTCGAGCTGAGCTCGAGTAGCTCGGCTCGTTTCAAACATACTTAACATGACATCTACTTTCATGGAATGATTAAAAACTATTTGAACCAAATGAAACAATTAGATTTCACATACAGAAATATGGTGTTGCTAGGTGCGAACATATCTTCCATTGTTAATACATATAATAACATTACTATGGGTAAACAATTAATTAGAATACTAAATTGTTATAGAATTTTGATACAAGAATCTCCGGTTCTCATGGTATTGTTCCTACATTTCCATTACAGGGATTTGCTTAAACACTAGAATAAAAAATTGAGAAACTAACTCATATACAATTCATTAACCTATGATCATCGTCAACCAAGAGAACAGAAAACACATAAATACAAATAATAGAAATTTATATGCAAACTTATTCCAGCAACAAGATGATACACTGATCAAGTTCAATTTTTGACATCCCAATACTACAAATCAAATACTGACAAATAGATGTAAACTTGAAAAAAATAAGATGAGTGTTTTGTTACCTGTGTGATTATCTCCTCTCTAATTCGGTTGAAGGCACAAAACGCATTGCTTGCAATACTTCAAACCCTAATGCCTCTCTAATTCGATTGAAGGCGTACGACATACAAAACCCAAAATTCAATTGAGCGAATGGCTAATGCGATCAGGATCTTGGATTGCACATCACTAATCTTCAATTCCATTATAACAACCTCACTCAAAATCGTTGATTTTATTTATATTTAGGAGGAGAAGCCGGAGGGGGGAGGGGGGCGGGGGATAGTTAGAGAATAAGTGAAAAGAATGAGATATAAAGATGTACAGTAGATCTCAATTTTAGATCCACCGGTAGAGAAGAAAACTTGATTTTTTTAGGTTTTTATAAAATAAAATAGAGATACATAGCATGTTTAGGAAAGGAGTGGGAGTTTGAAAGGATTGCGGGAGGGAAAGTGATTTTGATTAAATTGATTTTGGTGAGTGATTTTGGTGACATTTTTAACTTTGATTAAGAGGTAAAACTAACACATTTAGAGGGAACACTAAAATTTTAAAAGAAACGCTCAAAAGTTTTAATCGCATATGCAAAGTGTCAGTAAAAAACCTATTGAAAACTTTAGTGGCGCATGTGCCACTAAATGGCTTTTTATTTGTGGTGAATGTTCTAACAAGTTTAATAAAACAAAATTTCAAATTCCTAACAAGTCACGTGATACAACACTTTTTTAAACATCCGTACACACAATTTTACGATCTGGTTATGGACATCCAAATAATGGTTTTTATTATACAATAAAAATACCATCAACATATAAAATACTAAAAGTTATTGTGTATATAACATCACCTAATGAAAGAAATAAAACTTTAAATATTTCAAATAAGCATATTCATAAAAATTATAAGACCCATGTGTCAAGTGTCCTATTAAGTTATGTTATAATATGACTTTGACTAGAAAGGGTCCTATAACGTCGAGCATTTATTACTTAACTACAAAATGTCGTATTAAGTTATGTTATAATAGGACCCGGTGATCAAGTGTCCTATTACATTACCACATAATGGGACACCAACAACTAAATGTTTTATAAATTACTTTATTGGGATCTACATTTTAAGTGTCTTATTAAGTTATATGATAATACGACCCCAAAGAATCATCCATTCTATTAAATAGCTTTTTATGACAACAGTTTAGTAGTGTATATTATAAAAGGACCCCAAAAGTTCATTCGTCCTCTTAAATAGTTTTATAGGACCCTATTTTACAAGCGTCCCACATAAAAGGTCCTTAAAACCCCTTTTTGTTGTAGTGACGATTAGGGTTCCGACGGAGGTGGTGGTTGAGGAAGTGGAGGGTGATGTGGAATAGATTGGAGGTGGTGGCTGGTTGCGGTGTTGTAGCAAACATCGATGAACCATTCGATTGCAGGTGACAGTGATAAATGATGGAATGAGGTTGCGGTTATCATTCTATGGCTTTAATAATAATGTTGAAGGTGAAGAATAGAGGTCGAAACCAAACTAAAAACTGCTTTCCGATTAATGGTGCAATGAATTGTGAATTAAATTAAGGAGAAGCTGAAAGGGGAAGAGAGGGCAAGATGGGAAAACAAATTTCATTTTGTAAAGGATTTGGTTGGTGAAATGTGTACATTACCCTTGTAAGTGTCTTAATTGTACAAAAAGTTCCATTTATACCCTCAATATATAAGCTTGATTTACTTGTACATGTTGCTGCAATAGTTGGATGGTGTACAAAATTACTATCTTGTACATTACTCCTCCTTAATAAGATAATATAGATAAGTCTTTGAATTTGGACTTTTGTTGTTTGTTTTAAGTCTATGTATGTAATTTTTTGAAATAGGGAGTTTTTTTTTTTTTTTTTTTTTTTTTTTGAATTTGGATTTCTGTGTCGATCTTCTTTTTTTTGTTAAATTATTTTTTTTTGAAGTACAGAGTGTTCTTTTGACTTCTAATCCACCTTAGGGAACATTAAAATATTTGACTTTTCAGATATTTCAATATGTGTGTAGTTTTTACTCAATTGTTATGTGTTTATAGTTTTGAAAAAAATTGTTATGTTTGTAGGTTTGACCCATTAAATATATATATATATATATATATATATATATATGTTTGTTAGATAGTATGCTAACTTGATTGGTGTTGATGTTATTGGAGGAACAAATTGCGAGTTTGTTGGAAAACCCGCAATTTAGAAATGAAATGATGCGGATGATAATTTCAGGTTCTACGACACCGGACTTGGGAAATAAAAATCATGAAGAAAATCAAGGGAATGATAACACCGATGATGATGATTATGATATGTAGGTGCGATATTATGTGTTTAGTATGGTTCATGTAAACGATTTTAAGATGATATATTCGAATTTGGGATGCGTATGTAAAATATTTTATGCTTTTTTTGGTTTTTCAGTATTTAAATATCAGTAGCAGGTTAAAATCAGCAGGTACCAAAAAAAAGTTATTAGCGGCGACATGTCGCCGCTTATAGTATGACCGTGTAGTGACGTGGCACAAGCAAATAGCGGCCACCCGCGTTAGCATTAGCGGCGACCTAAGTGGCCGCTAATTGCTCTGTTTTGTTGTAGTGAACCCTTTTACGAAAATAGCCCCTCCCATCTCTTTGGAGAGACGGGTCGCGGTTCCTAACACGTCTGAGGCGTCTCCCGAGAGGCTTCCCATATGAACCAATACAAAACCAACACCTCATCACTCTCTCCTCTCTCTCTCTCTATCTGAAATGTCTTTCTCTCTTCTCTACGTCTTCTGCAACGTCTCTATCTCCTCACTCTTTCTTTCTCCTCTCTCTACCTATCTCTATCTCACTCTTTCTTTCTCCTCTCTCTCTCCTCTAATTTATTTTAAGTTGAGCAACAACAATAAATAAATTATTGGTTTATTGTTTATACACCAACAGACGTGTTTAGTTATTGTCTCTCGCCAACCTATTGTTTGATCTCTCAAATGACAAATGTAGGTTGAGATGTTTTATTGAACTGTATAAATTGCGTAATATATATATATATATATATATTTGAAAATACAATAGAAAATAATACAAAATAATTGATACACCAGAAAAGTAAACCCTAATCATGCATTGTTGCATCGGGTTTATAAATTGAATACGATCTGAAACGTCTTTCTCTCTCCTCTCCATCTTCTGCAACGTTAAAACGGTCATGGAGTCTCTGGTAGGTGGAGACGTCACAGGAGAGTGAGGAGATCGAGTGTGAAACAGAGAGTGGGAAACAAACATTAATGTTCTTGGGGTAGTTGAGCATTCAAAGAACATATTTTGATACAGAGACTTTTAAGAGAGAGAGAGAGAGGAGAGAGAAAGGGAGAGAGAGAGAGAGAGAGTGAGGAGAGAGATGCACATGGTTAGGAGACGTTTAAGATAGAGAGAGAGAGAGGAGAGAGAAAGATGTTTCAGATAGAGAGAGAGGAGAGAGAAATGGAGAGACTGATGAGGTGTCGGTTTTGTATTGGTTAATATGGGAAGCCTCTCGGGAGACGCCTCAAACGTGTTGGGAACCATCACCCGTCTCTCCAAAGAGACGGGAGGGGGCTATTTTCGTAAAAGGGTTGGTCAACGGGCTATTTTGATGATTTTCCCTTAATATTATTACCTTCTTGTTCCAACTCAGGGTCTTGTGATTTCTTGGTATCCAATGAATTGTACCAGATTTTAAGGTCAACCATTTTGGTCAAATGTGGAAATATGTTTGTTGCGTTATTTGATTGTAAGGAACGAGGGAAATTGGAGGGATTTAAATATGGGGATTTGGATTTAGGAGACTAGGATTGGAGTGAGGGAAGTGAAGTTGCAGGATATTGGGGTTGTATGTGCTAACATGTACAAGTATTGAAGCGAAAGGTACAAGTGGTGTGTAGATGGAGAGAAGTCTATATAATTCTCAATTGTGATGGGGATGAGGTATTGTTTGTTAAGGTTGACGACGGTTCCATTGCTTCCAAATTATCCACATCCTCACCGGAGATATTAAAATGAGTTTTTGGATGAAAATAGAAAAAAAAAGAAATATATATGTAAAGTGACAAAAATACAAAAATACCCTTGACTTAACTGACTTTTTTTAACGGAGTTAGAGGGTTGGATGAAAGTAACAAAATTTGAGAAACATTGTGGACACAGATCAGAAAAAAAAAACTATTTAAACTAAAGGGACATTTTTAGCCAAGCCTCAGGGACTAAATTGACAATTAACTCTTTTATAACAAGATGTAACCATACAACAATTTAAATAATTTAGAAAACCTTGTTAATCTATATCTATACTTTCCATAATAGGAGAAGCGTGAGTGACATCAGAAAGTTGATGTGTTAAGCGGAGAGACAGGCCTCCTATGCCTGTGTGATGCAAAAAGTGACGTCACATTTAAATAATTAAAGGGGAATTGTATTTTTAATAACATAAACTATTTGAAATTGCCGTTAGCACCCCAAACTAAAAATTTGGTCATATATAACTTGTACTATTAACCTATTTGATTCTGGCACCCAATTTGGGTTATGTCACTAACCCAGTTAGTGTTTTGGCTGATGTGGCACCCCCAATCTGGCATGTAATGTTAACGTGGCACCCCCAATCGGACGTGGCACTTCCAAAGTTACTGGGTTAGTGACTTAACTCAAATTGGGTGTCAGAATCCAATAGGTTAATAGTATAGGTTATATATGGCCAGTTTTTTAGTTTGGGGTGTCAACGGGCAATTTCGAACAGTTTTGGTTATTAAAATTCAATCCCCCATAATTAAATAATGCCACTTGCCTGAACAGTGGTTGTTAATAAATTAATTAAATATTGCCACTTGACACAATAGAGTTTTCTAGGACTATTGGTTTTAAATTTGAGCTCCAAATTCAAATTCAAATTTCAAATTTGATATCCCATTACACAACTATATAAAGGTATCATGTCCCTCTCTTTCTCTCAAATAATTTTTAAATCTCTCAAATAATTTTTAAATCGTAACAGATGCTTCTCTCACGTTCACGTCGAAGGATTCGAGTATCAGGTAACCTAATTCTAATCGATCTTATCAATATGAATAAAATTTATCCGTTTTGGTTTTCAATAACCCTCAATTTTTGTTTGTTGCATTAGCAACCCGAGTATTTACGTTTAATAAGGTGTCGAATTTGAAAGATTCTTACAATCAAAGAAAAATATTTGTTATGCCATTACCAAAGGTTGTAGATTGGCAACGTCAAACTCAAGATGGGTATGTCTTTACTTTTTTAAAGCCATCTATGCAAGTGTTTAATGTATGTTAATTTTTTTCTGATCAACTTGTGTGTTTGATTAATTTGAGTCATGCTTGATTTAGTATTTTTGTGAATATTTGACCATTAACAGATAGAGGCGTTAGCTTAAGCAATCAAGTGTTTTTCTAGATGGCATTAGGCAAGACATTGATTGCAATTATGCTTTTACGCCACTATGCTTATCTTTTGAGGAAGTCGTCTGCGTCTACTTCCGCTTTTGTGGTTCCCGCTGTTGTGCTTGTCAACAGGTATGTTTGTTGAATTTCTTATTTCTTTAGTTTGTTTTTCAAGGCCTGTTGTTGAAGTATAACCATGAATGTTTTTTGCTGTTCTATTAACAAACAGAGTATGTGAGGAAGCACCTTGAGTATGTTGAGTATTCAAGGTTAATCTTTTGGAGATTCTTTCCAGTCAAAGAAACAAATATATGTGTTGAAGACTGATGGATGAATAAAGACATGTTATATTCAAAGTTGATTTGAATGTATTAGCAACAACAGTTTGAAGTTTTCTGAAGATTAGTAAAAGAATTATTTTCATTCTGTTAGTATTTTTTTGTAACGTCTGTCTACGGTCAAGACATGTTTGTAAATAGTCTATAGTATAAATTGAAGTTGTATTCGATGACAATTGTTTTGTGAAGATCTGTCCAACTTTTTCGAAGATTGTATTACAGTTACGGTCAAGACATGTTTGTAAATAGTTTATAGTATAAATTGAAGTTGTATTCAATGACAGTTGTTTTGTGAAGATGTGTCCAACTTTTTCGAAGATTGTATTACAGTTACGGTCAAGACATGTTTGTAAATAGTCTATAGTATAAATTGAAGTTGTATTCGATGACAGTTGTTTTGTGAAGATCTGTCCAACTTTTCTGAAGATTGTATTACAGTTGTTTCATTACATCTGTTGACTTACCAACAGATGTTTCTTTTAAAATAAATGTTGTAATTTATAAGTAGAAGAATTCTCTTCACTCTGTTGGTATTTTTTCGTAATGTCTGCTTATAGTCAAGACATGTTTCTAAATATTCTATAGTATAAACTGAAGTTGTGTTGGATGATCGCTGTTTTGAGAACACCTGTTGACAAGTCAACAGTTTTTGTAAAACAGATCTTCCGATTAATAATAAATAAAACAAATAAGCCCTAAGTTTTGAATGTTTAAGAAAGAAAGATTTAAATTATGATAGGGAAGCCTGTTTAAAATTATGATAGGAGAGTTTTGAGAGCAAATATTGTTATTCTTATTGTTATTATTATTATTCATTAATTATTTATATAAGATATAACATTGTATCATTATATATACTTGGTTGCATTGTTCAATAATATTCAAGTTGAGAGGTTACTTTATAAGAAACCTGTTTAAAATCAGTTGGTTATTTTCTAAAATTTTGTATGTAGCATCATTTCATTTTGATAAATAAATAAATAATAATAATAATAATAATAATTTTTAAAACCATCTTTTAATAAATAAGCCCTAAGTTTTAAATTTTTAAGAGGGAAAGTTTTAAATTATAATAGGGAAACGTGTTTACGATTTTGAACACTAACAGTGTTGAGTGGCAAATAATAAGAGTTTTGAGAGCAAATATTGTTGTTATTATTATTAATTAATTGATTCATATAAGTTATCACATTTTATCATTATATTTACTTGGTTGTATTGATCAATGACATTCAAATTAAGAACCTATCTTATAAGAACCCTGTTCAAAATCAGTTTGTTATTTCTAAAGATTTTGTATGTAGCATCATTTCATTTTGATAAATAAATAACATTAATACATATTTTAAAACCATCTTTAATAAATAAGCCCTAAGTTTTGAATTTTTAAGAAGGAAACTTTTAAATTATCATAGGGAAGCGTGTTTACGAATTTGAACATTAACAGGGTCGAGTTGCAAATAATAAGAGTTGTGAGAGAAAATATTGTTATAGTTATTATTATTATTAGTTAATTAATTCATTTATGTGGCGTATTGCAAATTCTAAGTGAAATTCTATTGGATGACAGTTTTTTCATCACATCTAAAATTCTTTTCGATGACAGCTATTTTGAGAACATCGGTTGACAAGTCAACAGTTGTTGTAAAATAGATCTTCCAATTAATAATAAATAATACAAATAAGCCCCAAGTTTTGAATTTTTAAGAGGAAAGTTTTAAATTATGATAGGGAAGCATGTTTACGATTTTGAACATTAACAGTGTTGAGTGGCAAATAATAAGTGTTTTGAGAGCAAATATTGTTATTGTTATTATTAATAATTAATTGATTTATATAAGATATAACATTGTATCATTATATATACTTGGTTGCATTGTTCAATAATATTCAAGTTGAGAGGTTATTTTATAAAAACCTGTTTAAAATCAGTTGGTTATTTTCTAAAGATTTTGTATGTAGCATCATTTTATTTTGATAAATAATAATAATAATTATAAGTTTAAAACCATCTTTAATAAATAAGCCCTAAGTTTTGAATTTTTAAGAGGGAAAGTTTTAAATTATCATAGGGAAGCGTCTTTACGATTTTGAACATTAACGGTTTTAGTGTCAAATAATAAGAGTTTTGAGAGCAAATATTGTGACACCCGACATATCCAACTTAACATTTTACAAACTTGTAAGCTACCTTAGCGAGAAACATTTTATTAACGTACTTAACTGGGTCAGTTGAGTCGGGTCACCTTACGTATTGTCCAGGGTTCAATGATCTGGAGGATCATTGATGTTATTTTATGTACACACAAGTCTCGAGTCCTGTTGTTGGTGAATTACATGAACAAGTTAAGATCTAGGGTTTGTTCTTCATCCACAATCCTTTTTAAAGCATTTTGATTCGTTTTCATTAAACCCCAAAGGTCCAGATCTGTTTTAAGTTAGTTTTTATGATTGAAAACCTTTCTAACAGCTTTCTAAACAAAACCTTATCATAAAACAAGAGTTTTCATATAAATTAACACGTGTTAAGAATCCTTTATGTTGTGTTATGTGTTGTTTGATGTTTGAATGTTGTGTAGATGATATAGAGATGTTCTAGGATTGTTATTGATGATGAGTTTTCGTTATCTTAGGCCACAAGTTGTTGGATGATGATGTTTTGTCTAATTTGGGGATTTTGTAAACCTAGGGTTTGATTCTTGATGATTATGTTAATGAAATGATTGGGGGTTTTCATACACATAATAACCTGAGCAATTTAAGCTAATTATTGAATGATTTCATAAAGTTTCCAAATTGGGTAAAGTTTTCATGCATGATGTGACAACTCCATAATTTTGCCATTTTGGGTAAACATTAAAACGGACTGATTTTAGAGTAAATTTGGTAGGGTTTTGTGGGGATATGTTATTCAAACTTGACTGTTGTGCTTCGTATTGTTTTCCGAGTGTTTTGATGCGATTTGATGCTTTTTAGAATATTTGCTACAGACTGGGTCGAACCAGATCCCATTCGACCTGTCGTGGGGTCGAATGGGGATCCTCGGGGTCGAACCAAACTTTGAACAGGGTCACCAACGGGATGTCGAGTCGGTCTAGTGTGTCGGTTTAACAGTCAAACACGTTTTTAAACATACTTAGTCATGATCTGGACAATCGGGGACTAGTTAACATTAGGGTTATTAGTCAAAACACTTATACAAACTTTTATCATAGATCTCCGGTATTTGGAATTATCAAGGCTTGTCTTTTATTCTTTATTTTGAAGAACGCAATCTAAGGTGAGTGTCACAGCTCCATCCTTTACTATTTCATTACTTTTGGGGGAGAAACATGCGGTACAAACTTTCTTACTTTAGACCAACATATTACATTATATCACATGGATACTTAGTGACTCTTATTCATCGGTAAAGTCCTCTAAAACTTAGTGAACCATTAATATGTGGATACATAGAGGGAAAAGTGTGAATAGATCTATTGGGCCTAGCAAGCCCCACTTAGGCCGGCTGGAGGTCGGTGGCGGGTGCATATTTGTCCTATAACTTACGGCACCGGGTGATGAACGGTGACGGGTATTGAGGCATTCTAAACGTTCAGCAGTGGTTCACGACAATATAGTATCATGTAACGATGTCTAGCTAGCATCAGGTATAGATGTAGGGATTGTTGGGTCTGGATTACTATAATTACAAACTTTATCTCTGTGACTCACCAGCACTGTATATGTTGTCTAACTTTGCATGTTTTCTCAGGTCGTTAAGGTAGCAGGGAGTCTTAGGCGCACTGGACTCGCACTGCGTCTAGTCTTGCATTCATAAGTAAACCGTAATTGGTTTGCATACATACTTTGAAATATGGTTTTGTAAACATTAAATCTTCCACTGTCATTGTCTGTTTTACTTTGAACTTATAAACTGCGTGGTTGGTATTTGTACGTTATTTTCATAGCATATAGTTGTTGTTTATTGTGACCGTTGACTTGGATCCTGGTATGTCATGCGCCTCACGGTAAAACCCCGCAAGTGGAATTTGAAGGTGTGACAGATTAGTATCCGAGCCAATGGTTATAGTGAACTAGGACTGCATGTAGAGTCTGGTCTATAGCCGAGTCACACACACTAGACGGTCACATGTTATGAGTCCTTCTATAGCAAAGTGGACCAAGATAAACACTTGCGACTAGTCTTGGAACTCTTAAGGCGAGAACAGTTGTATGCTAAGTTCTTGAAGTGTGACTTTTGGTTACGCGAAGTCCAGTTTCTAGGTCATGTGGTTAATGAACTCGAAATCCATGTCGATCGGCTAAGATCGAAGCCATTAAAGACTGGGAAGCACCAAAGACGCCATCTAAGGTGCGGCAATTCCTAGGTCTTGTGGGTTATTATCGTCCTTTCATTGAGGGATTTTCGAAGATCGCTCAACCCCTCACCACTCTTACCCAGAAAGACCGAAAGTTTGACCGGGGCGATTCACAGGAGTCAGCATTTCAGATGTTGAAACTGAAACTTTGTTCTGCGCCTATCTTATCTCTACCTGATGGTATGGATGATTTCGTTGTGTATTGTGATGCTTCTAAATATGGTCTCGGTTGCGTGTTGATGCAACGCGAGAAGATAATTGCTTAAGCTTCTCGTCAGCTTAAGGTTCACGAGAAGAACTATACTACCCATGACTTGGAATTGGGTGCGGTGGTTTTCGCTCTGAAGATTTGGAGCCATTACTTGTACGGTACCAAGTGCACCATTTATACCGCTCACAAGAGTCTCCAGCATATTTTCGATCAGAAGGAGTTGAACATGCGGCAGGGTCGCTGGTCGAACGCCTTAATGATTATGACTGTGCTATTAAATACCATCCTGGCAAGGCGAATGTTGTGGCAGACGCCTTGAGCAGGAAGGAATCTGCGAAACCTCGTCATGTTCGAGCTTTACAACTCACATCCATTCTTCTTTACCTGATCGAATTCGTTCTGCGCAACTTGAAGCTTTGAAGGAGGAAAACCTTAAAGCTAAAACTATGCATGGTGCCGATAAGCACCTTGAACTTGGGTCCGATGGCCTACACTACTTCGCAGAATGAGTTTGGGTTCCTTTATTCGGGGATTGCGGGAGCTTATGTAACACCCCAACTGATAGCGGAATCATCGAGGTGCCACGAAGTGACGATTGTTCAATAGCTCATGGACTAAAAGTGTAAATATTGATACATTGATTAAATAGTTTATTACATTGAAATGAAATACAACGGTTCTAAATGCCAACAAAACTGAAATACAATGAATCCAAAATCTAAGTAAGATTCCAAAAGCGTAAAAGTCATCTCATAAATAACCTGAAACATGTACGAAAATAGTATATGTCAATACAAAATGTATTTTTGAGCATACCCTGTTCGAATACATATAGTAGAAAAAGAGTTTCGCAATTCACGTATTATACTGTCTACAATTTAGTGTTCAAGCTATGTACAAGAATAATGGGATATCTAGTATATATGTATAGTATTCGCTCAATAGTATGATTATATAGAGTAGACGACAAGAGAATATCGTTCACACATAACTATAACCAAGGACTTAACTCGAACACGTAAGTCAACAAGGGGTATATACCTTAGTACTATTTATTGCTATGCTAGGACCACACCGGGTTAATGATTAAGGTCATAAGTAAACACTATCAGCGATTAACAAGTAAAACACATACAAAAATTGCGATTGTGAATATAGAATAAAACATGATTAAGTGAGCGAAGTAATAAGCGTACATGAGTCACCTCAAAAGTGTAAAACATAAAAAGGGGGAAGATATACTCACAGTTTTGCGAAGCGTGACAAATCCTAACCAAACTCGTCATAAAATAAGCTTGGTAATTCCGAAGAATTCAACCTAATTATATATGTATAAGAATACTAATGAGGAAAGTGACTTAAAAAATCTAAGGTGTCTAGGGTTCTAAGGCGTTAGGGTTTACTAAGTTGATTTGGGGAATTAGAGTTTTTGAGATAAACAATTTAATATGTATCACAAAAATAATATGATAAAAATCTATGGTTATGATTTAGTAATCTAAATATTACCAATTGAATATTTAGATAAAAATATGTTTTGAAAAATTAAGACAAAATAATTTAGTTAATTACTTTAATAAATTATTGTAAATAAATGCAATAATTATAAATATTTGAACAAATAATTATGAGTTACACAATGACCCAAACAAATAAGAATTAAGACTTTCAAACTCAGGAAGATTTCTATTTTATAAGAAAAGTATTTATAAAATAGATGTAAAATAACATAAGTAAATAAATGATTAATTATGCGTAATTAAACATGAATAAGAATAAAAATATAAGATATGATCCAAAAATATTATTTATATAGAAACTGAATGCTTTCTGATGTAAATCAATGAAAATATTTTTCTCATAAATGTTTTCATTTTATTTGTATTTAAAACCGATTTAATGAATTTAAATCATGTTTAAATGATTAAAAATAGGAAAATCAATAAAAATATATGTTTTCTGAACCAATAATTTTTATTTTTGTTCATGGTGATTAGAAATAATTTATCAAAAAATTTGAGATAAAAATCATTTAAATTGATTTTTTAATCAATTAAATATGATTTAAAAAATTAAATTAATAAAAATTATGAAATAAAATATTTTCTAGAAAATAAAAATATGATAATTTTCTAGGAGGTGTCAAGAGTCTACCCCTAAATTTTTATAATTTTTGGATAAAAGATGGATTTTCTATAAATATTATAGAATTAATGTAAAATAATAAAGAATAAATAAAAGAAAATAAGATTTTTAAAAAAAATATATAGCCAGAACCGTGGATTTCAAGGTTCGAACCCGGTTCTTAAGGGGTGAAACATAACAACAACACCACCAGACTATAAAGCATTTTGTTGATTTAAATTGAAACAAGATGATATTTAACAATTCATGAGTGTTCATCATCTTCCCCAAATGCTTATAAACCCTAACCCTAACCTAAACTCAATAAACCCGAAGAAGACATAATAACAAATCTGTAATAGAGGGTTTTTATTGAGGGTCAATTAAGGAGCAAAATGGCATCTGTTAGGTTCTGAGTTTGATTGTTTTGATTGTTTAACTAAATATGATAATAATGAAATGAATATAGAATGAAAGTGCAGCGGAATAATAAACTGTTAATCAAAACAAGAGAGTAAATGTTTTCAGATCGAAAGCTTTCATTTATCTAAAAGATTACAATCGTACAATTACTCCCCTCAGCCTGATCACACAGTGTTTGTCTAAGAGAATGTTTGTGTGTGTGATGCAATAGAACAGTACAAGCACTGTTCTATTTATAGACAGACTCAAAACACTGATGACCTAAGCTGACGTCACCTAAGACAGTGACCTCTAACAGAATAACAAACATAAACATCTGCCTATTACAAACTACTGTTACATTGAAAGTACTGATAGTAAACAGCTGTTGTAGGAAAACTCTGATGGTCTTGTATCCACTGCTGAAGCCTAAGTGCTGTTGGCTCCAGCAGTGCTTTAGTCTTCAGTACTTGAGTCAGCAGTTGTTCTTCATCAGACCTTTGGTCACCAGTTGTTCTTCATCAGTTGTTTATTCAGCAGTCCTTTGTATCAGCAGTTGTTAAGCAATTGTTTGGATAGAACAGTTGTTAGAGTCAGAAGTCTTTTGGGAGAAGTAAGTTGTAAAAACTGTTTATTCAAAGGATCAAACTGTTAGCATATTTTGGCTTTCTAATCATCTGTTCTTCTCCATGTCAGCAGACCCAACAATCTCCCCCTAGAACAGATGATGCCAAAACTCAGCTTTATTTATTGATCTTTATTCCTCATCAGACTTTCTCTGATTTGACCTTTGAATTGTAATTCAAAGTTCAGAGCAAACAAGTCTTCTTCATCTCTTTCTAGTTCCAGATTTAGCAGTGTATGGTGATCCTCTGCACATAAACTGTAAGCATCATCCATGCTGATCTTCTGAACCCTTCCATCTGACCTGAGCAATGTCAATTCATGGTTGTCCTTGTTGACTTTCCATTTTAGAATCTTTGAGTCAGTGGATTTGCTGAGTTGAATCTTTATTCTTGATGAGTTGGGTGAAGGTGGTCTTCCAATGAGTTCTCTGAGCTTCTCTGTTGTAGGATCAGAGAAGAAATGTACTTGATTGAAGAGCCCTTCCTTGATGAATGTATCAGCAAACTTCCTCTGATCTTCCTCTGACATTTCCTTCTGTTTCTTGAACTGTCTTCTTGCAGCAGTTGTTAGATCAGAGGTGTCAAGTAAGCTGTCCAAGGTAAAGGTCTGTTGGGGTCTCTTCATCATTGGCTCATTAGTGTAAACTGGTTTTCTTGGTAGGCTGGGATCCTTCTTTCTGTTTTCTTCCAGACTTTTGTATGTCTCAACCAACCTTAGCTCAGACCATCTGGAAACTGACCTCATTTCCCCATAGTTGGCAGCTACTATCTCTTGCCTCATCCTTTTAAACTTTAAGGCTCTGACTGGGTCTCTGCCTTTGCCAAAATTAGGAGTAGAGACTTTAGCCTTGGGGTCTTTGGCCATTTCTTCAATTCTGAGTAGCTCTTCTCTCAAAGCATGTGTGGTCCAACCATTGAACTGCTTCTTGGTTGCTTTATAAGGCTTGGTTGCCATAATCTGTTCCAGAAGAGAATCCCTTACCTCCTTTTCCAAGTCAACACTGAGAGGCATGGAGGACATGGAGTTGCTCAGGGTCTTAGCAAAGTCTTCAATCCTTCTGAGTTTGCTAAGCTCTGCTGAATGGATGCCCTGAGCAGTCCTGTCATCCTTCCCTTTGCATTTCTCCTTAATGATGGCATCCACCTGTTCACCCTTGTATTTCAGATATTTATCAAGGTTGAGGGGAACAGGGAAGTTTGGGAGAGATGGGAAGGATCTTTCTGATGGCTGTTCAGTATTGTAGAAGGATTGTAATTCCCCCTTGAGTAGATCAAGTTCAAGGGGATATTGAACAACCAATGGTGTAATGGTTGGTGGTGGTCTGTGGGATCTGAACTTGGATGTGTGTGGTGAGAATGAGGTGATTGGAATAGATGTGATAGGAGGAGTGGATTGTGCAGTTGAGGTGGTGTTTGGTGAAATGTGTATGTTTTCATCATGTACTACAAAGGTTGATTTTCTCTTCCTTGTGTACATGATTTTAGGGGATGGTGATTTGGTAGCAGTGGTTGGATTAACATCTGTTGGCCTTTTAGTAGGTCCAGCAGATGTTTGGGATTTAGCTGGTGATGTAGGTTTGGTGGTTGTATGTTCAGGTATGTTTGTTGGTTTGGGTACAGTGGTTTGGGAAGCAGTGTTTTGGGTGGTTTCAGTGTTTTGGGTGGCAGTGGTTTCAGTAGCAGTGGTTTTGTCAACAGAGGTGTTTAACTTGGATGGTGGTTTTCTGACATGCTTAGCAGCCTTTTCATCCTTTTAGAGGATCCCACATCTTCAGTTTCCTGTTGTTGTTTCTTCTTGAGTTCAACTAATGATTCTGCTTTAACTTCCAAGGTGTCAGCTCTTTTCTGTTTTTCTTGAGCAGCCTTTTCAGCTTCTATATTTGCAGAGTCATCTACTGCTTTATTCTTCTCAGTGGTTTGTTGTGGTGCTGTTGGTGTTGTTTGTTGTTGTTGTTGTTGTGGAGCTGATTTGGTAGACTCTGGTTTGTTGGCAGACTTGGCTTGGCCTTTTTGAGAAGGAGGACAACCAAAGGGATCCAGCTTTGGTAGCCTATCTCTGCCACTCTCCCCCTTTTTGGCATCATCAGCCGTGAAAGCATCATCATTTTCATCCCTGAGAATGGTGGTAGGGGCAGAGCCAGTAGTCTGCAGCACGTGGTCCTTGATGGCTTTAATATCAGCATGGGTATCTTTGTACCTTGCATCTACCATATTTCTGATCTCAGCCATATAAGTCTCATGTGTCTGATCAGCCAGTTTTCTGTGAGCTATGATGATGGGGGAAACTGATTTCCATAACTCACTGCTATATCAGCTGTTGATGGTTGACTCTTGGAAAGGTCTGCAATGGAGCTCAGTATAAGCTTGACATCAGATTTGATGTCAGCTACAGAGGTTTCAATTACAGAAACTCTGTCCGTCAATTCTTGGTATTTTGACCCATCTCCTAAGTTAATAGGATCATCTGAGTCCCTACCAGTGGTAGTTCTACCTGATTCAGTCCTAATAGGTGAATCAGATGCCCCTTTTTCTTGGTACTGGGGACTTCCAACTATTTTTGGAGACACTATAGTGGCTTCAACAGTTGTTGCCTTCAAGGGAGTCTTAGCTATGTAATCACTATCCTGATGTGAGACAGTGGTCTCTACATCAGTAGTGGCTGCTCCACTTGAAAACTCACCTAGAGTTGCATGGAACTCAGGTGGTGTAACCTCCTCTTCTGTTTGTTGGATAACAGATTGAATATTCTCAGGACCAGTCACATGTGGGAGTATACTCTCAGTGACAGGTGAAAGAGAGGAGCTGGGATCTTCCTGAGATTTGTCAATTGCCTCAAACAGAGGTTGCATGGTTTGTGGGACAGGATGTGATGGTGATGGTGGAGGAGTAACAAGAGAATTAGCCCTGGGAGAGGGGCTTGTGAACATTTGGCCAAGTGACTCAAATGTATCATGATGTGTGTCCCCTTGGCTTACAACATGATCCTTTTGGGAGGATTCATGAGGAGTTTGGTCAGGTGGAGGTATATCCAACTGTTGTGAGGAAGTAACAACAGTGGTTTCAGGTTGCTTTTGTTGTGCAACAGAGGTTTCTTCTGGTACCTCAACATCCAAAAGCCTCATTTGTGGTTGAGTGGTGGTTTTTGTGGATGGATGTTTCTTTTTGGAAGTGGCTGGTGTGGGTTTCACAGCACTGGATGTAGTGCCATGATCACCAGGAGCAGTGGGCTCAACAACAGAGGTTTTGACAACAGTTGTTGTCTTTGTCCTCTTTGTTTGTGTTTTAGAAACTTTTGACACTTTAGACACTTTTTCTTGGGTGCTTCCACCCAGGATTCTAGTGAAAGTTTCATCAGTTAAGCTTTTCATTTGCATTGCCTCACCCTTTTTGAAAACTTTTTCTGGTAAGACTTTTTGTAAGATTACACTAAGAATTCTTGGGTAAATAAGAAAAGCATTGTTAGACCCAGACTTGACTGCTTTCACATTTGATACTAAGTCCATGAACAATCCCTGGGAAAGATTGAAGTCAGAATTGGACAACATGGCATAACCCAGATATTGCATCCTCAGTGGAATTTCATTGAAGGATGTGGACTTAGCAGAGACACAAAGAAGAAGAGTATGGAAGAAAAATTTCATGACTGGAGGGAAAAACTTTTTGAAAAGAGTTGATCCAGTCATCTGACCATCATACCCTCTTTCTTGGAACTCAGTGTGAAGCTCTGTTTTAGTAAAGGAGTCCTTACCTGCCAGGTCATTCAGTGTGAAGGTTGTGGATATGGTTTCAGGGTAATTACGATACTGGTTTCTCCAATTTTGGAAATAATGGAAGTAGGCTTTTTGTCTTGGAGTAGAAACTCAGCATTCAACCAGAATTCTTGAAGAGTATCGAGATAAATGGGGGCGTCAGCGGTTAAGATGGGTAAGTATTTGGAGTTTAGGAGAATGTCGATGGTGGAATGGAATGAAACGTTGTCATCTGTTTTAACCAAATAGGGGAGACAATTGTGGGTGGCTTTAGCTTGAAGATCCATTGTAATGGATTTCGAAGATGAAGATGATTGAAATTTGATGGAGGGTTTGAGAATGAAGAAGGCGGTTTTCAGTATTTTGAATACAATGAGACAGTGTAACGTCTGTTGTGGTAAAACAGGGTTTTTATAGGCTCAATGAAACCGCTGATGTGGCCAAACCTCTGCTTATATGAGCAGACGTGGCAATCATCTGATGGATGAAACATCTGGTGGAGAACAGCTGTTTTTGGCAAACAACTGATACAAATAGCTGATGGAACCAACTGTTGTTTTTTTTTTGTATAGATATAGTATAGATATATAAGAAAACAGTTGTTTTATCTGAACAGATGTTCTGAAACAGATTTTTCAACTAACAGTTGTTTGATCTGATCAGATGTTTTGAAACAGATTTTTCAACCAACAGTGGATATGAATGAAACAGTGGTTGTTTTAACTAATCAGATGTTATAAACAAATTTTTCAACCAAACAGCTATATAAAAAATTTTAATTTTCTGAAACATTTTATTATGATTTATTGAAAATTTATTTGTTTAATCCATGTTTAACATACCAATTCTGGAAATCAGATTTGTAAAGGTAGATGTGTCTAAAGCTTTTGTTAACACATCTGCCAACTGATCCTCTGTTGGAACATGGTGCAAGGAAATCAAACCTTTTTCATAGCTGTCTCTGACAAAATGATGTCTTATGTCAATGTGTTTGGTAGTGGAATGAGAGACTGGATTCTTGATGATATTTTCAGCAGCTTGACTGTCCAACATGAGTGGAGTCTGAAGTGCAGTTATCCCAAAATCCAGTAGTTGATTTTGAAGCCACATGAGTTGGGCTGTACAGCTTGCAGCAGCAATGTATTCAGCTTCAGCTGTTGAGGTTGAAACAGCTGCCTGCTTTTTGCTTTGCCAGGAGACTAAGGCATTCCCTAGAAATTGGCACCCTCCTGATGTGGATTTTCTTGTGGTGTGACAGCCAGCAAAGTCACTATCTGAATAACCTGAAAGCTCAATGTTACCATTAGCAGGATACCAGATACCAAGTGTGGGAGCACCTTTGAGGTATCTGAATATCCTTTTCACAGCAATAAGGTTTGACTTTCTGGGTGAAGCCTGGGATCTGGCACAGACACAGGTAGCAAACATAATGTCTGGCCTAGATGCAGTTAAGTACAGTAAAGACCCAATCATGCATCTATAATGTGTTTGATCAACCAGTTCATCCTTGTCATCAATAGTGAGCAGCTTGACTGTACTCATGGGTGTACTACATGGCTTACAATCATTCATCTCAAATCTGGTTAATAAATTCTTTACATATTTGTTTTGGTGAATGAATGTGCCATTTTGCAGTTGTTTCACTTGAAGACCAAGGAAACACTGAAGCTCACCCATGGCACTCATCTCAAACTCTGCTGTCATGAGTTTTCTGAACTCTTCACACATTTGGTTACATGTGGTTCCAAAAATGATGTCATCCACATATATTTGAACAATCATTAAGTGTTTCCCTTTCCATTTAAGAAATAAAGTTTTGTCTATTTTACCTCTTGTGAAGCCAATGGATAGGAGAAATGTGGAGAGAGTTTCATACCAGGCCCTTGGTGCTTGTTTGAGTCCATACAAAGCTTTGTTGAGCTTGTAGACATAGTCAGGATGGAATGTGTCTTCAAAACCAGGTGGCTGACATACATAGACCTCCTCCTGAATTTTGCCATAAAGGAAAGCACATTTGATGTCCATCTGATACACCTTTATGTTGTGGTTGACAGCAAAGGCTAAAAAGAGTCTGATGGCTTCTAGTCTTGCTACAGGAGCAAAAGTCTTATCATAATCTATTCCTTCTTCTTGTCTGAAGCCTTGAACCACAAGCCTGGCTTTATTCTTGACAACAATACCCCTTTCATCAGTCTTGTTTTTGAAGACCCACTTTGTTCCTATAGGACAAACATCCTTAGGAAGTGGTACAAGCTCCCATACTTGTTGTCTTTTGAATTGAAGGAGTTCTTCCTACATGGCTTCTACCCAACTGTTGTCTTTCAGTGCCTCTTGGTACTTGACAGGTTGTGTGAGGGATAAGAAACCTGCAAAAAGACAGATATTTGAGGATTGGCTTCTTGTGAGCACACCCTCTCTGATGTTGCCAATGATCTGGTCTGGTGGATGAGCTCTTAAGTAAATAAGATCTCCCTGATATGGAACAATGGCATTTTGAGGTGATGGACAGAGGTTTGGTGACTCTGTTGTTGTAACATCTGTTGGTACTTCTGTAGTGCCATCAGATGTTTGGAATGGTAATGGAGGGATGGGTCCAAGTGGTGTGAAACTTGACTGACTTTTGTCAACAGATGATTGACTTTTGTCAACAGATGATAGGTCAGTGACTGTGAGGGGTGAATCAGTGGTTTGAGGATAGGACTGGCCAACAGTGGTTGACACAGCTGTGGCAGAGTTTTGACAATTGTTTTGAACAGCTGCTTCCTCTGAGGCAGAATAGATTTTGTAGTGACTGGGGATCACAACATCTGTTCTGTAATCTTGTTGTGGAGACTGTGGAATACCTGCATAGTTAGTTTTAACAGTGATATCTTCAAATTTGAATTTATCAAAATCAAATAATTCAGCAGGGTTTGCAGGGATTTTTAGGGATGAAAGTTCATTGAACTTTACATTCAGAGTTTCTTCTATTGTCTTGGTCCTTGTGTTAAACACTTTATAGGCCTTGGCAGTAGAAGAATATCCCAGAAAATAACCACAGTCTACTTTGGCTGCAAATTTTGAAATGGAATCTTTGAGATTTAAAATGAAACATGGGCAGCCAAAGATTTTGAAAAATGAAACTAATGGTTTGATTTTGAACAAAATCTCATAAGCAGTTTTTTGATGTCTGGGGTTGATCAAAACTCTGTTTTGAACATAGCAAGCAGTGTTTACAGCCTCTGCCCAAAAGGACAGTGGCAAACCAGAATCTGCTAGCATGGTTCTTGCAGCTTCTATAAGAGTTCTGTTTTTCCTTTCAACCACCCCATTTTGCTCTGGTGTTCTTGGGATGCTGTACTGCCTCACAATCCCTTTTGACACACAGAAGTCATCCAACTCCTTATTCTTAAACTCTGTTCCATTGTCACTCCTGAAGACTTTTACTGGCAAGTCATATTGTTTTTCAACTTTGGTGACAAAGTCCTTCAATATACCTGCAGTCTCATCCTTAGAATGTAAAAAGTAAGTCCATGTAAACCTAGAAAAATCATCAACTATGACAAGACAAAATCTTTTTCTTCTTAGACTCATGATTTTAACAGGGCCAAACAAGTCCATGTGCAACAATTGTAGACACTGACTGGTTTTGGACTCTTCAATGGATTTGTAAGAGCTTTTATGTTGTTTCCCTTTTAAACAGGAAACACAATGCTCATCACATTTAAATTCTTTTGATGGTAAACCTCTGACAAGGCTTTGTTTGGAGAGTGTGTTAATAGTATTGAGGTTGGTGTGACCCAATCTCCTATGCCACAATTTTGTCTCTTTAGTGGAGGCAGCAGAAAACAGACAGACATTTGCCATAGGATTGTCCTTTAACATATCAACAACATACACATTGCCACTTCTATGAGCAACAAGTTGTGCTTTGCTCTCAGCAATGATGGTATCAATCTTTTTCACCACTTCTGGCCCAATAATCTTACAAGTTTTCTTTGTGAAAAATGAGCCATAACCTTTGTCACTCATTTGTGAAACACTCAGAAGATTAAACTTGAGATTATCAATAAGATTGACATTTTCAAACTTGAGTTTTCCAGCCTGTACAGTCCCTGAACCCAACACCTTACCTTTTGCATCATTACCAAAAGATATATCACCCCCTCCATGAGCCAAGAAGTCCAGAAGAAGGGCTCTACATCCTGTCATGTGCCTGGAGCCTCCACTATCAACATACCAAAGACTATCTAAACAAGCAGAAGCTCCCTGCACATCAGTAAATGATTAGTTTTGGTGAGTGTCCAAAGCCAGTTTGGCTTTGGATGGGTCCTCAGACCTTTCAGACTCAAGCTTTGGAAGGTGATCAGTGGTTTGGACCAATTTTTGAATTAAGTTCAACAACTGCTGCTGACCATTTGCCAGTGCTTGGATGTCAACACTTGGGGCAGCAGTTGTTTGATCACTTCCTGACAGATGATAATACCCATATGGATTTCTGTTCACTCTTGGTTTAGAGGGTCTTTTTGGCTCCTTATAAACATGTGGCAGACTGTGACATGGAGGTTGACCATAACCTCTTGGGTATTTGCTTGAGGGTGGAGCATCTGTTACTTGGACATCTCTAGAAGCAGATGTTTCAAGCCTTTTAGTAACAGGTGTTTGGACAGGGGTGAAAGTCTGTTTGGGCTTTCCTTTTGAAGTACTAACCACAGGGTTTGCAAGAGTTTTAGCTTTGTATTCTTGTATTTTAACATCAAAACTTTTGAGATACAAGCACTCTTTGGTCTTGTGATTCTTTTTCCCACATATTGAGCATGTGGCTTTGGAATCACATTCACTTGTTCCTTTGTTAATGTCATATGCTTTTAGAAGAAAACAGTTTTTGGTGACATGATTCTTCTTTTCATAGAAATCACAGAACAAGTTGACAGTCTTTTCTTTCTTCTTCCCCTTTTCAGCCTTCTTTTCAGCAGATGTTTGAGCATCTACTGGAAGATTTTTCAGGGGAATGACTTTTGCCAAGGGAATGACCTTTGCCTGAGGAGCTGTCTTTCCCTCAGGTGTTTTAAAATCAACAGGTTTAAAATTCTCAAGAGTATCACACTCATCAGACCAAGTAGGTTTAAATTCATACTTTTCAAGCTCAGTAAAAGATGAGGAACCTTCTGGTTTTTCAAGAACAATTTTCTTACCATTTGGTTCAGTGATTTTAATCTGTTGACCCTGCAAGTTTGTTGGTACTACCTCAACAGACTTTTGACTCTTTTTGTCAGTGTTTTCAAAAGCTGGAGCAGTGGTTTCAAAACCAAAACCAAACTTCACATGACTTTTGGTTTGTTTGTTGAGTAGCATCTCAAAACCTCTACATGATTCCACCCATTTCTCACATTCAACTTGGGTGGACTCAAGCTCACTTTTACAACTTTGATATTTTGCTATCATAGTTTGGAGCTGGTCTTTGGTTATGGTTGCTTCATGTTTTAAGCTGCTTATTTCAGACTCTTTTGCAGTTAAACTTGTTTTTTAAATCTTTTGTAAGTTTTTCAAATTTAACTTCATCATCCAAAATTTTCTTTCTAAGGTTTTCATTCACCTCTTTGATGTTAGCAAATGCTATTACACATTTGTCAGAACACAACTCTTTAAGAATTTGAGGAGATACCTTAGCAGCAGCCATCAATGCACAATCACACTTGCACTCACAGTCATCAGATGCACCCCAGGGATCTGTGAGACTCACAACCTCTTCTTCAGGTTTTTCACCTGTAATAACTTCACTAACAACATCATTAGTCACAACATCAGATTCAGTTACCACCTCCTCAGATTCAATCTCATCCACCATGGCCATGAAACAAAAATTTTCTGGTTCATTTTCAGCTTTGGCAACTAGTGCAAAATTTTCATCTGTTAGTTCATCAGGTAGACTGCTCCAATCAACAAAGCCTTGTGTAAAGAAGCTCTGTTGACTGGTCTCTGCAGGGGCAGAGGATGAAGCAACAGTCGTTTGCACAGGTGCTTGAGCAACAGGTGTTTGCACATAGTGGATCTGAGGAATAGTGGTTTGGACATACTGGACAGGAACAGTGTTTGAGGACTGTGCAAAATGAGCAGTGTTTTGCACATTTGGTCTAGGGGCATTATAGGAATTCTGATAAGTGTTGGTCTGTGGTCTTTGATTTGGATAGGTTATCATAGGTGTACCATGTTGACCCCTACACTCCCTAGCAAAATGACCAAGTCTAGGACATTTGTAACACTTTATCTTTGATTTATCCAACCCAACCTTAGATCTGCCAGTTAACCCTGGAAACCTTCTCCCAGTTTTCTTGTAAAAATTATTAGTTCTTACACTGAGAAGGGCCAATTGGTGCATAATGTCCATTTCTTCCAAATCATCAGGGTCAAAGTATTTCAGGTCATCATACTCAAAGGATATATTGTCAGATGCCTGGATATCACCACCACTTGCTGTGAAAGCATAGTTTGGTGAATAAGAATCAGAGTTAAAACCTGAGTTAAAACCTGAAGTTATGTCAATGAAATGATCATAACTCTGATCCTTAGTGTTTCTAGGCACCTCATCATGACCCAAAAGTGCTGTATTCCCAAATACATAGTCATCAGACACTTTTCCAGAGTCTTGGAGCTTCTTTTTCTGGTTAAGCTCTCTCTCATAGGTCAAGAGCTTACCATGAAGCTGGGTCAGTGATAGGTCTTTAAATCCAATTGAGTTTCTCATTACAATAGCAATAGTGTCCCATTTGTCTGGTAAAGATCTTAAAAACCTATGGTTCAAGGTTGAATGAGGGTAAGTAAGACCAACCAATTTTAGTTCACTAATTAAGCAATTAAACCTCTCAAACTGTTG
Source organism: Ambrosia x helenae (assembly GCA_030844895.1). Lineage (NCBI taxonomy): Eukaryota > Viridiplantae > Streptophyta > Magnoliopsida > Asterales > Asteraceae > Ambrosia > Ambrosia x helenae. Next base: position 72,820,745 of record CM061224.1, on the reverse strand, counting down.
AGTTAATGACTCTCCTTTGACATGACTGAATGTTTCATATTGTTGGTTAAGTATTTCACGATTGGTTTCAATAACCTCCTCAGTCCCACCAAACTGTTCTTTCAGTGCATCCCACAACTCCTTTGCACTGTTACAGTGTAACAACCTAGCATATATATCATTTGGTAGAGCCATGGCCACAATACTGAAGGCCTTAGCATCTAACTCAATTTTCTGAAAATCCTGGTCGGAGTAGTTTTCAAGTTTCTTTGGCTCAAACACCTTGGGATCTTCAGTACTCGGCACAATCGGAACATGTGGTCCGAAGATAACCAACTTCCAACACCCAGTGTTTTGTTGAGCTAGAACATGGCTCATCCGACGTTGCCAGATATTGTATTCAGATCTGACAAGCATCGGTGGCTTGTTGTTCGTGCCAGTGTTATGTGGATCGTGATTGATTGAAGCCATTCTCTGATTTTTTTAAAAAAACAAAGTCTGTTTAAAAACGGTTGAAACGAAATTAAACTATTACTCTGTTTTCAATCCAACAGACAAACGATATCAATAATTGTGAGCTGATTATTAAATTGATTTGTTAGATCGAATTTAATTGACCAAGCTCTGATACCAATTGTTAGGATCTGAGTTTGATTGTTTTGATTGTTTAACTAAATATGATAATAATGAAATGAATATAGAATGAAAGTGCAGCGGAATAATAAACTGTTAATCAAAACAAGAGAGTAAATGTTTTCAGATCGAAAGCTTTCATTTATCTAAAAGATTACAATCGTACAATTACTCCCCCTCAGCCTGATCACACAGTGTTTGTCTGAGAGAATGTTTGTGTGTGTGATGCAATAGAACAGTACAAGCACTGTTCTATTTATAGACAGACTCAAAACACTGATGACCTAAGCTAACGTCACCTAAGACAGTGACCTCTAACAGAATAACAAACATAAACATTTGCCTATTACAAACTACCGTTACATTGAAAGTACTGATAGTAAACAGCTGTTGTAGGAAAACTCTGATGGTCTTGTATCCACTGCTGAAGCCTAAGTGCTGTTGGTTCCAGCAGTGCTTTAGTCTTCAGTACTTGAGTCAGCAGTTGTTCACAATCAGTTGTTTATTCAGCAGTCCTTTGTATCAGCAGTTGTTAAGCAGTTGTTTGGATAGAACAGTTGTTAGAGTCAGCAGTCTTTTGGGAGAAGTAAGTTGTAAAAACTGTTTATTCAAAGGATCAAACTGTTAGCATATTTTGGCTTTCTAATCATCTGTTCTTCTCCAGGTCAGCAGACCCAACAGCATCAGAATCAATGGCTTACAAGGTAGTATGATGATCGAATCAAGGTGCAAAATCCGAATTATGCAAGGGCCGATTAACGCTTTTTCCGACGTGTTTAGGACGTATTTTTTGTGGGTTTATGAAGTGTCAATGTGCAGGATTAGTTTGTCATCAAGTATTTGTATAGTTGTTCGGCTAAAACATCTCATTAATTAAAAAATATAATTCCGGTGGTTTCCTATTGAAGATTCGATTAAAGTTTGTTTAAGCGCGTTTGTAACGTATTCAACTACTTGTAACTGAAAGGAAGAGGTGGAGAATGAGTAACTACACCATAAAATAGGTTAAATGCACCATAAAAATCACGTTTTATTGTTTGCCGGAAAAAACTCCGGTCACCGGATTCTTGGCCGATCGGAAAACGGGATAGAGGGGGAAGGGATTGAGTTTTTAAAGTTTTTTTTATTATTGGCAGAACCAGTCCCTCTAGTTTAACTTGGTTAATTTTATGTGTAACTTGGTTAGAAATTCCTTTATAAAACTTAACAATACTAACTAAGTTTTAACTTTAACCAAAACCAAACTTTTTAGAACTTAAACTTTTTATCTTAACTGATCAAATAACTAATTAAGTTTGTATTTCGTATGTTTCGACTAAAGATCACACATTCAGTAAGCGTTTAAATTTACGATTTAAAAGTAACTCACGTTTTAATAAATTCGATAACGTCAAAAAGTATAGGGACTAAATTTGACAATTGATTAAAGATGGAGGTGACGGATGTCACAATCCCCCTACTTTAGAAAATTTCGTCTCGAAGTTTTTTTCAAGTGGAGGTTTCAAATAAGCGAGAGTGTAAGAGTACACAAAGTTTGCGTTTTCTGTAGAGGTGGTTAAAAGAAAGGCTCCAAGAAAACGAATTGAAGCTTATGTGAAACGTTCTTATCGAATATGATAGCCGTTGGTCAATGACCTATTAAAGAGGTCAGGCCCAACACTATTAAATAGCCCAATACGCAATAGAAAATAATGAGGTAGGTTCTTGGTCAAACTCCTAGTCCGCTCCCGCAGTATCGCTCGTGCTTATATATAGGGTGTACTGCAGCTAACCCACCACACTACTGATAGTTTGGACTCGTACTGATTGTCTACCAATAGCCTAAGTAGAATCACACACCACCCCCATGTACCTGTAAATCTATGATTGCGTTCCGGATTGTAATCATCGATTTACCTTACACTAGGGTGTTATGCTTTTCCATAAAACTAACATAAGTAATACAAGAAACAAATGCGTGCAACCAAAATATGTTAAGTAAACGATATTGCAATGAAAAAATGACACGGTTAGAGGTCCTTCCCTTTCGGGTTTACCCTTTAACCGTAATGAGAATAACATGTAAGTATAAACACATGGTTAGAGGTTCTTCACCTTTCGGGTTCACCCTTAACCGGTAAATTTCTGTTCACATCGTTGGGCTCTAAACACCGATATTGATAAACTCCGAGAATTTCACTGTTCCCCTCAGGTTGGAGTATTCTAACCCGAGTCGTGCGTGGGCACTGGCTTTGATCTCATACGAGTTATCAACTAGTATGTTCATTGGCCATGATGATGAACAAAATAATGTAAAGTATAACAGGGTCTTGCTCAAAACAAAAAAAAAATATATGCATACCAAATATGCGTTCATGTAAGTATATAATTATAGCATAAAATTTCGATTGAAAGAATAGTATAATATAAATCGAGTAAATCGCACAATTGCACAAAATGAAAGTAAACGAGTTGAATTAATGCTCAAAATCAGTGTTGTAAGAATAACTACTAATAACTAGTGCGAGAATAATTGCAAATAACGTGTGAGAATAACAACCAATAAAGGAATAATACGAGAATAATTATAAATAGGATAATGTGCGAACATAACTATAAATAAAATGGTGTAAGAATAAAATAATGAAATTTACTGCAAATGAGAGTGCACGGAATAGGTGTATAGCCTACTGGCATGCGAGTTAAAATTTTGTAATTTTGCATATATGCACCATAGGATAAAAGGCATTTAGCAACATTCCGATGAGGATATGTCCATCGTTTTGTTAGACCAAAAGTTTTGACTGAAAGAGTGCAAGTGTAAAATATAAATTTTTGTTTATCAAGAATGTAGTTTACTCAAACTTTGTGTTATAGTTGAAAGAATAGTAGTAATGTATGAGGATAACTTTTTAGAAACCGAAGAATGTTTTAGGTTCAAAACAGGTTCACTTGAAAAGATTTCGTAAGTACACATTTTCATGTGTTTATGAGAAGTCGAGTTGAAAAGTGTTATAAGGCATATTATCAGTCGCAAGTTTCTTTTCCCGAAACATATATTGGATCCGTTATATGAAAACAAGCAGATTTACATTTGCCTTGTAAAATATGCAATACAAGTTTATAAAATGCAAGATGAAACCATTTCATGAAGTATGTGTAAATCTAATGTGTTTCAAAAGACCAAGATTTAAAATGGCGTGAATGATAAAAATCAACGTATGTAATACGAATAGATTCCCAATATTTAAGAAAGTTCATGGTTTCAAAATAACGTGGTTGTGAAAAGCTTATAAATATAACATTTCTTAAAGGAAACTTTAAGTTTTTTTTTAAGGAAGATCGAGTCACAGCAAGAGAATTGATAGGGGTTGAGTTGAATCTCCTTGGTAATATTTGAAAGGTATGGGTAGGACAGGTATGAGGTTGTGAATGATCCCAGATGCCTTGACGAATTTTGGAAAATAGAATTTTATGTATTTAAACATTTCTTTAACTTGTAGGTTGAAATCTCATTAAAGTCGAAAATTTTTATTTGTTATGAAATGTTTGAGAAAATCTATGTGTTACCCGTTAGGACTGGGTAAACTTGAAACCTTTTAATTGTCAAACGTTTATGAAATTTATACATTGAAAGATCATTTGTTTGTAAGGATCGTTAAGGCATCTCTTTGGGCTCATAGCGGCTACTTGTTTCAAGGCAAAAGGTGTATATAAAGTGTGTACTAATCTGGCGAATAGGCTTTGTGAAAAGACATACATGATAAGTTGTGAAGTTAATTGTTTTAGAGAATAGTGTACTAGTGCGTATCGTGTAGGTAGGCATTTATGTATGAGTTTAGCCTGACTAAGAAGTGCTAACTTATGGTAGTTGGCTATGGCTTAGGCGGCTGTGTGTAGCTATATTAGTATTAGGTATATGAGGATTTATTGTGTTGAGAGTATTGTGGGTGCATAGGCGGATACAAAAAGTCATAATTTAGGTATATAATGTGACTTCGATCAAGTAAGTTTGTAAACATGAAGATATAAAACGGGTTGAATAATAAGTTTGGGAAACCATGTTCATTTTTTACTATATGATGACGCAACATTACTAAAATCAGGATGTGGTCGAATTAAACACATAGTTTAAAACTTAAGTCATGGGTAAAAATGTTTTAACGCAAAAAGAGTAATACCTTATAGTGTAAAAGTCACAAAGCATAAGTGAAATAGTGTAAGCTCTAATGCGATAATATAACAAACAAAAAAAGTTTTAATAGTTATGATAAGAAATCCAAAAGCGAATGATCAATGGCATATGAAATAGCAAGTGATTAAATTGAGTTTTCAAATGATAAACAAACATAAATATCAATGATATAAAACATTGGAATTGCTTCCATAGGAAACTTTGACTAACTCAAGTATTTGAAATTTCCTAGTGACTTGTGGGGGCGTACTTTAGCCTATAAGTGAATGCTCATCCCAAGAGTTCCCAGGTAGGTATACGGGTCCCTTGTCTGATTGGGATTTATACGAAATACTAGCCTAGACAGAAAACTCAGGATACAGGCGCTCACCCTTCCAGATTGCAAGTGCCCCATTACTAGTGAATTCCAAAACTTTAGCGGGATTAAAAACGAGATGTAGAAATAGATTCTTGAGATGTGGAATTCACTCCTAACTCAAAGATGTATTTCAAAATTGAAAACTACGGTGGAATGAAACCAGTCACTAAGTTAAGGATATCACTCCCAGCTTAGTGGTTAAGTTTCATTTGAAGGAAATACTCTTTGAGGTGTGGATGTCATTCCTATCTCAAAGATATATTCCAAAGATGTATAACATATAGAGATCATCAAGGTATGGATGTCACTCCTAACTTGGTGATATCATTTCATTTGTGAAATACGGGTGTCTTCTTCTCCAAACAAAACACCGAAAGAATAACGAGAAAGAAACATAGCGAAAATATATTGAAAGAAAATATAAGAATAAAGAAATATATACACGAGAGGACTCGTGAATGTAAGCTTAGTTATAGACTAGGCTAAAAGGCATTCTAATAACCTAATTCCCTATAACCATGGCTGTGATACCAATCTGTGACACCCAACCGATGGCGGAATCATCGTGGTGCCACGTAGTGACTGTGACACCCCAGGAAAATCCCACATCGGCTGTGGCCAGGAGAGATCCTTGGTTCATAAGTAATGTCTTGCCTCTTAAATCACCAACGCGTTTTGGGCTTAATGCTAGTGGATGAGAGGAGAACTCCACAGTTAAGCGTGCTCAGGTGGGAGTAGTATCAGGATGGGTGACCTCCTGGGAAGTCTCCACCGGGGCGACCAAAAACAAATCCGAGAGCTCTGGATGGGCAACCCATCGGGGCAAAGCGGACAATATTGGTGGTGAGAGAGGCCGGATGTTACAGATGGTATCAGAGCCACTCCTGTGCCGTTCGGGATGGTGGGTGCATACCTCATCAGGGACGATGAGACTCTAACGGGGGTGAATGTGACACCCCTGGAAAATCCCACATCGGCCGTGGCCAGGAGAGATCCTTGGTTCATAAGTAATGTCTTGTCTCTTAAATCACCAACGCGTTTTGGGCGTAATGCTAGTGGATGAGAGGAGAACTCCACAGTTAAGCGTGCTCAGGTGGGAGTAGTATCAGGATGGGTGACCTCCTGGGAAGTCTCCACCGGGGCGACCAAAAACAAATCCGTGAGCTCTGGATGGGCAACCCATCGCGGCAAAGCGGACAATATTGGTGGTGAGAGGGGCCGGATGTTACATCACGGATTTGTTTTTGGTCGCCCCGATGGAGACTTCCCAAGAGGTCACCCATCCTGATACTACTCCCACCTGAGCACGCTTAACTGTGGAGTTCTCCTCTCATCCACTAGCATTAAGCCCAAAATGCGTTGGTGATTTAAGAGGCAAGAGATTACATATGAACCAAGGATCTCTCCTGGCCACGGCCGATGTGGGATTTTCCTAGGGTGTCACATTCACCCCCTATTAGAGTCTCATAGTCCCTGATGAGGTATGCACTCACCATCCCAAACGGCACAGGAGTGGCTCTGATACCATCTGTAACACCCCGCCCCTCTCATCATCAATATTGTCCGCTTTGCCCATCCAGAGCTCACGGATTTGTTTTTGGTTGCCCAAGTGGAGACTTCCCAGGAGGTCACCCATCCTGAAATTTCTCCCACATAAGCACGCTTAACTGTGGAGTTCTCGTCTCATCCACTAAGATTGAGCCCCAAAACGCGTTGGTGATTTAAGAGGCAAGACATTACTTATGAACCAAGGATCTCTCCTGGCCACGACCGATGTGGGATTTTCCTGGGGTGTTACAGATGGTATCAGAGCCACTCCTGTGCCGTTCGGATGGTGGGTGCATACCTCATCAGGGACGATGAGACTCTAACGGGGGTGAATGTGACACCCCTGGAAAATCCCACATCGGTCGTGGACAGGAGAGTTCCTTGGTTCATAAGTAATGTCTTGCCTTTTAAATCACAAACGCGTTTTGGGGCTTAATGTTAGTGGATGAGAGGAGAACTCCACAGTTAAGCGTGCTCAGGTGGGAGAAATTTCAGGATGGGTGACCTCCTGGGAAGTCTCCACTGGGCAACCAAAAAAAAATCCGTGAGCTCTAGATGGGCAATCCATCGGGGCAAAGCGGACAATATTGGTGGTGAGAGGGGCCGGATGTTACAAATGGTATCAGAGCCACTCCTGTGCCGTTCGGGATGGTGGGGCAAACCTCATCGAGCACGATGAGTCCCTAAGGGGGGGGGGTGATTGTAACAGTACTAATTTCTGAGAAGATTAACATGGACCTTTGTATGACACCCTAGGCAAATCCCACATCGGCCGTGGCCAGGAGAGATCCTTGGTTCATAAGTAATCCAAAGCCTCTTAAAATCACCAACGCGTTTTGGGCTTAATGCTAGTGGATGAGAGGAGAACTCCACAGTTAAGCGTGCTCAGGTGGGAGTAGTATCAGGATGGGTGACCTCCTGGGAAGTCTCCACTTGGGCAACCAAAAATAAAACCGTGAGCTCTGGATGGGCAAAATACAATGAATCCAAAATCTAAGTAAGATTCCAAAAGCTTAAAAGTCATCTCATAAATAACCTGAAACATGTACGAAAATAGTATTCGTCAATAGAAAATGTATTGGTGAGCATACCCTGTTTGAATACATAGAGTAGAAAAAGAGTTTCGCAATTCACGTGTTATACTGTCTACAATTTAGTGTTCAAGCTATGTACAAATGTCAACCAAAATCAAGCCTTAGATTAGAAATGATATCCAAGAATAATGGGATATCTAGTATATATGTATAGTATTCGCCCAATAGTATGATTATATATAGTAAACGACAAGAGAAGATCGTTCATACATAACAATAACCAAGGACTTAACTCGAACACGTAAGTCAACAAGGGGTAGATACTATAGTACTATTTATTGCTATGCTAGGCCCACACCGGGTTATTGATTAAGGTCATAAGTACACACTATCAGCGATCAACAAGTAAAACACATACAAGAATTGCGATTGTGAATATAGAATAAAACATGATTAAGTGAGTAAAGTAATAAGCGTACATGAGTTACCCCGAAAGTGTAAAACATGAAGAAAGGGGAAGATATACTCACAGTTTTGTGAAGCGCGACAAATCCAAACCAAAATCGTCATAAAATAAGCTTGGGAATTCGAAAGAATTCAACCTATATATATGTATAACAATACTAATGAGGAAAGTGAGTTAAAACGTCTAAGGTCTCTAGGGTTCTAAGGCATTAGGGTTTACTAAGTTGATTTGGGGAATTAGAGTTTTTGCGATAAACAATTTAATATGTATCACAAAAATAATATGATAAAAATCTATGGTAATGATTTAGTAATCTAAATATTACCAATTGAATATTTAGTTAAAAATATGTTTTAAAAAATTAAGACAAAATAATTTAGTTAATTACTTTAACTAAATTATTGTAAATAAATGCAATAATCATAAATATTTGAACAATTAATTATGAGTTACACAATGACCCAAACAAATAAGAATTAAGACTTTCAAACACAAGAAGATTTCTATTTTATAAGAAAAGTTTATAAAATAGATGTTAAATAACATAAATAAATGATTAATTATGTCTAATTAAACATGAATAAGACTAAAAATACAAGATATGATCTAAAAATATTATTTTATTTATAGAAAATGAATGCTTTCTAATGTAATTCAATGAAAATAATTTTCTTATAAATTTTTCTCAATTTATTTGTATTTAAATCTGATTTAATAAATTTAAATCATGTTTAAATGATTAAAAATAGGAAAATCAATAAAAATAAATGTTTTTCGAACCAATAATAATTTTTATTTTAGTTCATGATAATTAGAAATAATTTATCAAAAAAATTGAGATTAAAAATGAATTTTTAATCAATTAAATACGATTTAAACAACTTAAATTAATAAAAATTACGAAATAAAATATTTTCCAGAAAATAAAAATAAAATAATTTTCTAGGAGGTGTCAAGAGTCTACCATTAAATGTTTATAATTTTTGGACAAAATATGGATTTTCTATAAATATTCTATGATTAATGTATAACAATAAAGAATAAATAAAAGAAAATAAGATTTAAAAAAATATATACCCAGAACCGTGGTTTCCAAGGTTCGAACCCGGTTCTTTATGTGGGAAACACAACAACAACACCACTAGACTAAATTGAAACCAAATAATATTTAACAATTCATGAGTGTTTATCATCTTCCCCAAATGCTTATAAACTCTAACCCTAACTTAAACTCAATAAACCCAAACAAGACACAGTAACAAATCTGTAATAGAGGGTTTTATAGAGGTCGATTAAGGAGTAAAATGGCATAAGAATCAATGGCTTATAAAGTGGTATGATGATCGAATCAAGGTGCAAAATCCGAATTATGCAAGGGCCGATTAACGCTTTTTCTGACGTGTTTTTTGTGGGTTTATAAAGTGTCAATGTGCAGGAATAGTTTGGCATCAAGTATTTGTATAGTTGTTTGGCTAAAACGCTTTATTGATTCAAAAATATAATTCCGGCGGTTACCTATTGAAGATTTCGATTAAAGTTTGTTTAAACGCGTTTGTAACGTATTCAACTGCTTGTAACTGAAAGGAAGAGGTGGAGAATGAGTAACTACACCATAAAATAGGTTAAATGCATCATAAAAATCATGTTTTATTGTTTGTCGGTAAAACGGGATAGAGGGGGAAGGGATTGAGTTTTTAAAGTTTTTTTGATTATTGGTAGAACCAGTCCCTCTAGTTTAACTTGGTTAATTTTACGTGTAACTTGGTTAGAAATTCTTTTATAAAACTTAACAATACTAGCTAAGTTTTAACTTTAACCAAAACCAAACTTTTTAGAACTTAAACTTTTTATCTTAACTAATCAAATAACTAATTGAGTTTGTATTTCGTAAGTTTCGACTAAAATTCACACATTCAGTAAGCGTTTAAATTTACGATTTAAAAGTAACTCACGTTTTAATAAATTTGACAACGTTGAAAAGTATAGGGACTAAATTTGACAATTGATTAAAGATGGAGGTGACGGATGTCACAGCTTGTCTTGGATGAAGCTCACAAATCCCGTTATTCTGTTCACCCAGGCCCCGACAAGATGTATCAGGATTTAAAGATACTCTACTGGTGGCCAAACATGAAGGCTGATATAGCCTCCTATGTGAGCAAATGCTTGACTTGTGCTAAAGTCAAGGTGGAGTATGTAACACCGCAAAATTTTTCCCAAATTCTAAACGTACTTTATATATATATTTTTATTTTAACGTTCATTATATAGCGTGCCTAAGTTTTTCCTACCACACAACTTATATATATATATATATATATATATAATAATAATTATAATAATAATAATAATAATAATAATAATAATAATAATAATAAGTCATAACATTAATCTAGATGTTAACCTATTTAAATTGTTTAACTCAAACCCAAGAACCCCTTAAGCCCTTTACAAATTCCTGGAGCCCAGCCCAACTGGCCCAACCCCATCACCAGCCCAAACCCCCCCTCTCTACGTTCTGTTTAAAAAAAAAAAAGGAATAATAAGGGTCTGAGCCGGGATTCGAACCGGAGACCTTTTCACACCACACACACACGCTACACCACCTGGGCCACACCCCTAGTTGGTTTTAAATCCAACCTAAAATATATAAAAGCCCACTTTTTCCCTTTTGTCTTATCTGCTGTGTATGCAGCGAACAGAAAGATGAACCAGATACAAAAAAACATGCCATAGTGATTAACCTTAATTCGCGCGTTTATGAACTAATTAACATGGAAACCACAATCTTCGGCCTTTCTATGACTCTAAAACACGTTGATTAATCACCAATTATTACCAATTTAATTCTAACGCGTATGGACTTCAATGTGGGTCAACCTTACCAATTATTCATCCCAGATCGTTATACTATAAATTGAACGCTCCTCAGTCATTTCAACTCGCTCATACTCTTTTCCCAACCCTCAATTCTCTTCCAATCAATCTAAAAATTATTATTTTGATCGCGTTTGACTTTTTGGCTTGACCGATCGTTCTTAATCAAATCAGCTTTGTAAGTTCTGTTTTTCTCGTGGGTTTTGTTATTCGGCATACACACAACAATAACCCTATGATTAATTGGGTTATTGTTGTGTAAATCAAACGATTATAAATCTAGGGCTCGATTGATGTTTATTTGGGGAAGAACATCAACACAGTTAACATTTATTATTTAAGCAAACTGAATCTAAACACAACCACAGGTCTAGACCAAGTGGTTGTGTTATTGCCTTGTTTCCCAGCAGACGCGGGTTCGAAACCCGGCTGCCCCAACCTTTTTGTTCTTTATTTTTCCTCTTTTGTTTATCAAAATATATATATATATATATTACTTATAATTCATAAATTCATTTTTCAAATACTAAAACACTTTTAAAAATGCTACAAAAATTATCTTATATGAATCTGATGTAAATGTTCAAACTACAATTTTTTAGATTTCAGAAATTTATTTATTTAATATATATAATAATTAAATCAAGTTTATTCTATTTTATTTATAAAAATCTATAAAAATATCAAAACGATCTTATTAATTTCCACAAAAATTATTCTAAGTTTTTATAACATTAAACTTTACTGAAATAATTTTTAATTCAGTAAAATCATTTATTTTATATTTTTAATCAATTTTTGTTAGATTTAATCATAATTAAATCATAATAAATCCAATTTTCATCATTTTTGCACCAAAATTTTATACAAATTATTTTTAACCATTTAGAACAGAAATATGATTTTTAAAATAGAAATTCTTTAATTTTAGTATTTTTAAATATTAAAGTTAGAGTTTGACAATTTGTAATAAATAGATTTTAAAAATCTATTTTAAGGAAAATAATTTTGTAAAAATTATTTTTATACTTTAAACACATTATTGTGACCATCTTAAATTTAAATTTCATAAAAAGATTTTTGGTTATTCATTTACTAAATTTCTCTCAATTGGCGAATATTTTTAATGTTAATCAAACGAGCAATTATCCCCAAATTCGAAGCCCTAGAACTTAAACATTTGTAGACTTGTTAGACTTAGACATATTTATTACCTCATTTTAGGGTGATACTTGATACATTTGGTCAACACAATTCTCAACAGATATAACATTTTACCAAGGTGAGTTTTACATAGCCCCTTTTCTATTTATCACCATTTTTGGGGTGAAACATGTTACAACATCATTTATGCAATTCAATCATCAATGTGTCTATGTGTTTTCTATGTTGCATTATGTCTTGAGCATGATTAGAGTAAGCACCATTCTAGCATAATCATTAACTCCGTACAAGCCGGCGGTAAACATTGATAGATCTATTGGACTGACAATCCCACCCGGATACGTGCCTCCTACAAAGGTTACGTGGGTGTTTGTTATCGTATAACATTATTGGACCATGAGCGTATGGTATGTATCATTTTATAACAGTCATCAGGGTTGATTATGCACTCGATTTATTTCTAGTATGTTCTCACATATGGACTAGATTGACATGACACATGAATTGCACAACATTTTATTCAATCATCAAAAACCTATGTAATTCTCACCAACTTTTGTTGACCCAAAACATTTTCAACTTAACATGTTTCAGGTTCTATTTACTTGAAGATTTGTATTGATGCTTGAAGATATGTGTATAGTTTCATTCAATTTGATGTACAAATTCTAGAACTATTGTATGTAATTCATTTAAATCATTTAATGGAATCTATTATTCACCATGAGCTACTGAACAATCATCAATACGTGGCACCCCGATGTTTCCGCCATCGGTTGGGGTGTTACAGATTGGTATCAGAGCCATGGTTATAGGGAATTAGGTTATTAGAAAAATAATCTAGTCTATAACCATAGGATTTAACAAGTACTTGCTTCTTTTGCTTGCTATTCTCTATCTCCTACTTCATATCCCTACTTTCATTCCTACAAGAAGGTTGCTCACCATCACTGGATTCACTCTTAGACTAATAGGATAAAATCCTCAGGTTTAACCGGAACCACCTTGAGATCTCGTCGAAGTTCTAGATTTTAATAACGAACACGTGCAATCTGGAAGGGTGAACGCCTGTATTCTGAGTCTTCTGTCTAGGCTGGCATTGCGCATATATCCCAATCAGACGAGGGACCCGGATGCCTACCTGGGAATTCTCGGGATGAGTGTTCACTTATAGGCTAAAGCATGTCTTCATATGTTATTAGAATCTGGAATCTTTGATAAGTCAACGTTTTCGTTTATTCGTTTTAATTAATGAATAAATGATTACATTCCTTGTATCACCTCATTCATTTCATGCCACATTGAATCTTCATTGTGTCCCTTACGGATCATGTCTCCACGTCGTAGCACTCGCAATAACAGTGGTGAAAACCAAGAGGAAAGTAACAACAACCACAACACCAACCACAACAACAACAAAAACAACAAAGGTATTGATGCCCAACTAACTGCAATTATTCACAACCCTGGTAATTATGCTATAAATGTGGAAACCCAAATCACTACAGTAACCGATGCCCTAAACTAAACCGAGATCAAGACCCTCCAGCTACCTAACCGCAAGACTCACCATTTGACTATTGGTTGCTTTTATTCTATGTATTGACGTTATTCAATTCAAGTAATAAAATTCTAGTATTATCATAACATCGGTGTGCATGTTTGTTTGAATGTGAATTAATTGCTATATCTACTTGCTTACTTGTACAACAATTAGTTAACGCTTGGTAGAGGTCATCATGTCTTTCCAACAGTCGGGAGAGGCCCTACCACCTGCTCAACGACTGGTGGAGACTATCAGACCTGCTCAACAATCGGTAAAGTCATAAAAGGACGCAAAACCCTAATGTAAGGTAAATTGGTAATTACGGTCATAAAATCCTCAGGTTTAACCGGAACCACCTTGAGATCTCGTCGAAGTTCTAGATTTTAATAACGAACACGTGCAATCTGGAAGGGTGAACGCCTGTATTCTGAGTCTTCTGTCTAGGCTGGCATTGCGCATATATCCCAATCAGACGAGGGACCCGGATGCCTACCTGGGAATTCTCGGATGAGTGTTCACTTATAGGCTAAAGCATGTCTTCATATGTTATTAGAATCTGGAATCTTTGATAAGTCAACGTTTTCGTTTATTCGTTTTAATTAATGAATAAATGATTACATTCCTTGTATCACCTCATTCATTTCATGCCACATTGAATCTTCATTGTGTCCCTTACGGATCATGTCTCCACGTCGTAGCACTCGCAATAACAGTGGTGAAAACCAAGAGGAAAGTAACAACAACCACAACACCAACCACAACAACAACAAAAACAACAAAGGTATTGATGCCCAACTAACTGCAATTATTCACAACCCTGGTAATTATGCTATAAATGTGGAAACCCAAATCACTACAGTAACCGATGCCCTAAACTAAACCGAGATCAAGACCCTCCAGCTACCTAACCGCAAGACTCACCATTTGACTATTGGTTGCTTTTATTCTATGTATTGACGTTATTCAATTCAAGTAATAAAATTCTAGTATTATCATAACATCGGTGTGCATGTTTGTTTGAATGTGAATTAATTGCTATATCTACTTGCTTACTTGTACAACAATTAGTTAACGCTTGGTAGAGGTCATCATGTCTTTCCAACAGTCGGGAGAGGCCCTACCACCTGCTCAACGACTGGTGGAGACTATCAGACCTGCTCAACAATCGGTAAAGTCATAAAAGGACGCAAAACCCTAATGTAAGGTAAATTGGTAATTACGGTCCGGAACGTAATCATGAATTTACAGGTACGTTAAGGTAGTGTGAAATTTTATCAAGGTTTCAGGTAGTTGACCAATTGTAACCCTGGTTTTCTCTTAACTTCGGGACGAAGTTCCTAAAAGTAGGGGAGACTGTAACACCGCAAAATTTTTCCCAAATTCTAAACGTACTTTATATATATATTTTTATTTTAACGTTCATTATATAGCGTGCCTAAGTTTTTCCTACCACACAACTTATATATATATATATATATATAATAATAATTATAATAATAATAATAATAATAATAATAATAATAATAATAATAATAAGTCATAACATTAATCTAGATGTTAACCTATTTAAATTGTTTAACTCAAACCCAAGAACCCCTTAAGCCCTTTACAAATTCCTGGAGCCCAGCCCAACTGGCCCAACCCCATCACCAGCCCAAACCCCCCCTCTCTACGTTCTGTTTAAAAAAAAAAAAAGGAATAATAAGGGTCTGAGCCGGGATTCGAACCGGAGACCTTTTCACACCACACACACACGCTACACCACCTGGGCCACACCCCTAGTTGGTTTTAAATCCAACCTAAAATATATAAAAGCCCACTTTTTCCCTTTTGTCTTATCTGCTGTGTATGCAGCGAACAGAAAGATGAACCAGATACAAAAAACATGCCATAGTGATTAACCTTAATTCGCGCGTTTATGAACTAATTAACATGGAAACCACAATCTTCGGCCTTTCTATGACTCTAAAACACGTTGATTAATCACCAATTATTACCAATTTAATTCTAACGCGTATGGACTTCAATGTGGGTCAACCTTACCAATTATTCATCCCAGATCGTTATACTATAAATTGAACGCTCCTCAGTCATTTCAACTCGCTCATACTCTTTTCCCAACCCTCAATTCTCTTCCAATCAATCTAAAAATTATTATTTTGATCGCGTTTGACTTTTTGGCTTGACCGATCGTTCTTAATCAAATCAGCTTTGTAAGTTCTGTTTTTCTCGTGGGTTTTGTTATTCGGCATACACACAACAATAACCCTATGATTAATTGGGTTATTGTTGTGTAAATCAAACGATTATAAATCTAGGGCTCGATTGATGTTTATTTGGGGAAGAACATCAACACAGTTAACATTTATTATTTAAGCAAACTGAATCTAAACACAACCACAGGTCTAGACCAAGTGGTTGTGTTATTGCCTTGTTTCCCAGCAGACGCGGGTTCGAAACCCGGCTGCCCCAACCTTTTTGTTCTTTATTTTTCCTCTTTTGTTTATCAAAATATATATATATATATATTACTTATAATTCATAAATTCATTTTTCAAATACTAAAACACTTTTAAAAATGCTACAAAAATTATCTTATATGAATCTGATGTAAATGTTCAAACTACAATTTTTAGATTTCAGAAATTTATTTATTTAATATATATAATAATTAAATCAAGTTTATTCTATTTTATTTATAAAAATCTATAAAAATATCAAAACGATCTTATTAATTTCCACAAAAATTATTCTAAGTTTTTATAACATTAAACTTTACTGAAATAATTTTTAATTCAGTAAAATCATTTATTTTATATTTTTAATCAATTTTTGTTAGATTTAATCATAATTAAATCATAATAAATCCAATTTTCATCATTTTTGCACCAAAATTTTATACAAATTATTTTTAACCATTTAGAACAGAAATATGATTTTTAAAATAGAAATTCTTTAATTTTAGTATTTTTAAATATTAAAGTTAGAGTTTGACAATTTGTAATAAATAGATTTTAAAAATCTATTTTAAGGAAAATAATTTTGTAAAAATTATTTTTATACTTTAAACACATTATTGTGACCATCTTAAATTTAAATTTCATAAAAAGATTTTTGGTTATTCATTTACTAAATTTCTCTCAATTGGCGAATATTTTTAATGTTAATCAAACGAGCAATTATCCCCAAATTCGAAGCCCTAGAACTTAAACATTTGTAGACTTGTTAGACTTAGACATATTTATTACCTCATTTTAGGGTGATACTTGATACATTTGGTCAACACAATTCTCAACAGATATAACATTTTACCAAGGTGAGTTTACATAGCCCCTTTTCTATTTATCACCATTTTTGGGGTGAAACATGTTACAACATCATTTATGCAATTCAATCATCAATGTGTCTATGTGTTTTCTATGTTGCATTATGTCTTGAGCATGATTAGAGTAAGCACCATTCTAGCATAATCATTAACTCCGTACAAGCCGGCGGTAAACATTGATAGATCTATTGGACTGACAATCCCACCCGGATACGTGCCTCCTACAAAGGTTACGTGGGTGTTTGTTATCGTATAACATTATTGGACCATGAGCGTATGGTATGTATCATTTTATAACAGTCATCAGGGTTGATTATGCACTCGATTTATTTCTAGTATGTTCTCACATATGGACTAGATTGACATGACACATGAATTGCACAACATTTTATTCAATCATCAAAAACCTATGTAATTCTCACCAACTTTTGTTGACCCAAAACATTTTCAACTTAACATGTTTCAGGTTCTATTTACTTGAAGATTTGTATTGATGCTTGAAGATATGTGTATAGTTTCATTCAATTTGATGTACAAATTCTAGAACTATTGTATGTAATTCATTTAAATCATTTAATGGAATCTATTATTCACCATGAGCTACTGAACAATCATCAATACGTGGCACCCCGATGTTTCCGCCATCGGTTGGGGTGTTACAGAGTACCAGAAGTCGTCTGCTCTCCTGCAACAACTTGAGATTCCCGAATAGAAGTGGGAACGGATCACGATGGATTTTGTCACCAAGCTACCGAAATCACCAAGCGATTGTGATATGATTTGGGTGATTGTCGACAGGTTGAAAAAATCGGCGCACTTCCTCCCTATTAAGAAAATTGACGGACTTGAGCGCCTGACTCGCATTTATCTTCAGGAAGTGGTCTCTCGGCATGGGGTGCCTGTCTCTATCATTTCTGATCCTAATTCTCGTTTCGCGTTGCGGTTCTGGGAGGCTCTGCATAAAGCCTTGGGTACTCAGTTGGATATGAGTACAACCTATCATCCGCAAACTGACGGTCAGAGTGAGCGGACGATTCAAACTTTGGAGGATATGCTTCGGGCATGCATTATTGATTTTGGCAAAGGTTAGGAGAGTCACGTACCGTTGGTGGAGTTCTCTTAGAACAACAGCTACCACTCTAGCATTAAGGAAGCTCCGTTCGAGGTTCTTTACGGACGGAAATGTTGGTCTCCTCTTTGTTGGGCCGAGGTGGGCGAGAGTCAACTCACTAGTCCGTAACTTGTGTACGAAACTTTGGAGAAAATCGTGCAATTTCGTAACCGTTTGGCAGCTGCGCGGGATCGTCAGAAGAGCTATGCCGATCGCCGTCGCAAACCTTTGGAATTCCAGGTTGGGGACAGGGCAATTCTGAAAGTTTCTCCATGGAAGGGCGTCATATGCATTGGAAAGCGTGGCAAACTTAACCCTCGTTATGTCGGACCATTTGCAATCCTGGAACGGATTGGACCGGTGGCATACAGGCTTAACTTATCGGCGGAGCTCGGTAGTGTCCACAACGTCTTCCATGTGTCTAACTTGAAGAAGTGTTTGGCGGACGAATCTCTTATTGTTCCTCTGGAAGAGATCAAGGTTGATGATCGTCTCTGCTTTGTGGAGGAACCGGTTGAAATTCTTGATTATAAGATTCATAGCCTTTGGAATTCAAATCGTGGACCGGAGTTCACGTGGGAACGGGAGGATCAGATGAAATCTAAATATCCTCATCTCTTTTCTAAGCGTGCGTTTGAATCTAGACATATTACCGCTGAAGCCGAGTGAATCTTGGGGCGAGATTCCTTTTAATGGGGGGATGATGTGACAACAAGTAAATTTTCTTTTTGTGTCTTTCTTTTCGTATCTTTCCTTTTTGGCTTCGTCCAATTTTCGGGACAAAAATTCTTTCAACAGGGGGATGATGTGACACCTGGCATATCCAACTTAACATTTTACAAACTTGTAAGTCTACCTTAGCGAGAAACATTTTATTAACGTACTTAACTAGGTCAGTTGAGTCGGGTCACCTTACGTATTGTCCAGGGTTCAATGATCTGGAGGATCATTGATGTTATTTTATGTACACACGAGTCTCGAGTCCCGTTGTTAGTGAATTACATGAGTAAGATTAAGTTTTATGCGTAGATTGATTCTTATATGTTATATAATATGCAAATACGTGTTTTTATGATGTTTATATGATTATACATGATTCTATATGCTTAACATATGTTAGGATTGCATGTTCATGTGTTAGGATGTGTTAAAATGCGTTAAAACGACAAAACTGGAAAATCTGGAAAACCCAAAAACTAGTTCGACCATAAGGGGGGAGGTCGAACCAAGTTCCTGAGACAAATAAACACTCCATTCGACCATATAACCCCTCATTCGACCCCTGCAAGGGTTGAACCTGTAGTTGAGAATTCGTTTAAGGATCGTAATCAAGAAACGTGATCTCACGAATATCAACCGTAGGGTGCGGAATCCCCAACGATCGTGCAAAATGATTCAGAAATAAACGATAAAGATCGTGATAAAAACATATAACGAATTACCGAGCAATTTCCATAACTTTAATCTTTGTATTAGATCAAATCAAGATGTTTACAAATGAAATCTTAGACCTAATACAGAGAAAAACACACATACACACTCTAGGGAAAAGGCTCAAAAATGATTACTCTTCTAATAATAACAAACTTTTCCCTTTATATATACTTCCACCTTCGCCCCTTTTGTATGGTCGAATGTGGAACTTTTCCACATTCGACCCTTTCATGTGGTCGAAGGTGTAACCTTCTTCAACATTAATTCTACATTCGACCAAAAGTAAACTACATTCGACCTCTTGACTGGTCGAATGTATCTTCATGCTAAAGTCTTGGTCGTTTTTCTGATTATCTGAACCTTCGACATTCAGTACTGGATCACTAGCTGGGGACATACATGAATAATGCACTTACAGCAGTGACTATAAATACCATACTTTGCAATTTTTCATCATTTCATAAACCCAAAATGCCTCCAAACACTCTCTCTCGACTTTAATCATTGGGGAATGAGTTTTTGACCATGTTTTTCACAATCTAACCGTCTATATCATAAACAAGTGAAGATCTATGGTGTGTTCTTCATCCAAAATCCTTTTTAAAGCATTTTGATTCGTTTTCATTAAACCCTAAAGGTCCAGATCTGTTTTAAGTTAGTTTTTATGATTGAAAACCTTTCTAACACCTTTCTAAACAAAACCTTATCATAAAACATGAGTTTTCATATAAATTAACATGTGTTAAGGATCTTTTATGTTGTTTTGTGTGTTGGTTTATGTTTCAATGTTGTGTAGATGATATAGAGATGTTCTAGGATTGTTATTGATGATGAGTTTTCATTATCTTAGGTCACAAGTTGTTGGATGATGATGTTTTGACTAATTTGGGGATTTTGTTAAACCTAGGGTTTGATTCTTGATGATTATGTTAACGAAATGATTGGGGGTTTTCCTACAGACTGGGTCGAACCAGTTTCATGATGTTTTCGAATTGTTTTGATGCGATTTTATGCGTTTTAGAACATTTCCTGCAGACTGGGTCGAACCAGATCCTATTCGACCTGTCGTGGGGTCGAATGGGGATCCTTGGGGTCGAACCAAACTTTGAACAGGGTCGAATGAACTTTATTTGGTCGAGCGGACTTGATTTAAGTTGAATTAACACGTGTTAAGGTCAAATAAACATGTGTTAAGGTTGAATGAACTTTATTTAGTCGAACGGACTTGATTTAGGTAGAATTAACATGTGTTAAGGTCGAATAAACATGTGTTAAGGTCGAATGAACTTGTATTAGGTTGCATGAACTTATAAAAGGGTCGAATGAACATGAATTAGGTCGAACCAAGGTTATTGGGTTGACCCAAACTCTTTTTCATGCCGATTCGACCCAACTACTTCGTTTGTGTGATTTTTTTATGCAAACTAAGTATTGTAAGGGTAAAAAGGATTGAAGAAACCACTTTTGCAAGCCTTAGTCTAATTCTTATTCTTGTAAAAATGCTAAGTATGGAAACTGCTGAAGAACAAGATTCAAAGTGCTGAAGAAGAAAAACATCAAGTGCTGAAGAGTAATGATCAGAGGATCTGAAGTCAAACTAGACAAGTCAACTGAAGAACTGCTGAAGACAAACTACTCATCAGTAGTTCATCACTCATAAGATATTTGATCGAAGCTTCCCACCACCTTTGAACTTCAGTAGTTTAGTTAAATATTAGTATTCTTAGATCTTTTGTACAAGTACCAATGTTACAGCATGTTGTAGTATTTCTACTTATTATATTGCTTCAATACTTCTCCTGTACGTTCACACTTAGTCTATAAATAGATGGGTTCTTCCCACTATTTTAAACATTCCTTTTTGTAGTTATTATTTCCATTATATCTGAGAATCATTGAAGCATTTACTTTTTTATTCATTAACTGTATTTAGATTCTCACTAACTACATTAGTTTCATAACTCAAGGGGGAGTATTTATTACTGTTTAAAAGTACATCTTTAACTTGAACACTTAACTTACAATCCGCTGTGCAAATCACTGATAAGAACCTGTTAAAGGAAAAACTGATCCAACAATTGGTATCTGAGCACTGGTTTATCTGATCAAATATCAATCTAACAAATTGTGAATCAGGCACAGGCTCTTATTGATATTCAATATAGGATGGCAGTTCACTTTTAAACAATCCATCACTTTAAGAAATCCTTGATCAATTCTTATTTCTTAAAAATGGACCCTCATAACACTAGATCTGCCAATAAACCTCCTATGCTAGTCAGAAAGAATATAATATCTAAAAAAGGAGATTGGCACACACTTTATCTCAAAATAATACTGGATGTTGGAAGTCTGTCATGTATGCACCTCATAAACCAGTATTAACAGATTCAGAAACTAAAGTAGCAAGACCTAAAGATCCAAAAGTCTACACTAAAGAAGATTTCCTAAAACTTGAGCTGGATGCTAAGGCATTCTCTATGTTGGCTATGGCTCTCCGAAATGAAATTTATGCTGGACTTTTACATTGTGAAAGTGCCAAAGAGTTGTGGGATTGCCTCAAAGAACAGTTTGGAGGAACTAATGAGGTGATAGCCAATACTAGAGAAATCCTTGCTCAACAATATGAAACTTTTACTCTTGTTAATGAAGAAACTTTAACACAACAATTTGAAAGATCTCTTCATTAATATCAGAGTTAAAATTAAATGGTCAGACCTATATAAACTCATCTATGCTTCATAGATTTTTAAGGTCTTTACCAGACAAATGGGAAACTTATTCTATAGTTCTCACGTCAGGACCAGATTTTGATTGTCTCTCACTCACAAAATTACATGGGAGATTACTTACTTTTGAAAGAGAAATCAATCGAAAGAAAAAGTTACAAAAATCTAGAAAAACTGCTGATGACTATATTCCAGGTAGCACAACACTCTTAGGACAAGACTCACCGTCTTGTTCTAATGATTTTGGGTCAAATGAATACATTTACATAACTGCTAGGATCTCATCAGAAAGATTATATCCAGCTTATGACAATGATGAAAACTGTCAAACTACTGATAATATGTGTTTTATAATGGATGATTTAAAAAATTTCAGTAGTGATGACCTAGAGGAAATGGATATACTACGCCAACTGGCCATGTTAAGCATAAAAACTAACAAGTTATATAAAAGGTCAGGAAGGAAATTTCCAGGACTTAACAGTTCTACAAAAATTGGTTTTGACAAATCAAAATTAAGATGTCATAAGTGTCAGAAGTTGTGACACTTGGCTAGAGAGTATAGAAGCTCTATCTTTAACCAATCACAGTCTGGAAATCAATCAAACCCTAGTTACAATAGGAACTTTGGAACACAGGGAAGTGTACATTTTGTACAAGCACAAGCTCCACAAATCCAATATGTGACACAAGTACAATATGTTCAGATGCCTACTCATTAGATGTAGAGCCTACAACAGATGACTTCCATTCCTACTGCTCAACAACCTCCACCAGCTCAACAACCCACTCAACAAAGCCTTTTTACAAATGGGTATGTTGACTGTTGCAGTCTTCCTTTTGATACAACAGAGTGCAGTCTAGATGCAGACAACAAAATGTTTGACGTCAACTGGGGTGAACCTGATAATGGCAGAAAGAATTTTGCCTTAATGGCTTTTGAGGGATGCTCCTCTAATGCTGCCTTATCTCAGGTATCTAAAGAATCTCTTTTAAAGCTTTGCTCAAAATCATGCAAAGAATCATTTGTTTTAATAAGAGAGACCAATGTGCATCTACAAGGCAAAGCCAATGACTCTGAAAGAAAATTCACTCAAATAAAATGTGATTTAGAATGAAAACTTGCTTCAAAAACAAAAGAAATTTCTAAATTAACTAACAATGTTGTTTGAAACCCAAGCATAAATAAAAAGCAAGATAGAAAACCTAGGAAAAGTCAGAAAAGAGCTTGCTGACACCAAGGTTGATTGTGAAAACTGGTTAGAGTCATGTACAGGTTACCAAATGCTGCTTAACAAACAAACTACACCAAATGTTAAGTTTGGCATAGGGTACAATCATACAGAAACACCAACTGATTTTACTCCCAAAACTACTGATAATGGGAATAGAATAGTTCAAAATCAAACTTCTAACATGAAAGAATGCACATCTTTTCATCAGAACTTTCTTCCAAAACAAAAAGAAAGTCCTTCAGAAGTTGAAATGACTAACATTGGCTCATCAGTAGTTTCATCTACATCGGGAGTTGAGACCCTGAAAACAATTGATGATCAAATTCCAAATTTAACAACTATTAGCACTTTACCTTCCAAAACTCTTGAAAATAAAAAAGGAATGTGAAATTTGTGGTCTGTTTAACCACAAAACAGAATTTTGCAGATATAGAAAAGGTAATCAGTACAACAAGAAAGTCTTACACATGGTTGTGGGAAAAAAAATCAAACAAGACTTTGAAAATACCTTCTTTCCCATCAAACAACAACCAATAAACACCTTTTCTCAGAGAAAGACTAAATCTCAACCACAGTCTTCCTCTCAAAATTCATTTTCAGAAGTTAGGCCTAAGCCTTCAGCAGTTTTACAAACTGCTGAGGTTAAAGATTTGATAAATTTGGTTAAACTTCTGATGACCAAAGTTGATGGTGAACCTCAAAAAGGTCCCACCTTTGTTTTTAACAATAAATACATTGCCAAAAAGACATGGATTTCTAAAACGGGCAACAACAAACTGCTACTATTCCTAAAAGTACACCCAAAGCCAAATTGTCTTGGGTTACTAAATCTAACTAATCTACTCTTTGTGCAGAGGGTCTCCAGAGGTCTAAATAGCATTTGGTATGTTGATAGTGGAGGCTCAATGAACATGACTGGATGCGGGTACTTGATCAACAATTTCTTAAGTCAAAAAGAAGGATCTGTGTCCTTTGGAAATAATGCAAAAGGATATGTTCTAGGATATGGCAATGTATCCTCAGGCAAAATGCAGTTTGACAAGGTCAATCTGGTTGAAAACCTTGAGTACAACTTGCTGAGTGTTTCACAAATGTGTGATAAAGGATATTCTTCCTTTTTCACTAAAACATCATGCAAGATCATATCACCAGAAGGCCAGAAGTTGATAGACAAGATTATTATAGATAATACTTTATTAATAGCCAAAAGATGTGACAATGTCTATGCAGTGGACATTGAAAAGGACAAAGTACTGAACAACACTGCCTGTTTCTTCTCAAAGGCATCAACTTCAGAGACATACCTTTGGCATAGGAGACTTGGCCATGTGAAATTTAAAACCATAAATAAAGTCACAAAATGGGCTTGGTCAGAGGTCTACCGTTGAAGGTATACCAGTGTCAAGAACACTGTGTATCCTGTCTTAAGGGAAAACCGCATAAGTCCTCCTATAAGTCTATTGAAGAATAAAAGACAACTGCATGTCTTCAACAACTCCATATGGACTTATTAGGGCTAGTCAAAATCACGAGCCTTGGTAAGAAGAAGTACTGCTTAGTCATCATTGATGACTTCTCAAGATTTACATGGGTCTTCTTCTTATTTTCCAAGGATGAGCCACCTGAAATTATCAAGTTCTTCATTCTACAAGTAGAGAAACAGTATTCTCTCTCTGGCAAAGCCATTAGAAGTGACAATGGGACAGAGTTCAGAAACAAAACTCTGGATGAATTCTGTTTGTCTAATGGGATTGTTAGACAATTCAGCATTCCCAGAACTCAAATGGTGTGGTTGAAAGGAATAACAGAACATTGATTGAAGCAGCAAGAACAATGTTAGTTGATTCAGGCCTACATCTTTATTTCTGGGCTGAAGCAGTCAACACAGCTTGTTATGTTTAGAATAGGGTTCTAATTACAAAGAAACATTCCAAAACTGCCTATGAAATTATTCATGGCATTAATCCTCTTATCTCCTTTTTCAGGGCTTTTGGATGTTAATGTTTTATCCTCAACATAAAAGACTCTATTTCAAAGTTTGCTGCTAAAGTTGATTTAGGTTATTTTCTTGGTTACTCTTCAAGTAGAAAAGCCTATAAGGTATTCAATTCCAGAACCAAGATAGTTGAAGAAACACTGAATGTCAAGTTCAATGAGTTAAAACATTCACTCATTCCAGCACATCCTGCAGAACTCTTTGACCTTGACAGTTTTAATTTCGGACCTGAAAAGACTGTTGATTCATCTAAACCCATTTATTATGGTGATCAAGGGTTTGATGATGGTCCTACATCATGGACTCCTAATACAGTCATTAAATCAACTTTCAAACCATCAGAAGTTCCTCAAACTTCTGACTCAACAACTACTGATGTACAAACTCAAACATCTGATTCAAATCCTACAACTACTAAAGATGTTCAAATAGCTGAACCAGATATTATCAACCTCAGTGGTTTGTTTGAAGAAGTACAACAGCCACCTACACCTGTCAGTGGTTTACAACAACTGATTGAACACAAAGATCATCCATTGATCAAATCATGGGTGATATTGCATCATGGGTACTTACAAGAAACCAGTTTTCCAACTTTTGCTTATTCTCAACATTTATCTCTCAGTTGGAACCTAAGAAGTATCAGGAAGCCCTCAAAGACAATAGTTGGGTTGAAGCAATGCAAGATGAACTATTACAGTTCAAGAAGCAACAGGTTTGGGAAATTTGTCCCTTACCTCCAAATAAAAAACCAATTGGAACAAGATGGGTTTTCAGAAACAAACAATATGAGTCTGGTTTAATCATCAAGAACAAGGCAAGACTGGTGGTACAAGGTTACTCTCAAGAAGAGGAATTGATTATGATGAAACCTTTGCTCCAGTTGCAAGGCTTGAAGCCATCATGTTATTTTTGGCTTATGCAATTTCCAACAAAATTAAGGTTTTTCAAATGGATGTTAAGAGTGCAATTTTATATGGAAAAATAAAAGAGGAAGTGTATGTTTGTCTGCCACCTGGGTTTGAGGATCCTTCTCATCCTGATTGGGTGTACAAACTTGACAAGGCTCTTTATAGGCTAAAACAGGCTCCCAGCGCTTGGTATGAAACACTTTCCAACTTTTTACTAAAAAATCACTTCACAAGAGGCTCCATTGACAAAACTCTTTTCATAAAGCATGTTGGAAATCGCATCCTACTTGTTCAAATTTATGTTGATGATATTATTTTTGGTTCAACAAACTCAAAACTGTGTGATGAATTTAAGAAACTCATGCAATCAAGATTTGAGATGAGTACCATGGGAGAACTGCAGTACTTTTTGGGACTGCAGATCAAACAAACAACAAGTGGAACTTTTATATATCAATCAAAATATGTTAAAGAATTATTAAGCAAATTTTCTTTAAAAGACTGTAAATCAGCTTCCACTCCCATGACACCGATCACACAAGTTGAACTAGGTGTTCAAGGAAAACAGGTTGATCAAACCATGTATAGATGTATGATAGGTTCCCTTCTTTATCTAACTTCTTCTAGACCCGATATTATGTTTTCAACATGTGTTTGTGCTAGATATCAATCAACTCCTAGGGAATCACACCTAATTGCAGTCAAAAGAATTTTCAGATATCTGAAAGGAATTCCTACACTTGGAATTTGGTATCCTGCTTCAAGCAATACCAAATTAACAGCTTTTTTAGATAGTGACTATGTAGGGTGCAAAATGTCAAGAAAATCAACATCTGGTGGTTGTCAATTCTTGGGAAACTGTCTGGTGTCCTGGCAATCAAAGAAGCAAACATCTGTGGCAACTTCAACTGCTGAAGCAGGATACATTGCAGCTGCAAGTTATACATCACAGATTCAATGGCTTCAATATCAACTATTTGATTATGGAATCAAAGAGACCAAGACCCCATTGCTTGTAGAAAATAAATCTGCCATTAGCATAATTCAAAATCCTATTCAGTTTTCAAAGACTAAACATATTGAAATCAGGTATCATTTCATAAGGGATTGCTATGAAAAAGGCAAGATTGAGGTGAAACATGTGACAACAGCTAATCAAATAGCTGACATATTCACCTAACCCCTTGACACATCAACATTTCAGAAGTTAGTATCCATGCTTGGCATGCTAAATTTGGAATAAGTATTGTAACTGTTTTTCATTCTCCTGCACATATTTTACTTTCACTTACATTGTTACTAATCTAGCACAAAACTTCTGAAAAACAAAAGGAGAGAAACTACTAATGTACAAAAACATCAGAATTGGGGATATTTTCAGAAAAATGATTAACTTCTGATAAAATAAACTTCAGAAGTTATGAATAAAGTATTTATAAATGTTCTCATCAGTGTTTAACAAACTACTGTAGAGAAATGGGAACTACGGATGAATATTGTTCTTCATCGGCAGTTTTGTCAATAAGGGTAAATCAGACATTTCCCATTTTAGAAGTTTGACCTAGGACGGTTATAAACTTCTAATAAACACCTTTTCTCACACTTATCCTTTCAAAAAGCAAAATTCCCTCCTTCTCTCTCAAAAATACTCACAAACCCTCCCATGCAAACAAACAAAAACACTGTTCAAAGAGCTTGTCACAAAAGATCAGGTTAAAGACCACTTGAACCCTGATTACCCTAAAGTGGCATCTTTAGTTCACACTGAAGATCACCCAAAAACACCCCCTCCACTTCAAAATCCTACCCAATTCACTGGGTCATCAAACATAGACTTGGACCACCTATGCAGCCCAGCTGGTCCCCTATACTAGATGATGAACACCCTCATATCACAACACCTCAAATCATTTACAACTACTTTGGAGTTGAAGACCAACACTCAATTTGAGGTGATCAACAACAAAATTAGTGAGCTGTCAAAGAAGATAGACAACAACACAAGACAACTTGCTAAATTATCTGGCAGAATTTCTTTACCTATTTGGTTTCCAGAAGTGGATGAAGCCAAAAAGGGGGAGTAGATTAAGGAACCAACAGTGTCACTTGAAGCCATTACAAAGGCAAAAGAGGCACAACAACAAAAGGATGCCCAAAACAGAAAGAACATCATGATAGGCTCCTTAAAGAAGCTAAAGAAGTAGCTGAGAAGTCCCCATGCCAAATTGAAGAAACTGTTGAAGTCCAAGAATGTACTGAAGACAATCCTTCAGTAGTTGATAGCCTGATCAACACTTCAGTAGTTAACACTTCCTACACTCAAACAGAACAGTTTTGTAAGGCAACTGAACCCATTCCAGCTGAAATTCCAAGGCCTGCTCCCATTAAACAACTGTCTTAAACCCTGCTCCTATATCAATGTCAAAAGAACTTTTGGAGGAGAGTTTAAAAGCAGCACAAAAGAAGGCTAAGGAAGACAAGATTTGGAACAGCCTAGAAGCAATGGATGACTTGAGCTACAATGAAAAGCTTGAGAAATATGAAAAAGAGTTGGGTGAGTTAGAAAAGTTAGAAAGAATTGCTAAGGAAGATAAAAGACAACATTTGATGACTTACATCACCAAGAATAGGAAAACAAAGAAATACTCAGTCAAAGGGCTCTCCGTGGATAAACTTACAAGAAGAGCTCAGATTGTATCTATCTGACAAGCTTGCCACAGAAAAAGATAGAAAGGCAAAGAGAGCTGAGGTCGTAGAAGAGTTGGTAGCCAATGGATTTGGTTCAAAAGCTTCAATGTCAAAATGGAGAGAAGATACACTATATGACACTTATAAATGATTAAAGGCTGATAAGGCTACAAATCCAGAGAAGTTCAAAAATTCTGAAGTATCACAAAATTCAGTAGTTAGATCTTCTGGTGCAAGACAATCAACATCAAAGCCTGCTACCAAAAAGAAGCCAGAGGAGACCATAAAGACTGATTTAAAGATGGTATTTCTTAAAGGCAATACAGTAGTACAAGGAGTCTTTGTGATTGAAGAGAAGCCTATGCTGACACAATTCAGGGATCCTTCCACATTTGCTTACCAATTACAACATACAATAACAGACAAAAACCACACTAAGGTAATCACTGAACATCATCTCCCTACTTTTGATATACCTGATGTTGTGCATGCTGAAGAAGGAAGGGAATCCCACCTGAGGGTCACTGAAGTAGAAAACATTCCTCACGCAGGATCAACCCAGGAGACTAGCTTGGTCCCCTACACTTTAGACTTTGACCAATCTAAAGTGAATATAGTTAAATGGTCATTTACTGATTCAAACTCAGTATTGTTCACAAGAAGAGATCGTTCAAGCAAGGTCTTCAAGTATATAGATGAACTGAAGAATCTTTCTACAAAAGACCTGCTCACAATCCAGCATCTTGAACCAGAACGAGGATCTCTTACTAATGAACAACTGCAACAACTCAAGACTTCCATGTTCAGAGAAATCAGGAAGATGCATGAAGGCAGAAGAAGAGAATAAAGGATTAGATAAGGTTTTGGCTTCATCAATCCAGGGGGAGATTGTAAGGACAAAAAGGATTGAAGAAACCACTTTTGCAAGCCTTAGTCTAATTCCTATTCTGCCAAAAATGCTAAGTATGGAAACTGTTGAAGAACAAGATTCAAAGTGCTGAAGAAGAAAAGCATCAAGTGCTAAAGAGTAATGGAAGTCAAACCAGACAAATAAACTGAAGAACTGCTGAAGACAAACTACTCATCAATAGTTTATCACTCATCACATGTTTTGATCGAAGCTTCCCACCGCCTTTGAACTTCAGTAGTTTAGTTAAATATTAGTATTCTTAGATCTTTTGTACAAGTACCAATGCTACATCCTGTTGTAGTATTTCAACTGATTATATTGCTTTAATACTTCCCCTGTATGTTTACACTTAGTCTATAAATAGATGGGTTCATCCCACTATTTTAAACATTCCTTTTTGTAGTTATTATTTCCATTATATTTGAGAATCATTGAAGCATTAACTGTTTTTAGATACTCACTTACTAAATGAGGAGTATTTATTACTGTTTAAAAGTACATCTTTAACTTGAACACTTAACTTACAATCCGCTGTGCAAATCACTTTGATAGTTTATATATACAAGTGTTCATGATAAGAACCTGTTAAAGGAAAAACTGATCCAACAAGTATTTTATGCTTGAACCTTACGTGTAATCTATGTGTACTTGATTAGTTTGTGTAATGGGTCACTAACGGGATGTCGAGTCGGTCTGGTATGTCGGTTTAACAGTCAAAAATGTTTTCAAACATACTTAGTCATGATCTGGACAATCGGGGACTAGTTAACCTTGGGGTTATTAGTCAAAACACTTATACAAACTTTTATGATATATCTTCGGTATATGGGATTATCAAGTCTTGTCTTTTATTCTTTATTTTGAAGAACGCAATCTAAGGTGAGTGTCACAGCCCCATCCTTTATTGTTTTCAATACTTTTGGGGGAGAAACATGCGGTACGAACTTTCTTACTTTAGACCAACATATTACATTATATCACATGGATACTTAGTGACTCTTATTCATCAGTAAAGTCCTCTCAAACTTAGTGAACCATTAATATGTTGATACATAGCGGGAAAAGTGTGAATAGATCTATTGGTCCTGGCAAGCCCCACTAGGGCCGACTGGAGGTCGGTGGCGGGTGCATATTTTTCCTATAACTTACGGCACCGGGTGATGAACTGGTGACGGGTATTGAGGCATTCTAAATGTTCAGCATTGGTTCACGACAATATAGTATCATGTAACGATGTCTAGCTAGCATTAGGTATAGATGTAGGGATTGTTGGGTCTGGATTACTATGATTAAAAACTTTTGCAAACTTTATCTCTGTGACTCACCGGCACTGTATGTGTTGTCTAACTTTGCATGTTTTCTCAGGTCGCTAAGGTAGCAAGGAGTTTTAGGCGCACTGGAGTGGCACTGCGTCTAGTCTTGCATTCATAAATAAACCATGATCGGTTTGCATACATACTTTTGAACAATGGTTTTGTAAACATTAAATTTTCCACTGTCATTGTCTGTTTTACTTTGAACTTATAAACTGCGTGGTTGTTACTTCTATGTTATTTTCATAGCATATAGTTGTCGTTTATTGTGATCGTTGACTTAGATCCTGGTATGTCACGCGCCTCGCGGTAAAACCCCACAACTGGAATTTGAAGGTGTGACAGATTGGTATCAGAGCCAATGGTTATAGTGAACTAGGACTGCATGTAAAGTCTGGTCTATAGCCGAGTCACACACACTAGACGGTCACATGTTATGAGTCGTTTTAGTGGGAATTTTACTAACTTTGTCATCATCATACTTATGTGTTACATCATTTAATCTTTCTTGGGTTTTCCCTATTCTTTATCTTATCTTCTTCAGGATTTGAAGACGAAGGGACTGACTTGTTGATTCTTGGCACGGCGGTGTTGCCCATTGGAGCGGCTTCGGCATACCATCGAGATCTGTCTAGTATTTAGACATCTTCCTTTTATGCTCCAATGGACACACTCGCTTACACACACTATCTTGCACTTGTACATGGATTAGTACACTTCGGAATGATTATTCATTCGGAAATTCTTATACGCTTAGTATTTTGATTGGATGATTCGTGGTTGATACGGATTGGTCGGATCAGAATAATTCTCTATCATTATCACTAGTGGTTGATACTAGTGATGAATCTGAGGGTCTTGTTCTTTATGTATTCCAAAATATATCAGCTGCTCGTGGTGGTGGACGCCGTGGTGGCGATGGTGGTCACGATGATGAGCCTATCACTATGACTCAAGCCGAACTGAACCACATGATTCAGCAATCGGTGTATGTTGCCCTTGCTGCATTCCAGGCTGCTCAGCAAGGATTTGGTGGTGGTAATTTGATTGCTACTACTTCTGTTTTCTTATACCTTTGTGTTATATTCGTTTTGTTTATTTGCGTGTTGACACAGGTAATGTTGTTAATCCTCCTCCTACCTGCACCTACAAAATGTTCATGGACTACAAGCCTCATAACTTTAGTGGGAATGAGGGTGCAGTGGGTTAACTTAGGTGGCTGGAGAAGGTTGTGTCTGCGTTTGCTATGTGTAACTGTCCTGCTGTGGACCAAGTAAAGTTTGCTTCGGGTACTTTCGAGAATCATGCTCTGACTTGGTGGAACTCTGTATACAGACTGTTGGGTTGGCTGAGGCCAATGCCATGCCTTGGGATAAGTTTGTGTTTAGACTGAAGACCGAGTATTGTCCCTGTGATGTGATCAAGAAGATGGAGCATGAACTGTGGAATCATACGTTGGTTGGATCGAAAATCGAGGAGTATGATGTTTGTTATCATGAAATGGCTCTTATGTGTTTGGATGCTAATACTCTAGACTATAAGAGGATCGAGTTCTACATTGTTGGGCTCGTACCTGAGATTCGTGGGTTGGTTACTGCGAATGATTGTGCTACTCTTCAGGGTACTATTCGGTTAGCTCACAAGCTGACCAATCAAAAGGTGGAAGAAGGTACTTTGCCACCGAGGGGTTCTGTTTGGAAGGCCCCTGGCAATGGTAACAAGCGTAAGTAGGAGAGTTCTACGAAGAATTCCGCCCCATCTCAGCCTCAGCAGCACCATAAGAAGTCTGATTCTTCTACCCCTTCATCTGGAGCCCAGTCAGGGCATAAATCTGGTTCTTACCATGGTAGTTACCTGAAGTGCAACAACTGTAACTATCATCATAATGGGCAGTGCCGCAAGCTCCATACTTGTTAGAGGTGTGGGAAGCCGGGACATGAGGTTTAGACTTGTCATGTCTGTTTGAGCGACAAGGCTGCCCCTCAGGCTACTAACCAGACTAACCAGGGTTGTTATAACTGTGGTCAGACTGGACACTTTAAGCGGGATTGCCCCAAGCTGAAGCAGGGTGATGGTTGAAAGAACGGTGGCGGTAACAGGAACAACGGAGGCAGCAGCAGAAATGCACGTGCTTTCGTCATTGGATCGGGGGAAGCCCGGCAGGACCCAAACACAGTTACCGGTACATTCCTTCTTAACGATTACTATGCTTCTGTTTCTTTTGATTCTGGTTCTGATAGGAGTTTTGTATCGGTAGGGTTTAGTTAGTTTCTAGATATAGTACCTACACCTTTAGAGGCTAAGTACTTGATAGAATTGGCTGGTGGTAAGAAAATCGAAGCGACACATATTCTTCGGAAATGTCGTTTGGAACTTTCGGGTTTATCATTTCCTATTGGCCTCATGTCGATGTCCTCAGGTAGATTTGACGTTGTTGTTAGTATGGATTGGTTGTCTTTGTATCGTGCGGAGATCGTTTGTTTCGATAAGGTTTTTCGTATCCCTCTCCTGGATGGAGAGATTCTTTCGGTGCATGGTGAGAAAAGTTGTGCTCCTTTGAGTATCATCTCTTATATGAAAGCCCACAAGTATCTTCGGAAGGGTTATTCAGCCATTCTGGCTCTTCTTTCTATTTTGTCTGATGACGAGAAGAAGATCAAGGATATTCCTGTAGTTCGTGATTTTCCTGACGTATTTCCTGACGACATGACTGGTCTTCCTCCTCATCGTCAGGTAGAATTTGGTATTGATCTTGCACCTGGTGCAGCCCCTATCGCTCGAGCCCCATACCGTCTTGCACCTCCCGAGATGCTGGAGTTGTCTAACCAGTTACAGAAACTCTTGGAAAAGGGTTTCATTCGACCGAGTTCTTCCCCGTGGGGAGCCCCTATTCTGTTTGTGAAGACGAAAGATGAAAGTCTTCGTATGTGTATCGATTATCGTGAGCTGAACAAGGTGACCATCAACAATCGTTATCTTGTTCCTCGTATTGATGATCTTTTTTACTAGCTCTAGGGTTCTAGCTACTACTCGAAGATCGACTTGAAGTCCAGTTATCACCAGTTGCATGTGCATCAAG
Source organism: Ambrosia x helenae (assembly GCA_030844895.1). NCBI lineage: Eukaryota > Viridiplantae > Streptophyta > Magnoliopsida > Asterales > Asteraceae > Ambrosia > Ambrosia x helenae. The sequence goes on along the minus strand of CM061224.1, from coordinate 72,786,235 downwards.
AATCGTTACGCCTCTAAACACTCTCTCTCGACTTTAATCACTAGGGAAGGAGTTTTTTACCTTGTTTTTCATAATCAACCCGTCTATATCATAAACAAGTAAAGATCTAAGTTTTGTTCTTCATCGAAAATCCTTTTTAAAGCATTTTGATTCGTTTTCATTAAACCCCAAAGGTCCAGATCTGTTTTAAGTTAGTTTTTATGATTGAAAACCTTTCTAACATCTTTCTAAACGAAACCTTATCATAAAACATGAGTTTTCATATAAATTAACATGTGTTAAGGATCCTTTATGTTGTGTTATATGATGTTTGAATGTTGTGTAGATGATATAGAGATGTTCTAGGATTGTTATTGATGATGAGTTTTCATTATCTTAGGTCACAAGTTGTTGGATGATGATGTTTTGTCTGATTTGGGGATTTTGTTAAACCTAGGGTTTGATTCTTGATGATTATGTTAATGAAATGATTGGGGGTTTTCATACACATAATAAACTGAGCAATTTAAGCTAATTATTGAATGATTTCATAAAGTTTCCAATTGGGTAAAGTTTTCATGCAGGATGTAACATCTCCATAATTTTGCCATTTTGGGTAAACATCAAAACGGACTGATTTTAGAGTAAAATTAGTAGGGTTTTGTGGGGATATGTTATTCAAACTTGACCGCTGTGCTTCGTGATGTTTCGTGATGTTTTCAGATTGTTTTGATGCGATTTGATGCGTTTTAGAACATTTCCAGCAGACTGGGCCGAACCAGATCCCATTTGACCTGTCGTGGGGTCGAATGGGGATCCTTGGGGTCGAACCAAACTTTGAACAAGGTCGAATGAACTTTATTTGATCGAACAGACTTGATTTAGTTCGAATTAACACGTGTTAAGGTCGAATAAACTTGTGTTAAGGTCGAATGAACTTTATTTGGTCGAACGGAGTTAATTTAGGTCGAATTAACATGTTTTAAGGTCAAATAAACATGTGTTAAGGTCGGATGAACTTTTATTGGGTTGCATGAACTTATGAAAGGGTCGAATGAACATGAATTGGGTCGAACCAAACTCATTTTCATGCTGATTCGACCCAACTACTTCGTATGTGCGATTTTTGATGCAAACTAAGTATTTTATGCTTGAACCTTACGTGTAATCTATGTGTACTTCTTTAGTTTGTTTAATGGGTCACCAACGGGATGTCGTGTCGGTCTGGTGTGTCGGTTTAACAGTCAAACACGTTTTCAAACATACTTAGTCATGATCTGGACAATCGGGGAATAGTTATCCTTAGGGTTATTAGTCAAAACACTTATACAAACTTTTATGATAGATCTTCGGTATTTGGGATTATCAAGGCTTGTCTTTTATTTTTTATTTGAAGAACACAATCTATGGTGAGTGTCACAGCCCCATCCTTTACTGTTTTCATTACTTTTAGGGGAGAAACATGCGGTACGAACTTTCTTACATTAGACTAACATATTACATTATATCACATGGATATAGGGATGGCAATCAATCCCGAACCCGATGGGTAAACCCGAAACCCGACACATTTGGGACGGGTTTGGGGTCGGGTAATCGGGTATGGGATTAGTTTTTAATTTTTTTGCGGGTTTGGGACGGGTTTGGGATCTGATGATATTCCCGTTTACCCGACCCAATTACCCGATAAAATATACCCGTTTACCCGATTAGATACCCAATATACTTTCTAATATATCTTTTTAAATATGTATACATAATATATCTAATTTTCCATCTACATTGTCATCTTGTGCTAAAATTACAAAAAGTTAGTGTATACTATTTGTTATCTATGTCTTTGATTGTTTTTATATGATTCAAGTATTTTATATTTATACGCTATAATCATTTACATGTATATTTGGTAATGCTAAATGAAATTGGTTAATAGTTACCTAATAAATGCCCGTCGAGTTTTTAGTCGTATATACTCAATGAGTAAGTTTAAAAATTAATGGGTTTACCCGAAACCCACGGGTATACCCGATACCCGATGGGTATTTACCCGACACAAACCCGATGGGTTTTGGGCCGGGTTTGGGACAAACATACCTAATCGGGTATGGGGTTGGGATTACCTAAACCCGTCCCAAACCCAACCCATTGCCATCCCTACATGGATACTTAGTGACTCTTATTTAACATCCCCACACTTAAACCTTTTTCGTCCCAAAAAAGACTGCAATGGAATCATAATCAGGAATCTCGGTTTCAAAAACTCTTAGGTTCATTAATTAAGATCTAATCACGCATCAACCAAAACTGTCGGTATTGTTGTCCACCTAAACCCAATCTATCCGTCTATATCATTAACAAGTGAAGATCTAAGGCATGTTCTTCATCCAAAATCCTTTTAAAAGCACTTTGATTCATTTTCATTAAAGATCAAAGGTCCAAATCTGTTTTAAGTTAGTTTTTGTGATTGAAAACCTTTCTAACGCCTTTCTAAACAAAACCTTATCATAAAACATGAGTTTTCCTATAAATTAACATGTGTTAAGGATCCTTTATGTTGTGTTATGTGTTGTTTGATGTTTGAATGTTGTGTAGATGAAATAGGGATGTTCTAGGATAGTTATTGATAATAGTTTTCGTTACCTTAGGTCATAAGTTATTGGATAATGATGTTTTGTCTAATTTGGGGATTTTGTTAAACCTAGGGTTTGATACTTGATGATTATGTTAATGAAATGATTGGGGGTTTTTATACACATAATAACCTGAGCAATTTAAGCTAATTATTGAATGATTTCATAAAGCTTTCAAATTGGGTAAAGTTTTCATGCATGATGTGACATCTCCATAATTTTTCCATTTTGGGTAAACATTAAAACGGACTGATTTTGGAATAAATTTGGTAGGGTTTTGTGGGGATATGCTATTCAAACTTCACTGTTGTGTTTCGTGATTTTTCGTGATGTTTTCGGACTGTTTTGATGCGATTTGATGCGTTTTAGAACATTTGTTGCAGTCTAGGTCGAACCAGATCCCATTCGACAAGTCGTGGGGTCGAATGAGGATCCTTGGGGTCGAACCAAACTTTGAACAGGGTCAAATGAACTTTATTTGATTGAACGAACTTGATTAGGTCGAATTAACACGTGTTAAGGTCGAATAAACATGTGTTAAGGTCGAATGAACTTGTATTAGGTTTCATGAACTTATGAAAGTGTCGAATGAACATGAGTTGGGTCGAACCAAACTCATTTTCATGCTGATTCGACCCAACTACTTCGTATGTGCGATTTTTGATGCAAACTAAGTATTTTATGCTTGAACCTTACGTGTAATCTATGTGTACTTGATTGGTTTGTGTAATGGGTCACCAACGGGATGTCAAGTCGGTCTGGTGTGTCCGTTTAACAGTCAAACACATTTTCAAACATACTTAGTCATGATCTGGATAATCGGGGAATAGTTATCCTTAGGGTTATTAGTCAAAACACTTATACAAACTTTTATGATAGATCTTCGGTATTTGGGATTATCAAGGCTTGTCTTTTATTTTTTATTTTGAAGAACACAATCTATGGTGAGTGTCACAGCCCCATCCTTTACTGTTTTCATTACTTTTAGGGGAGAAACATGTTGTACGAACTTTCTTACATTAGACTAACATATTACATTATATCACATGGATACTTAGTGACTCTTATTTAACATCCCCACACTTAAACCTTTTTCGTCCCCGAAAAAGACTGCAATGGAATCATAATCAGGAATCTCGGTTTCAAAAACTTTTAGGTTCATTAATTATGATCTAATCACGCATCAACCAAAACTGTCAGTATTGTTGTCCACCTAAACCCAACCACCAGCTAATCAGGCCCAATCATGTAAAGCAATTAAGTTCATGTTTTTACAATCAATCTATGGGTCTCACACTCAAGTTATCCAGCTTCACTTAATCCCAGCTTAAGCTTTCGAAGCAAAGGTTAAACCATATAGATTTACTAACCACTACAAACTAAACTCCCTATTGTATTAGAAATTAAATTTATGATGGATGATGGATGAAGTTTATGAGATTAGACATATATATATATATATATATATATATTATATTATATATATATATATATTTATTTCTCCTTTTTTTTCATACCTAACCCATAGGTTGTCAAACCAGAGTCACCATCCCCGAGAGCGACAGCATGAGCTTCGGCAATTTTTTTTTAACTTGACCTAGAGGGAGTTTCGATCAGAGTCACCATCCCCAAGGGAGACTACATAGGCTTCAGTTATTTTTTATTTATATTTTTATCTAGCTCAATTGATGGAAGCATGGAAATATTTTTTTTCAGGCGTCACTTTTCACCGGATTTATTCTCATAAAAAGGATCAAGTGTACCATTTAATTAATAATACATAAGGGATTTAAACCTACAGTGGTACCTCTAATAATACATATGAGAACCCACAAGATATCATGATTATTAAGGTATATTAAGAACAATCTTGAGACCTTTCAAAGCTAGCTGGGCCTACCGACACATCTTAAGAAAAAACGCTTTCAATCTATTTATATTGTCATATATATATATAATATTTTGAAAACCAAAAATCCAAATTTTACTATCATTTTCCATATAAAATGCACAAAAGATCAGGGACATTTTTCAATTTTTTTAATTCTTTTTTTAATTTTTTTGGATTTTTTTTTAAAATTTATGACTCAAACTACCTAACAATAAAGACGAAGTTCCCATCCCCACACTTGAACAACACATTATCCTCAATGTGAAAGTAGGAAAAAAAATAAAGTAGAAATAAACAATACAACAAAAAGGGATAGACTACCCTAGATATAGGCAGTGTAGCTGCACGCGCTCTGAAGTCGTCTTTCTAAACCAGGCCGTATTGCATTTCATTCGCGGCCTTTGACTCAAACCTGGCATATAAAAAACTAAAAACAAATGGTTGCCTCAAATGATTGTTGGACCGTCCCCACCCGAATGGAGATTGAGTACGGGCGGCTAGATCCAAATCTGCAATAAAATATATTAGACAAACCAATGACTCAAAACTGACTCTCTCCATCATCCCCACACTTGAAGGGAAGATACCCCCAAAGTGAGTTAAGAGAAAACTAACTCAAAATAAAAATAAAAGACTCTAAAAAAATACAGACTCAACCAACTCAATATACAAAAATGCAGGAAACGTACTTCAAAGGCAAGATGGTGGAATGTGGTGGATGATGGTAAAACATGTGGTGAAATGGCGCTGAATGGTGGTGGAAGAAAACAGGGTGGAAAATATTTTTTTTCTAATCAACTCGCGCAACGTGAAGGACACTAGTGATCTCAACACGCGTCGCGAGCGAAAAAAATATAACTTTCCGGGGTAATTATTGTTCATATGAGACGAACAGGTCAGCCCAGGCTCTCCGCATTACATGGAGAACCTTTTTTTCACAGAAAGTTAATCAAATTTAATATTTAGAAAAAAATTTCTCTTATTACCCAAACCTCCACCAAAAATCCTAATCATAAAAATATATAGTAAAGTATCCGGGATCCATTCATGGTGTAATTTTTCATGCCCAAGCAAAGACGAAAACCTGCAAAAAGACTCAAAAACAAAAGTAATAACAAAATACAAAGACAATTCAAAAATATTGCATACTCTACAACTGGGTTTTCATGCAGTTTCAATCAGGTGGCCTATATTTTATCAAACCCTTATCCAACGCGTTTAATTCTTTTCTGTCACAATTGTTCATCAAGAAACAATTGGTGAATTTAAAAATATGTTTGAAAAACTCATACGCGTTGGGCCACCTATCCCTGCACTTACCTGGACCAAAACTAATGTTTAGTGTGTACTGTTGGCCCATGTAATCACTAACCTTATCCCATGTGTGGTCTGCTACAGTCTTTCTTCCTGCCATCGCTGCATACAAACACTAAAACAAACACGATCACGGGCACCAGATATATAAAGAAAACAAAGTAGAATAAAGCACACAAAAACAAAAAGACACGCAAGCACACGAAAAATAAAAACAAAAACTGACTCAACACGCAAGCACACAAAAAGAAAATAAAAGCCTACGACACTCTAGACACACTAAAAACCAAAAAGACTCAAATAAGACCAATTAATCAGTGAAGTCCTAATCAAAGCTAATTTCGCAATCGCCAAGTGTCCCCGGCAACGGCGCCAAAAACTTGATGTGCTACGTATGGTCTAAAAGTATAAACTAACCTAGACACCTAGTAATATAAAACAGACTCAACTAAAGTAGACCATACGACGGGCAAGTGTACCTATCACTGCAGTATAGACTGAGTAAGTCCGAGTATTGAACCCACTTGACACAACTAGAAAACAAAACTAGACTCGACTAAGATTTTAAAAAATGGTTTTTGGTTTTTTTTTATAATAAAATAAAATAAATAAATAAATAAGATAAATAGACAGCAAAGATAACTAAGGAAAATATCAGGATAGGAAGGCAACTACCTAGGTCAAGAATCCTACATGAAAACTCACAACTCTCGGTAATGGAAAACTAAATGGCTTACCAGATTCTAAAGATAACTTAAGAAACCCTAAGACGTGCTAGATCTCCTCCCGGTCTCACCAACACACCCCAAAGAATCCTAAAGAATAAAAACACTGCTATCTAGCTCGGATCACCTCCCGGTCTCACCTCACTAAGAATGTAAAGGTACTTTAATGACTCGATCACCTCCCGGTCTCTCTAATCACAATACACCCAAAGATGTAAAGGAGTAATTTAATTGGGTTAACTATGACTTGGAATTGCAAGAAACTAAAGACAGCTAGGATAGGCTCACCTCCCGGTCTCACCCAAAACCTAACACCTAAAGCTCTAGACAAACCAACATTCCATCACCTCCCGGTCTTAAGAATGGAAGAATACCTAAGTCCTCTAATTCTCTAATCAAGTTCCTATAGCTTTCGTGCACAAACCATAAAATAAGCTACAAGCACCTAGCAGGTAACCCTAATAATCATCCAAACATGAAAGACATTCACTAAGACGATTATGAAACTATCAAAAATAATAAATTAGACTTAAGTATGCACACACATCATAATAAACACCAACCAATCGTTACCAAAACATTAACCATTCAAAAATAAATGCAAAACCGAGAATTATAAATTTATCATGCAGTCATCATACAACCTAGGTAGTAGTTCCAGACTTAGCTACTCATAATAATGGAAAACAATAAAAACAAAGGTTCAAATAAATGAGAAGTTATGGTACCAATATTTATAAACATAAAGTAAATAAAAATAAAAGTAAAACTTTCAATGATCAAAACCGTAGCTTCAATCCTGAACATGTGCCTCCTTCTCCTTTAATTAACCTCTAAACAATTAGGAGCTACTGTTGTCGTGACCTACCCTTTCTGCTTGCAGTACCCTCTCTTCGGCGGCTGTGATAATCTGTTCCACGAAAATAATATTCTCCTCAATTTATAATGCGCTACTTCTATATCCCTAATGTTGAAGTATGTTTTATTTTTGTTTAATCAAATATCTTGGGCTCGTGGATGTTTCCACAATTCACATTCATGTTCTTTTTTTTTGTTATTATTATTAATATTATTAGAGTTTGATGTTCTCGACTCGGGTGTTTTTGGCTCGACCAAAGTTTCTTATTTATGCTTCGACGTCTATGACCACATGCTCTCAAGTGTTCGTGTCTCAATTAAAATTCTTTCGTTTTGAGCTCATTTTCCACGAACACCTATAAAATAATAAAATAACTAAATACATAATAAAAATGACACGAAACGAATAAAAACATGACCAAATAATATTCAAAATACATAGGAAAAGAGATGTGTTTTCGAACACATCACTTACTTTAGACCAACATATTACATTATATCACATGGATACTTAGTGACTCTTATTCATTGGTAAAGTCCTCTCAAACTTAGTGAACCATTAATATGTAGATACATAGCAGGGAAAGTGTGAATAGATCTATTGGGCCTGGCAAGCCCACTCGGGTCTGACTGGAGGTCGATGGCTAGTGCATACTTGCCCTATAATTTACGACACTGGGTGATGAACGGGTTACGGGTATTGAGGCATTCTAAATGTTCAACAGTGGTACACGACAGTATAGTATCATGTAACGATGTCTAGCTAGCATCAGGTATAGATGTAAGGATTGTTGGGTCTGGATTACTATGATTACAAACTTTTGCAACTTTATCTCTGTGACTCACCGGCACTGTATGTGTTGTCTAACTTTGCATGTTTTCTCAGGTCGCTATGTCACACCCTCAAATTTCCACGTGCGAAGTTTTACTGCAAGGCGCATGACAAACCAGGATCCAAGTCAACGGTCACAATAAACAACACTATATGAATACGTAAAACCCAAAACATAGTTCTCATATTTCGAAAATCGTAGCGGAAGCATTTAACCAATTACAAAACCATATACGAAAATGTTCAAACAGTTTTATTCAAAAACATGAAGCTAAGCCTAGACGCCATGTAGACTCGTGCGCCTAGTCCAATGTTGCTAACTTAGCGACCTGAGAAAAACATGCCAAAAAGACGTCAACATATAATGCTGGTGAGTTCACAGGTTTGTTCAATAAGCTACCAAAGTTACCAATACGTTACCATGTCCATACTATACCAATGTCATCAAGTACGCTAGCTAGGCGTATGTTTTATTACCACTACGATTGGAAACCATTACTGGACACGTTTAGCAATGTTTAGCATATGTTTAAGCAGCCCGAATAATGTTCAGCATGTTTAGCAAAGTTCGAGACAACATGCACCCGCCCGGCCCTCCAAGCCGTCGAGTGGGGCATGTCACGCCCAATAGATCTATCCACATTTCCCCCGTTGTGCATCCCCGCACATTCATGGTTTCCCCCGGGACTTCCAATGATCGTGTAGCAATACAAAGTTAAAATCATAGTATGACATATGTTACCAAAATAGTTTAGCGCATATTTTCTTCCCAAAGTTAAAGCAGTAAAAGTGGGCCGTGAACTCACCTTAGATAGCGTTCTTCTGTAACTAGTAAAAATGCTAAGCCCTTGATAATCCCTCTCACGGAGATCTATCAAAATGTTCACATAAGTGTTCCGACTAATAACCATAAGGTTATCTAGTCCCCGATTGTCCAGATCGTAACCAAGTATGTTTTAAAACGTGTTTAAACACTAGACCAACCCGACATCCCGTTGGTGACTCATTACTCTAACTAATCAAGTACACATAGATTACACACAAGGTTCAAGCATAAAACACTTAGTTTGTATCAAAAATCTCACTTCTACATCAGAACGGTCGAACCAGTCAGATTAAGTCTCCTTCGCCCGTTTTTAAGTCTCCTTCGCCTGTTTTGTGTCACGTTCGACCATTGATGCCACGTTCGACCGTTTGATCTGGTTCGTCCAAACACTTCCCAGGTTCGACCCTGGAATCTCTCCTTCGACCATTCGTTTGGTCAAATGAGTCCAGGTTCGCCCCTGTTATATAAATTTCCAAAAAACGCTTCAAACACATTCGAAACATTGCGAAACACCATCAAACACAGCAGTCAAGTATGAATAACTTGTTCCTACAAACCCTACCAATTTTGTCCCAAAACTTATCCATTTCAGCCCCTTTCCCAAAATGGCAACGATTATGGAAGTGTCACATCAGGCATGTAATTTTTTACCCAATTTGGAAACTTTTTAATACCAATCCATAATCGTCTACAAATGCTCAGTTTATCTTGTAATTGAAAACCCCCATTCATTTTATTAATAATACTTATCATGCACAAGCCCTAGATTTCATAAAATCCCCAAAATACCCATAATATCACCATCTATCTAATTGTAACCTAAACAACAATAAGTCAACATCAATAGCAACCCTAGATCATGTTTCTAGCATTAGAACAGTAGCAAATCATTAAACAACACATAACATCACATAACACATAATTAACATATGTTTATTGATACAAAACCTATGTTTAATGATAGGGTTTAGGTTTAGAAAGATGTTTAAAGGTTTTTATTGATAAAATCTTCCTTAGAACAGATCTGGACATTTAGGGTTAGATAAAAACGGATTAAAATGCCTTAAAAAGATTTAGGATTAGGAACACACCTTGGATTCTTGTTTAGATGTTGTTGATAGGTTAGATTATGAAAAAGAAGAGCAAAAACTCCTTCTTTAGTGATTAAAATCGTTAGATAAAAACGGATTAAAATGCCTTAAAAAGATTTAGGATTAGGACACACCTTGGATTCTTGTTTAGATGTTGTTGATAGGTTAGATTATGAAAAAGAAGAGCAAAAACTCCTTCTTTAGTGATTAAAATCGTTTGAGAGTGTTTTGGGACGGTTAGGGTTTGTGAAATGGTGAAAAATGACAAAGTTTGGTATTTATACTATTCCACCTTCGCCCCCTGTCAGTGGTCGAGGGTAGCCTCCTTCGACCTTTCACAGGGTCGAATAAACCCTGACTTGGTCGAATGAAATTCTTCCAATTCCATATCCCAGGTTCGCCCCTTTTCAAAGGGTCGAACCAAGACATATTTCCACCTTCGACCACTCGAAGTGGTCGAACCAGGACCTATGTTTATCTAGTTTTCCAGTTTGTCGTGTTTAACGCATTTTAACGCACCTTAACATATGAGCATGCAACCTTAGTCTATGTTTAACATATTTAAGCATGGATAATCATCTACACATCATTTAAACACATCTATGTATATAATCCACCACACAACCCATAATCTACACATACACTTAATTAGTTTATGTAATGTCACCAACAACGGGACCCGGTACTAGTGTATTCCCAAAATGACTCCCAATGATCCTCCAGATCATTGAACCCTGGACAATCCTAACTTGACTGACTCAACCAACCTAGTTAAGTCCGTTTATAAATGTTTCCCGCTAAGGTAGAGTTAGATGTTACTATAAGGTTTAAGCCAAATATGTCGGGTGTCACATCATCCCACGTTGAAAGAATTTTCGTCCCGAAAATTGCACAAAGTCCCAAAATGAAAGAAACGGAAAGAACGAAACGAAAAGAAAATTTACCGGATGAATTTACCGGATGTCACATCATCCCCACGTTGAAAGGAATCTCGACCCGAGATTCATTCCGCTTCAGCAGTAACATGCCTCGACTCGAACGCGCGTTTCGGAAAAAGATGAGGATGTTTAGCTTTCATCTGATCCTCCCGTTCCCACGTGAACTCCGGTCCACGATTCGAGTTCCAACGAACTTTGACGATGCGGATTTTACTCCGACGAAGGCTACGAATCTTGTAGTCGAGAATCTCGGCAGGTTCCTCCACGATGCGAAGACGATCATCAACCTTGATCTCTTCCAGTGGTACAATGAGAGATTCATCAGCCAAACACTTCTTCAAGTTAGACACATGGAAGACGTTGTGAACACTACCGAGCTCCGCCGGTAAGTCCAGTCTGCATGCCACCGGTCTAATCCGATCCAGGATTGCGAATGGTCCGACATAACGAGGGTTAAGCTTGCCACGCTTTCCAAAGCGTATGACGCCCTTCCATGGTGAAACTTTCAGAAGTATCCTGTCCCCAACCTGGAAACTCCAAAGGTTTGCGACAGCGATGGCATAACTCTTCTGACGATCCCGCGCAGCAGCCAAACGGTTACGAATCTGTACGATTTTCTCCGAAGTTTCGTACACAAGTTCCGGACCAGTGAGCTGGCTCTCGCCCACCTCGGCCCAACAAAGAGGTGATCGACTTTTCCGTCCGTAGAGAGCCTCGAACGGAGCTGCCTTGATACTAGAGTGATAGCTGTTGTTGTAGGAGAACTCCACCAATGGTAGGTGAATCTCCCAACTCTTGCCAAAATCGATAACACATGCCCAAAGCATGTCTTCCAAGGTTTGAATCGTCCGCTCACTCTGTCCATCGGTTTGCGGTATGATAAGTTGTACTCATATCCAACTGAGTACCCAAAGCCTTGTGCAGAGCCTTCCAGAACGTGAAGCAAAATGAGAATCACGATCAGAGATAATAGAGACAGGCACCCCGTGCCGAGCAACCACCTCCTTAAGGTAAAGTCGAGCCAACCGCTCGAGTCCATCGGTTTCCTTAATAGGTATGAAACGTGCCGATTTTGTCAACCTGTCAACAATCACCCAGATCATATCATAACCACTAGGAGACCTTGGTAGCTTGGTGACAAAATCCATCGTGATTCGCTCCCACTTCCATTCTGGAACCTCTGGTTGTTGCAGGAGACCAGACGGCCTCTGATACTCCACTTAACTTTAGCACAAGTCAAGCATTTGCTGACATAAGAAGCTATACAGCCTTCATGTTTGGCCATCAATAAAGTATCTTCAAATCCTGATACATCTTATCGGAGCCAGGGTGAATAGAATACGGGATTTGTGAGCTTCATCAAAACAAGCTCGCGTAATCCCCGAACAAGGGGACCAAACACGTCCCGCAAAATAGTGTAAGCCATCGGTCCTGAGTTCAAGATGCTTGTCAGCACTGTGCATAGTCTCAGCCTTAAGGTTCTCCCCTTCAAAGCTTCCAACTGTGCAGAACGGATTCGGTCAGGCAATGACGAATGAATGGTAAGCTGTAAGGCTCGAACACGACGAGGATTCGCAGACTCCTTCCTGCTCAAGGCGTCCTCCACAACGTTTGCCTTGCCAGGATGGTATTTGATAGCACAATCATAATCATTCAGGAGTTCAACCCAGCGACGCTGCCGCATGTTCAACACCTTCTGGTCGAAAATATGCTGAAGACTCTTGTGATCGGTATATACTTCACACTTGGTACCATACAAGTAATGTCTCCAGATTTTCAACGCAAAAACCACCGCGCCCAGTTCCAAATCATGAGTAGTGTAGTTCTTCTCATGAACCTTAAGTTGACGAGAAGCATACGCAATAACCTTCCCGTGTTGCATCAACACACAACCGAGACCACGAATAGAAGCGTCACAGTACACAACGAAGTCATCCGTACCCTCAGGTAAAGATAAGATAGGTGCAGAACAAAGTTTAAGCTTCAACATTTGAAATGCTGATTCCTGTGGTTCATCCCAGTCATACTTTTGGTCCTTCTGGGTAAGAGTAGTGAGGGGTTGAGCGATCTTCGAAAAGCTCAATGAAACGACGATAGTAACCGCTAGACCTAGGAATTGCCGCACCACAGATGGCGTCTTTGGTGCTTCCAAGTCTTTAATAGCTTCGATCTTAGCCGGATCGACATGAATTCCCAGTTCATTAACCACATGCCCTAGGAATTGAACTTCACGTAACCAGAAATCACACTTCGAGAACTTAGCATACAACTGCTCCTGTCTCAAAAGTTCCAAGACCAACCGTAGGTGTTCCTCATGATCCGTCTTGTTTTTAGAATAAATCAGAATGTCGTCAATAAACACGATGACGAACTTATCAAGGTACAGTTTACAAACGCGGTTCATTAAATCCATGAACACCGCCGGTGCGTTAGTGAGACCAAAAGGCATGACCAAGAACTCAAAGTGGCCATATCGAGTGCGAAAAGCAGTCTTTGAATGTCAGCTTCCCTGACGCGCAACTGGTGATAACCGGACCGCAAATCGATCTTTGAGTAGTAACTGGAGCCTGGAGCTGGTCAAAGAGATCATCAATGCGAGGAAGAGGATAACATTCTTGATGGTCACTTTTTTCAGCTCGCGATAATCAATGCACATGCGAAGACTTCCGTCCTTCTTCTTGACAAACAAAATAGGAGTCCCCACGGGGAAGAACTCGGTTGGATGAAACCCTTTTCAAGAGTTCCTGCAACTGGCTGGACAACTCTTGCATCTCGGGAGGTGCAAGAGGATACGGAGTCGGGCAATAGGAGCTGCACCCGGAGTAAGATCAATACCAAACTCAACCTGACGATGGGGAGGAAGACCAGGCAAATCATCAGGAAACACGTTGGGAAATCACGACCACCGGGATATCCTCGATCTTTTTCTCATCGTCAGTAGAAACGTTAACAAGTGCCAGAATGGGCCGAACAACCCTTCCGTAGGTACTTAGGGATTTCATGCTAGAAATGATACTCAGCAGGGAGCACCGCTTTTCTCGCCATGAACGAAAGAGTCTCTCCGTCAGGGAGAGGGATTCGAATAATTTATCGAAACAAACGATCTCCGCACGATTACAACGATAACAATCGTGTGCGACAACGACATCAAAACTACCCAGGGGTACCGGCATAAGGTCAATGGGGAAAGACAAACCGACAGTTCCAAGCGACATTCCTAAGGGTGTGTGTCGCTTCGATTTTCTTACCATCAGCCAATTCTATTAAGTACTTAGCCTCTAAAGGTGTGGGTACTATATCTAGCAATCGACTAATGTCCATAGATACGAAACTCTTATCGGCACCAGAATCAAACAAGACAGAAACATAGCGATCATAAGAAGGAACGTACCGGTAACTGTGTCTGGATCTGCCTAGCCTCTGCAGATCAATGACGAAAGCACGTGTAGTCCTGCCTCCGCCCCATTGTTCCCATTACCGTTTCGCCCTCCCGTTATCGCCCTGCTTCAGCTTAGGACATTCACGCTTGAAGTGTCTCGTGTCACCACAGTTATAGCACCCCTGCTTTCCTGGAGTCCCCTGAGCAGCAGATAGGAGCAGTAGTAGGAGTCTGAGTTGGGGTGAGTGCCACCCTGAAATCCTTAGCATGATGCCCCAACTGATGGCACCGATGACAACGAGCCCGATCACAACTCCCAGAATGATGAAAACCACACTTGTTGCACTTGGGATGCTTCCCAACATACCCTTCAGACTTCTACCCGAAGAAGTCCCAGATGAATCAAACTTCTTCGCTGGCTGAGATGGCGGCGGCACAGCACTCTTCCCACACTATCCCACTTCCTCTTGTTTCCTTCAGTAACCTTCACAGCAGTACCTTTAGGAGGCAAAACACCTTCTGCCACCTTTAGGTTAGTCATCGATGAGCTGATCGGACAACTTCAGCAAGAGTGGGAAGATTCCCAGCAGCCACCAATCCAGCAATCTCCGGCACTAACCCAGACACATAGTGCTCGATCCTCCTATAGTCGGGTGTGTGCAAATCAGGGCACACCACCACCAGCTCGTTTTCCTCACAGTGTACTCCTCTATCTCGGACCCAACCATCTTGTAGCTCCAGACTTCATGTTCCAACTTCTGTACCTCCTCCCTTGGACAGTACTCGCCTCTCAACAGTTGCACAAACTCCGCCCAAGGCATAGCAATAGCCTCCCCAATCCCATGTTCTGAGTAGTAGCATTCCCCCACGACAGTGCAGGCCCCTCGAATGTCACAGCAGCATAGTTAACCCGGTCCCCAGCAGGACAGGTTACACATGACGAACACAGATTCAACCTTCTCCAGCCATCGGAGCAGTCCCACCGCTCCCTCAGTTCCAGCGAAGTTATGGGGCTGACCGTCCCGAAACTTCTTATAAGAGCACTGAGGTGGAGGTGGATTAGCACCAATACCTGAAAACACGGTACATGAGTAAAACACAAACGAAAGAACATGACACCTAAGAATGAGGCAAGTCGACAGAAATCAACTCACCACCCATGGCATTAATTCCAGCCTGGAAGTTAGCCATAGCCATGTTCACTTGCTGCTGTAGCAAGTTGTTTAGTTCAGCTTGGGTCATGTTGATGTTGCCACGACCACCGCCTCAGCACGTCCACCGCCGCCAGCACGGCCACCGCCGCCACCACGATGTCCACCACGCGAGCACCAGACTGATCTAACAAATCAAGAGATCGAGGGATTCAGATTCACCTCTAGTGTCAACCACTAGAAATTTTTAAGAGTTAACTTAGGGACAAATCCAGGGCTATACATCCAAACTCGAAGCCCATCGAGATTTTCATGTATTTCAGTTTATTATTTCATGTGCACCCAAAATGATAAATGCTCTACATGGTCCTCCAGATGTACTCCTAGTCCAGACTCCGGTCACCGAATATCGTCGTTAGTAACGTGTTACAATAGGTGCAAGTGTAAGAAGGCATGTGTGTGCTAGAACCAATAAATCAACCCCTTCTCCTTCAATCCCGAAGAAGAAGACAAGAGTAGGAAAGAACCCAAATAAAAGGGATGATGTAACAAGAAGTATGATGATGGTGTAAGGACACCCCGACAAAGTTAGTACGTATCCACTAATAGACTCAAAGTATGTGACCGTCTAGTGTGTGCGACTCGGCTATAGACCAGACTCTACATGCAGTCCTAGTTCACTATAACCATTGGCTCTGATACCAATCTGTCACACCCTCAAATTTCCACGGGCGGAGTTTTACCGCGAGGCGCATGACAAACCAGGATCCAAGTCAACGGTCACAATAAACAACACTATATGAATACGTAAAACCCAAAACATAGTTCTCATATTTCGAAAATCGTAGCGGAAGCATTTAACCAATTACAAAACCATATACGAAAATGTTCAAACAGTTTTATTCAAAAACATGAAGCTAAGCCTAGACGCCATGCAGACACGTGCGCCTAGTCCAATGTTGCTACCTTAGCGACCTGAGAAAAACATGCCAAAAAGACGTCAACATATAATGCTGGTGAGTTCACAGGTTTGTTCAATAAGTACCAAAGTTACCAATACGTTACCATGTCCATACTATACCAATGTCACCAAGTACGCTAGCTAGGCGTATGTTTTATTACCACTACGATTGGAAACCATTACTGGACACGTTTAGCAATGTTTAGCATATGTTTAAGCAGCCCGAATAATGTTCAGCATGTTTAGCAAAGTTCGAGACAACATGCACCCGCCCGACCCTCCAAGCCGTCGAGTGGGGCAGGTCACACAATAGATCTATCACATTTCCCCGTTGTCATCCCGCACATTCATGGTTTCCCCCGGGACTTCCAATGATCGTGTAGCAATACAAAGTTAAAACCATAGTATGACATATGTTACCAAAATAGTTTAGCGCATGTTTTCTCCCAAAAGTTAAAGCAGTAAAAGTGGGGCCGTGAACTCACCTTAGATAGCGTTCTTCTGTAACTAGTAAAAATGCTAAGCCCTTGATAATCCCTCTACCGGAGATCTATCAAAATGTTCACATAAGTATTCCGACTAATAACCATAAGGTTATCTAGTCCCCGATTGACCAGATCGTAACCAAGTATGTTTTTAAAACGTGTTTAAATGTTCAACCGACACACTAGACCGACCAGACATCCCGTTGGTGACTCATTACTCTAACTAATCAAGTACACATAGATTACACACAGGTTCAAGCATAAAACACTTAGTTTGTATCAAAAATCTCATTTCTACATCAGAACGATCGAACCAGTCAGATTAAGTCTCCTTCGCCCGTTTTTAAGTCTCCTTCGCCCGTTTTGTGTCACGTTCGACCGTTTGATGCCACGTTCGACCGTTAGATCTGGTTCGCCCAAACACTTCCCAGGTTCGACCCTGGAATCTCTCCTTCGACCATTCGTTTGGTCGAATGAGTCCAGGTTCGCCCCTGCTATATAAATTTTCCTAAAAACGCTTCAAACACATTCGAAACATCGCGAAACACCCAAACACAGCAGTCAAGTATGAATAACTTGTTCCTACAAAACCCCACCACTTTTGCCCCAAAACTTATCCGTTTCAGCCCCTTTCCCAAAATGGCAACGATTATGGAAGTGTCACATCATGCATGTAATTTTTTACCCAATTTGGAAACTTTTTAATACCAATCCATAATCATCTACAAACGCTCAGTTTATCTTGTAATTGAAAACCCCCATTCTTTTTATTAATAATACTTAACATGCACAAGCCCTAGATTTCATAAAATCCCCAAAATACCCATAATATCACCATCTATCTAATTGTAACCCTAAACAACAATAAGCCAACATCAATAGCAACACATAACATCACATAACACATAATTAACATATGTTTATTGATACAAAACCTATGTTTAATGATAGGGTTTAGGTTTAGAAAGATGTTTAAAAGGTTTTTATTGATAAAATCTTCCTTAGAACTTAACTGGACATTTAGGGTTAGATAAAAACGGAATAAAATGCCATAAAAAGATTTAGGATTAGGAACACACCTTGGATTCTTGTTTAGATGTTGTTGATAGGTTATATTATGAAAAAGAAGAGCAAAAACTCCTTCCTTAGTGATTAAAATCGTGAGAGTGTTTTGAGACGGTTAGGGTTTGTGAAATGGTGAAAAATGACAAAGTTTGGTATTTATACTATTCCACCTTCGCCCCTGTCAGTGGTCGAAGGTAACCTCCTTCGACCCTTTCACAGGGTCGAATGAACCCTGACTTGGTCGAATGAAATTCTTCCAATTCCATATCCCATGTTTGCCCCTTTTCAAGGGTCGAACCAGGACCTATGTTTATCTAGTTTTCCAGTTTGTCGTGTTTAACGCATTTTAACGCACCTTAACATATGAGCATGCAACCTTAGTCTATGTTTAACATATTTAAGCATGGATAATCATCTACACATCATTTAAACACATCTATGTATATAATCCACCACACGACCCATAATCTACACATACACTTAATTAGTTTATGTAATGTCACCAACAATGGGACCCGGTACTAGTGTATTCCCAAAATGACTCCCAATGATCCTCCAGATCATTAAACCCTGGACAATCCTAACTTGACCCGACTCAACCAACCTAGTTAAGTCCATTTATAAACGTTTCCCGCTATGGTAGACATAGATGTTACTATAAGGTTTAAGCCAACTATGCCGGGTGTCACACGCTAAGGTAGCAGGGAGTCTTAGGCGCACTGGAGTCGAACTGCGTCTAGTCTTGCATTCATAAGTAAACGTGATCGGTTTGCATACATACTTTTGAACTATGGTTTTGTAAACATTAAAGCTTCCTCTATCATTGTCTAATTTTCTTTGAACTTATAAACTGTGTGGTTGGTATTTCTACGTTATTTTCATAGCATATAGTTGTCGTTTATTGTGACTGTTGACTTAGATCCTGGTATTTCACAAGCCTCGCGGTAAAACCCCGCAAGTAGAATTTTAGGATGTGACAAATATTGTTATTGTTATTATTATTGATTCATTGATTAATATAAGATATAACATTGAATCATTATAGATACTTGGTTGCATTGTTCAATAATATTCAAGTTGAGAGGTTATTTTATAAGAATCCTGTTTAAAATCAGTTGGTTATTTTTTAAAGATTTTGTATATAGCATCATTTCATTTTGATAAATAATAATAATAATAATAATAATGATGATGATGATGATGATGATGATGATGATTTTAAAACCATCTTGAATAAATAAGCCCTAAGTTTTTAATTTTTAAGAGGGAAGGTTTTAAATTATCATAAGGAAGCGTCTTTACGATTTTGAACATTAACAGTGTTTAATATCAAATAAAAAGAGTTTTGAGAGCAAATATTGTTATTGTTATTATTATTAATTAATTGATTTATATAAGATATAACATTGTATCATTATATATACTTGGTTGCATTGTTCAATAGTATTCAAGTTAAGAGGTTATTTTATAAGAAACCTGTTTGAAATCAGTTGGTTATTTTCTAAAGATTTTGTATGTAACATCATTTCATTTTGATAAATAAATAATAATAATAATTTTAAAACCATCTTTAATAAATAAGCCCCAAGTTTTGAATTTTTAAAAGGGAAAGGTTTAAATTATCATAGGGAAGCATCTTTACAATTTTGAACATTAATAGTGTTTAGTGTCAAATAATAAGAGTTTGAGAGCAAATATTGTTTTTGTTATTATTATTAATTAATTGATTTATATAAGATATAACATTGTATCATTATATACACTTGGTTGTATTGATCAATAATATTCAAATTGAGAACCTATTTTATAAGAACCCTGTTCAAAATCAGTTTGTATTTTCTAAAGATTTTGTATGAAGAATCATTTCATTTTGATAAATAAATAACATTAATAAATATTTTAAAACCATCTTTAATAAATAAACCCAAAGTTTTCAATTTTTAAGAGGGAAAGTTTTAAATTATCATAGGGAAGCGTGTTTACGAATTTGAACATTAACAAGGTTGAGTTGCAAATAATAAGAGTTTTGAGAGCAAAGATTGTTATTGTTATTATTATTAATTAATTAATTAATTTACATGGCGTATTGTAAATTCTAAGTGATATTCTATTGGATGACAGTTTTTCATTACATCTGAAATTCTTTTGGATGACAGCTGCTTTGAGAACATCTGTTGACAAGTCAACTGTTGTTGTAAAAGAGATCTTCAAACTAATAATAAATAATACAAATAATCCCCAATGTTTTGAATGATTAAGAGGTAAAGTTTTAAATTATGATAGGGAAGCGTGTTTACGATTTTAAACATTAACAGTGTTGAGTGGCAAATAATAAGTGTTATGAGAGCAAATATTGTTATTGTTATTATTTTTAATTATTTGATTTATATATGATATAACATTGTATCATTATATATACTTGGTTGCATTGTTCAATAATATTCAAGTTAAGAGTTTATTTTATAAGCAACCTGTTTAAAATCAGTTGGTTATATTCAAAAGATTTTGTATGTCGCATCATTTCATTTTGATAAATAAATAATAATTATAATAATTATTTTAAAACCATCTTTAATAAATAAGCCTAAGTTTTGAATTTTTAAGAGAGAAAGTTTTATATTATCATAGGGAAGCGTCTTTACGATTTCGAACATTAACAATGTTTAGTGTCAAATAATAAGAGTTTTGACAGCATACATTGTTATTATTATTAATATTTATTAATTGATTTATATATGATACAACATTGTTTCATTGTATATACTTGGTTGTATTGATCAATAATATTCAAAGTGAAAACCTATTTTATAAGAACCCTGATCAAAATCAGTTTGTTATTTTCTAAAGATTTTGAATGAAGCATCATTTAATTTTGATAAATAAATAACATTAATAAATATTTAAAACCATCTTTAATAAATAAGCCCTAAGTTTTGAATTTTTAAGAGGGAAAGTTTTAAATTATGATAGGGAAGCGTGTTTACAATTTTGAACATCAACAGTGTTTAGTGTCAAATAATAAGAGTTTTGAGAGCAAATATTATTATTGTTATTTATATTAATTAATTGATTTATATACGATACAACATTGTATCATTATATATAGTTCGTTGTATTGATCAATAATATTCAAAGTGAAAACATATTTTATAAGAACCCTGTTCAAAATCAGTTTGTTATTTTCTAAAGATTTTGTATGTAGCATCATTTCATTTTGATAAATAAATAACATTAATAAATATTTTAAAACCATCTTTAATAAATTAGACCTAAGTTTTGAAGTTTTAAGTGGGAAAGTTTTAAATAATCAGAGGGAAGCGTGTTTACGAATTTAAACATTAACGCGGTCGAGTTGCAAATAATAAGAGTTGTGAGAGCAAATATTGCTATTGTTATTATTATAAATTAATTCATTCATTCATTTACATGGCATATTGCAAATTCTAAGTGAAATTCTATTGGATGAAAGTTTTTTCATTACATCTTAAACTCTTTTCGATGACAGCTGTTTTGAGAACATCTATTGACAAGTGAACAGTTGTTGTAAAACAGATCTTCTAGTTAATAATAAATAATACAACTAAGCCCCAAGTTTTGAATGTTTAAGAGGGAAAGTTTTAAATTATAAATGGGAAGCGTGTTTACGATTTTGAACATTAACAGTGTTGAGTGGCAAATAATAAGTGTTTTGAGAGCAAATATTGTTATTGTTATTGTTATTGTTATTATTATTGTTATTATTATTAATTAATTGATTTATATAAGATATAACATTGTATCATTATATATACTTGGTTGCATTGTTCAATAATATACAAGTTGATAGGTTATTTTATAAGAAACCTGTTTAAAATAAGTTGGTTATTTTCTAAAGATTTTGTATGTGTAACGACCGAACGAATAAACCTTCTATAATCTATAATTAATTAACATCTAATATTAATTAAGTTAATCCGGCCCAATGGAATCGGCCCAATAAATTAAAGCCCGTTAGCCCAAAATATATTAACTGACAATGGTACTCTTATAGTGAAGCCCAACACCCTTTGGGCCACAAGTCCATCCAGCCCAATACCTTTGGCCCATTTCATATTTTAGTCTACTAAGTCTATCGGCCCATAATACCTCTCCAGGCCCAACTCCCAGCCCATTTCCCTGCTGTGAATGTACGCGTACATGCATACATATTCATCACCACCTTCAGGCCTTGATCATACCCGATAAACCATTCCTTCCCTGTTAACTAAACCGGCCTTCTTCTCCAACTGGTGGGTTCCTTCTCCGGCAACTAAACCAGCGCACTTAACCTTCATCATATAATTATTACCTTTATTCCATTTATACTATATACCACAACATATATACACACATATATAATCTGCTGTGTATGTAAGTATACATACATCTTACACAATTATAACTGAGAAAGAGAGAGAGTTATGTAGAGAGAGAGAGAGCTACGCAGAAAGAGAGAGAGAAGAGAGAGAGAACTGAGAAGTAGAAGATGAAGGGACGACCGGAGCTAGTCATCTTCTCCGGCGATGACTAACTCGCAACCATCAACAACCATCCGTTCAATATCATCGGTCACCTCTAACCCTCCATCATCATCTTCTTGGTTGGGTTTAGCTCACCGGAAACCGCTCCTAACACTGTAACCAGTCACCACTGTCACACCCTCAATTTCCACTTGCGGGGTTTTACCGCGAGGCGCATGACAAACCAGGATTTAAGTCAACGGTCACAATAAACAACACTATATGCATAACACAAAAACCCAAAAATAATAATTATAAAAGCATAAACTGTAGCGGAAGCTTTAAATGTTTACAGCCCAAAAATATAGTTCAAATGTTTAATGAAGACCATGCTCTAAACCCTAGACGCCCGTGCCGACTCGTGCGCCTAGATCCAGTTGTTGCTACCTTAGCGACCTGAGAAAAACATGCCAAAAGACGTCAACATATAATGCTGGTGAGTTCACAGGTTTGTTCAAAAAGAGTTACCAAGTGTTACCATGTCCATACTATATCAATACTACCAAGTACGCTAGCTAGGCGTATGTTTTATTACTACTACGATTGGAAACCATTACTGGACACGTTTAGCAATGTTTAGCATGTTTAGCAGCCCGTAATGTTCAGCACGATAATGTTCCTGTTTGAGACAATATGCACCCGCCCGGCCCTCCAAGCCGACGAGTGGGGCAGGTCACGCCCAATAGATCTATTCACATTTCCCCGTTGTGCAAACCCGCACATTCATGGTTTCCCCCGGGACTTTCCAAAAGATCGTATAGCAATATAAAGTTAAAACCATAGTATGACATATGTTACCAAAACTGTTTAGCGCATGTTTTCTCCCCCAAAGTTAAAGCAGTAAAAGTGGGGCCGTGAACTCACCTTAGATTGCGTTCTTCAAATATAAGTAAAGATGTTTAGCCCTTGATAATCCCTCTACCGGAGATCTATCAAAATGTTCACATAAGTGTCCCGACTAATAACCATAAGGTTATCTAGCCCCCGATTGTCCAGATCATAACCGAGTATGTTTTAAAACGTGTTTAAATGTTTAACCGACACACTAGACCGACCCGACATCCCGTTGGTGACCCATTACCCTAACTAATCAAGTACACATAGATTACACGCAAGGTTCAAGCATAAAACACTTAGTTTGTATCAAAAATCTCATTTCTGCATCAGAACGGTCGAACCAGTCAGTTTAAGGCCTCCTTCGCACCTTTTTACTCTCCTTCGCCCGTTTTACCTCTCGTTCGACCATTTGATGTTTCCTTCGCACGTTTTGCCACGTTCGCCCACTGAAAAGCCTGGTTCGACCCTGGGATTCCTCCTTCGCACCTCCGACTGGTCGAAGGAGGCCAGATTCGCCCCTGTTGTTCTATTTGCCTAAAAACGCTTAAAACACATTCAAAACGACTCGATACATTACCAATCACAGCAGTCAAACATGATTATGTTATCCTAACAAAACCCCACTGATTTTGCCCCAAACCATATCCGTTTCAGCCCTTTCCCAAAATGGCAAAAATTATGGAAACGTCACTTTCATGCATGAAATCTTTACCCAATTTGGAAACTTTTGAAATCGACTCATGTTTGATTTAAAATACTCAGTTTATCGATCATCCGACCATCCCTATGGGTTCTATTGATTATAAACACCACATGTTACGTCTAGATTCGTCAAAATCCCCAATTTACACATAATATCATCATCCAATCGATTCTAACCCTAAACAACAATCAATCAGCATTAAAAGCAATCCTACATCATGTCTCTAACATAGATAAAGCAGCAAAGCATTGAATAACACATTACACCACATAATACTTAATTAACACATGTTATTTATTATGAAAACTCATGTTAAATGATAGGGTTTTGCTTTAGAAAGATGTTTAAAAGGTTTTTAATCATAAAAACACCCTTAGAACAGATCTGGACAATTAAGGTTAGATGAAAACGAATTTAAAATGCTTTTAAAAGATTTAGGATTATGAACACACCTTGGATTCTTGTTTAGATGTTGTAGATAGGTTAGTTTACGAAAAAGAAGAGCAAAAACTCCTTCCTTAGTGTTTAAGATCGTTTGAGAGCGTTTTGGGACGGTTAGGGTTTGTGAAATGATGAAAAATGACTAAGGTTGGTATTTATACTGATCCTCCTTCGCACCAATTGATTGGTCGAAGGTGATCTCCTTCGCCCCTTTCACAGGGTCGAATGAGACTTGTCCAGGTCGAAGGGAATTCTTCAACTCCACTTCCCTGGTTCGCCCACTTGCATGGGTCGAACCAGACAATTTTCCTCTCCTTCGACCACTCGAAGTGGTCGAACCAGAGCCCCTTCTTAACTAGTTTTTCCAGTTTGTCGTGCTTAACGCATTCTAACACATCTTAAAACATAAGCATGCATCCTTAGTCTATATTTAACACATTAAAGCACAGATAATCATTTACACATCATTTAAACACGTCTATGTATATAAACCACCACACAACCCATAATCTACACATATACTTAATTAGTTCATGTAATGTCACCAATAACGGAACCCGGTACTAGTGTATTACCAAAACGACTCCCAATGATCCTCCAGATCATTGTACCCTGGACAATCCTAACTTGACCCAACTCAACTAACCCGGTTAAGTTTGTTTATAAACGTTTCTCGCTAAGGTAGACTTAGATGTTACTAATATGTTTAAGCCGAACATGCCGGGTGTCACAACCACCTCCGTATAACCTCCATATACGGTAACTGATGTCTTCGTCCCCGATGAACTGTACTGGTTCTAACCTCCCGATAATAACCACGGTGATACATCTTCTTCTCCTGTCACCTCCGGTTGTCTTCCTCGGCGGGTCTGGTCTCCGACTAGTCATCTTCAACATCAACTGTTATTTTCTTTAATCACATCATCATCACCAGTTCTGTTATCACTTCCTTCGGGTTCCCATGATACCCGTTTAATACGTACCGGTCACCATCAGTTAACTTATCCTGTTCCTACCAACCCTGTTACCGGTTATCTATATATATATATATATGTATATATATATATATATACGTTGATATAGTAGAACAGAAGGATAATATATCTCTGTTACTCAAGGTCCGAGTTACTCTTCGACTATTTATCTTCTCCAACCAGTCAAGTCGTTCACGGTATACAACTTCAAACCCGACTACTCTTTGTTCAGCTAACCCGAGTACCCTATTACTTCGGCAATTATATTCCGGCTATCTATAACCATGCAGATTCCAGGTGGTTCCATGCAGTTCCGGGTAATTATATGCCGTTCCCGGTGGTTTCAGGTGGTTCCAGGCGGCTTCATGTTGTGTCTCAGCAAGTTTCAGCGAAAGTGATTCCTGGAGGTTACAAACTGGTTGATTCAGCTTACACCTGGAGAATAGAAGGTTACTAATTATTATTATTATTATTATTATTATTATTATTATTATTATTATTATTATTAATATTAACGTGATACGAGTGGGACGATAATATTAACCCGACAACATTAAATAGAATAACGATAATAAACCGAGTAATATATATATATATACAAGAATATAAAAGAGTATAAAATATAAAGGATTGTCCCCGATGTTATCACGTGCACAAGCCTTGCACGCGCTAATGTTTATACAATACAATAGGTACAATTTATTTGGAGATTATATCGTTAAGGAATAGTCTACAGAATCTGGGAGAATATAATAGAGGTGAGTACATGACCCTTTCCCTTAAAAGCCTTTGGGCTGATTACATGCTTGCTTAGTCGTTATCAAGTATTTTATACGGTTTATATTATAAAAGTGTTATCGAGTTGTTAATAGAAATAATAGAACTCGGTCGAATAGAAACTACGTAGGATGGATCCATTCGGTATCATAGAGTATAGCCTGGACCAATCAGAGGTTACAGGACCATTATAATCGATCTATACTCACAGGAATATATTTATCTAAACCAAGTAGAGGTTTAGAACCACAATAAGCATTTATATGGTGCTTCATCGATAATATATTCCACCATAGAATGACCGAACTAAATAGAAAGAGTTGTATGTCCGTTAAACTCGAGTTATTATTATAGTATGTCTAAATTCGGCATGTCTCACTAGTATGAAAATACTAATGTACTTTAAGCATGTTGTCAGGTATTATTAAAGAGCAAGCCGAAGAATAGAAGATCTGGATAAGAAGAGGATACTATGGTTACATTTTAATCCAGCTTAATGTAATCATTACCATTAAACCTGTTAATGCTAATCCGCTGCGCCACCTGGGTCGTTACAGGTGGTATCAGAGCAACAGGTTTAACTAATAGAAATCCTCTTCTGATCCAGATCGACCAAAAGTATATTAGAAAGAAATATATGTTAATAGAAATTATAAGAAAGTATAGAAAAATTATCGAGGAAAATTACTAGAATAATATTGTGAGGTAAATTGACAATTTTTAATGGCCAGAAAATTGTGAATTTACAGGCACGATTGAATTCTAGAAAATTCTTTGGTAATACCAAAAGATATAAAATAATAGAAATACAAGAAATATGAATAAACCAGAATTTTATGAAGTATAAATAAGTTATTATAGAAATATCCTTTCAATCCCTCATATCAGTTAGACAAATATGGGAGCAACATGTTAAGAATAAGATTGCGATTATAAGTTTCATGCCCTATCACATGAAAATTTATCACATCTTTAATTGAAGGATAAGATAATTGGAAGAATTCGAAATATATCAGAAGAAATTTATGTTTAAAAGTATATGAAATCGAACATAATTAGAAGAATATATCCGATTATTAAAGAAAATTTATAAATCGGTACAAATATTGTACTTCCACTTGAGCATTCCTGTGATCAAGTCTTTAAATAAATATGATTCTTCCGACAAAATTCGTCATATCTGTCGTTTATACGGATTCCCTCCCGATGAAAGTCAAGTGAATATAAATATAATTATAAGAATATACCATTCCGTATAATTTACCATTTGAAACCACCAGTGCAGATATTTCCATGAAACATATTCGGAAATATATATTCTATAATTCCTTTTGAACTTCGTTCTATCCGTCTGGCAAGATTATTCCTTGAAACTAGGAAAGCATTTTCAATTCTGAAATCCTATAAGTAGTCGATAAAAGAATATCTGATTTCAAATCATATTATCAAGAAAATAATAATAGCGTCATATCGATCTGAACGAATTAACAGAAGTAATAATAAAGCTTATATTACATAGATACATTTAAAAAGATATTTTCATCCCATCCGAAACAAATTAGAAAGTTCAAAAGTCTAGCTCGTTAGACTTGAAGTATTACATGAAGACTTCCTTGTACTATAATTCGAAACCCGATCGGTATACAATTTGAAACAAATTGTATAGTTTAAAGTTCAACTCGTTGAACGTAAGGTTTCACCTGAAGATTTCTTAGTATTCCAATATGAAAACATATCAGCATACAATCTCTATATAATCCCGTTCCTTTCCAAAGGTTTTGGAATTCCTAGTATGATGAGACACGTACAATTTGAAGGGATGAGCCCTGTATCTTGAATTTTCAGTCTAAGGTTAACATTCCTTCGTGTTTAGCTCGATATCAAGTCTTAAAACTCTTCAAATAACTTTTGATTCTGTCACGAGTCTTTCCTCGACTTATTTCGTAATATAAACTTCATGATTTTGTTCATTGCCAAAGTCTAAAAGCTCGTTTATACAACTCTAATTATGATATCAACAACCTATATTATTTTCTTAGAAATCCTAGAAAATACCCCAACCCGTTCAGTCAAACTTTTACCATTCGTTCATTAAAGCTTGGAAATCCAATCTTAACAACTTTAAACCTCGGTTATCAGCACTATTGTTAATCATTACTCCGAAATTCTATAAACAATCCCCACCAGATTGTTATTACTACTCAAATTCAGTATATTATATTCTTTACCTTATAGAATAATACATATGTCGAACTACTTCATATCTTTTCAGTAAGATTCTACAATTTACTGAAGATGATTAAGTCATTTATATCTGACTTACGATACTTTGGTTTTTCTTTAAAACCAGTATACGAGTTGTAAACTCCAACCAGAATAGTAGTCCCATAGATAATCTAACGACATGTTAATTTCTGGAAATTTATAAGTCTCTCCGAGACAAATTAAGTTTTCAAACATGGAGTTGGTTATTTATTCTAAGAATATAAAGGAAAATATGTATATCCTAGTGTATACCTATCTTCTTTGTATCATTCAAATAATATTACTGGAAATCAAGTTCGAAGACTTGAAAACCCAGTAGAATTCTGAGAAAGCTTGAAATTGTATTACACCAATGGTACTACCACTACCATCCCTATTTGAGAAATTTGGGGAAGTTCGTAGACAATTATCATACTCAGTATCTTTAATCATTGAGTCACGAAACCTGAAACTTGTGACAATATGATAAGAGAGTTTGATTTATAAAAGGTGTAATATATCGTAATGATAAACCACCGTCTATAAATCGAGATCCTGTAAAACAGGCACGTCCAGGGCAGCCTAGACCTCAAAAATCCGAAGCTCTTTATAATCATACTCATCTATATACAGAATTGATTAAAAGCTAGTGATCAAATCAGTATGTAGAATCAAAGATGGCTGCATGTCCTCTATACATTCCCTGTGGTAAAAGAGATCCAGACCCTCATGAAAGGTATATCCGGACGTTTCCACAGGATTCTGTATAGGAACATATGATACTATAAAAGAAAAGATGCATTATCTAATGTTGGAGAGAATTCGTGTACTTTCCAGTACAGATGTTACTAATACCTTGAGAATAGTATCAAGAGATCT
Organism: Ambrosia x helenae; assembly: GCA_030844895.1. Lineage (NCBI taxonomy): Eukaryota > Viridiplantae > Streptophyta > Magnoliopsida > Asterales > Asteraceae > Ambrosia > Ambrosia x helenae. The sequence goes on along the minus strand of CM061224.1, from coordinate 72,756,717 downwards.
TTTAGTTCGGTCAACATAATATCTATATCTTATTGGATATGAGAATGACCTATTTCTAAATTATAACTAATAGATTGACTTCCTTCGGTCATATTCTAGTCATTCCACATTAATAAGAGAATTCTATCGTTCAAATATATTATAAATATCCTATTCGATAGAGATCATTTTCCAGGATATACTCGAATGTTTCCTGACAGGTCTCCTGAGATAGATTATTCTCAACATCATGAATTATTGTTCTTGGTGTTCATCATCCGGGTTTATCGCAAGATAGTTAATGTAAGAGTTATTCATTAAGTTAACTTGATTCGATCACAATTTGACGATTTTCAATGGAAAGATTTATCACGATCATTCCCATATATAGAGAATACGTATTAAACCTCTTTCCAGTGTGCATATGTATATATATATATATGAATGACATTGACGAAGTATTCCCAGATAGTTCTCTTGACATTATATAAGTTTTGACTTATTATCTTCAATGATATTCGTTCGGAGTTCTGTTTCATAAATCTCTTGAGAATTATTTACACGTTAAATATATCTCATCCAAGTAGAGATGATTTTCTTAATGACCTATTCTATACGGTCATTCATTTGAATTTTATGCGAAACCTAGTCTCAGCCCGAATATTTAATACAGCTCGAAAATATCTACAGCTCGCTATTCTCGAAAATAATCGTTTATACTTATTAAACTCGAAGCAGCGGATAGATTATATGACACAAATAGAAGTATCTATACCGTTCTACATAAGCCGATAAGTTATAGAAAATAATTTGAGGAGTAATAAAATATCGTGAGTTATATGATCATATATGACTACGATAATTTTGATAAGTGATTTTCCATAATTCATTTCCAGAATATATAGAAGAAGTTTACCTTTTGTAGAAAATAAATAATTCCAAGAATTTAAGCCATTCGATTTGGCTATAGAATGTTCGTTATTAAAGCATAAAATATATTTTAAAACGTATTATAGAACGAAATTCTAAGAAAATAATCTATTATAGAATGTAAAATATTTCAAGATAACGTGTATTATCATGAACAACCAAAGATAATTATAAGAGGAATTATACACGTAGACTTAATATTTATCGAGCGATTGTTATAAATAGAAAAAGATTAAGATATAATGATATCTTAATACCACCAGAAAATCTATAATCGATACGGCCAAGAGATTGACCAAAAATAAATAATATTGCGGAAAACCCTTGAGAATAGAAGGCTATTTAAGGGTTAATAAGTTTGATTCATGTAACGCTAAGAGGAGGCTCTAGAATTAAGCATTTACCCTATCCTTATAGATTTAGAATTTATTATCAGAAAAATAAGTGGGGACAATTTCTATAGGTTGGGGAGAATCTAATAATAAGTATTATAAAGATAATCAGAAATAATAACTAAAAGATAGTTATTAAACATTATAGGATAAATCAAATCAAATCAAATCTCGAGGACGAGATTCCTATAGGTTGGGGAGAATGTAACGACCGAACGAATAAACCTTCTATAATCTATAATTAATTAACATCTAATATTAATTAAGTTAATCCGGCCCAATGGAATCGGCCCAATAAATTAAAGCCCGTTAGCCCAAAATATATTAACTGACAATGGTACTCTTATAGTGAAGCCCAACACCCTTTGGGCCACAAGTCCATCCAGCCCAATACCTTTGGCCCATTTCATATTTTAGTCTACTAAGTCTATCGGCCCATAATACCTCTCCAGGCCCAACTCCCAGCCCATTTCCCTGCTGTGAATGTACGCGTACATGCATACATATTCATCACCACCTTCAGGCCTTGATCATACCCGATAAACCATTCCTTCCCTGTTAACTAAACCGGCCTTCTTCTCCAACTGGTGGGTTCCTTCTCCGGCAACTAAACCAGCGCACTTAACCTTCATCATATAATTATTACCTTTATTCCATTTATACTATATACCACAACATATATACACACATATATAATCTGCTGTGTATGTAAGTATACATACATCTTACACAATTATAACTGAGAAAGAGAGAGAGTTATGTAGAGAGAGAGAGCTACGCAGAAAGAGAGAGAGAAGAGAGAGAGAACTGAGAAGTAGAAGATGAAGGGACGACCGGAGCTAGTCATCTTCTCCGGCGATGACTAACTCGCAACCATCAACAACCATCCGTTCAATATCATCGGTCACCTCTAACCCTCCATCATCATCTTCTTGGTTGGGTTTAGCTCACCGGAAACCGCTCCTAACACTGTAACCAGTCACCACCTCCGTATAACCTCCATATACGGTAACTGATGTCTTCGTCCCCGATGAACTGTACTGGTTCTAACCTCCCGATAATAACCACGGTGATACATCTTCTTCTCCTGTCACCTCCGGTTGTCTTCCTCGGCGGGTCTGGTCTCCGACTAGTCATCTTCAACATCAACTGTTATTTTCTTTAATCACATCATCATCACCAGTTCTGTTATCACTTCCTTCGGGTTCCCATGATACCCGTTTAATACGTACCGGTCACCATCAGTTAACTTATCCTGTTCCTACCAACCCCTGTTACCGGTTATCTATATATATATATGTATATATATATACGTTGATATAGTAGAACAGAAGGATAATATATCTCTGTTACTCAAGGTCCGAGTTACTCTTCGACTATTTATCTTCTCCAACCAGTCAAGTCGTTCACGGTATACAACTTCAAACCCGACTACTCTTTGTTCAGCTAACCCGAGTACCCTATTACTTCGGCAATTATATTCCGGCTATCTATAACCATGCAGATTCCAGGTGGTTCCATGCAGTTCCGGGTAGTTATATGCCGTTCCCGGTGGTTTCAGTGGTTCCAGGCGGCTTCATGTTGTGTCTCAGCAAGTTTCAGCGAAAGTGATTCCTGGAGGTTACAAACTGGTTGATTCAGCTTACACCTGGAGAATAGAAGGTTACTAATTATTATTATTATTATTATTATTATTATTATTATTATTATTATTATTATTATTATTATTATTATTATTATTATTATTAATATTAACGTGATACGAGTGGGACGATAATATTAACCCGACAATATTAAATAGAATAACGATAATAAACCGAGTAATATATATATATATATACAAGAATATAAAAGAGTATAAAATATAAAGGATTGTCCCCGATGTTATCACGTGCACAAGCCTTGCACGCGCTAATGTTTATACAATACAATAGGTACAATTTATTTGGAGATTATATCGTTAAGGAATAGTCTACAGAATCTGGGAGAATATAATAGAGGTGAGTACATGACCCTTTCCCTTAAAAGCCTTTGGGCTGATTACATGCTTGCTTAGTCGTTATCAAGTATTTTATACGGTTTATATTATAAAAGTGTTATCGAGTTGTTAATAGAAATAATAGAACTCGGTCGAATAGAAACTACGTAGGATGGATCCATTCGGTATCATAGAGTATAGCCTGGACCAATCAGAGGTTACAGGACCATTATAATCGATCTATACTCACAGGAATATATTTATCTAAACCAAGTAGAGGTTTAGAACCACAATAAGCATTTATATGGTGCTTCATCGATAATATATTCCACCATAGAATGACCGAACTAAATAGAAAGAGTTGTATGTCCGTTAAACTCGAGTTATTATTATAGTATGTCTAAATTCGGCATGTCTCACTAGTATGAAAATACTAATGTACTTTAAGCATGTTGTCAGGTATTATTAAAGAGCAAGCCGAAGAATAGAAGATCTGGATAAGAAGAGGATACTATGGTTACATTTTAATCCAGCTTAATGTAATCATTACCATTAAACCTGTTAATGCTAATCCGCTGCGCCACCTGGGTCGTTACAGTATGTAGCATCATTTCATTTTGATAAATAAATAACATTAATAAATAGACTAAAACCATTTTTAATAAATATGCCCTAAGTTTTGAATTTTTAAGAGGGAAAGTTTTAAATTATCATAGGGAAGCGTCTTTACGATTTTGAACATTAACAGTGTTTAGTGTCAAATAATAAGAGTTTTGAGAGCAAATATTGTTATTGTTTTTATTAATAATTAATTGATTTATATAAGATATAACATTGTATCATTATATATACTTGGTTTTATTGATGAATAATATTCAAATTGAGAACCTATTTTATAAGAACCCTGTTCAAAATAAATTTGTTATTTTCTAAAGATTTTGTATGTAGCATCATTTCATTTTAATAAATAAATAACATTAATAAATATTTTAAAAGAATCTTTAATAAATAAGCCCTAAGTTTTAAATTTTTAAGATGGAAAGTTTTAAATTATCATAGGGAGGCGTGTTTACGAATTTGAAGATTAACAGGGCTGAATTGAAAATAATATGAGTTTTGAGAGCAAATATTGTTATTGTTATTATTGTAATTAATTTATTCATTTACGTAGCCTATTACAAATTTAAAATGAAATTCTTTTTGGAAGACAGTTTTTTCTTTTCATCTAAAGCTGTATTGGATGACAGCTGTATTGAGAACATCTGTTGACAAGTCAACAGATGTTGTAAAACAGATCTTCCGATTAATAATAATTAATACAAATAAGCCCTAAGTTTTGAATTTTTAAGAGGGCAAATTTTAAATTATCAGAGGGAAGCGTGTTTACGAATTTGAACATTAACAGGGTCGGGTTGCAAATAATAAGAGTTGTGAGAGCAAATATTGTTATTATTGTTATTATTAATTAACTAATTCATTTACGTGGCATATTGCAAATTCTAAGTGAAATTCTATTGGATGACAGTTTTTTCATTACATCTGAAATTCTTTTGGATGACAGCTGTTTTGAGAACATCTATTGATAAGTCAACTATTGTTGTAAAACAGATATTCCAATTAATAATAGATAATACAAATAAGTCCCAAGTTTTGAATGTTTAAGAGGGAAAGATTTAAATTATGATACGAAAGCGTGTTTAAGATTTTAAACATTAACAGTGTTGAGTGGCAAATAATAAGTGTTTTGAGAGTAAATATTGTTATTGTTTTTATTATTAATTAATTGGTTTATATAAGATATATCATTGTATCATTATATATACTTGGTTTCATTGTTCAATAATATTCAAGTTGAGAGGTTATTTTATAATAAACCTGTTTAAAATCAGTTGGTTATTTACAAAAGATTTTGTATGTCGCATCATATCATTTTGATAAATAAATAATAATTATTATTATTATTTTAAAACCATCTTTAACAAATAAGCCGTGAGTTTTGAATTTTTAAGAGGGAAAGTTTTAAATTATCATGGGGAAGCGTCTTTACGATTTTCAACATTAAAAGTGTTTAGTGTGAAATAATAAGAGTTTTGAGAGCAAATATTGTTATTGTTATTATTATTACTTAATTGATTTATATAAGATACAACATTGTATCATTATATATACTTGGTTGTATTGATCAATAATATTCAAATTGAGAACCTATTTTATAAGAACCCTGTTCAAAATAAGTTTGTTATTTTCTAAAGATTTTGTATGTAGCATCATTTCATTTTGATAAATAAATATTTTAAAACCATCTTTAATAAATTAGCCCTAAGTTTTGAATTTTTAAGAGTGAAAGTTTTAAATAATCAAAGGGAAGCGTGTTTACGAGTTTGAACATTAACAGGGTCGAGTTGCAAATAATAAGAGTTATGAGAGAAAATATTGTTATTGTTATTATTATTTATTAATTAATTCATTTACAGGGCATATTGCAAATTCTAACTGGAATTCTTTTCGATGACAGCTGTTTTGAGAACATCTATTGACAAGTCAACAGTTGTTGTAAAACAGATCTTCCAATTAATAATAAATAATACAAATAAGCCCCAAGTTTTGAATGTTTAAGAGGGAAAGTTTAAAATTATGATAGGGAAGCGTGTTTACGATTTTGAACACTAATAGTGTTGAGTGGCAAATAATAAGTGTTTTGAGAGCAAATATTGTCATTGTTATTATTATTATTATTAATTAATTGATTTATATAAGATATAACATTGTATCACTATATATACTTGGTCACATTGTTCAATAATATTCAAGTTAAGAGTTTATTTTATAAGCAACCTTTTTTAAAATTAGTTGGTTATTTTTTAAAGATTTTGTATGTAGCATCATTTAATTTTAATAAATAAATAATAATATTAATGATTATTTTAAACCATCTTTAACAAATAAGCCTTAAGTTTTGAATTTTTAAGAGGGTAAGTTTTAAATTATTATAGAGGAAGCGTCTTTACAATTTTGAACATTAATAGTGTTTAGTGTCAAATAATAAGAGTTTTGATAGCAAATATTGTTATTGTTGTTATTATTACTTAGCTGATTTATACAAGATATAACATTGTATCATTATATATACTTGGTTGTATTGATTAATAATATTCAAATTGAGAACCTATTTTATAAGAACCATGTTTAAAATCAGTTTGTTATTTTCTAAAGATTTTGTATGAAGCTTCATTTCAATTTGATAAATAAATAAAATTAATAAATATTTTAAAACCATCTTTAATAAATAAGCCCGAAGTTTTGAATTTTTAAAAGGGAAAGTTTTAAATTATCATAGGGAAGCGTTTTTACGAATATGAACATTAACAGGGTTGAGTTACAAATAATAAGTATTTTGAGAACAAGTATTGTTATTGTTTTTATTATTAATTAATTAATTCATTTACGATATTGCAAATTCTAAGTGAAATCCTATTGGATGATAGTTTTTTCATTACATCTGAAATTCTTTTGGATGACAGCTATTTTGAGAACATTTATTGATAAGTCAACAGTTGTTGTAAAACAGATATTCCAACTAATAATACATAATACAAATAAGCCCCAAGTTTTGAATGTTTAAGAGGGAAAGTTTAAATTATGATAGGGAAGCGTGTTTACGATTTTGAACATTAACAGTATTGAGTGGCAAATAATAAGTGTTTTGAGACAAAATATTGTTATTGTTTTTATTATTAATTAATTGATTTATATAAGATATATCATTGTATCATTATCTATACTTGGTTGCATTGTTCAATAATATTCAAGTTGAGATTTTTTATAAGAAACCTGTTAAAAATCAGTTGGTTATTTTCTAAAGATTTTGTATGTAGCATCATTTCATTTTGATAAATAAATCATAATAATAATTATTTTAAAACCATCTTTAATAAATAAGCCCAAGTTTTGAATTTTTAAAAGGGAAAGTTTTAAATTATCATAGGGAAGCGTCTTTACAATTTTGAACATCAACAGTGTTTAGTGTCAAATAATAAGAGTTTTGAGAGAAAATATTATTATTGTTATTTTTATTAATTAATTGATTTATATAAGATATAACATTGTATCGTTATATATACTTGGTTGTATTGATCAATAATATTCAAGTTGTGATCCTATTTTATAAGAACCCTCTTCAAAATCAGTTTGTTATTTTCTAATGATTTTGTATGTAGCATCATTTCATTTTGATAAATAAATAACATTAATAAATATTTTAAAGCATCTTTAATAAATAAGCCCTAAGTTTTGAATTTTTAAGAGGGAAAGTTTTAAATTGTCATAGGGAAGCGTGTTTACGAATTTGAACATTAACAGGGTAGAGTTGCAAATAATAAGAGTTGTGAGAGCAAATATTGTTATTGTTATTATTATTAATTAACTAATTCATTTACGTGGCATATTGCAAATTCTAAGTGAAATTCGATTGGATGACAGTTTTTTCATTACATCTGGAATTCTTTTCGATGACAGCTGTTTTGAGAACATCTATTGGCAAGTCAATAGTTGTTGTAAAACAGATCTTCCAATTAATAATAAATAATACAAGTAAGCCCGAAGTCTTGAATGTTTAAGAGGGAAAGTTTTATATTTTGATAGGGAAGCTTGTTTACGATTTTGAACATTAAAAGTGTTGAGTGGCAAATAATAAGTGTTTTGAGAGTAAATATTGTTATTGTTTTTATTATTAATTAATTGGTTTATATAAGATATATCATTGTATCATTATATATACTTGGTTTCATTGTTCAATAATATTCAAGTTGAGAGGTTATTTTATAAGAAACTTGTTTAAAATCAGTTGGTTATTTTCTAAAGATTTTGTATGTACCATTATTTCATTTTGATTAATAAATCATAATAATAATTATTTTAAAACCACCTTTAATAAATAAGCCCTAAGTTTTGAATTTTAATGAGGGAAAGTTTTAAATTATCATAGGGAAGTGTCTTTACGATTTTGAAATTAACAGTATTTAGTGTCAAATAATAAGAGTTTTGAGAGCAAATATTGTTATTGTTATTATTATTAATTAATTGATTTATGATGCGTTTGGTTTTAGTAATAAAAATATGTCAATTTCCCCAATGCCAAAAACTTTGAATTAACAATCCCAAAACAGTGATTTGGGGAAAAAGACTGATTTTACTAAACCCTTATTAACAAAGTTTTAAATTTATAAAGTAAACAATATTTACTTTTGAAACTAAAACCAACACATAGGAAGAGAACATGACGTGCATAGTATAGTCTCGGTGGTAAGTATTGAGTATCGTATTCCAAGGTTCACACTTTCCCCTACTCAACCTTTCATCCTTTAATCGATCAGGTTTTAAAAGAAAAATAAAATGGAGGGGTTCTTTAATAAAAATAAGTTTTTAAAAGGATTTGGTTTTATAAAAGTTAAGGTAAAAACAAATAGTAGATAGATATGCATATCTCGGGGCCCTCCGTATAAGTAGTTAAGTTTATTATTAAAAATCATAATTTAAATTAATTAATTGTGTGGAAGACGAGAGTGATCTTGAAGTGTTGACTCCTTGATAGAGAAGCGAAGGCGACTACTGAGTAGAATGCAGAACCTCTCCAGCGTGCGTCCACCTGGGGTACTTCGCCAGGGCCTCACGTATAGCGGGCTCCTCAAACCGCGGTCAAGTCTTCAGTTCCTCAAACTTATCATCTTCTTAAATTGGAGGCTTCATTCCCAAACCGGGACACCGTATACCTCCCTTAGTTATCGCGTTCCGTACCGAAGGGTCTCTTTATCCTGGCAACCTCGTATCCCCAAATAGGTTTACGGTCAAAGCTGAAGGATCTCTCTTATGGTTGTCTCAGGAAGGCGGGCCCCCATTGGTTAACGGCATTGTACTGATGAGAACTAGAAAAGAATCTTTATTTTATTTATCTTTAAAGTGAAACTTATTATTTGTTGATCAATTAAATATTAAGTTGGTTTAAATAAATAACGACTTAATTACCCAACCCATAACCTCACGAACCGAATGAAATCCTTAACAAAGGCTGCATATAATCCTAAAGGCATATGATACAAAACATCATTAATGCACCCGTAGGGAAACCATCCTTTGCCAAGAAAACCATTCAATCGTCTGGTATGAACCAGAAATGTGTCACTCAGATATTGTTCACTTCAAAAGCCATTGCTTAGAATCCGGTTTGGATATCAGAAGCCCGAAGGATCTGTCTCACTACCGGTTTCCTCACCTTGGATCTAGCTCGGGACTACCAGAAGCTGATTATACCTTTAATTAATTAAGTTAAGGTTGTTATTAAGTTAATTATCATTCAAACATGTCACAAAGATAAACAAATGAAGATTAGAAGAAGATAACACAACAAATAACTAAAAATAAACTACTACTAATAATAATAAAAGTCTACAAATTGAAGCGGGTTCGTGAATAATAGAAAGATACAACCATAAGAATGATCAACACAAGGATCATGGCTGCTCATAGACAAGCTCTCCATCTCCAAGTGATATGTATTCCATCATGATCCTCACGACCCTCGATGTTTATTGCATACTACTCCACGATCCTCTTCTTGGCCAAGCTAATCAAGGTAGGTCGATGCCTAACCATTGAGGGATGTTAGGAGGACCAGAAGGCCTCCCAAGGGATCCCAAGATCTCTGGAAGAAGCTTGGTAGTCGGCCCAAGAGAGCACAAGAAGGGATGAACAAATGGTGGGGGTTGGCTTGCTATTTATAGAGCTTCCAGGGGAAGCACGGTCACGCCCAAGTGTGTCAAGGGCGTGCCTGTTGTCTCACGTACGTTCTGTTTCTGCATGGCAGACTCTGTCTGTCCTTTATGTCTGAGCACGGGCATGCCCAAGAAGAGTGTACCGGCGTGCACATGCTGCTGGTCTTGATTTCTTTCTCTCCAAGTTTGCTGCGTTGTTCTCTTGCGTGCAGGACCTTCGTGCAAGCGTGCTTGGTCACTCTCGGACTGATTTTAGTGTTGTTTAAGTCCCGGGATTGTCTTCAAAACATACAGTGAACTAACTGAAAGTCTCGTATCTTCAGGAATCTCCCGATTTTGCCTTTTTTTAGCCGGAAATCCTTTGTTTCCTTCTTGGAGCTCCGTTTTCCTTATAAATACAAATAGGAATGAATTAAGTATCTAATATTAATAATATCACCTTAATTGTATCCTATTATGAGACTGTTTATGCCTGTTTTATTTGTTAATTTTGTGAGAAAAATAAAATCATATGACACGCCTACTTAACCCGTATGATTATGCTTGAACCTATACATGCTCACAATGTTCACTCAACACTCGGGTTTATCATTTTGGTGAGTTTTAGGGGTGAACACTCAAGTCCGTACCGAAGTCGACTAGGGTCATAGGCTTGTATGCATATCAAGTCCTCATCTCTGAACCAAATAACTAAGAAAAATCAAGAGGACTTTTATTCGGGTTGTAATGTAGGGGTGCAAAAGGTAAAATAACTTTTTTTAACTAAAAATAAAGGGGAATGAGTCACCGAATCATAGGGGGCATCAAGGCTGGGATGATGAAGCAGCAAATTGTGGAAAAGGGCGACTACGACGTTGTGCGACATTTTCAACGGCGATTTCTGAAAGGAGTCGGGTGTTACTTCCAAGGTCCTTCATCATGGCTATCTCGTTTCTGATAGCGTAGTCAACGTTACTTCCTTTTCTGACCTTTCGCTTGGCCCGGTATCGAATAGCACCCTCATGAATTAGCAGAGTGTATTCGTTCTGTGAGTGGGTCGAGTTGTTGTTGCATGCTCCTTCATGAGACCAGTGGCCACATTTTCTGCATTTGTCATATCTCTTGGCCCATATTTTTGCAGCGCTCTTTGATTGTCCACAAAAGGTTGGATTCTATTCCATTTTTCTCCACAGTTTTCTTTCGTCTGCCGTCTTCTCGAAATTTATTTGTAACATATCACGGGGCAGACGTGGCTCAGAGAAGTCGAAACATCCTAGCAAGTGTTCGTCCAGCGGGTGCGGTGCATCTTGAGAAAGCAGAGGGAAGCAAGAGAGAGATGAGAGATCACAGAGAGAATGTAGAGAGAGAGAGCAGAGAGCAGGAGAGAGAGAGGGGGGAGAGAGAGAGAGAGAGCAGAGTTCCAGTTCTTTAAGGTCTCACCAGTCAAAGACCAAATTTTTATCTTTGAAGAACTTTTCTTTTTCTCGGGCTCTCTCTTTGTGGGTCTCTCTTTATTTATTGGGCTCTCGATTTATTTTGGACTCTCTAACTACTCTTTTTTTATATATAAGATCTCCCTCTTGGCCCCGTCTTGTATTGTTCCCTCCTTTGTCAACGGTGTCGCCTTTTCTTCAAACTTGCGGTCTCGCGCCCTTGGTGATGACAAAATCTTGAAGCTACTGTGGTGACGCATGACCGGGAATCATTTATTGGGTGAAAGAAATAAAAGGCTAAGGCTCAAAGGGTTTTCTAAGGGAAATGATTTATTTTTGGGGTGAAACCTAATTGCCTCTATCATTTTACTCTAGTTATTGATTTTAAAACAAGGAGATGCATAAGCACACAAGTTCTAACCGAGTCGGACTAAGTCGGGCATCTCTCTGACCAAATGAAGCGAGCAAAATATAATATAGATAATATAAGTGTGGTGCTCGACAAAAGGCTCAAAAACTCTCATACGGATAATTGGGTAGGATAAGATATCGGTTCTAAGCATAAATTTCGGGGTTTTTTCTACTTGCCATGCAACCTATTTTTCTATATTTTATTTTATTTTAAGTGGATCTATCGGGATTTTATTAAGTTCATCTAATTTCGACTGTCCTTTGGTGTGAACTGTTCGGCATGACAGCCTAATAGGTATTACTCGGACTAGCCTAATAGACTATACAAATCCGTCAAAATGACCATGAATGACACTACGGGTATCAAGCTGCTAAGAGGGTACCGAATAACGTATGAGCAATGACAACCAACCCGCAAGATAAAATAAAATAAGCAACAAAAAGGGTCCACCCCACACATAAAGATTTGGCATAAATTTTAAGTGCAGAAATGGAGAGAAAGGCAAGAGAAACTAATACTCCCTGATAACGATGAATCCTCTCGCGTGTGAGCGAAACCTGCATACTCCACATAGAGACGTCGAAATGGCGGCTCCAAAATATCAAGCTTTCCCCGACCTGTCCTAAAATAACTAGAAAAAGAAAATAAAAATAAAAGTAACAAAGATAAATAAAAACTAAGTCCTGGGATAAATACTAGTGCCGAGGCACTAGCGGGTGGAATAAGTACAGGCATGCACCAAGCATGCAAAATGTGTCAACAAACAACCATCATCCAGCAGCAACCACAAATAAAGGAAAAATAAAAAGAAAATGAAAACAGTGTATCATGTCACAACCATCAACCATCAAGAAATAAACCTGCATGAAAAGGGGGAAAATCAAACAGAGCGGGAGCGGCGAGAGCGTGATCTGGAGGTGGAGCCGGTGCAGGAAGTCATATGCCTGGAGAAATACTCTCAAAAAGACCGAAACTTAGTAGTAAGTGTGTCAAGTCTGTCCATGATGGCACGGAACATATTCCCGCACTGTTGACGATCGGTCTTTGTGGCTGGTGGTGTTCTGGCTGGTGCTCGGGAGCTCTGACGACGTGCTGCAGCTGCTGAAGACTCTGGTCTCCCGACCGCAGCTACTGCTGATGACTCAGCCCATCCACCCTCGTCTGGATCTCTCTCTCCGTAGGCATCCTCGTATGCTGCTTTCTCGTTCCATGGCTACTTTTTGTTGTCAATCAGCTCCTATGTCTCCTGATCAATAACCCCAGTGTGCTTCATTGTATCAATACCTAGGGGCAGACCCGCTCAAAAGCCGTCATTCCGGATACTACCTCAGGGGTGTGAACCCCTAATGATGTGGCGAGGTGAGTAATATATGGGCCCCCGAAAATGATACTGGCTGAAGTGGTGACGTAGCTGCGAGTAAAGAATTCAGCCAAAACATGGGCAAGATTGCAATGCCGCCCCTCAATGATGCAGAAGTGATGAAACGCCTCTCTCTCATTAACTCCCCATGTACTGTGTTTTCTAGCCCCCAAAGTACTAGCAATAATCATATGAATCCATCGGTGGAGTGGGTCAGGAAAGTTAGACCTTTTGTCCATTCTGGGGTCCTAGTCGACCTCAGAAATGGTGGGCCAGAAGTTCGGTGCCTCCACGCCATCGAGCCACCAGGAAAGACTATCTGTGAAAATCGGCTCTGTGGTCTCCCTATGTCTGTACAAACCCATGTGTACCCTAAACTCGGCCAAAGTCATCCTATACCAATTTCTCGCCATCCTGAACCCAATACAGCTAGTAGAAATCCTGTCAGTCCCAACGGCAGGGGGAGAGTATACGAATGAAGTTAGGAACTCAAGAGTGAGCTCCTAGTAGACTGTCTCCCTGATCCTGAAAAACCTATGCCACTAGTGGGAAAGTGTAAGACCCTAACCCGTAATCACGCGATCAACGCCCCAAATCATACTGGTTTTGACCTTACTTAAACCACTCCCGATTAAAACCTTGAAATTTGTTATAAGTTAACCCATTAAGATCAAATACATGTTTGATTCACACAACTTTTTTTTTACATTTTAATAGTTAAAACATTTTTTACGATGTTGCGTTTTAACGGGAGTTCCTTAGATTCTAGTGCGGAAGCTTGAATGAGTGATCGGGTGTGTTCGGCTCTTATCGCGACTTGATCCTTGCTCCGGGACTTCCATCACATGTTTACCTAGAACCATTACACAAAGAATGGTTAGTGAGTGGTCAAATGAAACATTTAAACTAGTACGATAGTCGTTACACGTCGAAACAAAACGAACCAGGCCAAACGGCCCTTTTTTATGAGAACAAACGGCTGCAACTTATGCGCAGCCGCTGTTCGGATCGCTTTTACCCCTTCTAAAACCCAAAATCCGACTTCGACTTTCAAATGAGAATTGTTCTACGCTCCGAGAGCTTCCAGGCATATAAAGAACACCTACTAACGATTTTTCTATGATTTTATATGGAATTTTAAAGATCGCGCTGACATGCGGGTCTCTGTGCGCGGCCGGTCGGTCTAAGTGTGCGGCCGCGCACAGCTTCTGATCTTTTTTTTTGTGATTTTTAAGCATGGGAATCATGTCGCAACCGCATTTGATGATTCCCGAAGCCTAAGTATTGACTTGCCGACTAAATAAACCTTTGTTTTACTGAAATTATAGTCCGGTTCATGATGCTATGACCCGGTTCAAAGATTTAAGTGTTTATGTTGATTTTTACCCATATCGACCCGTTAAGACCTTGAATCAAACAAGGCACTTTCTGACCACACCAAATGCCTACCGATTAAGTTGTGAAGTCATTATACACATGATCAACAAAAGCGTTTATCCGATTTGTCTCATTATGATTTAGTTTCTTAGATTCAACCTTTAGAAATCTTTTGAATTCCCAAAATGCCCTTCATGGTCAAATATTTCAATTTAGCCATTCGTGGCGAAACTTCTTGTTCCAATTCCAATGTTTTTGACTCATTGACTTGTTTAAAAACCTCTAAGTCCTTCCGGACTTAGATTTTCATCCTTTCTCAAGTTTTCACTTGTTTAGTATATTCTAAGCGCATTAGCGCGCATTAGACATAGTTGTGGAAATAACTTACTTGATTTGCACCCACACTTCATGTGGGTACTTTATCACCTATGTTGCTTCGCCCAAAGGCGTTTATTTGACTACAGACTTACCGGGTGGCCTTGACCCATATCCATACCTTGTGTTTATCCTCCATGATTCTTAACATCAAGAATGCACGCGCAATTGCATTTACCTGTATGCTTTCTAAATAGACAACATTAATTTCTCGGAACTCAAATGGCAATAACTTGCCATTTGACCCGTTTAACTTTATGAATCTTAATGCTTGGAATACAAGCATCAAGTGTTGGATTCACATAGTGAGGACATCACCATTTGACCCGTTTAGACTCCTAGTTCATAATGCTATGTTACCCAAGTTTTTATCTATGGTTCAAGTGACACAAACTTGACCCATTTAACATCATGCTTAACGACTCCATTCAATTGATTTAATTTGGATTAAAACATCATTTCTCACATATCTTTATTAGTTGACCCATTTGATGGATTTCTCCATTTGGTCATAACTCATTATCTCGATTAAGGTCATAAACCACATTTTGTATTGAGTGCACATAAGGCAACCCACTTAATAGATTCTACCCCTTGGGGTTTATCTTTATCTCACACTCAAGATTTAAAACTAATGTTTATAACAATTTAAGCTATGGTATAGTATATTGGTGTAAGTAAAACTTACCTCGCATCCATTCTTGTTTCCATAAGTATTCGCCTTGCATCCGTTTGACCCGTTTGCTCCCTCTTGATTGTACCTAACTTGGGGATGAGTCAAACTTGTCTATTAGAATACATAATATGGAATTTTGTTCACTATCCATAACATCATGTATTCATTATCATTTCTAGCTAAATCCATAGCCATTTTCTTACATGTCTAGTTGAGATTAACTCATCTAGGCATTTCATCAAACACTTGGTGTGCATCCACCAATATACTTAGTTTTCAACATTCTAAGTTTAACCAAAGCACAACCGATTGTCCAATTGACATCATAACATGTTATTTAGGCATTTCATCTAATTTGATCATTATGTCAACTCCTAAGAGTCACCCAAAACTACTAATCATGTGTGGTTTCAACCTAGAGGTTAAACCCCAAATCTTACATATTCACATAATCATATGATCAAAATCAAATGCACATGTAGAATGTGATTCATAACCGAATTATACCTAATTGAGGCTCCCTAAAGCTAGAGAAACCTCTAACAACTCATAAATTCACGTTTTGCCAAAACCCTAGATTTTGACCCAAATAAAAAACGAGTTTAACATCAAATTCAACACGAATTAAAGGTACCTTGATGTTCATTAGGCCTTAGATGATCCCTTTCTTGCTAAAGCATTGAAAAACCCCTTGATTTGGCTTCGATTCAAGCATATTATTAAGTTATGGTTTGGGTTGGTGAAGGAGATGAAATCTCCTGATGTTGAAGTCGACACACACACACTTGTGTGTGTGTGTGTTCATACTTTATTTACCATTTACATATTTCTTGTTTGGCTAGTTGTCAACTACAGTCCCTCAAGTTATCCCACCGTCATTTTTGTATTAAAGCTAACTAATTAAGTTAGTTTCAAACACCTTGTATTCATTTATAAAGAAAATAATATTATTACCTAGGTTATTTCCGTATTAGAACATAACCCATGTTCTTATCGTCTAAGTCTCGTTTTAATATTTTGCTAATCACGCATAATGGCGTAGTTAGGCGAACAAATGGTTTTGGGGTGTTACAGAAAGCATACGTGTAAACCTGGGCTCAAGCTCCACCTTCTTGAGAGCCTCATAATCAACCGGCAAGTAGGTCCCCAAAGGTCTTCCCCCAAACACCCGTAAACGACTGCGGGCGTTCCTTTCAGTCTCATTTCTATTGAAGTACAACCAGGGGTGGACGTTGTTTGGTACGGGCCCATCAGGCTCAAAAGTGTAAGTCTCAGGTGAAGGGAGGGGAGGAGAATCCCCAGACTGGCATGAGTGGCGGGACTCGGATGATACTGAGGGTGATCTTTGTGCTGGCCACTTCATTCTAGGTATAACCTGTAAAATACAACAGAATCGGTTCAGTCGTAAAACAAAAAAAATTTCTGCAAAAGATAAACAGTCCGGGTCCAGAGGCTGCACGCCCGTGCTCAAGAGAGGAGCACGGTCGTGCTGCTGAGTCTGCAGTCCGGATTTCTACTGGTTCAACTGTTTAAACTGGTTTTTCTCCTAAAATACCCTAAAACTGATTTTAAACTGCAAAAACAAGTTAAATTTTAAAACTTAAAAAGTTTTGGTGAGTTAACTGTCTGAGCACGCCCCTGCACCTAGGGTGCATAGCCGTGCTCAGTCTGGTGGGTCAGACTGATTACGCGGGAAATTTCTAACGATTTTTTAGTCAAGCACGCCCTCGACACACTGCTGTTCACGGTCGTGCTTGTAACGGAAGCGACAGTTTTCAAACCTGTCAGTTTTCCCGACAAAATTTTGCAAGGTTTCTCAAAAATCTTAACCACGTTACAATCCTAGTGCTCCCCTAATCATTCCCCTACAATATCATGCACAGATTCGGGCCACAAACACTAGAAATCTAAGATTTTTATCAAGAACCTAAACTACTCAAAACTTCAAGAATATGGACAGATCTAGACATAAAACACATAAAAGATGTTAGGGGTCGGGTATACATACCTTAGAGCGAAGAATGGAGCCTGAAATGGAGGAAAATGGTGAAAATTGTGGGTTTAGGGTGGGTGGCGACGGATGTGCGAGAGGGAAGGAGATGAAATGGGTTTTTGAAAAGTCAAAAAGTGACTTTTAAGGACCCAAGTCTGATCTGTCCACTGAGCACGGGCGTGCTCACCTGCTCGACTTCCGTTTTTCGCGTTTTTCAATTTAAAAACTGTTTTTAAGGGTTCGGTTTTAAAAAATTTAGTCCGGTTTCCCCAAAATAATTTTTAAAACCTCATTTTAATTACGAAAACAGTTTAATTTTTAAATTTTTGAAAAACTTCACCCGGTCTCATTTTCCACTTTTTCCGGTACTTACCTTGCGATCTTCAAGGAATGGCAGTCCGACCTCTAACGAAAATAAATTAAGAAGAAATAAAAACCCTCCAAAATAAAAATTGATGAAATTGGTGGTCTCTGCTTCCTTCACGGGAATTCTCCAAGGTGGCCAATCCGGAAGTAAACCTGCAAAGAAAAATTAGAAACAACCGCAATCATCGGAAATAAAGCAAAAATTAAATGAAAAAGAAAAATAAAGAAGACCAAAAACAAAAAGAAAAATAAACTGAAAAATAAAATGAAAAAGAAAAATAAACCGATCAATCAAGTGACTAGGGTCTTTGTTTGGAAACCATTGTGTTCCCCAGCAACGGCGCCAAAAACTTTGATGCGTTTGGTTTTAGTATTAAAAAGATGTCAATTTTCCCGGTGCCAAAAACTTTGAATTAACAATCCCAAAACAGTGGTTTGGGGAAAAAAGTTGATTTTACTAAACCCTTATTAACAATGTTTTAAATTTATAAAGTAAACAATATTTACTTTTGAAACTAAAACCAACACATAGGCAGAGAACCTGGCGTTCATAGTATAGTCTCGGTGATAAGTATTGAGTATCGTATTCCAAGGTTCACACATTCCACTACTCAACCTTTCATCCTTTAATCGATCGGGTTTTAAAAGAAAAATAAAACGGATGGGTTCTTTAATAAAAATAGGTTTTGAAAAAGATTTGGTTTTATAAAAGATAAGGTAAAATAAAATAGTAGATAGATATGCACATCTCGGGGCACTCCTTATAAGTAGTTAAGTTTATTATTAAAATTAATAATTTAAAATAACTAATTATGTGGAAGACGAGAGTGATCTTGAAGTGTTGACTCCTTGATAGAGAAGCGAAGGCGACTACTAAGTAGAATGCAGAACCTCTCCAGCGTGTGTCCACCGGGGGTACTTTGCCAGGGCCTCGCGTATAGCGGGCTTCTCAAACCACGGTCAAGTCTTCGGGTCCTCAAACTTATCATCTTCTTAAATTGGAGGCTTCATTCCCAAACCGGGACACCGTACACCTCCCTTAGTTCTCGCGTTCCGTACCGAAGGGTCTCTTTATCCTAGAAACCTCGTATCCCCGAATAGGTTAACGGTCAAAGCCGAAGGATCTCTCTTATGGTTGTCTCGGGAAGGCGGGCCCCCATTGGCTAACGGCGTTGTACCGACGAGAACTAGATAAAGAATCTTTATTTTATTTATCTTTTAGGTGACACTTATTATTTATTGATCAATTAAATATTAAGTTGGTTTAAATAAATGATGACTTAATTACCCAACCCATAACCTCCCGAACTGAATGAAATCCTTAACAAAAGCGCCACAAAATCCTAAAGGCGCATGATACAAAAGATCATTGGTGTGCCCGTAGGGAAACCATCCTTTGCCAAGAAAATCATTCAATCATCTGGTATGAACCAGAAATGTGTCACTCAGATATGGTCCACTTCAGAAGCCATTGCTTAGAATCCGGTTTGGATATCAGAAGCCCGGAGGATCTGTCTCACTACCGGTTTCCTCGCCTTGGATTTAGCTCGGGGCTACCAGAAGTTGATTATACCTTCAATTAATTAAGTTAAGGTTGTTATTAAGTTAATCATCATTCAAACCTGTCACAAAGATAAACAAATGAAGATTAGAAGAAGATAACACAACAAATAACTAAAAATAAACTACTACTAATGATAATAAAATTCTAAAAATCGAAGCGGGTTCGTGAATAATAGAAAGATAAAACCATAAGAATGATCAACACAAGGATCATGGCTGCTCATAGACAGGCTCTCCATCTCCAAGTGATATGTATTCCCTCATGATCCTCACGACCCTCGATGTTTATTGCATACTACTCCACGGTCATCTTCTTGGCCAAGCTAATCAAGGTAGGTCGAAGCCTAACCATTGAGGGATGTTAGGAGGACCAGAAGGCCTCCTAAGGGACCCCAAGATCTCTGGAAGAAGCTTGGTAGTCGGCCCAAGAGAGAACAAGAAGGGATAAACAAATGGTGGGTGTTGGATTGCTATTTATAGAGCTTCCACGGGAAGCAC
Organism: Ambrosia x helenae; assembly: GCA_030844895.1. Taxonomy (NCBI): domain Eukaryota; kingdom Viridiplantae; phylum Streptophyta; class Magnoliopsida; order Asterales; family Asteraceae; genus Ambrosia; species Ambrosia x helenae. Next base: position 72,736,639 of record CM061224.1, on the reverse strand, counting down.
GGTCATGCCCAAGTGTGTCAAGGGTGTGCCTGTTGTCTCACGTACGTTCTATTGCTGCATGGTAGACTCTGTCTGTCCTTTATGTCTGAGCACGGGCGTGCCCAAGAAGAGTGCACGGGCGTGCACATGCTACTGGTCTTGAGTTCTTGCTCTCCAACTTTGCTGCGTTGTTCTCTTGCATGCAGGACCTTTGTGCAAGTGTGCGTGGGCGTGCTTGGTCACTCCGGGACTGATTTTAATGTTGTTTAAGTCCCGGGATTGTCTTCAAAACATACAGCGAACTGGCTGAAAGTCTCGTATTTTCAGGAATCTCCCTATTTCGCCTGTTTTTACCCGGAAATCCTTCATTTCCGTCTTGGAGCTCTGTTTTCCTGATAAATACAAATCGGAACGAATTAAGTATCAAATACTAATAATATCACCTTAATTGTATCATATTATGTGACTCTTTATGCCTGTTTTATATAATAATTTTGTGAGTTATCAAGTTCTATAAGATATAACGTTGTATCGTTATATATACTTGGTTGTATTGATCAATAATATTTAAGTTGAGAACCTATTTTATAAGAACTATCTTCAAAATCAGTTTGTTATTTTCTAAAGATTTTGTATGTAGCGTCATTTCATTTTGATTAATAAATAACATTACTAATATTTTAAAAGCATTTTTAATAAATAAGCCCTAAGTTTTGAATTTTTAAGAGGGAAAGTTTTAAATTATCATAGGGAAGCGTGTTTACGAATTTGAACATTAACAGGGTAGAGTTGCAAATAATAAGAGTTTTGAGAGAAAATATTGTAGTTGTTTATTATTGTTAATTAATTAATTCATTTACGTGGCATATTACAAATTCTAAGTGAAACTCTTTTTTGGATGACAGTTTTTTCATTTCATCTGAAGTTGTATTGGATGACAGCTGTATTGAGAACATCTGTTGACAAGTCAACAGATGTCGTAAAACAGATATTCCGATTAATAATAAATAACACAAATAAGCCCTAAGTTTTGAATTTTTAAGAGGAAAAGTTTTAAATTATCATAGTGAAGCGTGTTTACAATTTTGAACATTAACGGGGTTGAGTGTAAATAATACAACCTACTATAAAATCAGTTTTTAAATTTCTTTAAAGTTTGTTCGTACCATCAAACACTGTATCAGGTTAAATAGAGGCCCGAAAGTCCAAATTCAATGATTACAATTTTGAGAGTTACTTTATTTACGCTTCAATTGGTAATTTGTAATTGAAAATTGTATTGGATGACAGTTATTTCAATACATTTGTTTGACAAGCCAATAGATGTTGTAAAACATATTTTGTGATTTATAACTTTTTTTCTTGAAAATTTGTGATTTATAACTATAGACTTTATTCATAGTCTCATTTTGTCCACATAAATAATAAATAATAATAATAATAATAAAATAATAATAAAATATTAAAAGTATGTTTTAAGTCCCTAAGTTTTGAACTTTTAAGAAAGAACTTTTAAATTAACGTAGGGGAGTGTAGAACTTAGTTATGTTGTAGTGGTAAACATAGCAATAAGTTTCCTTTATAAATATATCCTATAAGCACATAACAATATAAACCTTCTAAATTTCTGCAGAGTGTCTTCTAACCCTTGTCTCATCTTGGTATAAATAAACCAATATATCGAAACTATATCAATGGAGGCTGCCAACAATAGTCTCAGTTTTATTTGGGATCTGAACCCAAGGAAAGATATGTGGAGTATGAAGGGACGTATTTTACAAAAATGGAAACAAAATTTTAAGATGGAGCTCATATTGATCGATGAGAAGGTATGGTCATGGATATGATTGTTTATGTTTTTTTTTTATTTTGTTTTAGGTTAATGTTGTTGTCTTATGTTCATGTTATATACTTATATCTGTATTTTGAAAAGGTTGTTGTGTTAAATGTTTATCTTTTGTTTATGATTATTCGCACGGTGATAAGATTCAGGCTTCTATTAAAGTTCATTTGGTGCAACATTTTGAAACTAAAGTTCATGAGGATGATGTTGTTGTTCTCTCCAAATTCGGCGTTGGTGAAAACAAGGACCCATACACTGTTGTTGCGCATGTTTTTAAAATCGTTTTTTATCGTTGTACTACTGTGAAGCATAATGTCGGATGGGAAGGTGTTGAGTATGAGTTCAGGTTTATTCCATTTAAAGATATTCTGAGTGGAGAAGCAAATAAACTATTGACTATGGTTGGTCTATTCTCATATTTTATGTTACTGAGGTTTTTGATGGTTTAATTTGTATAGATTTTTGATATAGTTGTATTTTATATTTTGTTGCAGATGTTGTTGGTAGTTTTATTTGGTATGGCGATTTGGATGTGTTTGTAAAAGCTCCAAAATTAATGCAACGGATGAACTTTGATCTTCAAGATTTGGAGTAAGCATTGACTTGTATTTTTATAAAATTTGTTTGTTGTAATGTTTCCAAAACTTAATACATACAATCATTTGTGTAATAAATGGTAAGAATTAATGAAGTGGTGTAGTAAATGTAATGAAGAATATTCTTATAAATTAACCGACTTGTATGTTATTTAGTGATGTAATAAATATTGTATATCAAATGTTGAGTCCCCCCTTTTTATATGTATTTACAATCTTAAAATCATTGTTTGCATGTAGATGTACGATTTTAAGATGTACAATGTGGAATGATTATGCAGTACTGTTTAAGAACCTCATTTCTAATAACCCTGCTAATGAGCATTTGATGGTTGTAATACAGCACGGTAAAGTTAAGGACTGGAAAGGTAACTTTGTGTTAGTTTTGCGTATTTTAAAATAATTGTTAACATGAAACAAAGTCACTAAGTATATGTATATTGCTATATATAGAACAAATTACCGTACAAAGCGACAACTATGGAAGTCGACTGTTTCTGAATGTAGAAATTGATGAAGTTTACCATTAAGGAGGAGGTACAATATTTAGAACAATTTTATACAGAAAAGGGCAATGTTTCTAACTTTTTTTTTGTCATTATTTTGAGTCTTGTAGGTCATTTTTTAGTTAATTCTTTTTACAATTTTTCAGTCTTCTTAAGAAGCAAGCTCAAGAATCTGGTTCTACTTCTTAAACACTGCGTTCCTCCGACTCTGTTTACTCATTGCGTCAAGAAGTCGTTGTTTTAACTCCAAAGAAAGATGTTGACGACCTTAGCGACATAGAAACGGTTTCAATAACTTTTTAATAGATTTCATATTTGTTTATTTCTTTGTTACATTTAATTTGTTTTTTGTATCTGATTGAAAATAATGATCAATGTATTGTTGTATTGCAGGCAATGTGTTGTGTCGTGGTTGCAAGTATAAAACTTGTGCAAGAAGGGTCTGGTTGGTTTTATGTTTCTTGCAGGAAATTTTTCAGAAAGGTGCAAACTAAATCAGAGTACTTACAAACTGCTACAAAAGTTTCTGAAGAAATTCTCGATTTTCTTGTTACAACTTTGGTTTGTCCTAAATGCGAGTGCGAATGTAAATCTATCTCAACAAAGTAAGATAAAATGTTTATTTACAATTTTTTCAAGTTTCCTAAGATTACAATCAACTTATTGTAAGTTATTTATTTCAGGTTTAAGGTTCAAGTCAGGGTTCAGGATCAGAGTGGTAGTGTGTCCTTTATGTTGTTTGATAGAGATGCTTCCAGTATTGTTGGTTCATCGGCAAGTGATTTAAGGGAAACACAGTTGAAGCTTGAGAGGATAGTGAAGGCTTTCCCCAAGAATTATTTCGGCTGGTAGATAAGCTTTTGGTTTTCAAGATTGAAGTTTTAGAATACAATCTTAAAAATGACAACCGTGCGTACACTGTTCAGAAGATATGTGATGATCTTGCAATAATTGTTGAGTTGGTTATGTGCGGTGATTATGAAAATGATAATGTTGGAGAGGTATTTAATTACTTTTGGCTTGTGTTCTTAAATTTGGTAAACAAATATTTTGAAGTTCATGTGTTAGTTTTTTTTTTTCTTTTTTTTTATCACTTCTTAGGTTAGTCAGGATGATGGTGAATACAAGTGTGCTAACCTTGATGAACCTTCTGATGGTGCTTTTCAAATGTTGTCAAAGGTGAGTAGACATTTTTGCAAGTTCTTTAAGCTATCCAAAGAGTTTGTTTTCTTCATTTTAATAGTTCAGTAGTTTTTTTTTTTTCAAGGATGTTTTTTGTATTACTACTGACTCTTCCGTTGATGAAGCTTTAAAGGATTTTGGTACAAGCCCCAATGGAGAAAGGAGTATTGAAGATGCTGATATTCTAAATGTTGATGACCTATCGTCTACTGCCAAAAGAACTCGGAGGAGATAATCTAGGATGAAAAATTATGTAGTTATGGAGTAACAGGTTGTATGAAACTTTAGTAGAAAGTTTAATTTTTGGAAATGTTTAAACATGAACCATGTGTATGCGATTTTACGAGAAAATATTAATATTTTGTAAGATGACGATTAATTTCAAGTCATCACTTTTGGACTTGAAGTTTATTAATATGAATATTATCATTAGTTTTCATCCAAAACCTTTAGTGTTTTGTTTTTAAATAGTTAATTCAAGTAAATATTGGCCATTTAATTAGTGTTGAGATGGTTTTAACATTGATCTTTTATCAAGTACATTACAAATGTTTCAAACTCCCAAAGTATTCTCGAGAAACAGCTCTTAGCAAAACATGTGTTTATTCAAAAGGTTGAAAGTCAATGTTTTTATCATAATAATTGGTTATTCAAAGTTTTTAACTTTGATATATTATCACAAACATAACATCTTTTCTTTTAAAAAAAACATTATACTACAAACAAACAGAGTTTTTATGAAATCAGTTCTTTAATCCTGGACAGACATTTATTCTCAAATCTCAACTGTTAATTAATCTTCAGTCTTCACTTTTTTTATTTGTTTGATGGCCTGTCTGGTAAAATTGGTTGCTGAGGACCTACGTTTATGTTGAATCTTATTGTAACATTACGCAATAAATACTTGTACGTTACGCTTTGACATTAATAAAACGTCAAGTTTTCATAATTATCTTCGCATTTATTATTTTTGTCGCTATTTTGGAACCCTTATACTATATACAATATTATATATATGTGTGAGTGTGTATAATTAAATCAAAAAAAATAATTTGCCTTGGCCGGGGTTCGAACCCGCGCCAAGGCCGGTCTGATCCAAACACACTCGTGCACAAACCAACTGGGCTGGAGTTCTGTTTTGTTATAACCCGGTTACATATTAAATATATACACGCTTCAAATCCTCACAGTTGACAAGAAAAGTCAACTGTGGGATAGCTTGGTGTGCAATCCATCAATTGAACGCGTAATCATGCTATCTTTGGTAAATTCGTGTATAATCCGGCCCAATACAACACAATTGCACATCAAAAACACGGCAATCGTTGCCCTAATAATCAATTGGACGCGTATTATTATATGGAAAGTCAAACCTTCTAATTAACCCTAACCCTAATCCTCTAGTATAAATTGAGGCATTCTGGACCTTGTCTAATCGCTCACAACTCTCTCTCAATCTCTATATCTCTCTAATTCTCTCTGTATTTGATCAAATTGCTCGTGGTTGACTTTCTCTTTGACCCGACCATAAACATCAATCAAGCACTGTGAGTCTAATTTTTTTGGTGGGTTTCTTTCATCGGCATCCAAGCAACTATAGCCCTAACATTAATCGGGCTATAGTTGCCTGAATCATTCTATTGAAAAATCTAGGGTTCGTCGTTTATAATTTGGGGATAAACCTGAAAGGGCAGCGTGTATTTAATTAAATTGAAAACAGAATCATCACAACCACCGGCCTAGGCCAGGTGGTTGTGACGCTGGTCTTCCACACGGGTCACCCGGGTTCGAGTCCCGGCTCTGACCGGCTTTTGTGCTTTTCTTTCCTTTTCTTTTTAAACAAACAAATTACAATTATATATATTAAATCCTTTAATCTTTTAAAATTCTTTTTAAAATACCTAAACTATTTTATAAATTCTAAAAAAATTATATTTGTTTAATCTGATATAAAAGTGTTATTTACAATTTTTATTTTTCAGAAATTCTTTTATTTAGTATTTATAATAATTAAATCATTTTATTACTATTATAATTATAAAAATCCATTATTATATCAAAACAGTTTTATTAAATTCCCCAAAAATTACCCTAACTTTTTATAAAGTTAAACTTTACTGAAATAATTTTTAATTCAGTAAAATCATTTATTTTATATTTTTAATCAATTTTTGTTAGATTTAATCATAATTAAATCATATTAAATCCAATTTTCATCATTTTTGCACCAAAATTTTATACAAATTATTTTTAATCATTTAGAACAGAATTATGATTTTTAAAATAAGATTTCTTTAATTTTAGTATTTTTGATTATTAAAGTTAATAATTGACTATTTATAAATAAATAGATTTAAAAATCTATTTTAAATGAAATAATTTTATAAAAATTATTTTATTACTTCAAACACTTTAATGTGCTCACTCAAAATTCAAACTTTATAAAAAGACTATTTTTCATTAATTATCCAATTTTCCTTTATTAATTAAGCATTTTAATTTAAATCTCAACAATTGATTATCCCAAAATCGAAACCCTAGGATACACATATTAGTTACATAGACTTAGACTTATTATATATTACCTCATTATAGGGTAATATTTGGAATCACTATTGGGCAACATAATTATCATATCTTTTCAACAAGTTAACATTTGCTAAGGTGAGTTTACATAGCCCCTTTTATCACCACTTTTGGGGTGAAACATGTTATAACACTTTTCATTGCAATTCAATCATCAATGTGTTTATGTGTTTTCTATGTTGCATATTGTCTTGAGCATGATTAGAGTAAGCACCATTCTAGCATAATCATTAACATTGATCAGCCGACGGTATACATTGATAGATCTATTGGACTGACAATCCCACCCGGATACGTGCCTCCTACCAAGGTTACGTGGGTGTTTGTTATCGCATAACATATTCATTGGGACCATAAGTGTATGGTATGTATTATTTTATAACAGTCAACAGGGTTGATTATGCACTCGATTTATTTCTAATATGTTCTCACCTATGGGCTAGATTAACATGACACATGAATTGCATAACATTTTATTCATTTTATCATCAAAAACCTATGTAATTCTCACCAACTTATGTTGACCCAAAATACTTTCAAAATTAACATGTTTCAGGTAACAATGAAGCTGAGGCTTGAGTTAGCATGAGGATTTATCTTGAAGTTTATTTGAAGTTTTTGAAGTTATTATTTGATATTATGTATTTGAATTCTTAGACATTATTTCACATTTTGGATATTATGTTTGAATAAATTATTTAAAATTTATATTATACCATGTGCTACTGAAAACAATCATCAATACGTGGCACCCCGATGTTTCCGCCATCGGTTGGGGTGTTACAGATTGGTATCAGAGCCTTGGTTATAGGGAATTAGGTTATTAGAAATAATCTAGACTATAACCTTAGGGACTAAAACAGTACTTGCTTCTCCTACTTGTAACCCTAATTGCTTCCCTAATCCTATCCTTATCCTATGCCCTACAACCCTAAACCTACATGTGACTACTCTTAATTGTCTGCTGCAATCCTGATCCACCATTAGATTTATAGGACAAAATCCTCAGGTTTAACCTGAACCCCCTTGAGATCTCGTCGAAGTTCTAGATTTTAATAACGAACACGTGCAATCTGGAAGGGTGAACGCCTGTATTCTGAGTCTTCTGTCTAGGCTGGCATTGCGCATATATCCCAATCAGACGAGGGACCCGGATGCCTACCTGGGAATTCTCGGGATGAGTGTTCACTTATAGGCTAAAGCATGTCTTCATATGTTATTAGAATTTAGAATCTTTGATAAGTCAACGTTTTCGTTTATTCGTTTTAATTAATGAATAAATGATTACATTCCTTATATAAACTCTCATTCATTTCATTGTGTCTATTACAGATCATGCCTCCTCGTCGCAGCACTCGCAACAACAATGGTGAGAACCACGAAGAAGGTGGTGATAACCATAACCACAACCATGACCAAGTTCCTAACCACAACAACAATGGGGTCGATGCTCAACTGGCTGCGATCATTTCTCAACAAATGGCGCAGCAAATCGCAACTCTGGTTCCCAACTTACTTGCTCAGGTCATCCAATTGAATGGGAATGGTCACAACAACGGGAACGGGAATGGCAATGGCAATGGCAATGGCAATGGCAATGGACCCCAAGCTTGCACCCTCAAACATTTCAACTCTTGTAACCCTCCAAAGTTCAGCGGTGAAGAAGGAGCTACTGGACTTCTCCAATGGTTTGAGGGTATTGAAAATACCTTCATCAACAGTGAGTGCCCCAACAATTTCAAGGTTCGTTACGCCATGAGTGTTCTCCATAAACGAGCACTCACATGGTGGAATGAAGAAAAGCGTACTCGTGGGGCCGAGGTTGCTCTTGCTATGACTTGGGACCAGGTCAAAGAGATCATGAAGGAGGAGTTCTGTCCTCGCAATGAGGTTAAAAAGCTTGAGGATGAGTTCCACACCTTGGCTCAAGATAGTGGGGAAAACCTCGCCTACAACACCCGCTTTCATGAGCTTAGCTTATTGTTGCCACACAAGGTTACTCCTCTGCCGGTAGCCATCGAGAAGTACATCGGTGGTCTGCCCATGCAAATCCAGGACACTGTTTGGGGTAGAAATCCTGCAACTCTGGAAGAGGCCAAACGTCTAGCGGCCACTCTTACTGATAATCATGTGAAGAATGGTACTCTCGTTCGTAAGGGCACCAAGAAGACTGTTGCCAAAGATACTCCACAGCCTGCAATTGAAGTCAAGCCTGAGACCTCAAGCAACAAGAAGCGTAAGGCTAGAAATTATATGGTTGCTGCTACTCCACCTGCTGCCCAAAACCCAGCCAAGAAACCATACACCGGACCTCACCCTTTGTGCAACACTTGCAAGTACCACCATCCCACACAGGTGCCATGTCGATTCTGTACTAAGTGTCAAAGATATGGTCACCTGGTGAACGTCTGCCGATCTCCTGCTGCCCAAGACAACAACCCAGCTCCCAACCAACAAAACAACAGGCCTCCTCGTGGTCAATGCTACGAGTGTGGTAACCCTAATCACTACATCAACAACTGCCCTAACCGTAACCGTAATCAAAACCAAAATCAGAACCAAAACCAAAACCAGAACCGCAACCAGAACCAAGGTGCTCGAGGTCGCGCCTACAATCTCAACGCTAATCAGGCTCGTGACAACAATGAAGTGGTGAATGGTACGTTTCTCATTAATAACCACTATGCATCCATATTATTTGATTCAGGAGCTGATAAGTCATTCGTGTCACTAAAGTTTGAACCATTACTTAACTTACCCCACACTAATCTAGAAGACCCTTTTGTGGTAGAGGTAGCTAACGGGAAGTCTATTTCGATCGGTTCTATTATTCGTAACTGCTTGTTGAATCTCGATGATCATACCTTCCCTATCGATCTTATCCCCATGCATCTTGGTAGTTTTGATGTTATAGTAGGCATGGACTGGTTGTCAACTCATCGTGCCGAAATTCTGTGCTTCGAGAAAGTCATACGCATTCCTCTCGAATCTGGTGAGATTTTGAAGATCTATGGTGAGAAACCCTGTGGTGAGCTTAAGCTTATGTCTTGTACTACTGCCCAAAAGTACTTACGAAAGGGGTATACAGCCTTCTTAGCTAACGTGATAGAGAAGAAGGACAAAGGCAAGAGTATCCAAGACATTCCTATTATTCGTGACTATCCTGAAGTCTTTCCAGAGGACTTACCTGGTTTGCCTCCTGCTCGACAAGTGGAGTTTCGTATTGATCTTGTTCCTGGTGCTAATCCTATTGCTAAAGCTCCTTATCGTCTTGCACCCTCTGAGATGCAAGAACTTGCTAGTCAATTACAGGAACTTTCTGATAAAGGGTTCATTCGCCCTAGTTCTTCTCCATGGGGAGCCCCTGTCTTGTTCGTTAAAAAGAAGGATGGTTCTCTTCGGATGTGTATTGACTACCGTGAACTCAACAAACTCACCATCAAGAATCGTTATCCACTTCCTAGGATTGACGATCTCTTCGATCAACTTCAAGGAGCAACCCACTTCTCGAAGATTGATCTCCGTTCTGGTTATCATCAGCTTAGAGTCCACGATGAAGATATTCCCAAGACAGCTTTTCGCACTCGCTACGGTCACTATGAATTCATGGTTATGCCTTTCGGGTTGACCAATGCTCCCGCGGTATTTATGGATTTGATGAATCGGGTTTGTAGACCTTATCTCGACAAATTCGTGATCGTTTTCATTGATGATATTTTGATTTACTCTAAATCAAAATCCGATCACGAACAACATCTTCACTCCATCTTGAGTCTCCTAAAGAAAGAACAACTGTACGCCAAGTTCTCCAAATGTGAATTTTGGCTTAAGGAAGTTCAATTTTTGGGACATGTCATTGATATGAACGGAATTCATGTTGATCCTGCAAAGATCGAAGCTGTGAAGGATTGGAGTGTTCCTACCACTCCAACGGAAGTCCGTTCTTTTCTTGGGTTGGCTGGTTATTATCGTCGATTCATCGCCAATTTCTCCAAGATCGCTGTTCCTCTCACTACCTTAACTCACAAGGGTAAACCCTATGAGTGGGGACCTAAGCAAGAGGAAGCATTTGAAACTCTTAAGCTGAAACTCTGTGAAGCTCCTGTCTTATCTCTACCTGATGGTAATGATGATTTCGTGGTCTACTGTGATGCATCGAACCAAGGTCTCGGTTGTGTTCTCATGCAACGAGGAAAGGTTATCGCTTATGCGTCTCGACAACTCAAGATTCACGAGAAAAATTATACCACCCATGATCTTGAATTGGGCGCTGTTGTCTTTGCACTCAAGATTTGGAGACATTATCTCTATGGGACCAAATGTGTGGTGTTCACGGACCACAAAAGTCTCCAACATGTCTTCAACCAAAAGAATCTTAACATGAGGCAACGACGTTGGGTTGAATTACTTAACGACTATGATTGCGAAATTCGCTACCATCCTGGCAAAGCGAATGTTGTGGCTGACGCACTTAGTCGTAAAGAGCGTGTCAAACTCCAATGTGCGAGAGTTCGTACTGATCTTCAAGATCGCATTCTCCAGGCTCAACACACCTCAGTCACCCAAGGTAACATGTACAATGAAATGTCTTGTGGTGCTGAGACTCAACTTGAAACCAAACCCGATGGTCTCCTTTATTTTCTTAATCGACTGTGGATTCCCGACCGTGATGATCTTCGTACCTTTCTCATGAACGAGGCTCATAAGTCTCGTTATTCTATTCATCCTGGAGCTGACAAGATGTACCAAGATCTTCGTTATTCTTATTGGTGGCCTGGTATGAAGAAAGACATTGCTCTATTCGTCGCAAAATGCCTCACTTGTTCCAAGGTTAAGGCTGAACATCAACGACCATCTGGTATGCTTGAACAACCAGAGATTCCTGTCTGGAAATGGGAGAGCATAGCTATGGATTTCATCACCAAACTCCCTCGCACACCCAAAGGTTTTGACAGTATTTGGGTAATCGTCGATCGCTTGACCAAGTCAGCTCACTTTCTACCTATTCGTGAGAAGTATTCTGTAGAAAGGTTGGCAAAGATGTACGTAAGTGAAATCGTATGTCGTCACGGTATACCTTTGGACATTATTTCTGATCGCGATGGTCGTTTCACCTCCCACTTTTGGGGATCTCTACAAGATGCTTTGGGTACCAAGTTGAACCTGAGCACTGCTTATCACCCTCAAACGGATGGGCAGACTGAACGAACCATCCAGACACTTGAGGACATGCTCAGGGCATGTGTCATCGATTTTGGTGGCGCATGGGATTCTCATCTTCCTTTGGTTGAGTTTTCATACAACAACAGTTATCACGCCAGCATTAACATGGCTCCTTTTGAGGCACTCTATGGTCGGAAATGTCGTTCTCCTGTCTGTTGGACCGAGGTTGGTGAAGCTCGTATTACTGGACCCGAACTAGTCCAGGAAACCACAGACAAAATCCAGCTTATTCAGGATAATCTTCTCAAGGCTCGAAGTCGCCAAAAGAGTTATGCTGATAAACGTCGTAAACCCTTGGAATTTCAAGTTGGGGACCTTGTGCTACTTAAGGTATCCCCTTGGAAAGGAGTTATTCGTTTCGGTAGAAAGGGAAAACTAGCTCCTCGATACGTAGGCCCCTTCAAAATTCTTGACAGAGTTGGGAAAGTGGCTTACAGACTTGAGCTTCCACCCGAGCTAAGCAATGTTCATCCGACCTTCCATGTTTCGAATCTCAAGAAATGCTTAGCAGATGAGAACCTTCATGTTCCTCTTGAGGATGTGCAAATCGATGAAAGCATGCACATTATCGAGAAACCCGTCGAGATTGTTGACACTGGAGTCAAGAAACTCAAGCGCAGTCGTATTCCGATCGTTAAGGTTCGTTGGGAATCTAAACGAGGCCCAGAGTTCACTTGGGAGCGTAAAGACCAGATGAAGTCGAAGTATCCGCATCTTTTTCCACCAGACTCTCCAACTCCAACTTCGGGACGAAGTTCCTAAAAGTAGGGGAGACTGTAACATTACGCAATAAATACTTGTACGTTACGCTTTGACATTAATAAAACGTCAAGTTTTCATAATTATCTTCGCATTTATTATTTTTGTCGCTATTTTGGAACCCTTATACTATATACAATATTATATATATGTGTGAGTGTGTATAATTAAATCAAAAAAAATAATTTGCCTTGGCCGGGGTTCGAACCCGCGCCAAGGCCGGTCTGATCCAAACACACTCGTGCACAAACCAACTGGGCTGGAGTTCTGTTTTGTTATAACCCGGTTACATATTAATTATATACACGCTTCAAATCCTCACAGTTGACAAGAAAAGTCAACTGTGGGATAGCTTGGTGTGCAATCCATCAATTGAACGCGTAATCATGCTATCTTTGGTAAATTCATGTATAATCCGGCCCAATACAACACAATTGCACATCAAAAACACGGCAATCGTTGCCCTAATAATCAATTGGACGCGTATTATTATATGGAAAGTCAAACCTTCTAATTAACCCTAACCCTAATCCTCTAGTATAAATTGAGGCATTCTGGACCTTGTCTAATCGCTCACAACTCTCTCTCAATCTCTATATCTCTCTAATTCTCTCTGTATTTGATCAAATTGCTCGTGGTTGACTTTCTCTTTGACCCGACCATAAACATCAATCAAGCACTGTGAGTCTAATTTTTTTGGTGGGTTTCTTTCATCGGCATCCAAGCAACTATAGCCCTAACATTAATCGGGCTATAGTTGCCTGAATCATTCTATTGAAAAATCTAGGGTTCGTCGTTTATAATTTGGGGATAAACCTGAAAGGGCAGCGTGTATTTAATTAAATTGAAAACAGAATCATCACAACCACCGGCCTAGGCCAGGTGGTTGTGACGCTGGTCTTCCACACGGGTCACCCGGGTTCGAGTCCCGGCTCTGACCGGCTTTTGTGCTTTTCTTTCCTTTTCTTTTTAAACAAACAAATTACAATTATATATATTAAATCCTTTAATCTTTTAAAATTCTTTTTAAAATACCTAAACTATTTTATAAATTCTAAAAAAATTATATTTGTTTAATCTGATATAAAAGTGTTATTTACAATTTTTATTTTTCAGAAATTCTTTTATTTAGTATTTATAATAATTAAATCATTTTATTACTATTATAATTATAAAAATCCATTATTATATCAAAACAGTTTTATTAAATTCCCCAAAAATTACCCTAACTTTTTATAAAGTTAAACTTTACTGAAATAATTTTTAATTCAGTAAAATCATTTATTTTATATTTTTAATCAATTTTTGTTAGATTTAATCATAATTAAATCATATTAAATCCAATTTTCATCATTTTTGCACCAAAATTTTATACAAATTATTTTTAATCATTTAGAACAGAATTATGATTTTTAAAATAAGATTTCTTTAATTTTAGTATTTTTGATTATTAAAGTTAATAATTGACTATTTATAAATAAATAGATTTAAAAATCTATTTTAAATGAAATAATTTTATAAAAATTATTTTATTACTTCAAACACTTTAATGTGCTCACTCAAAATTCAAACTTTATAAAAAGACTATTTTTCATTAATTATCCAATTTTCCTTTATTAATTAAGCATTTTAATTTAAATCTCAACAATTGATTATCCCCAAATCGAAACCCTAGGATACACATATTAGTTACATAGACTTAGACTTATTATATATTACCTCATTATAGGGTAATATTTGGAATCACTATTGGGCAACATAATTATCATATCTTTTCAACAAGTTAACATTTGCTAAGGTGAGTTTACATAGCCCCTTTTATCACCACTTTTGGGGTGAAACATGTTATAACACTTTTCATTGCAATTCAATCATCAATGTGTTTATGTGTTTTCTATGTTGCATATTGTCTTGAGCATGATTAGAGTAAGCACCATTCTAGCATAATCATTAACATTGATCAGCCGACGGTATACATTGATAGATCTATTGGACTGACAATCCCACCCGGATACGTGCCTCCTACCAAGGTTACGTGGGTGTTTGTTATCGCATAACATATTCATTGGGACCATAAGTGTATGGTATGTATTATTTTATAACAGTCAACAGGGTTGATTATGCACTCGATTTATTTCTAATATGTTCTCACCTATGGGCTAGATTAACATGACACATGAATTGCATAACATTTTATTCATTTTATCATCAAAAACCTATGTAATTCTCACCAACTTATGTTGACCCAAAATACTTTCAAAATTAACATGTTTCAGGTAACAATGAAGCTGAGGCTTGAGTTAGCATGAGGATTTATCTTGAAGTTTATTTGAAGTTTTTGAAGTTATTATTTGATATTATGTATTTGAATTCTTAGACATTATTTCACATTTTGGATATTATGTTTGAATAAATTATTTAAAATTTATATTATACCATGTGCTACTGAAAACAATCATCAATACGTGGCACCCCGATGTTTCCGCCATCGGTTGGGGTGTTACACTTATGCTCAGGAGGTTGTTGTTCATCAGGATAAATTGGTTTTCTGGGCAGAGTTGGATCCTTTTCTCTGTTAATCTCCAGTAGTTTGTAGGTTTCAACCAAAACTAATTCAGACCATCTGGCAACATATCTCTTTTGACCATATTTTGCCGCAACTAACTCTTGTCTCATTCTCTTCAATTTTAAAGCTCTTTTAGATTTACTTTCTTTGTCCTTCGATTCAGCTGGAGTTTTTTTCTGATTGTTATGGTCTTTAAACAACTCTTCAATTTTGTATATGTGAGCCCTGAGTTCTTTAGAAGTCCAACCAGCAAATTGTCTTTCAGTGATGTTGTAAAATTTGAGATTTAAAATATGAACTATGAATTCTTTTCTTATAGTTCTCTCCACTTCAGAAGTTGTATTTCTTTCATGCATTTTCTAGCTCAGTTCCCATACAAAGTCTTGTATTTTACTAAGCTTTTCAAGCTGTGTTTGCTGGATTCCAAGAGCAGTCATGTTATCTTTGCCTTTGCATTGTTCTTTGATACTGATTTCAATCTGTTGCCGTTTTATCTCCATATACGGATTAATATTCATAGGTTTCTTGAAACCTTTAATAGATGTGAAAGTTAATGATGAAGGATCGTCTGTTAAGTAGAAAGATTCTATCTCATGTTGGATTATTAATATTTCAAGAGGATATTTAGCAGGCAATGGTTCTAAATACTATGGTGTAACATATGTTTGTCCTTGGTAGGGTATAATTAGGGGTGTTCAAAATCGGATAATCCGAATTTCGGATATCGGAATTTCGGATAATCCGAAATTTCGGATAGTCAATATTCGGATCCGAATCCGGATCCGAAATTTTGGATATCCGAAATTCGGATAATCCAAATTTCGGATTCGGATTTGGATCATCCAACGGATAATATGAATTTCGGATATCGGAATTTCGGATAATCCGAAATTTCGGATAGTCAATATTCGGATCCGAATCCGGATCCGAAATTTTGGATATCCGAAATTCGGATAATCCAAATTTCGGATTCGGATTTGGATCATCCAACGGATAATCCGAAACTTAAAAAAATAAAAATAAATAAATAAAAAATAATAAAAAACGTTCTCCTTTATGTCTAAAATGTGAACCTGTTAAAAAAACAAAAATCGAAGTTAGATAAACGAAACTTGAACAAAAAATGTAAAAGAAACTTACCGTTTGGTGGACAGGGGCTGTGGAAGTCGGAGACGAGGTGGACGGGAGCTGCTATAGAGAAGAGAAGAGGGAGCGGCTGATTTGGATTGGAGTAGTATGGACTTAGAGTTAGGAGGATTAGGGATTTAGGATTGTGTATTGTGTTATGTAGTATATATAATATTATATATTTATATATGTTTTTTTAATATTCGGATTCAGATAATCCGATTATCTGAAAATTTTCAAAATCAGAATCTGAATCCGAAATTTCGGATTATCCGATTTTCGGATATCCGAAAATCGGATTATCCAAAACTTCGGATAATTCGGATTCGGATTATCCGATTTTCGGATATCCGATTATCTGAAAATTTTCAAAATCAGAATCCGAATCCGAAATTTCGGATTATCCGATTTTCGGATATTCGAAAATCGGATTATCCAAAACTTCGGATAATTCGGATTCGGATTATCGGATTTTTCGGATTCGGATTCGGATTTTTTTGAACACCCCTAGGTATAATGGCAGTTGTTATCGGAACATTCAATTCTGTGTGCAAAGAAGCAGCAGATGTTATTTGGATTGGTGATTGATGTGGCAATGTTGTGATTTGTGTAAAGGGATTTGTAGTGGTGATGACTGATGTTGTTGAATATTCAATTGGTAGTTTACAAACTTCTGCAGTTTGTTTTCTAACAGCAGTGTCAACAGAATTTGTGGTTTCAGTGGTTTTGGCAAAAGAAACAGGAGCGAGTTGTTTTGCTTCCCCATCAATAGTGGTTGAAAGTGTAGTAGAAACTGGTTTATCAGATGTTTGCATATCAGTTGTTTGATCTTTGTTCCCCTTTTTGGTTTCATCAACATCAACGTCTGTTTCAAAAACAAAACTTGGAGCAGACCCAGTTGTCCTTAACAAATGATCTTTAAATGCTCTCATGTCAGTTTTAGTATCCTTGTATAAAGCATCCACTTTTATGTTTAACAACTCCATCTCAGAATTGTGTTTGATCTCTGCTAATTTTTGTTGACCCTGGATTATTGGGTCAACAGATTTCCAGAGTTCATTGGTAGCCTCAGTGATTTTCTCTATGAAATTTTCTTTCAGTGCATCAAAAGAATTATTACCTTGCAAATCGTTTAGGGGGAATGTGTTGCAGATGAATTCCGGTCTTATCTCGATATCTGTATTTCCAATCTTGGAGACAACTGCATAAGGCTTTTTGTTTTTCTCCCAGCACTCGGATTTATTCCATAATTCTTTTAGAGTATCCACATATATTGGTGCATCAGCGATGAGGATTGGTAGGTATTTCGATTTGCAGAGCACATCGATTATAGAGTGAAATTGATGGTTATGTTGGGTTTTAACCAGATATGGTAGATAGTTATGACGGGGTTTTAATTGAAGATCAATACTAATGATTGAAACAAACCAATTGAATTCAAATTAGGAATCGAATAAGACCGGAAATTTAAAATTTCATACTCGAATGGATTTAGGTCGTAATTGATACTGAAGAGCTTTTCTGGTTTTTTAATACAATAAGTTGGTGGAATATCTGATTGGATGTAAGAGGGGTTTTGTGTATGAAAAATTATGGGTGGCGTATCAAAAGTGATGCTGACGTGTCCAAAAGTTGTCTGTGAACATATGTTCATAAGTCAACAGCTGTTCTAAAGATATGTTTCATATGGTCAAGTATTATTGGAAATTTCTTAATGCATGGCAATTGTGTGAGAACAGTTGTTTACGAGTTAACAGATGTTGTAAAACAGTATATAAATTATAATGAGGTTACTAAACAGGCCTTACAGACTTTGTGTGACAACATCTGTTGATAAGTCAACATACGTTGTAAAATAGAGTATGCAACTTAATGATTAAGATAATTGTTACAAAAATTTGCAATTATAAAAAAATTTATTTTCTTATTTTTGTGTTCCTATTTTGTTTCACTCTATATAAAATGATGAAATCTTAACAGTTGTTTTTTTTACTCTACTTCAGACGAGGGAATTTAACCGTCTTTTTTCAACTTTATTTTCATTGAAACATTGTCAGTTTCCAACTTTCTATCTCAGATGCATAATGATGTGTTGTTTAAATTTGTTTCAAGAAGTGTTCTTAAAGATTCTTACAATCAAAGAAAAATCATTTACCAACAATTTTGTTGTAAAGATGTTGGAATTGGTGTTTTCGGAAACTTTTTTCAACCAATGTTAGTACGTCCAGGTCTTGGTTATAGAGAGACAAGACATATATATAGCAAAACCATATGTTTCGATCTATATAAGGAATGGCAATTAGTGGTTGTCAACCTTTGTTGTGATTATATTTAATGCAAGTGCGTTAGATGTTGAATTCCCTACTTTGTTTGTTTTGTGTTTTGTTAGAAAACTTTTTTTATGTGAACAACTGTATTCGAGTATTGTTAATTTGTTACTTGATATTAATGCAGTGTTTTACAGGTATTTAGATTTGTTGTTTTAAAAGATTTCTATTCACTATTTAGTTTTTAAGTCAACATTTTAATGAAATTATGTTATTGCAATAATAAGTTTGAATGACATAAAAGTTGTTTCACATATTTGTTAATAAGTAAACACATGTGGTAAGCAGTATTTAGAATAAATTAAACATACTCTAAACTATGATAGACTTTGCATAAAAACCACTGTTGACAAGTCAACAGTCGTTATAAAACAGAGTATACAACAAGTTGAAGATATCTATGACTATGAGTACTATAGGATGGGTAAAAGTTATTATTATTTTAGTTCTTTAATATTAAAATTAAGTATTATATACAATAAATTAGTGTGATTTTGAAAATAAAATAATCTAGATTCTTCATTTCTATAGTCGGTGTTATAGACTCTTAGCTGTCGTCACTGCAAATAATAATTACTACTTTTGAACTTAGTGTTGAAAATGACGTCTTATTTTTTATATATTTTGTATTTAAATAATGTATGATATCAGTAGTAATTGTCAATTCAAGGAATAGTCCAGATGGATTTACATTTGCATACATAGACGTATAAAGTTTTCAAGAACAATGAATTTCGGTATTCAGATGAAATCTTCTTAATGGAAATTTTGAGTCAAACTATCGTTGATGAAAAATTGTTTAAGTCACTTCATGTTGTAAGTTGGTTTTACTCTCATGACTTTGATATAGTAATAGTTAACTTTGAAAATGGTTTTGAAAAATTATTCCTCCGAGAGAAAATAGAGTATTCCGACGATTTGGAGTTTCTTGAAGAACTTGACCAAAAAACAATGAGCAACATTAATCGGAATACATTTCATCTTAATCAGAAACAAATTATCAGGGTTTTTTAATTTTCACACGGTTTTAAACTTTTAAACCGGTTTTTTAAAATTTAATTCATACTATTACAACCGTCCCACCAAATGGTCAGCAAAATTAATGTTTAATTCTTGGAAACCGTCGTATGAATTTAATTGTTTATCACCTAAACGGTCAGACCTTTAATTTTACCACTTCTTACCGTTCAAAATTTTTGTATATAAATAGAAGAAACTGTGGGGTTAAAAGCCACACAAACAAATGGTAAAAAAAACAAACAAACATCCACCCACCAAGATGAATTCGTGGACCGAAGAAGAAGAGATGGCACTAGTGGTGTGCTACAAGGACGCCACAAACGACCCAGGGATTCAACAACTCCCGATGGACGAAGGGTCGGCCTACCCACCGGAGGACTTTTGGGGCCGCGTATTTAGCGACTTCAATCAACACAATTGCACCAACAACAAGACCCTCCGAGACATCCAGTTTAGGTGGCCCGATCTCAATATCAAGTGTGAGAGATGGACCAACCTCTACGAGCAAACGATGAGGGACGATCCGAACCTCGATCACGAGTTGGCTATCGACTTCACTCACTATGAGTATGAGGCTCGATACGGCAATAATTTCGACCATGTCGAGGCATGGCAATTGTTGCGCCAACCTTAAGTTTTTTTTCTTTGTTTTAATGTATTTTTTTATGTTTAATATTATTATATTTTAATTTTATGTTTTAATGAAATGTTCTTATTTATGTTTTTTTATTTAATTAGATTTTTAAAACAAACTAAATAATTAAAAAAATTCATAAAACAAACGGTAAAAATAAAACAACACTAAAAACAAATGGTTAAAACAAATAAATTAACATTTAAAAAAGTCAAAAATAAAATAACAACCGGTTACCAGCACGGTAGATATAACCAGTAAAACGGTCCACGGGACCACTACCAGTATGGGTGGGAGCAGTGTTACCATGCTGGTAGTGGATATCCGTGAACAATTCGGGTGGCGTCTCGTCCCGCCTTACATTCGATTATTCTTATGTTCTTTACATGTGTAGGTGTAATTTGCTAGATCAAAAAGATGGGTTAATATTTTTGTTGAAGAATATTTTGTTTGTTTTGTTGAAGAAAAAATTGGGAACGTCTGATTAATATTCATTTCATTTTTTTTTTAAACTTTATGTTTCATTTACTGGTGGTATGAATGATTGATTGTGATAGGGTAGTTCTAATTAAACCCCCCAACTTCTAAATCAACCCCTTAACCCAGACGCCTCGCTTAGGTCTAAGCGAGGCGCCTGGAATGTCGTTTTCAGGGGAATCTTAAGCTTTATGTCTAGTCAGGCGCCTCGCTTTGGCCAAAGCGAGGCGCCTGACTGCCTGATTAGACATAAAGCTTAAGATTCCCCTGAAAACGATATTCCAGGCGCCTCGCTTAGGCCTAAGCGAGGCGCCTGAGAGTTTGATTAACCTTGATTAACGTAAAGCCTGATATTCTCTCGAAATAATTACCCAGGCGCCTCGCTTTGGCCTAAGCGAGGCGCCTGGTCCCATCAGATTTTGGCTATAAATTCATTCGATTTCATTATAAACTCGTTCGATTTCAATTCTTTGTCCACAACATATATAACATGTCATATTACGACTTAATTTTCGGTGATTCTTACGACTCTAATAATAATAATGTCGAGGAGGGGTTGTCATATAATGTCGAGCAGGGTCCGTCATATAATGTCGGGCAGGGTCGGTCTAGTAATGTCGAGGAGGGTCAGTCTGGCATTCGTTACCATGACAATACGGTACAACTGGACTTGAATACACAGTGGAAGGACCCGTATGAATTTGAAGACGAGCCTAGTCAACCTGCCTACGGTTATACTTACGACGCTAACGGTGGTGATGACACATTTGAAGAACAAGACTGTACGCACTATGAAGACAGCGTTGTCGATGAGAAGCGGGTAGAAGATCAGGAGGAAGGACCTAACACGATCAACCTTTGGTTCGAGACTAACCGGACATTTTCGACACGCGTTGAGTTGGTCGATTGGGTACATGATACGGGAATGGCAAATGGTGACGTCATAGTTATAAAAAGATCGAAGAAAAGAGGAGAACAGTTCGTGAAGGTATATATTTCAGTCACTATTGTTTTTAAGATATTAACAAATGCGTATTTTATAAATTGTTATTTAAAAAGCAACAATAAACTTAACTTATAAATTAGTTACTAAAAACATGTGTTTTATCGTTGGTCAAGGTTAATTCCCTACGGGTGCACCAGTGGTTTTCGGGTCACACACCTTTAGGATTACGTTTCTCCTTTGCTAAGAGTATTGTTAATTTTTAATTAATAAACTTTCTTATAATTATTTATTTAAAAAAACTATAAAAAAAACTTATTTTCTAATAAACTTATTTTTGTTAAGGTTGTATTTCAATGCACTCTTGGGGGGAAGCATAAGAGTGTGGCTTTGGTGAGGAAGACGAGTAGCAAAAAAATTGGCTGCCCGTTTAAGTTGACAGGGGTGTTTGAAACTCGGACACGGGTTTGGAGGTTAAAGGTGAAAAACCCGACGCACAACCACACTCCCTTTTAACACTTAGAGGGTCACCCGTATGCTAGAAGGCTTTCTGTGGATGACAGACAACTGGTCGGGGAGATGACAGAGAATGATGTTCCCAAGCGTAGCATCTGGAGAATGATCCTTTCAAAGAACCCGGAGAGAAAGACTACCCTGAAAGATATACACAATGCGGCTCAGATGATGAATGCTGGAAAGGGAGTCATTCCCAAAGGTGCAATGGAGCACCTCGAATACTTTCTGACGGAGAGAGGATTCACCTACTACACGCGTGCGGATGAAACCACGAAGGCTCTCACGGATATTTTCTTCATTCACAAACATTCACATACTATGTGGTGCGCATTCCCGCATGTGCTGATGATTGACGCCACCTACAATACAAACATGTACAATATGACGTTTGTTCAGGTAGTGGGTATGGCGTCGACAAACCAGTCGTTTTCGATTGCCCATGCGTTTATTTCTTCTGAGAGGATTGATAACTACATTTGGCTGTTGGAGAGGATAAAGTCTATGTTGGACAAATGTATGGAGCCGCGAGTGATTGTGACAGACAGGGACCTTGCGCTGATGAACACGTGTGATGT
Organism: Ambrosia x helenae; assembly: GCA_030844895.1. Lineage (NCBI taxonomy): Eukaryota > Viridiplantae > Streptophyta > Magnoliopsida > Asterales > Asteraceae > Ambrosia > Ambrosia x helenae. Next base: position 72,713,779 of record CM061224.1, on the reverse strand, counting down.
GGTTTTCTCAAAGGCGTACAAGTATCTATACCAGTTTCATATCTCGCAGAATATCAACAGGAACAGCAAGAATGAGTTCACGGATAAGGAGTGGAAGGAATTTGTTCGAATGTTTTGGTGGTTGTGTGACTCTGCGACGGAAACCCTATACGAATACAATTTGGGGCAATTTCAGTCATATCTGGAAAAGATGGATCGGCTAGGTAAGTAGTTTTACATAATTACATACGTACTTGTTTACATACACACGCCTGACAAGTTTTGGTTATATTTTTCAGACGTTTTTTGCTACACGAAGAATAACTGGTTGGATCGGTTCCGTCAAAAGTTTGTGTCTGCGTGGACTAACCAAACGCTGAACTTCCGCCAGACCACTACCAACAGAGTTGAGGGCATGCATGCCAAAATTAAAAGTTACCTTCCAAGCAATCGCAACTCGTTGTCGACAATTATGAAGTCCGTTGATCAAATGGTGGATAAGCAATATAGAGACATTAAAAAAGGTTTTGAAGAAAGCCTAAGAAAAACAATGAACCACCACAAGAAGCAGCCATTGCTTGAAAAGTTACTTCGGAAGGTTAGCAAACATGCTCTTCAGTTGATATACGAAGAGATCGACCGTCTTCAAACGTCCATGCGCCGTTACAATAACACTTGTGGATGCCAGCTTTATAATAGTTGTGCTTTGCCATGTGCCTGTCGTCTCGAGTAGTTACAACTTAACGGTAATTAGCACTAGTGTCCATATGATTTTACTACATAATTTATTACATGATTTAACTTTATAACATATGTTATTTTTTCAGGTCAGGAAATCCAATTGTTCTCGATAGACGTGTTCTGGAGGAAGCTTGACTTCAAACCTGCGAAAACTGGTTGCGAAGATATAAATGTAGATAAGGTGTGGGCAGAATTAAAGGAAACGGTTGATACAAAACCAGTTTTTGCCCAATTAAACTACCTGGACAAATTTGCACAAATCGTCACAGGCAACTACTCCCCCCCAATAAACCGCCTGTTGTGCAAAAGAAAACCCGTGGTCGTCCAACCAAGAAGCAGCAAGAACACAAGAGAGAACAATCTGCAAGAAAGAGCTTGCATATGCTGGTTGAAGAAAGTGGGTCCGACGAGGAGTTTGAATTTCCCCGGCACAGCTCATTCGTACCATCACAGGAGGACCTCGTACGACCTTCCCAGTCCCAGCCATGCCCTTCTTACGAGCTTCACCGTCACAGCTCTTACATACCGTCATCGTCCCAGGGGGCAGCATTTGGGATAAATTCAATTTCCCAAAGCTTCCGCGGACAAAAAACTCAGAGAACTTAGTAAGGAAATATGGGGATAGAATTCCATTTGTTTTTCACCCATATATATCTAAAATAACGGATGTGAGACCTGATGGTCATTGCGGTTTTCGAGCGGTAGCTGTGGGGTTAGGGATAGGTAAAAATGAACATCTGTGTAACACCCCAACCGATGGCGGAAACATCAGGATGTCACGTATTGATGATTGTTCAGTAGCTCATGGTGAATAATAAATTTCATTAAATGATTTAAATAAATTACATACAATTGTTCTAAGAATTTGTACATCACAAGTTGAAAATACTAGCTACACATCTTCAAGCATTAACTCAAATCTTCATGCAAGTATAACCTGAAACATGTTAAGTTTGAAAATATTTTGGGTCAACAAAAGTTGGTGAGAATTACATAGGTTTTTGGAATATGATAGATAATAATAGTTTGTACAACAATCACAGTTGTATGATGATAGAGTATGAGTCCGACATGTAACAATGCGTCTTTGTACAATCAAACCTTGTGTCGACTGAGGACTAACTCGCAAGTTAGTTAAATGTTGTTACTGTTATCGATCATCCCTGAATTTATGCGGGGGGATGGGTTTGTCAGATCTATAGCGCTATAATCTAAACAGGCGGCTTGATCATTGTTAATGATTGTACTGTGTCTTTTTGTTACAGTCAAATGATAGAATGATAGTGTAATTGAATCACAAGTACGTATGAGTAAATGATAGTATAAAATGTTTAAACATGTTTCACCCCAAAAAAAAATGTAAAAGAGAAAAGGGGCTATGTAAACTCACATTGGCTAAGGTGAATTATCCTCTAAGTGTTGTGAATGTATGTGAGGCGAATCCCAAAGACTCAACAACGTAGCTAGTCCAATTTGAAGAAATAATAAATCCTAAAAAAAAGAAAGAATATCATGCTTCCAATTCGCCAATTACAAGAGCTTATAATCAAAGCTTCAATTGTAGAAGTAATAGACTATAGAAGAAAAGTATGAGGGAAAGTTTAATCGGATTGAAACAATCGATTTAGAGGTGGCAAGTGTAATGGTTCATAGGTGGGTTTTTTATACTAGTTTTGGATTCAATTAGCCATTAAAATTGGTCAACACCATAAAGTAAGGTTTTATGATGAATTGACTATTTGACTAATACTTTTACTGTTTGACTAAGACTTTGACTAGGACTTTGACCAGGACTTTGACTGTTTGACTAAGACTTTGACTCCAAGAATTATGTTGTCAAGACTTTGACTCTTGACTCAAGGCTTTATTTTGAAATGAATTTATATCTTCCTTGTTTGAGATTATAAATGTAATTGGAAAAATGATTAGCTTTAAATAAGAAAAAAAAAATCATTAGTTTGAATTAGAAAATAAAAAAAACACCGTCTTATAAAATAACGATTTTATGAATAGAATTAGGATAGGACATATGTCATGATTGAAGATTTTTTTTTAAGTACAATGATAAAATGAACTTAGAAAAATAGAGTGCACGGATAAAGATAAGAATACTTAGAAATAAATTAGACTTTATATCATGGATCGGGAAATACTTTAATGCAAAATAAATGGGAAAATTCGTGAGGTTACAGTCTCCCCTACTTTTAGAAACTTCGTCCCGAAGTTATAAAAAAAACACCGGGTTGACAGTGATTGGGTAGAAAGTAGGGCAACTGTGGTTTGAAAAATTTGTGTTAAGACATGACATGAAATTATAGGTAACAGAATAAACTATTTCGAATAATTTGGTAAGAGGTTTGATAGGTGTGGGTTTTAAGGGTTGGATTAGGTTCGTCTAAAATAGTAAGGGGAATAAGAATCTAGCAAAACACTAAACTTTAAGTTTTAGGAATCTTAAAAAGAAATGCATGAGTTAATTGACTATAGAAATACTAAACAGGTAACTAGAGTTTATAATTGGTTATCTACCAAAAACCTTGATAGAATTTCACACTACCTTAACGTACCTGTAAATTCATGATTGCGTTCCGGACCGTAATCACCAATTTACCTTACATTAGGGTTTTGTGTCCTTCTATGACTCTAAACATACATGTAAGTAATGCAAAATAACCTTGTGATTGAATAGTATACAATGTATCCAAAAATGAGTCCAACTGTTGAGCAGGAAAAAGACTTCTACCAGTCAGTGAGTAAGAACCTCTACCGATTGTTGAGCAGGTGCGATAGCCTCTACCAGTCGTTGAGCAGATTGTAGGGCCTCTACCGACTGTTGAGCAGGCATGATGACCTCTACCAATCGTTGAGTGGGTTATTTGGTACTCTACTAACTGTTGAGCAAGTACTTCATCCTCTATCAGTTGTTTGATTAAGTGTACCAATTATTACACACATAAATTGCAAATTGATAATACATACATGTAAGCAAGTTTGTAAATGCATCGAGTATCAAGTATAGCATAGAGTTGCCCTAGACAAGGTTAATGACTCTAGGTGTGTTTGTAGCAAATAGTTTATATTTCATGCTTTCAAGTATCATGAATAATCAAATGTTCAAGTAGATAAACAAATCCTCATGTATGATAGTTTAGTTGTCATGGGTATCTAGTTCATGTTTGAGAAGGTGAAGGATATGAATCTAATTCTTGAGAGGAAAAATCTTGAAGCAGAATCAAGGTTGTGAGAGATAGTGAATGTGAAAATAGTTGATAAAGAGTTTATTTTAAAGTAAGGAGATTGTATAGCAGTGTAAATTTTGGGGTTTGGATCAAAGGTCATAGTCAAGTGTATAAGAAAACATGATTGTGATATATGCCAAAATTTGAACAAGTTGAAAATGAGTGAGTGTCGATGGAGAATTTAGAGACTAGATATTATCCCTATGGAAAAAAAATTATTTTCAAAATTGGTTTTGTACATAAAGCAAAAGTTGTTAAATAGTACAAGCTAAGTAGGCATTGATTAAAATATTCCCGTTAGTTGGAGATTTCAAACATGACATTAGGTTTTGAAGATCAAGGTTCTATTAGTGATTTTTAATAGTTTAAAGCATTATATAGAAAATCGTTTGTTACGTCAATAAATAAACAATTGAATTTAAGTTCGAGGACATCTTTTGACAAAAAAAATATGTACTTTGTAAAGTTACTAGGTAATGAAAATACAATAAGATTTAGAAATCTTTAGTTTGTGCTAAGGTATGAGGTTATAGTTTTTAAAAAAAATAAGTAACATGTGGAGAAATGAAATAATATGATTTGGGTAGGGTGTTGAATATTTAAAAAGTGGCTAAGATGGTAAGGTGAAGTGTGATTGTGAAATCCATAGATAGTTATGAAATGAGATTGATTTAAGCTGTAAAATTTTGAGATTTTAGAGCTTAGTTTAAGGAAAGTGAGTGTAATCATTTATTCATTAATTAAAACGAATAAACGAAACGTTGACTTATCAAAACTTCTAGATTCTAATAAGATAATGAAGACATGCTTTAGCCTATAAGTGAACACTCATCCCGAGAATTCCCAGGTAGGCATCCGGGTCCCTCGTCTGATTGGGATTTATGCGCAATGCCAGTCCTAGACAGAAGACTCAGAATACAGGCGTTCACCCTTCCAGATTGCAGGTGTTCGTTATTAAAATCTAGAACTTCGACGAGATCTTCAAGGTGGTTCAGGCTAAACCTGAGGATTTGTCCTACTAGTCTAAGAGTATATCTTGTGATGGAGAGCACTCTTCTTGTAGGGACTAAAGTAAGGATAAGAAGTAGGAGGGAGATAGAGATTAGAAACAAGTAGGGTTTCAAGTAAAAGGAGCAAGTACTGATTATAATCCTATGGTTATAGACTAGATTATTTTTCTAATAACCTAATTCCCTATAACCATGGCTCTGATACCAATCTATAACACCCCAACCGATGGCGGAAACATCGGGATGTCACGTATTGATGATTGTTCAGTAGCTCATGGTGAATAATAAATTTCATTAAATGATTTAAATAAATTACATACAATTGTTCTAAGAATTTGTACATCACAAGTTGAAAATACTAGCTACACATCTTCAAGCATTAACTCAAATATTCATGCAAGTATAACCTGAAACATGTTAAGTTTGAAAATATTTTGGGTCAACAAAAGTTGGTGAGAATTACATAGGTTTTTGGAATATGATAGATAATAATAGTTTGTACAACAATCACAGTTGTATGATGATAGAGTATGAGTCCGACATGTAACAATGCGTCTTTGTACAATCAAACCTTGTGTCGACTGAGGACTAACTCGCAAGTTAGTTAAATGTTGTTACTGTTATCGATCATCCCTGAATTTATGCGGGGGGATGGGTTTGTCAGACCTACAGCGCTATAATCTAAACAGGCGGCTTGATCATTGTTAATGATTGTACTGTGTCTTTTTGTTACAGTCAAATGATAGAATGATACGTAATTGAATCACAAGTACGTATGAGTAAATGATAGTATAAAATGTTTAAACATGTTTCACCCCAAAAAAAAATGTAAAAGAGAAAAGGGGCTATGTAAACTCACATTGGCTAAGGTGAATTATCCTCTAAGTGTTGTGAATGTATGTGAGGCGAATCCCAAAGACTCAACAACGTAGCTAGTCCAATTTGAAGAAATAAGAAATCCGAAAAAAAAGAAAGAATATCATGCTTCCAATTCGCCAATTACAAGAGCTTATAATCAAAGCTTCAATTGTAGAAGTAATAGACTATAGAAGAAAAGTATGAGGGAAAGTTTAATCGGATTGAGACAATCGATTTAGAGGTGGCAAGTGTAATGGTTCATAGGTGGGTTTTTATACTAGTTTTGGATTCAATTAGCCATTAAAATTGGTCAACACCATAAAGTAAGGTTTTATGATGAATTGACTATTTGACTAATACTTTGACTGTTTGACTAAGACTTTGACTAGGACTTTGACCAGGACTTTGACTGTTTGACTAAGACTTTGACTCCAAGAATTATGTTGTCAAGACTTTGACTCTTGACTCAAGGCTTTATTTTGAAATGAATTTATATCTTCCTTGTTTGAGATTATAAATGTAATTGGAAAAATGATTAGCTTTAAATAAGAAATAAAAAAAATCATTAGTTTGAATTAGAAAATAAAAAAAAAACACCGTCTTATAAAATGACGATTTTATGAATAGAATTAGGATAGGACATATGTCATGATTGAAGATTAAATAGAGTGCACGGATAAAGATAAGAATACTTAGAAATAAATTAGACTTTATATCATGGATCGGGAAATATTTTAATGCAAAATAAATGGGAAAATTCGTGAGGTTACAATCTGGTTGTCCGATCCCAAATGCTACTCGAGTTGCGCAATAACGAAGGCTTGTGGAGGTCAATGTTTGATCCGAATAACGAAGGGCATTATCAGAGTCTCTGCGATAGCATTTCTTTTAGAGGGGTGGGAGATGCCCTAGAAGAGAATTGGATGACGACGCCGGAAGCGGGGTTTCTCATTGCACAGAGATATGGAGTTGTTTTTCATACACTCGACATTAGAGGTTCTGATACAGTTTTCCCTCTATTTTTAGGACCAAGTTGTTCTATGCCGCCTATTCAGACGGTAGCAGTTTGCTTCGTGGATCGACATTACATCAACATAAAGCTTGAAGGATCATATCCAATGCCTCCCCTGAATAGAGCTTGGACTGCTTTTAGAAATGAGGGTGGTGCGGAATGGGAAACTATGTTTGAAGATCAAATCAATATGTACAAAGAATTAGTTTTCCCGAAACAGGACACCAATCAAAGTCCTGAAGTACAAGATTTAGGTTAGATATGTGAAATTTGTAAAAATATTTAAACACTGTTTACGTTCTTAAAAATCGTATTGGTTATGTTTATGTCTTTTAACGGGCTTGTCGGGTCGGATTGTTTCGGTTCGTTCATGTGCCGGTCGGGTCGGAACAGTCCGGTTCGTTCACGTGCCGGTCGGTCTGACTGTTTTCATTCGTAAACGTGTCGGTCATAATAATAATAATAATAATAATAATAATAATAATAATAATAATAATAATAATAAATACAATAATAATAATAATAATATATACAATAATAATAATAATAATAGTAATGATAATAATAATAATAAATACAATAATAATAATAATCGTAATAATCGTTCATGTGCCGGTCGGGTCGGAGCAGTCCGGTTCATTCACGTGCCGGTCGGGTCTGACTGTTTTCGTTCGTAAACGTGCCGGTCGGGTCGGATTGTTTCGGTTCGTTAACGGGCCGGTCGGGTCGGAACAGTTCGGTTCGTTCACGTGTCGGTCGGGTCTGACTGTTTTCATTCGTAAACGTGTCGGTCATCATCATCATAATAATAATAATAATAATAATAATAATAATAAATACAATAATAATAGTAATAATAATAATAGTAATGATAATAATAATAATAAATACAATAATAATAATCGTAATAATCGTTCACGTGCCGGTCGGGTCGGAACAGTCAGGTTCGTTCACGTGCCGGTCGGGTCTGACTGTTTTCGTTCGTAAACATGCCGGTCGGGTCGAATTGTTTCCGGTTCGTTCACGTGCCGGTCGGGTCGGATTGTTTCGGTTCGTTAACGGGCCGGTCGGGTCGGAACAGTCCGGTTCGTTCACGTGTCGGTCGGGTCTGACTGTTTTCATTCGTAAACGTGTCGGTCATAATAATAATAATAATAATAATAATAATAATAATAATAATAATAATAATAATAATAATAAATACATTAATAATAATAATAATCGTAATAAAAATCCGGCATCTACTGTATAGTCCGTCCATGATGTACAACGATTTATGAATGTTCTTAAAAGTCGGATGTTTGTACCGAAAACCACAAACGAACAATTAACCTACCAAAACACGTTAAACAGAGACTGGAACTCCAGGATATCGATTAGACACGCGAAATTTTAATTAATATAAAACAACAGGTATCGACTGTTTAGTCCATGTATGACATATAACAATTTATGAATGTTCTTCAAACTCGGATGTTTTTACCGAAATCCACAAATACGCAACAAACGAACCGAAACGCTTCGAACGAATTTTTTTGGATTGGATACAACATAAAACTATTAGAAATTAATTAAAAAAAAATTTTAACCGCCGAAAACTATTTTAAATGAATTTAAACAATAATTTAAAAAAAATAAAAACTAACCAGGCGTCTCGCTTAGGTCAAAGCGAGGCGGCTGGCTTGGACGGTTAGTCTAACCAGGCGTCTCGCTTAGGCCTAAGCAAGGCAGCTGGCTTGGACGGTTAGTCTAACCAGGCGCCTCGCTTAGGCCTAAGCGAGACGCCTGTTTTTGGGTTTAAAAGCCAAAGCGAGGCATCAGATCTGCCACGCTTGGCTCTCTCCACACACACACACACACACACCGCCGCTCCTCCGCCCGCTCCTCCGCCGCTCCTTCGTCGTGTTCTGAAGCCAAGATCCTCCGCCGCTCCTCCATCGTCATCCGAAGCCAAAAAGGTTAGTGTTTTCTTCCTCCGTCGCTCCTCCGTCGTTGGGTGGTCGTCGTTGGGTGGTTCCGGTTGGGGATCTGTCGGGGAAGACGACCAAAGCGTCTAGCTTTGGCCTCGACGAGACGCTTTGGTATTGTTATTATTATTATTATTGTTGTTGTTATTATTATTATTATTATTATTATTATTATTATTATTATTAATTCGATTATTATTATTGTTATTATTATTATTTCGATTATTATTATTGTTTTTAGTATTATTATTAGGATTAATATAATTATTATTATTATTATCATTATTATGATTATTATTATTAGTTTTATTATTATTATTATTAATATTATTATTATTATTACGATTATTATTATTATTATTACGATTATTATTATTATTATTATTATTATTATTACGATTATTATTATTATTATTATTATTATTATTATTACGATTATTATTATTATTATTATTATTACTAATATTATTTTTATTATTATTATTACTAATATTATTATTATTATTACGATTATTATTATTATTATTACTAATATTATTATTATTATTATTATTATTATTACTAATATTATTATTATTATTATTACGATTATTATTATTATTATTTCTAATATTATTATTATTATTATTATTACTATTATTATTATTACTAATATTATTTTTATTATTATTATTACTAATATTATTATTATTATTATTACTACTAATATTATTATTATTATTACGATTATTATTATTATTATTACTAACATTATTATTATTATTATTACTATTATTATTACGATTATTATTATTATTTTTATTACTAAAATTATTATTATTGTTATTACTTATATTATTATTATTACTAGTATTATTTTTATTATTATTATTACTAATATTATTATTATTATTATTATTATTATTACTAATATTATTATTATTATTATGATTATTATTATTATTATTATTATTACGAAGTTGGGGGTTTAATTAGAACGACCCTATTATTATTGTTAATATTAAAATTATTATTTATTATTATTATTATTACTGTTATTATCATTAGTAATTGAAAATTATTGTTTACAGAGATATGGAGCCAGGTTTTTCAGACACAGGTTTTGGTGGTGGAGATGACGCTGGGTCGTCTGCACCGGGGCCTCCGCCGAAGAGGAGTCGACGGGCTACACCACCGGACCCCTTACTGGACCACCCGTACCTGCACTTTGAGGAGGGGTTTGACGATGCGCAGCGCAACTGCACGAAGCTGCGTCATATGGCTGTCGACCCTCAGATGTACATTAGTTGGTCACTTCTGGAGAGGGTCGGCGAAACCAGCAGGGCGAACGACTTTGTGGGGTTTGACACTCCATGGCGTCGTCTCTTTGACATAGCCAAGCTGCCTTCTTACCGAGCTTTGACGATAGAGTTTCTGTCGTCGTTCTAGGTACTGGATCCGTCCCAGAACCCGAACCCGGCTGAGACTTTTCGCCCCATCCAATTTCGGTTGGCGAGGCGTTGGCAGCAGCTGTCTTATGAGGTATGTTATTTCAATTATCTATCATTTTATTATTATGTTACCAAAGTTGTTAATATTTACAATTATTTTTTGCAGGAGTTTGCTGTTGCTTCGGGGTTGTACACAGCCCCGGAGACTGAGTCTGCGTTGTACCGGGACGCTCTCCATACGGTGGATAGGCCGACCCTGGTCAGATTTTGGAGGTTCATCGCCAAATCGCACTTTGGTAAAAATTTTGCGAAGGCGACGTCGATTAGGGACCCCCTGTACTATTACTTTCAGCATGCGATCGCCACCTCTATCGCAGCACGGGGGAACAGTCGGGAGAAGGTCAACCAGAGTGACCTTTTCTTTTTGTACTGTTTGATTATGCGGCAGCCGTGCAACCTAGCCGCGTGTCTGGTCGAGTACTTTAAGTGTTGCCACATGCACCAGGCTCGCTCACATCTCCATGGCGGGGCGTTCATCACTTACATCGCGCGTAATCTGGGGATCTCGCCAGATACTGACCCTCAGTTGCTGCCCTCGATCCCATCGGTAGAGCTCGGTGACGCCAATGCCCCGAGCATGGGGATCCTCTTCGAGGTCTCGAAGGGTGTGCATCGGTTTCGAGCTATTGGAACCAAGAAGGCTTTTGAGCCGGCCCCCTTCCTACTTTTGATGATATACCGCCCTACACTGAGGTGCGTCCGGGATATCCTCTCCTGGTGGAGATGGCGGGTCACGACGACGAGGCTGACGATGATGACGCCCCCCCCCACCTCCTCCGCCGCCACCACAGCAGCGGTACCCCCGTCATATATATGATGACCTCACTCCTGCTGCGCGTTTCGTGGCAGAGGACATCGATCGCCGCATCGGTGAGCTCCGGGAGGTTCAGGAGTGGACGGTCAACTCGATGCAGGCGATGGCCTCGTATTGGCAGGTATAGTTACGCACACCACCACACCGTGGACCAGCACAGGGGGGCCCACCACCACCGCCGCAGTAGACTTTTTTTACTTGTATTTTTTTTTTGTATGGACAAACTTATTATTATTATTATTATTATTATTATGCACTTGATCTTTTGTTTATATATATATGTTGTCTGTTTTGAATGTTTAATTGTCTAATAAATATTAAACCCATAAATAATAAATGAACTAACACCAAATTATAAATTGCAAACCAGTAAAACCAATGAGATCCAAACAGTAAATATTCGATTATAAACGTTAAAAGATCACTCAACCCTTTCAATCCCAAACCAAATAAAAGTTACATGCTATGAACCAAAACGACGCCACGTTGACCATCAACCACCATATTCGTATCAAAATTCGCGAATTCGTTCAATCTTTCTTCGACGAGGTCTTCTCCGTGAATAATTTATCCAGTCACAGTGACAATCGAACACTTTATTAATAGGTTAAAGTTGGGATTACTTGATTAATTATAGTTTGATTAGGGTTATTACGTTGTTTTTTAAATTTTAAAAAATTACAATAGATAAAGACCCTAAATCAATAAAAAAGTTAAAAAAAAACACGGGTTATTACGGTGTTTTTAAAATTTTTAAATTTAAAAAAATTACAATAGATAAAGACCCTAAATAGATAAAAAAGTTAAAAAAAAAAAACACTTCAAAACAAACAAAAAAAAAATCCAAACCAAAACCTTCCCAACATCAAAATGTCCAGGTTCATCCCCCTGTTGCCAAGCGCCTCGCTTTGACCAAAACGAGGCGCTTGGCCCTTTTTTTTCAAACTCCCATGCAACCTCGTACTGAGTTTGCCATTGATGTGACTGAAGCGCCTCGCTTTGGCCTAAGCGAGGCGCTTCAGAGGGGAGTTGAAATAGAAGAGAGGGGGGTGCCAATAGACGGACCCTTGTGATAAGTGAAGATTTTTATTTTAGAATAATATTTTTTTTTGGAACTTCGGATATCCGTTTCACTATCCGAATTCGTATCCGAAAATTCGAATATCTGGTTTTGAACACCTTTCGTGGTGGCGGTAAAAGGATGGAGGTTGGGAGTTGAAGAAGGGATCTAGCCTCCTGAGCATGTGATGTATCCGCAACATAAAGAAACCTGTAAATGCCACTAAATGGGGTAAACGCCATAGGTGGCCTAAGGACTATTTCTCACACTCAAGTCAGTATAGTATTTAATAGAATAAATTATTTTTGTAGGTGAGATAGGGAGGAGAGAAGTCGTGAAGACGAAATAGGATGTGGGCTGGACTGGACCCAATGAGCCCGAACCTCATCCGACCCAATCACAAGCAATAAGCCCTTTTCGAACAACAGTCATCAATCATTCAGTCAAGGGAAAGGAAACGTGGACAATGTTTATAAGTGACTAATATTTATGTTTCGTAGCAGATAAAATGTGTATTGATAGATAAGAACCATGCCAGGTGATTAAGGAAATAAAATAAGTTGTGTACAAGATATTAATATCTCAAACTCAAAGGAGTTCAAATGAAACGTAATTCTTAAAGATACTTCACTGATAAACACATGAATTCCACAATTACAAACAACTCCCTCTACTACAATCATCTCAAAATTCCTACACAAATAGTTTTTAACCATGCACCCCTTGTATTAACTATACCACCCCAACCCCTTAATAAATAAGGGAAATAAGCCTCTTATAAAGTGACGATGAGTGGTCTTTTGATTCACACACTTCTAGCCATCATTTCTTGGAATCTCCTATACGATTCCTGTTTCTCCAATCTGAATTTCGCATGACAATTTGCTATAAACTTATCAGCCAAACGATCAATCTCATTCATCTCTTCAACCGTAATCCGAGCACCATTTTGCACATTTTTATCACCCATGTTCTTCTCTTCAAGCCATTGGAGGTACCCTGAGAGTTGAGATTGTGGTGCCATTTCATCCACAAAGGAACTCCATGTGGAATCATAGTAGGCTTGACTGTTAAACGGATTGGGTGAACTCATTGGGACCACATGCGATGAGCACCAATTGTAGTGAAACCTAAAAGAACCAAAATAGAGCTTATTCTTGTTTTTATTCTTTTTGAACATCAAGGATTCCAAGAAGTGGACATTGTTGACATGCATTGCTTTGAGAAGCTCGACGATTACGCTCTTTGCCTTAGTGGCGGTCCGAGCAATCCGAAAGACATGGGAGAATATGAAGTTGTGGATTAGGGTTTTGAATTTCATGGAAGTGGTTAAGGAAGAAGGCGAAGGTGGAGAAGGAGAATGAGTTGCCATTTTGATGCTTTCTTTGGGTGTGTATTTGAGGCCTTATTTGAAATGGTATTTATAAGGGAACATGGTTACCACTTGGCACTCATTGTTTTTATCTTTCTAAAAAGTAATTTATCATGGATCTTGTTTCTGAATTTCATGTTAAAAAGAAAGATAATAAGATGATTTTTGGTAAGTTTATTTGATAATGATGATATCGGAATATAAAACAATAAGACTGATGGGTATGGGGCACGGCATAGGGGAGGCAAGCCTATGCCGCCCCGAGCTACACCACCCCCCTAGGGCCGGCAACTGCAATGGCGGCATCCTCTTGCCGTTGAAGCCGGGCCAATTTATTGTTTTTAATTGATTTTTTTATTATTTTTAATAATTCTGACCAATTAGGAGGCCCGTCATCATAGTGCACACCACCCCCTTGAAGGCCCATCATCAAGATGCCTCTCCCCTCACTCCTACGTGACGCCTACATAGCGGCCCATCATGAAAATGCCTCCTCTCTCCACACCTAGTAGTCTAACATAAAAGATTAGGAGGAGATAGTATAGCACATAAACCTAAATTCCATGTTTTTGAACATTTTCATATTAATTTTTGGTTTGCTGCTTTAATTATATATTTTTTAATTATATAGATTATATATTATATATTTGTAAAATTTTACGTAATATGATTTTCGTATTTTTTTTATGTATTAAAATATATAGTTGTAATGCTTATTTACTAAATCAATATTTTAATTAAATTATCATTTCAAATATATTAAAACAAATAAATTGAGATATAAAGAGAGAGGGAGTAGGTAATTTAAATAAAAGAGGCAACTACTTTGCAGTTTAAGGTGTCCCCTTCTTTTCCTTTTACATCTCTTGATGGTATGTAGGACCACTTTTTGATGGTCACAAGACCCGACCCGACAAGACCAGCATCTGCTACCATGTCTTTCTTTCTTGGATCAAAGTCATGCATCAAAAGTTGTATCCTAAAGTAATGCAGTTGTACCTTTGAAACCAAGACCAATCGATATCTGATCAAAGAAATGATGAAATTGAGAAAAGATGCATGGTTTGATTATATCTTTTACTTTGATAGGCAAACATTTTGTTATTTATCCCTTTATAGTAAGTTTTTTTTTTTTTTTTTTTTTTTTTTTGGAACGGTGACTTTCTATTACGTGGCAGAGTCCATCACGAAAAGGTCCGAATCAGGCCCCCTAGCCACACTCAACGACATCAGACAGGCAAAGCCCCGTGTCGCGGGAGTGGCCCGTCCCCAGAGAGCACGAGACTCTCGTGCCAGTGCCAAGGAACACTAGGGCGTTCCACTCGGAAAATTTCCCGCCACCTGCCACTTAACAGATGGTGCACCCTTCACAAGAGGCAAGCCTCTCTGGAGTAAATGCACGGTAATAAAAAACCGGGGGGCAATCAGAATCGAACCTGACACCTGTGAGCAGGCTAGTTTCGACCATCACTTGGCAATACCTACACATGCATCCCATGGGGCTCGAACCCGGCTCTCACCTAAGTGAGAGAGGCTTGCCAACCATTGAGCTACATTGTGCGGATTCACTTTATAGTAAGTTATTTGAACAATTTCGTAACTAGGAAGATTGAATAAATACACAACCTACTCAGATTAAGTACTTGGTTATAAGAACTTTTATGTTTATACTCGATTAAGATCTGGAAATATATCGCAGATACATAGTAGTTTTCTCTTTGCTAATAGAAGAACTTGAAGAGATAAGACCACATTTTTGAACATATGGTATGTCCGATGTAATTAAAAGTCGAGGTCAACGTAACCCGACCCGATACGATTCGAAAAGTTACACGTTGGTACACGAATCAGATAAGTTCATGATTAGGTGGATTATTATTTGTGAAATAATAATAGTTTTAAACTTGAGGGACTTGATATTAATTAGATTAATATTGAGAGGATTATAAGTGTATAATTAAAGAGGGCTTCATGTAAGTTATTGTTTTATAAAAGGAGGATTAAAGTGCAAACCCTAATCACACTTTTTAACAAAACAACTCATTCCTCCTTAAGAAAGCGTTTTCGGCCCCACCCCTTAGGGCCGCCCCTTGTCCGCCGCAAACCACCACCATTGCCGCCTTCCTCTTGCAAAGCGTTGCTCTCTCGGTTGGCTAGTGTTCGGTTGTGAACTTCCTACTAGCGAGGATTCGTTGTAACCTGCGTGTTATAATTCCGGTGTAGTCGTCAAAGGTTGATTACTAAACCCCCTATGATTGTTTATTATTTATTTGTTTATACGCGTTTAACTGAGATCCTGATTGGGAATATTTTATTAATCGGATTAATAAAATCATCAAACAATATATATATATATATATATATATATCGGCCATTATATATAAAGTATATATAATCCGTTTTTTGTTAAATATATAAACCGCTTCCGCTGTGTATTAGATACCATGATTCCCAACACACACACACACACACACATATATATATAGTGTGGAATAATTTTTGTGAATAATATGATTTAGCAAAATAAGTTTTGTATATAATATATGATTTAGCATATAGGGTCAAGTTATTCTACACAGTGTAATAAAAATGAGAAGGGTAAGAAAGATACAAAAAACACAATAGATCATGAAATATGACACAATAAGCCACAGAATATAACACAGTGCCAAAAAATATAACACAATGCTGAAGAAAAAAGACATGGTGAATTGAAAAAATGACACAATGATGAAAATAAGAAAAAGACACAATGATATAACACATATTTTAAAAACTACAAGCTAAAACCCCAAAAAACGAAGACCTAAAAACTAACGTCGTAGGGTTCGATAAGACAGTTCAACGCCGCTTGAATGAGTTCAATCGGGAGTCCGTTTGATACCCTTTCTACGACTTCCTATTTTTCTTTCACTGTGTATTTGATCCTAACCCTTATCCCTCTTATATATAGAGGTAATACAAACAAATTAATCAACAAGTTAACAAATTTCCCAATCAACAAATACACATGAAAAATATATAACCTAAAATATCTCTGATGTAAGTTAGGGCTGGCATAACAGGTTACACGAACATGTTAAGATACGAACACGAAACTTGTAAACACGAACACGACACGCCACAAAATCTAATCGTGTCATTTTTTCAAACACGAACACGAACCTGTGTATAACAGGTTAACACGATAAGACACGATAAAGAACACCTAGTAAAATAAGTTAACACGACAAGACATGATAAGACACGACAAGACATGATAAGAAACACGATAAGACCTGTTAAGACACGTACACGATAAGACACGAACATGAAACAGGTAAACACGAAAATAAATAGGTCTTAACGTGTCGACCTGTTATAGGCACGAAACCTGTTAAGGCCAAATATGAAACCTGTTAAAATCGTGTAGGTTCGTGTCAGGTTATCGTGTTCGTGTCTAAATTGCTAGCCCTAATGTAAGTACTAATAACATATATATGAATGTAATTTATCTCAAACGATCAAAGTAATGTGTAGGCGAAATGTAGCAAATCGGGCGAATGACAAACCCTTGGTGAGGATGTCGGCAGTCTAACTAGCTGTTGAACGCATTGAACTAGACTCTATATGCAGGTACCATATCTTATATGAAGACAAGTGAATCCAACGTGTTTCGGACGATGAAGAAATGGATGATTGAATACAAAAGTATATAGACTAATGTTGTAACACAAGAGTGTCGGTAGATTAGTTAGAGGTATGCGTAACCCATGAAGCACAAAAGTGATTATAAACCCAAATGATCTTTGACGTCGTTTTTATGTGGTTCTAATCTTTGATACACATTTTCGATACCACTTGCATGTTCGAAATTTTACACACTTATCTCAATTTAAAGTATTTGATAAATCAGCGTCTGTTAATGATCTGAATACCTGGCGAAAAAAATAAGGATACAAAAATTGTATAATAAGTCTTTTTTACCGCTCGTAGGTCCTTTATTTAATACCACGTTTTAAAAGTAGTGGCATGGAGGCCTAATGATATGTGACTTTGGTCTAATGGTCCAAAGTTCGAGCTTTGAATGATACTAGGTTTTACCGATTATTCACTACCGTGCCTTTGGGCGGGTAGTGGTCGGGTTTTCCCTAGATTGGTGGACCTGTTGGACCGGGTGCCCCGTGGGTTTCCTGAATTTGTCATAAAGAGATTCTCACGGAAGCCCGTTACGATTTTGTTGGCCTTTAAAAAAAATGTTGTGTATCTTATTTATAGCTCATCTATATCTATATCTATATCTATATCTATATCTATATCTATATCTATATCTATATCTATAATAAACCAAAACATTTTTAATGACATGTCATAATATTATGCAATCTCTCTTTGAGAGATGCCACATAGGATGTGATGTGGTAACTCTAGATCAATTAAAAAAAATATGGTTTAAATATGATTTAAAATAATTTATTAAATACCTAATCTACTAAATGTAAATATTAAAACTTTATTATTTTCTCTCTCATGTTTCCTCTCATAACTTTTAAACGTTAATATCTTTTATATACGAGATTTTTTAAAGAAAAAAATTACACCAAATTAACGAGCGTTTTATTATCTTTCCAACGAGTACCATAGTGCTATATAAAAACGGAGAAAAAAAAACGACTATTTTTTGTAACCCGATAGGTATTGTGTCAGGTTTGGAATTAGTTTAAAAAAAATTGTTGGTTTGGGTCGGGCCTGGGATTAGGTGATACCCGACCCAATTACCATTTTTTTATATTAAAATATGATAACTTATGGCAGAGATTTGTTTATAATAATAATAATAATAATAATAATAATAATAATAATAATATATTGGCAATGCCATTTTTATAATTTAAATACTTATAATTTTATTCACTTTACTTAGATTTCTCAACCCGGGATACTCTCGGGGTATAAACTAGTCAAAATAATAATAAAAAAAAAAAAAACTTATACGTTTCAGGACAAAAATGATTAATTTCGACTTTGGCTTTTATACCTTTCGAAGAATGTAGACCCGCCAAGTCTCCGAACCCGCTTGAATTATTTGAAATAATATTCTGAGGCAGTCAATAATTCAACATGGTAAAATGAGTCAAACTAATAAAATAAAAAATATAAAATTTAACAAAAAAAAAGGGGCGTTTTATAAGTCTGCAAGTCCCCGCCGTAACTACCATACCATTATCTTGAAAATACAAATTTATTTATTTTATATATAATTGACATCACCAATCTCGAGTAATCTATTGGTTCATAGTTTTTTCAGATCCTTAATTTTGTTTTTTAACAGTATGAAAGATACACGGGTTGCTTGGTGTATTACATGTTATGTTTTGTTAATTATTTTATAATTGTTACGTGTTAAAGAATTTATGTTGAGTGTATAAATTACCTCTCATCATGTTTTTTCGCTACTTGAGTATCATAAAAATCTACTTCAGATTCATGTTTTGTTTCTCTTATCCTATATATGAATGGTTGTAGAAAGATACAGTATGAAACTAGTTAAAAATAAGCTCAACTTAAAATGTTTTGAGATACAAAAGCTATTGAAAGTTAATCCTAAAACGCGTATGAGTTTGAAAGTTAAAGGATCAAAATGAAACATTGGCTTAGATTAGTTTGAATGTTTAGAGTTATCTTATTTATGAGATAACTAGCTGATTACCCCGGGAGACTCCCGGGGTTGAAAAATCTAATTTTACGTGATAACCTATTGCAAATGGCTCAAGTTAACTAATCACAAAATCTCTCAATCATTGCATGTTCATAGTATTCTAATCAGTAATAACTCATATTCCCTAATCTAAAACCTAATCAGTAATCATCTAAAGAATCACTTATGTAAGCTGCAACTATTCAAAAACTCATCACATCTCTCTAATTTCTCACATTCTAATGGCTCTTATAATTCCTAACCTAATCAACTAAACAAACACTTAAGTAGGAAGTTGTAACCATTGCATCTCATTATGCCACGTGGCATAATCAAGAGATGGTTGAGGCCACCATTGAACGTCACGCCAGCAACTATCAATTCTTCTCGGGAGCGTCCCGGGGTTGAAAAATATAACCATTGTAATAATACTAATACTAATAGTAATAATTATTACTCTTGTAATTAAATAAATAAAAATATAACATTGCTATAAGCTGACACCATGTGTTGCAGTGTTGCGCGATTCTTTCTCCTAGCTTCTCTTGATGAAGTATATTAGTAAAATTCCAATGATAACATGGCGATTGGGCTGATTTTCAACATCGTAGATAAGAACCTGGTTTAAAAGAAAAAACATGAACACTTTGTGTGTTTTTTTCCTGTATGAACGTAAGCCCTCAAAAATAGTCGATTTTTCTCCGTTTTTTATATAGCACTATGGTACTCATTGGAAAGATAATAAAACGCTCGTTAATTTGGTGTAATTTTTTTCTTTAAAAAATTCCGTATATAAAAAAATATAAACGTTTAAAAATTATGGGAAGAAATATGAGAGAGAAAATTTTAAATTTATTTTTAAATTCTTTTTTCCTAAAATAACTCAATTTAATTAAAAAGGAAATAATTCAAAAACACTAAAATATTTCAATTATGATGCCACGTGGCAGTTTCATGGAGAGCTTGAAGGCACCATTGCACGCCACGTCAGCAATGTTCAATTCTTTTATATATATTAATAATAGATGATGTGAGTTAATATTATATTATAATAATTGCTAGAAGTATTTGAGTACGATTAGTATGGTTATTATTGAATTTATGGTCTAAATACGGGTCTAACTTAATAGTTTTATTTGTCCCTTGTTTGTAAGTTCGTTTGGTTGAATAAAAAGAGTTGCGGGTTCATCCCCCAAAATATTGTGTGTTTGTATTTGATCTAATTGTCTAGTCTAACAATTGGTATCATAGCTTGGCTATTTTGAGAGTCGTTTTTCGAAAGGGGGAGCAGCGGCGGCAGACGTGGCTTGGCACACAATATTGATCAGTTTGTTTAATTTTTGTGAGTCTAAAGGTTATGAGAAGTGTCTTCCTTAGGTTGGGAACAAACCGTGTGTTGGATGTTTTATCTTGGGTGATGTGTGTCAATCGTGTTGGTTCAAAGAAGAATTAATTTCAGTTAAATCTTTAGTAGTATTCTTTTTTCACTTTTGATGGGTGTCGCTTTTGTTCGGCTATTAATTCCGATCGGATAAGAAGGCGGTTATTTTTTTTAAAGCAATAATATGTAATTAATTCATAGGTGATCTTTTTTTTGGAACGGCAATTCATAGGTGATTAATTCGAAGGAGGAACATGATGGGTTGCGATTATGTGTGATTCAAGTATCGCGTGAAGATGAGTGTTGGTGATGAAGGTTAGTGGGATTTAATGAAGAAAAGGGTAACAAAGTTGTTTTGTTTATTTTCTAAAGAGTTAATTGCCATTTTCATCCATGTGGTTTGCCCCAACTAGCAGATTCAACATGAGTATATCACTCTGAGTCTCTTTGCTGAAAACCACCAGAGCATTAAATCAAGAAAAACGGTTTCAGGGAATGCTAACTTAGCCAATGGATAGGTTGTTTAATATTAAGAGATTCGTGTATTTAGAACTCACAATTGAGTTCCTCGCGTCTTATAAATACACTAAACTTCGAGCAAGAGAACATCCAGACGTCACCAAAGCAGAGAAATGGGGAGTGGAGTTTCTACTTGGGGGTACTTGGTACCACATGTCTGTGGCTGAATTGGGGACCTGTCTGGGCATCTATACAGACGAGGAGGTTGGGGACGAAGACTTCCATGATGCCAAGTTCCGGATTGTATCTAACACGGAACGAAAAGCATTTTGTACTCAACTCACAGGTTTAGAAGAGTACAATCCCCAAAATTCAAAAGCTTCCAGAATCAGGGATCCTTGGATTTGAGTAGTTCACCAGGCCATCTGCCGCACCATGGACGGACGAGCCAAAAGTTCGGGCAACTGCCCGACACCAGATCTTCTGTTGTTGTATTCACTTGCTACAGATGTCCTCGTAAACCTAGCTGCCCTTTTAGCCCAATTCTTCATAAAGGCAGCGGGTCGCTCGCCCAACAGCGAGATACACGAGGGCAAATACATCACAGAGTTGGCCTATGACCTGGGGATAATGAGAAGGGCTCAATCAAGGAATTTGACGAGAGTTCACCGGGGAAGTTATTTGGATATGCAGGTTCTGAAAAAATGGGAATCATCCACGAGGCAATATATGGTACATGTAGATTGAAAGGCCTCGATGGAGAGATTTGGGACCCGCCTCCACCTGGTGAAAATGAAGGTGACGAGTCTGACCCTGATGATAATGAGGAGGAGGAGGAGGAAGATGAAGAGGAAGAGCATAGGGATGATGGTGACGGAGGAGACCACATCCAGCAGCAGCAGCATCCACCTTAGAACTTTTATAGTGACTTCACCGCCTTCAGAGATGAGACATGGTCGAACTTTAATAGCATGTTTATTGGCTTCAAATACCTCTTCACCGACCTCCACGCTATGCACCCGGATTACTTTGGTAATCCCCCACATCCTTTTGGGACACGAGGGGACAAGAGGAGGCGAGGACACGATGCTGCGGGATCATCTAGAACCCGACATGACGACGATGAGGAGGATTAGGAGGCTGGTTTGAGCATGTGGAGGCTTCTGATTTGATCCTAATTTTTTTTTTTTGCTTTATGTTTAGATTTGGGGGTACATTTTGGGATACTCTAAACCCCCGAATATGTATGTTTTAAAACAATTTACTTTTGCTTTATTTTTATGTGTGTTTAGAACTAATGAATGCATGGGTTTATTAAGTTGTGTGTTTTGGGGCTCCTTTTTGCCTTTATACCTTTCGCTACTTGTTTAGTACTTTTGCAGGTACTAAGGAATAGGAGTTCAGGATATACACACGAGCACTAAGGGCTGAACAAACACGAGAGCGTCCATGGACAACCTTCATTTTGCTTCGACACCAGGGGAGTTTTAGTTTCTCTTCTTGCACTATAGTTTAGCTATTCATAATGCTTTATTATTTTTTGAGTTACATTGGGGACAATGTGATGTTCAAGTGTGGGGATGGGTGTTAACTATGTTAACTTTGCTTTGCTTGTTCCAAGTTTGTGCAAAAAATGTCATTTTTTAATTTTTGTGGTATAACACTTATAAAAACATGAAAAACACAAAAATAGAAAAAGCAAAAGCCGTTAATTTCTTCATAATTTTTTGTAAATTAATACGGTTGGTTGTGTTTTAGGAAGCCTTAGATTTGATAAAAGCGGACAAGCCAAATGAAAAAGAAAAAAAAAGAGTTTGATAAGCATGGTAAACAAAAGAGTGACTAGCATGTCAATTTTTACACTTGTACCCATTCCTTCTGTTACGTGAGCATTCTTTTTGAGCCTTTAATTGCTTTTTCGATACTTGCTCGTTATATGCGGAATATGAGTGTGTCGAATGGCTTATGTGATTTAGAACTTGTTATTAGTGTGATACCCAGCAATTTCAGGTTCTCACTTTAACTAAACTCTAGTTACATTCTACTTAACTAGGGTTAGCTAGATAGGACACGCGTTGCACAGTTATAGGTTAATAACTGTGTGAAGTGGTAATTCGGGGAATTATCAGACTGTATACATGATTAGTGAACCTCGGACGTTGGTGAACAATGAAATTAAATAATTGTGAACTAATTGATTGAGATTGATTGCAATTACGTGCTTCTATGATACTCTGTGAGACTATGTGCAAACTGTATGTGATTACGTGAACTTAAACCGAATACGTTAATAAAAACTATAATGGATGGACCATTTGGATGGTTGGGGTCTTAACACATGGGGTTACACTTGTTATGGTCCAAAATAGCGAAAACATCAAAGGAAACAGGCCGGGCAACGAAGCAGGACACCCGGAGCGAGCCGGGGAGCTGTGAGCGGCCGCTCACAAGCTCCGCGGGGCCGCTCACGGGACGCTGTCGAAACCAAACCGCCTTAAACCTATATTTAAGAAATCTTAAGCCTCATACAACCCCTAAACTCAAACCCTAATCTCCCCCACTGCCCTATTACGAAATATTAACCCTTAAATACCAGCTAAGGCGCAAGAACATCGATCGGGAAGCTTCAAGAGCATTCGGTTGATTGTTTTGAAGAGCTTGCGGTATAATCTTCAATCTCTTGTGTTTTAATCTTCCCTAATATGTTATAAAACCTTATAACTAAGTTTTTTCAGGTTTGAAATCTTTTTATAAAGATTAAAACTTGAAGTTTATAAAGATTGAATGGGTTAAACATAATCCTATGCGATTAGAAATTGATAGGTTGCATGATTATGCATGTTCTTGATGTTTTAGACTCCTAGAGTTTATGAATGATGATGCTTATGATGTATCATTAGGGGTTTGATCAGATGTGGCTCTTATTGATGTTGTGTGATGATTATTAGGTGTTATTGATTGATAATATGCAACTAGGGTTTGATATAATTGATAATATATTAATATTGCATGATTAGAATCTGGACAGAATCTGAATGTCGGCTTGTAGGGTCTGTTACGTGACATTAAATTGTTGATTTTGACCGATTCTTTGCATGAATGGATTGTAAATGGTCTTAGCTTTTTAGAATGAGTAAAATCATTTGATTTGGATGTCGTTTGATATGTTTTTTGAATTTTCTTTGATTAAAGGTCATATCAGATTTTCAGATTAACAAACTGAGTCAATTTTAAACCATCATAACTCGAGTTTTACAAGGAATTAAGTTATGAAATTTGGACAGTAGGATAACTTTGGAATAACTCGGCTTTTCCAAGTGGATTCATCCTGTTTGGATGAATACACGATTTTTCGGAATTTTTCTACTAAACTGATCTGTTGTGTGTATTTTCTGAACACAGCTGTGTTCCGTGAATTTTCATAATTTTTGTACAACGTTTTATCACAAACTAAAAATACGAATTTGTCCAGTAGACCCTCTAGAATATTTAGTAAACTTTTGGGAGTCTAACTCACTGGATAAGTATTTTTAATAAATTAGTTTTCATGGCGCATAATCTGTCCTGAAAAAGCAGATTGTGTATTGAGAGTTTATGTGACTAATTGGAGTCCTATGTGGTATGTATATGACATGTACTTGAATAGGAACTTATATGAGATGCATTTGAAGTGCAAAAATAATGATAACCAACATATTCACCAACGGGTCCGTAGGGTTTACTTATGCATGTAGAATCACTAGGTGTCACTTATACGATTTTGAACATGTAAACGTCTTGGACAAACGGGTTATATGGTGTAATGGTATTACACATATACTCACTTAGTAACACATGTACTAGGGAGTCGGTAGCACGCCCTACTTTGGAGTTTGGATTTATTTTCTTGCATACTAAGGTGAGTTTCACTACTTTTTCTCAAAAGCATGCGTCTCAGGTTTGAGACAACTTAACTTTTTCTAGTCCGGTTTGGGACTACTTTTACATCTCGGGTTTTGAGATGCTTTGACTCCTTGTGTGGGTCGGGTTTTGGTCAGTTTAAAACTTATTGGTCCTTTGTGAACTAAACACTCTATCACTTGAAAAGTCCTTGCATATTATTGGGTTAATCGCTGGAGGCGAACGGGGTATTAGTTGATAGCGCTATTAGGTTGTGCAGCAACCTCATGTTTGCGATGCTGGGAGCATGGACATGAACTTCTGACCACATTTGATAACTAGTGTTAATAGACAATAGTTACAGAGGCAAATTATTATATTACTGAAGGTGTCCCAATAATACTGTTTAGTTGCAATGAGTGGGTTAGCTACCGCTGACATGATTAAACTGATAACACTTGAATATTTTGGTCTGGATGACCTACGCTTTTACTTGGTTACGTGGTTTTGGAAACCAACGCATTTACTTACTCACTTTCTTTACTTTGTGAACTCACCAACATTGTTTGTTGACCCACGATATACATGCTTTTGCAGGTAGTTAGCTTCCGGTGCCACGATTAGAAAGCACTGCACACTTCACTGCATTTGGGTCTTGGGCATTCACCTAAATTACATATCATGCTTCTACGTTTTCTTTCATATAGTTTTAATTTGGGCGTGTTGTTTTGCGCATGGTATTAAAAGGTTTAAATTTGGCTTACGCTTCCGCAGCTTAACTAAACTTGATTTTTGAAAACAAACTAAATGGTTTGGGCATTTAGAGTTCGTTCATATGACTTATGGCTATGGGATCCTGGTATGTCATGCGCCTCGCGGTATAAACCCCGCAGTGGAAATTTGAGGGTGAGACAGATTGGTATTAGAGCCATTGGTTATAGTGAACTAGGACTGCATAGGTATTAGTACACTCACAGCTTAAGTGCACAACTAGCTTTTAGCTATATATATCTACAACACATGATTTCAGGAGATATGATATCTCCTAGTTCTAAACCTGATTCTGAACACGTCACTGGTGGGGACCCAGGGTTACACCAGGTGGCGCATTACTGGATTTAGTATCCTAACCAACCTCATGGATGAGGAAACAACAATAGTACAAGGGAGAGAGCCCATGCGAGCGTTGTGGCGCACGTACATAGGAAGCTGCACGATGCGCATGACGCGGTACCAATAAACCAAATCAAATTCTAAGAAAGTCAAATACCGAGACTTATCCTTTTTCACTGAGCAAGGAGACAATTAGTTTCTGTTCCTTGTTATCTGACCTTTCTTACTCTCATTCGAAACTCAGACGAGACTGGGTTACTCATATAGAATTTTATCCTTACTCTAATACATTTACGTCCTGTACGAGCAAGCGATACATGACATACGTGTCACTGTTCCTCGTGAGTATATGGTAAATTCATGGGAACACATCAGATCGGGGCTTGTTATACACACTCTTGGGGAGTTATGTAAAGCCTGCGACATAGTGCAACATCTCAAGGGAAGACCAAACCTACTAATGGCTGATAACCACGATTGGAGGAACGAGTGGCGCATCTGATCACTAAACTGGCTTACCTAGGACTAGAGAAGGAGACTGTATGTGATGAGATCCATATAACACTAAAACCGCGAAAGAGGAGGAAGAAGGGATGGAAGGAGAACCTGAGCAGGACGAGCACATGGAAAGTAAGGATGAAGGCTCTACTATCTAGACAGAGCGTGGCGACGATTGGCTCTTACCTTTTCTTACCTGTCTTTTCTTTCCTTTCCCTTGTTAACATAGATAAGACTGAGGTCTTATGATCAACGATAGGGTGGTTGAGGCCATCGCATTTTTCCAAGCTAGTAAAGATCCATTTTGCTAAATCATTTGTTTCCCCTGACTTCCACATTTGAACTTTCTTATACCTTGAACGCACATGCCACAACAACAACCTGCCATCGTATTTTCAAGGCTTTTATGGGTTGTAAACCTCAATAAATCCAACGGGACGAGGAGACTGTTGATTACTTCGATCATATAGGTTCTTGCCTTGTGAAATTGCCCCAGGTAGGATGGGGTAATGTATGCTACATGCACACTAAATGAGTTACAGATGCTTGGGTGGAGGAGGTAACACCCTGTGACGAAATTTAGAAATTGTTATCTAAAGACGATTGGGTCTGAGATCGACGCCTACACTACCAAGCTACAGGAGATAGCTACTATATGCTCAGATCTATTTAACTTACCTTACCAACGGATCGAATTTCATACCAAAAGGGTGGGTCCCTCAGATTCGTGGCTTGGCCACTGCAACTCACCTACCCAGAATCTAACAAATCTTTCACCTGGCTCGCAAACTCACTGATGAGGCTCTTGAGCATGGTACTTTTCCGAAGCATGGTGCTTCATCTTCTACTTTTGGTGATAGCAAGAGAACGTGGGATAGTGTGAGGTATAAGTCCTTCAACAACAACAACAACGGCAACAACAACAATGAGGCTCGTGGAAGAGCATTTGTGATTGGTTCTGGGAAGCTAGGACCGATAACAATGACGTGTCGGGTACGCGTCCCTTGAACGACACTCTTGCTTCTATTTTTTATGATACTGGTGCGGACTATAGTTTTGTGTCATCGAAACTTAACAAACAATTAGGGATGGTTCCTACTCTTCTTGATACCCCGTACTCTATAGAGTTAGCTGATGGGAAGCCTGTTGAGGTAACCCATATTCATCGTGACTGTAAGCTCGAGCTAGATGGGTAATTGTTTGCCATCGACCTTCTACTTATCACCCTAGGAAGTTTTGATCTTGTGGTTGGCATGGACCTGTTGTCCAAGCAACACGCAGAAATTCTCTGTCAGGAGAAGATTGTTCATGTCCCCCTCCCAAGTGGAGAACTTTTATCTATTCAGGGTGATCGTGGTGGTGCCATGGTAGGCATCATCTCCTTTTTGAAAGCCCAGAAGTGTATTCGTAAGGGCTGTCCAGCCATTTTGGCTAATATATCTGACACTCGATGTCACACCCTCAAATTTTCACTGCGGGGTTTATGCCGCGAGGCGTGTGACATACCAGGATCCCATAGCCATAAGTCACATGAACGACTCTAAATGCCCAAACCATTTAGTTCGTTATCGAAAACAAGTTTACTAGATAATCATTTATTCAAATAGTTGCGAAAGCGAATTTAAAGATAATAGTTAACCATATAGTATGCGCAAAACAACGTGCTCAAAATCATAATAGATAATTAAACATTCGAAAGTAGTTAAGTGTTCATATCCCAATGACGCTATATGATGCATGCCCTACACGTGCTCTTGAAACTAGTGACCAGGCTTTCTAATCGCGGCACCGGAAGCTAACTACCTGTAAAAAGATATAATAATCGTGGGTCAACATAAAGTTGGTGAGTTCACAAAGTTTGGTAAATACGTAGGTCCTCCAGACCATGTTTTGAGTAATATCTAATTCACATGCCAGGGGTAGCTAGCCCACTCATTGTAACTAAACAACTAATTATTGGGAACATACAGTGTGATAATTTTCGTTATGATGCCTTAGTACCAGTGTCTATCAACATTAGACAGCTCCGCAAAAGCGTGGTCAGAAGTTCATGCCCGTGACACAAGCACGCAAGCATGAGGTTGCTGCACAACCTAATAGCGGTATCAACTAATACCCCGTTCGCCTTCAGCGATTAACCCAATAATATAATAAGGACTTTAGAGTGATAGAGTGTGTTTAGTTCACAAAGGACATAAAACATGAATTATGAAAGCAGATTCACCTAGTGAATCATAGCACCCAAACCCGGGATGTGTAAAAACTAGTCCTAAACCGGACTATGAAAAAGTTTAGAAACTTGTCTTATCCGAGACGTATGCTTTTGAGAAAAAGAGTAGTGAAACTCACCTGGTGTTTGAGAGAACTAGCAAAGCAAGGAAAGTAACTATCGTTCTAACAAGGATCTCCCTATGAACATGTAAGACATATTAAACTATGTTCTTGTTTATCTCACAAGCTTGGCACCTACTTTTGTGAACCACATCAATTGGTGTAGATCATGTTTCATGTATAAGATGTTTGATCTAAAAATGTTTCATGAATCCATGTGTAAACAATTACTCTAACACTAGATGACATAATTGATTTACATAGGTGAAACAATGTGCACATAATAGAAGCTTGATTACTAATCGCATAACAATCAACCTATCATGTTTAGTTGGGGTCGATTCTAGTGACCAAGCGACTAAGCTTAGGTTCACAATAGGGGCCGATGGAACTTAAGAAAACAAGCAATTAGAACTTACCTTAATACTAGCTAGTAGGAAGGGGATAAACTTATAGACTTGGAGCTCCTAGTGCTCGATAATCCGCCCAAGGGGGGTGTTCTTCGGCTGAGGGGTTTTAGAGTGAGAGTGGGAGGTGATTGTGAGAGGTGTGGTGCAAGGAATGAAAGGTTCATGGCACCTCCTTATATAGTGGTTTCAAAGGCAAGTCCCCAACATTCTTTCCTAGCTATGTGTTTAGGCTTTAGGCTACTTTGGTGATAATAAATTAGCAACATGCCTAATGTTTGTTCCATAAGTTGGCCGTGAGTTGGCAAGCTTACTCATCCTTCCATTTGTGGCCAAGACTAATCATGGTTAACTCCTAGAGGTTCACTAGAGGTACATTATGGTGTAAGTAGGATTAGTTGTCACCTTGTCTTGTCCCTTCCTTTGCTTTCTAGCCGATTAGAATTTAGGATTGTAGGACAACTATCTAATGAAAATGATGGATCATACATGCTTATCTTTCGACCGATTATTGTGGGGATAGAAGGCAAGTTTCCACTTCATGGGTTTCCTACAATTCTTGTTTTGTTTCCAAATTGGTGAATATGCTAACCTCATGAGCTTCTAGATGGATTACATCACTTATCCTCTAGCCAATGTGCCTTGTTTTCATTTGTTAGACTAGGGTGGCTTCCTAGGAGTTAAGATGGATTGTGATAACACATGGCTTCCTACTTGTCTTGTCGTGTTTCTTGTGTTGTCACTATGGGCCGCAAATTCCTAGTGTTGGGATAAGGTGATTTAGACAACTCATAGATGTAGGCGCATGTGGATAGTGATAGCTCAATGTTATAATTGATAGATCATAGGAAGCTAAGTGCTAGTTAGGAAGCTTCTTGAGCTTTGGCCAATTTTTATTGGGTAGAAACAATTAGAGGTAGTTGTCTTGCATGAGGATTTTATGGATGTTTGTTTTTATTTCTAATCTAGTGTAAGTGCATACCTCATCATGCTTCTAGATTCATGACATCATGTTACATTGGTGAGTTGGAGCCGATTCATGTGGGTTCTCTTGCATAGTTTCGGCTAAGTGTAGGCTTAGGACAATGACAATTTCTATTCCCAAGGTTGTCTCTAAGTGATCTTGTGTTGTCCCTTTCGGCCGCACACTTTGGATAGACTAGGAATGTTTATTTCTCACTTAGGTGTAAGCTAGAGGAACTAGGATGGCTACTAAAGACAAAAAGAAACTTCCAAGTATGTGGGGTGTATGTATGCGTGTGTTTTATATATGTATGTATGTATGTATGTGTGTTAGCTTCTAGAAGGTATTTAACAAAATATAGTTTTTCTTATCAAGCCTAGTGTATGTACAAAGCCTAGTGTATGTGTGTGTGTGTGTGTGTGTGTATATATATACAAGCTCATTTAGAAGTATAAGAGATTCATGTACACACATCTATACATATAATAAACCAAAGCCATTTTAATGACATGGCATTCAAAGATGAATTCTCTTCCTTGAGTGTGCCATGTGTCATCCCATGTGGCATTAAGATATTTTAGGAAAAAATAAATTTAAAAATAAAATTGGATTTTTCTCTCTTATCTCTTATGTTTCCTCCCATAATTTTTAAACGTTAATATCTTTTATATACGATATTTTTTAAAGAAAAAAATTACGCCAAATTAATGAGCGTTTTATTATCTTCTTTATTGAGTGTGTCATGTGTCATCCCATGTGGCAAGACCTTTATTTTAGGAAAATAATAATTTAAATTTTTTTAATAATAATAATAATAATATTAATCTTAAAAACCATCAAGATTTACAAGTGAGTGGCGGGTAAACGGGCTACAAGTTGCGCCGCTACCCCTTTTGAATAGCAAAACCAACTTTATTAAAAATAAAACGTGAGTCCTTACTCGCTGGGGAGTTACTCTGCACCACCTTTTGTACTCTTTCCAAGAACCGAATTGCTTCGGGGGCTAGACCTCCAAACGTGTCAAAGGCAAAGGGCACAAAAACGTGTTGGTTCTCTAGACAAGCAACTTCATGTTTGGCAACTTTATTGGATTCTGCTTTCAAGGCTGCTTGCCCTGCCACAAACCCGGAATCTCGCAGTCCCACCAACGGAGACACCCCTGTAAGATCAACGCACGCATTTAAAATTTTAAAACAAAATTAGATTTTTATCTCTAATGTTTCCTCCCATAACTTTTAAACGTTAATATCTTTTATACACGAGATTTTTTTAAAAAAAATTACACCAAATTAACGAGCGTTTTATTATCTTTCCAACGAGTACCATAGTGCTATATAAAAAACGGAGAAAAAAAACGAATATTTTTTGTAACCCGATAGGTATTGTGTCAGGTTTGGAATTAGTTTAAAAAACAAAATTGTGGGTTTGGGTCGGGCCTGGGATTAGGTGATACCCAACCCAATTACCCTTTTTTATATTAGAATATGATAACTTATGGCAGAGATTTGTTTAAAATAATAATAATATTCATTAATCATATATTGGCAAGTCATTAATTATGTTGTCATATTAGATATTTTATTATGTCATATTAGATATTTCAACCCGGGACGCTCTCCAACAGGTAATTGCTATGTTTTCTTTTTCTACCATATTCTGAAATAGCTCAAATCTTATTGTATGCAGTTAAAGACCTTTGACTGAATGTATTGGTGCTAAACAATATATGTCCCCTTGAAGTGCTTGGGATCTTAATATTCTGTTTTAGCTGTTGATGTTGTAAGGTGAAATGTATGTTTTGGTATTTTTTTAAAGTATCTAATGTAAGTTGATACATAGATGTCATTTTTTATAGTTTAGATACTTCTAATTTTATTCACTTTACTTAGATTTCTGAACCCGGGACGCTCCCGATAGTGTTATATAAATAACGGAGAAAAAAAACGACTATTTTTTGTAGGGTTCTGTTCATACAAGAAAAAAAATACAAAGTGTTCAGGTAAATCATTAATCATGTATAGGCAAGTCACTAATTATGTTTCGGTAAATATGAATTCTATTTTCAACATGCGTTAGCATTGGAGTTATACATTGTTTTAGGTTAGATATTAATATTAGAGTTATACATTGTTTAAGGTTATGCGTTAATATTGGAGATACATTTTTAATTGTTTTAGGTTAGGTGTTACCCGAAGCTTTCTTGCATGTAACTGTAAAGCGCATCATTCTATTTTATATGTAAGATTAATATGTCATATTAGATTTCTCAACCCCGGGAGGTTCCCGGGGTATAATCTAGTAGATTAATATTTATAAACTCTCATAAGTTTAATCATATGTTTGTCAATCTATGAAAACTTATAGATACATATATAGCTAATGTGTACACGTGTAACTTATCTAGTTAACTCTAGTCAAGTAGAATGCAAGGAATCTAAGTGCAAGTAACTAGAGTTTAGTTAATTTAGGAACCTGAAATTGCAGGGTATCATATCATCCCCAAGTTGAAAAGAATTTCGTCTCGAAATTCAGCAAGTAACCTAGTAAAGTTGGCATCAACAAGTGAGAGAAAATTCCAAAATTTTCTGGGTGTCACACTCGAGATGAAACTGAAACTAAGATTGAGGACATCCCAGTAGTCCGAGATTTCCCAGATGTTTTCCCAGATGAATTACCTAGACTTCCACCTGTTCGTCAAGTGGAGTTCCAAATTGATCTTGTACCTGGAGCAGCTCCAGTTGCACGCGCACCATACCGCATAACACCAGGCGAACTTCAAGAACTGTCTACCCAACTCCAAGAGCTATTGGATAGGGGCTTTATTAGACCTAGTTCTTCGCCATGGGGAGCTCCAGTTCTGTTTGTTAAGAAGAAAGATGGGAGTTTCTGCATGTGTATTGATTATCGGGAGTTGAATAAAGTGACGGTTAAGAACCGCTACCCTTTGCCTCGTATTGATGACTTGTTCGACCAGCTACAAGGGTCGAGTTACTACTCTAAGATGGACTTGAGGTCAGGATACCATCAACTGAGAGTCTAAAAGGAGGATGTGGCGAAGACAACCTTTCAAACTCGGTATGGACATTATGAGTTTTTGGTGATGCCATTTGGGCTAACCAATGCACCGGCTATGTTGATGGATCTGATGAACCGTGTGTGTAAGCCCTATTTGGACAAATTCGTCATAGTGTTCATAGATGACATACTGATTTATTCTAAGAGCAGGGAAGAGCACGAGCAACACTTGCAGTTGATCTTGGAACTCTTAAGAAATGAGCAGTTGTATGCGAAATTCTCTAAATGTGACTTTTGGATTCGAGAAGTCCAATTTCTTGGACATGTGGTTAACGAGGCAGGAATACATGTCGATCCCACGAAGATTGATGCTATTAAAAAGTGGGAGGCTCCAAAGACTCCTACAGAGGTGCGCCAGTTTCTTGGTCTTGCGGAATACTATCGCAGATTCATTGAGGGATTCTCTAAGATCGCTCAACCCCTCACTGCTTTGACACAGAAGGGGATTACTTACAAGTGGGGAGATGCCCAAGACTCTGCTTTTCGATTGTTGAAGGCAAAGCTTTGAAGTGCACCCATACTATCACTACCTGAGGGTATAGAGGACTTTGTGGTGTACTGTGATGCGTCTATCCAAGGGTTAGGGTGTGTGTTGATGTAGCGCGATAAGGGGATCGCGTATGCCTCACGTCAATTAAAGGTTCACGAAAAGAATTACACCACCCACGACTTGGAACTGGGAGCAATGATTTTTGCTCTAAAGATCTGGAGGCATTATCTCTATGGGACGAAGTGTACGATCTAAGCTGACCACAAGAGCCTCCAACACATATTCGATCATAAGGAGCTGAACATGCGATAGCATCGATGGGTCGAGCTTCTGAATGATTATGATTGTGCCATCAAATATCATCCATGGAAAGCTAATGTAGTAGTTGATACCCTCAGTCGTAAAGAAACGAAACCCGAACGGGTGCGAGCTTTACAACTTACCATACATTCTAATCTTCCTGATAAGATACATGAAGCCTAGGGCGAGGCTTTGAAAGAAGAAAACATCGGGCTTGAAACTTTACATGGTGCGGATAAGCACCTGGAACTAAAGACAGATGGTCTTCAATACTTTATGAATCTAGTCTGGATACCACGTTTTGGGGATCTCAGACAACTGTTGCTCGATGAAGCTCACACCTCTCGATATTCGGTACATCCTGGTTCGGACAAGATGTACCAAGATCTCAAAACTCTTTACTGGTGGCCAAACATGAAAGCTGAGATAGCCACTTATGTTAGTAAGTGCTTGACTTGTGCGAAGGTTAAGATTGAATATCAGAAACCTTCAGGCCTACTCCAGCAACCAGAAATCCCTATGTGGAAATGGGACAGAATTTCTATGGATTTCATCATAAAGCTTCCTAGAACGCCAACTGGCCATAACATGATCTGGGTTATTGTGGATCGTTTAACTAAATCGGCACATTTTCTGGCAATAAAGGAAACCGACTCGCTGGAGAAATTAGCTAATCTCTACATCAAGGAGGTAGTCTCTAGGCATGGGGTGCCTACTTCTATTATATCTGATCGCGATGCGTGATTCACTTCTCATTTTTGGACTACCCTCCAAAACGCTTTGGGACTCGCTTAGATATGAGCATGGTCTATCACCCACAGACGGATGGACAGAGTGAACGTACCATCCAAACATTGGAAGATCTGCTACGAGTGTGCGTGGTGGATTTTGGCAACAGTTGGGATAAGCACTTGCCTTTGAATGAATTCTCGTATAACAATAGCTACCACACTTCGATACAGTGTGCGCCTTCTGAGGCACTATGTGGACGCGAGTGTAGGTCTCCCATCTGGTGGACTGAAGTTGGGGATAGCCAGCTAACTGGTCCCGAACTCGTGCACGAAACTTCTGAAAAGATAGTGCAAATCAGAAACCGGATTGCTGCTGCTCGTGATCGACAGAAATTTACGCTGATAAGCGTAGGAAACCTTTGGAGTTCCAGGTTGGGGACAAGGTTCTGTTGAAGGTGTCACCTTGGAAGGGGGTGATACGCTTTGGAAAACGGGGAAAATTGAACCCACGATACGTTGGATCGTTCAAGATTGTCGAAAGGATTGGTCCAGTAACTTACAGGTTGAACCTTCCTAATGAACTTAATGGGGTACACGATGTACACCACGTATCGAATATAAAGAAATGCTTATCGGATACAACACTGGTGGTGCCACTAGAGGAGATCCAGGTGGATGATCAGCTACGGTTCGTGGAAGAACCGGTGGAGATTCTTGAGCAGGGCGTTAAGAAACTCAGATAGAGCATCATGCCGATTGTTAAGGTGCGATGGAATTCCAGTCTAGGACCGGGATACACGTGGGAACGCAAGGATCAAATGCGGCTTAAATACCCACACCTCTTTTCTGAACCTGATGAGAATCCGGTTAAAAACCGAATTCACGGATCGATTAAGCAAAAGCAGCTCGGTTTCAGATGGAAGATTCGAGACGAGACAGAAATATACGATAACAAAGTCATCACAGATTCGTATTACATCAGAAACGGTTACAGACACTGTCATCAGTAGGATAAACATCTATCTCGGGCCGGGGGACTGTTCTTAACTTGCGGAATAAAAAATATATCTGATTTGTCCCATAATAGTCATTTGAATCTGATTATCATACTGTTGATTCTCATGACTACCCCACAATAAAACGTTTCATCATCATCATTTCTTCAACAATTTGTGTAGACATCATCACCATTCCCCCAAAAATCTTCAAAAATTGCCATATAGAAAATTTTTGAAATTTTTTACCCCTTAAAATACCAATTTTTCATTCTCTATGTCGAGGGTTCGAATGTGGAAATAAAGCTGCATTCGACCCCTGTGCAAGGTCGAATGTACCATGATTGGGTCGAACCAAGTTTATTTAATCTTGACTAAAACTGAGATTCCACGTTCGACCTGTCATGAGGTCGAATGTGGAAAACTTCCAGGTTCGACCCCTGTTATCAACACAAATTAGTAGATTTGACCTCCAAAACCTGCGTTCGACCTCTCAAACGGTCGAATCTACTGCACCTTCGACCATTTGCATAAAAACGTGTTCTTCTTCAATATTTTCTGCAAATCAGTCCATAAACACTCTAAAACTTCGAATTTGATGATGAAACTTGTACAGAAAGGCGCGGAAATGAAAATCTAACCCTCGAATTAACAGAAACATGGAAAATCACATGATTTTGTGTTCAATGAAGAATCTAGGGTTTCTAAGGTTTTAACCTTTCAATCAAAAACTGAATTTTAACGTCTGAAATCATGAAATCGAGCTGTGATTGAATCAAACGACTGTTAGATCGTTCAAATCGGTACCACGACTCTGATACCAGTTGAGAATCCAGTTAAAAACCGAATTCACGGATCGATTAAGCGAAAACAGCTCGGTTTCAGACGGAAGATTCGAGACGAGATAGAAATATACGATAACAAAGTCATCACAGATTCGTATTACATCAGAAACGGTTACAGACACTGTCATCAGTAGGATAAACATATATCTCGGGGCCGGGGGAGATCGGGTATGACCTCCCCCTTGAGAGCATTCAAAGCATAAACTCAAAATCTTCAAATGAAAAACACACATGATATTGCTTTATACAGGCCCAACACCTTCGCCCCTTGAAGGAGGTCAAATGTTGCTGGTTCGACCTTGAGACATGGTCGAATCAACATATAAAATGTTGGTTCGACCTCTTAATTTCAGGTTCGACCTCACGCTGGTTCGAACCAATCAGGTCTACCTTAAACAACTACGTCAGATCCATAAAATGCCCTTATGGATCACCACAATCTCATGTAATACAATACACGACTCAACCCTAGTCTATTCGACAGTAACGTCCACATAAAATGCATCAACACCTGAACCTGAACCTGAACATAGATCGAACGCTAAACATAAAACAGCTCTTTCAAAGTGAATTTCGGGGCGAAATTCCTTTCAACTTGGGGATGATGTGACATCTGGGAACCAAGCACACACTTTTCTAGCTCGCTTTATTGTTTACTTGCTGAATTTCAGGACGAAATTCTTTTCAACTTGGGGATGATGTGATACCCCGTAATTTTAGGTTCTCATTTTAACTAAACTCTAGTTACATTCCTTGCATTCTACTTAACTAGGGTTAGCTAGATAGGACACAAGTTGCACAATTATAGGTTAATAACTGTATGAAGTGGTAATTCGGGGAATTACCAGACTGTATACATGATTAGTGAACCTCGGACGTTGGTGAACAATGAAGTTAAATAATTGTGAACTAATTGATTGAGATTGATTGCAATTACGTGCTTCTATGATACTCTGTGAGACTATGTGCAAACTGTATGTGATTACGTGAACTTAAACCGAATACATTAATAAAAACCATAATGGATGGACCATTAGGATGGTTGGGGTCTTAACACATGGGGTTACACTTGTTATGGTCCGAAATAGCGAAAACATCAAAGGAAACAGGCCGGGAAACGAAGTAGGATACCCGGAGCGAGCCGGGGAGCTGTGAGCGGCCGCTCACAAGCTCCGCGCGGCCGCTCACGGGACGTTGTCGAAACCAAACCGCCTTAAACCTATATTTAAGCAATCTTAAGCCTCATACAACCCCTAAACTCAAACCCTATTCGCCCCCACTGCCCTATTACGAAATATTAACCCTTAAACACCAGCTAAGGCGCAAGAACATCGACCGGGAAGCTTCAAGAGCATTCGGTTGATTGTTTTGAAGAGCTTGCTGTATAATCTTCAATCTCTTGTGTTTTAATCTTCCCTAATATGTTATAAAACCTTATAACTAAGTTTTTTCAGGTCTGAAACCTTTTTATAAAGATTAAAACTTGAAGTTTATAAAGATTGAATGGGCTAAACATAATCCTATGCGATTAGAAAGTGATAGGTTGCATGATTATGCATGTTCTTGATGTTTTAGACTCCCAGGGTTTATGAATGATGATGTTTATTATGTATCATTAGGGTTTTGATCAGATGTGGCTCTTATTGATGTTGTGTGATGATTATTAGGTGTTATTGATTGATAATATGCAACTAGGGTTTGATATAATTGATAATATTGCATGATTAGAATCTGGACAGAATCTGAATGTCGATTTGTAGGGTCTGTTACGTGGCATTAAATTGTTGATTTTGATCGACTCTTTGCATGAATAGATTGTACATGGTCTTAGCTTTTAAGAATGGGTAAAATCATCTGATTTGGATGTCGTTTGATGTGTTTTTGAAATTTTCTTTGATTAAAGGTCGTATCAGATTTTCGAATTAACAAACTTAGTCAATTTTAAACCATCAT
This sequence comes from Ambrosia x helenae, assembly GCA_030844895.1. Classification (NCBI taxonomy): domain Eukaryota; kingdom Viridiplantae; phylum Streptophyta; class Magnoliopsida; order Asterales; family Asteraceae; genus Ambrosia; species Ambrosia x helenae. Next base: position 72,675,139 of record CM061224.1, on the reverse strand, counting down.
AACTCGAGTTTTACAAGGAATTAAGTTATGAAATTTGGACAGTAGGATAACATTGGAATAACTCGGCTTTTCCAAGTGGATTCATCCCGTTTGGATGAATAGACGATTTTTGGGAATTTTTCTACTAAACTGATCTGTTGTGTGTATTTTCTGAATTTTTGTGCAACGTTTTATCACAAACTAAAAATATGAATTTGTCCAGTAGACCCTCTAGAATGTTTAGTAAACTTTTGGGAGTCTAACTCACTGGATAAGTATTTTAATAAATTAGTTTCATGGCGCATAATCTATCCTGAAAATGCAGATTGTGTATTGAGAGTTTATGTGACTAATTGGAGTCCTATGTGGTATGTATATGACATGTACTTGAATAGGCACTTATATGAGATGCATTTGAAGTGTAAAACTAATGATAACCAACATATTCACCAACGGGTCCATAGGGTTTACTTATGCATGTAGAATCACTAGGTGTCACTTATACGATTTTGAACATGTAAACGTCTTGGACAAACGGGTTATATGGTGTAATGGTATTACACATATACTCACTTAGTGACACATGTACTAGGGAGTCGGTAGCACGCCCTACTTTGGAGTTTGGATTTATTTGCTTGCATACTAGGGTGAGTTTCACTACTTTTTCTCAAAAGCATGTGTCTCGGGTTTGAGACAACTTAACTTTTTCTAGTCAGGTTTGGGACTACTTTTACATCTTGGGTTTTGAGATGCTTTGACTCCTTGTGTGGGTCGGGTTTTGGTCAGTTTAAAACATATTGGTCCTTTGTGAACTAAACACTCTATCACTTGAAAAGTCCTTGCATATTATTGGGTTAATCGCTGGAGGCGAACGGGGTATTAGTTGATAGCGCTATTAGGTTGTGCAGCAACCTCATATTTGCGATGCTGGGAGCATGGAGTGTTGATAGACACTAGTTACTGAGGCAAATTATTATATTACTAAAGGTGTCCCAATAATACTGTTTAGTTGCAATGAGTGGGTTAGCTACCGCTGACATGATTAAACTGATAACACTTGAACATTTTGGTATGGAGGACCTACGCTTTTACTTGGTTACGTGGTTTTGGAAACCAGCGCATTTACTTACTCACTTTCTTTACTTTGTGAACTCACCAACATTGTTTGTTGACCCACGATATACATGCTTTTGCAGGTAGTTTGCTTCCGGTGCCACGATTAGAAAGCATTGCACACTTCACTGCATTTGGGTCTTAGGCATTCACCTAAATTACATATCATGCTTTTACGTTTTCTTTCATATGGTTTTAATTTGGGCGTTTTGTTTTGCGCATAGTATTAAAAGGTTTAAATTTGGTTTACGCTTCCGCAGCTTTACTAAACTTGATTTTTGAAAACGAACTAAATGGTTTGGGCATTTAGAGTTCGTTCATATGACTTATGGCTATGGGATCCTGGTATGTAATGCGCCTCGCGGTATAAACTCTGCAATGGAAATTTGAGGGTGTGACAATTAGCATACTCATATATGTTAAGATTTGCATGAAAATGATTGGGGCACCTAAGACCCCTTTTGATTTAGCCTTTTCGTTTTATCTGTTCCCCGCACCCAAATGTTATCCACTAGTTAACCATGTTTAGCCTATATCCCGTGTTTTTTCTTATTTACCACACCATTTCACCACTAAACCAAATTTAGCCTTTTTTCTTTTAAACCTTTTGTGTTAAAACTTGGTTTAGGTTATTGCTTAACTCATTTTGCGTTATATATAGTTTCTTGTTTGGGTTTATGTATTCAGATCCCTTGTTTTGTGTATATTCGTATTATAGTTATAAGTTTTATCAGATGTTTTATGTTATATTTAAGAAAAATCAGAAAAATAGTATACCCTAAAATAGGGTGAATTAGCAATGTTCGAGCAGTTTTCAGGGCTTGAAAGTTAGAATTTTGTGGTTAGCTAGAATTAAATAAAATTCGCCTATGTTCGCGTTTGTTTTGTATAGTTTGCGTTTGTTTCTATTTAGTTAGACTTAAACGCTGAGTTTTAGCAGCTTAGTCGCTATAAATATCCATTCCACACCCTTTACCATTTCCTATCATTACAACCCACAAGTCCTCTTGATTTATGCATTTCTGTATATGAATTGGTAGAGATTAGATCTTTTAACAAGCATATGATATCACCCAAGTCATTGTCTAGGAATTGAGAGTTTACACATACACATTTCATATGTATGATCCACAAAAAGCTGAGTGTGTGAACATTGTGAGTGGTATAAAGATATGCAAGCTAAGTCGATTTGATGTAAACCATTGCTTTGATTTTCTTTTTCATATTTTTCCAAGTGCTTGTTGGTTTGAAATCTTTGATGATGTCTTTTGACAATCTAACTAGCCGTTTGATTTATTAACTTTCCGATTTGCTACTTGTGTTGCCATTGGGGGTATTTGTTAAGTTTTCTACTTTAAATTGCTTAGGAACAAGTAACATTTGAGTGTGGGAAGGTTTGATATACGTTTATTTATACATATAAAAGTCTCTGTTTAACTCTCGTCTATATATGTTTTGACCTTATACACGATGAATTGGTACTTATTTAGGTATCTTTATGATGATTTAGGTTCCTGTACAAATGAGTTTTTTCGTGAGAATTGTAAGAAGCAATAGAAACTTGACACGTGGCAATTTTATTTATTTAGTAATAAGGGTATATTAGTCAATTTAACCATTAATTATTTTTGGTTAGTATCATGCATTTACATACATTTTCCATTTTTTATAAAAGATTATATCTTTTCTTTATTTTCTTTTATTCAACCGTAACACCACAACATCAGCATAAAACACAACAGTATGACACAACTCATGAGTATAAAACACAACATCAATATAAAGCACATCATCATACAACCATGAGTATAAAACACAATAGATGCATGCTAAAACACATCAGGAGCTGTTAACACCATCCTCTTTTCATGTAAAAAAACTTTGATTATAGGTTTTTCATTTGCTCTGCGCCCCCTTCATATGATCCAATATCATCGTTTAAACACTCTGATTCAGCCTTCTTCATGCTAGTCCCTATACACCAACAAAACAAAAGAAAAAAACCCCAAAATGCTTTTCGATCAGAAATGATGTGTTTTATCATCAACCATAATATTGAGTTATTCGAAAATGGTGTGTTTTATTATTAACTATAAGGGTGTGTTTCTGATGAACTGGTGTGTTTTATCTTCGTCATTTTATCTATAACACACCAGATTATTACATTAAATCATTAACAATCATTACCTGAGACTTAATGAATATAAAACTTACCTTGGTCCTCCAAACACACTACAGTAACCTTTCATCATTTCATCCTTTTTCCTGTAAATACGAAAACCCTTTAATTTAAAACCTCAAAATCATTCAATCTTTGTTCGTTATTACACTTATAGAAGAAAAAAATAGGTTTCAAATTCTTACTATGGTAGGTCACGATATGTTCCTTGGAAGATTATGGTCATCGATCTTCATCTTGGAAGAGATACATATATATATATATATATATATATATATAAATGGTAGTAGATTGAGAGATTTTAATGGAATAATTGATTATCTCTATTTTAAAAACAAACAAAAAGACTAATATACCCCTATCAGGTCAAATCTTTTAATTAAGTTTATAACACTTATTACGATTTTGCCACTACTCAATCTCAACCATCCATCTCTAGATCTGATGGTCCAAAAACACTTCTTGCACTTCTCACAAAAAAAAAACACCATTTGTACAGGAACTCAACCCTCTTTATGATTACAGGTCTTAAACGGTGTCCGGAAAGAAACCCGATAAAAAACAAAGGTTTCTACGCGAAACGGAAGGTTGCGTCCATCTGAACGACCGTTCGGGCTATCTGAATGGCCGTTCACCTAGCCAAGATATTTTACACAACATTTCTTGAAGTCCGGAGTGAAGAAAACGACGTTGTCGGCCACGTGTCAAAGTGAACGACCGTTCGGTCTATCCGAATGACCGTTCGCCTGTTACAGACCCTTTAAAACTCATTCTAAACCCATGTATTCAGTATTGGGTAATTTTGGGACGATCTTGGGCGATTTTTCTGGAGCTATGGACGGCTGAGAAGCCAACTAACAAGCTTTGGAGGCGATCTTGATCCGATATCATCATCTAATCCATCATAATCCGTGCTTTCATATGGTTTGATCTTTATACTTTATTTAGTTTGGATCTAATCTTGAAGCATCGATGTGATGATATGTTAGTATTTGTAAACCTACAGGTAAAAACAATAGTATTTAGTAGTTTAAACAATCGTTGTATGTTAATCACGTTTTGTATGATTTTAGTGCTTTTCATGTTTAAAATCTTGATGATCATATTGCAAACATGTTTCGTTGTTGTTGGATTTCTGATTATGTTCGTGTGACTGTAATGATTATTATTTTGTGTTAGTCGGATACATGTTGAAAAACCGTCCTGTTAGTCGATCAGTAGTAGACTAGTTAAGTTGTTAATGGGTATGTTTGGCAAGGTGCTTTTAAGAGCTTTTATGAGCTTCAAGCTTCAAACTTTTAAGAAAAAGCTCATACTTAATAAAAAGCCTTGTTCGGTTGAAGGAGCTTGAAGATTTTAGGTTAGAGAAAAAACCCTATATTGAAAAGCTACTAGTACTAGCATTTAAGAAAAAAGGTCCTACTAGCTACACGCTTTGAACGAGTCGTCATCATCATCATCATACTCAGTTAATCCCACCAATAGCAAATTTAAGGTAGGGTCTGAGGAGGGTAAGATATAGACAACCTTACCTCTACCCCATGAGAATAGAGAGACTGCTTCTAGTGAGACCCTCGGCTTGATAGTGGTTTTGTATAAAGCCTTGGACATAAGGCACATAACACTTAGCAACCCGGACAAGCCCGATTGGTGCATGTAACCCCTTGTCTTTTGGCTATCAACGCCACCACATGATGCATGATTAACCATCCGTTGTTTTTAATGTTATTTTCACGAAATTAGTAAAATAACGTTAAAACTAGTGCAACTTTACTTTTGCCCCCCGAGGGCCCACACACACACACACACACACATATATATATATATATATATACATTACAAGCTTTTAACGAGTAAATGACACAAATACCCATTCTATCATTAAAAAAATAAAATAACATGCATACAAGCTTTTATTTAATGCCCATTTTATACATTTATTTAAAGCTCCAGCTACTCTGCCAAACACTAAATTTATTTAAAAAGCTACAGCTACCAGCTTCCAACCAACAGCGACCAGCCTCCAGCTTCCAGCTACCAGCTACCAGCTAGTTTTGCCAAACATACCCAATGTGTTTAAAACCATGAAACTGGAAATAGGTATTAGTTTGGTTAAAGTTAGGCAAATAACGATTAGAAATGCTTATTAGCACGTAAAAGGGTTTAAAAGGCTTAATGGCGTTGTTACTGATCTTTGATACAGTTGTTGATCTTTATGAGTTATTTTGGAAAATGGCGATCTTAGTAGATTTGTGTTCAAAGTTGGTAAAATGGAATAGTTTTTGATACGCTCTACTTTATGCTAGTCTTGGTGGTTGTATTGTGTATTCAGTATTGCTTTCCTTGATTAGTGAGGTTAGAAAACTCCTAACGGATGACTAACTTATCTTTAGAAGATTTGCATGAAATTATATCAATAGCTCGCTAACGAACAATTTGAGGTGGTTAACGTATGTTATCGTGTTAGCTTTTCGTATAGTTGTCATGTTAGGATTCCCGAAAGGGATACTAATTGTCTGAAAATGGAATGTTGATCTCGTGCCTTTTTAACATATGTTATATAGTTGGCATGCTTTGGGTGTTATAATAGTGTGTGTATATATATTTTGTATTTTGAATCTTACGTATGTTAATTTGGTATTTTATAATTAACCTAGTTTTAAACATCTTCCTTCTATCTTTACTGGTAAATCGGGGATAGAGTTTAAGTACTATTGCATCCGCTCGCGTCCATCGATCGATATCTGGTTCTTATCTAAGCTTACTATATATATGATAGGGTACACTTGCCTTTTTGTGTGTGTTTTAATGTTAAGGTCTAAACCATTTTTATAAATATTAAAACCAACCGTGTGTTTATTCATTGTAAAATTATGTATATATTCGCACACGTCAGTAATCTAAAGTGGTGGTACGTGGATAGTGACACAGCTGAAGCGGTGATGGAAGATCAAGATGTAAAATGTCTTATGAGAGGTGTATGATCTGATGCATCTAGTGAATTTGTCAAGAGCTGACTTGAAGAAGCTTTACAAGCAACAGATTTACTACAAGGGTGATTGGAGACATCATGGATACCGTTATCAAAGTGTTGTGGATTTGTGTGTTGAAAAGAAGTTTCACGCTGGCATTCGTTGCCACTTTGGACGACTGAGTGAAGATTGAAAAGGAAGACATATAGAAAGCATTCTGTTAGGATCTGAGTTTGTTTGTTTTGATAGTTTAACTAAATGATGATAGTAATGAAATGAAATTAGAATGAAAGTGCAGCGGAATAATAAACTGTAAATCAAAACAAGAGAGTAAATGTTTTTAGATCGAATGCTTTCATTAATTCAAAGATTACAATCGTACAAGTTACTCCCCCTCAGCCTGATCACACAGTGTTTGTCAGAGAGAATGTTTTGTGTGTGATACAATAGAACAGTACAAGCACTGTTCTATTTATAGACAGACTCAAACCACTGATGACCTAGGCTGACGTCACCTAAGACAGTGACCTCTAACAGAATAACAAACTTAAACATCTGCTATACAAACTACTGTTACATTGAAAGCACTGATATAAACAGCTGTTGAAGATAAACTCTGATGGTCTTGTATCCACTGCTGGAGCCTAAGTGCTGTTGGTTCCAGCAGTGCTTTGGTCTTCAGTACTTGTATCAGCAGTTGCTCTTGATCAGACCTTTGGTCAGCAGTTGTTCTTCATCAGTTGTTTCCTCAGCAGTTCTTTATATCAGCAGTTGTTGAGCAGTTGTTTGGATAGAACAGTAGTTAGGATCAGCAGTCTTTTGGGAGAAGCAAGTTGTAAAGACTGTTTATTCAAGGATCAAATAGATAGCATGTTTTGGCTTTCTAATCATCTGTTCTTCTCCAGGTCAGCAGACCCAACAATCTCCCCCTAGAACAGATGATGCCAAAACTCAGCTTATATTTATTGATCTTTATTCCTCATCAGACTTTCTCTGATTTGACCTTTGAATTGTAGTTCAAAGTTCAGAGCAAATAAGTCTTCTTCATCTCTTTCTAGATCCAGATTTAGCAATGCTTGGTGATCTTCTGCACATAGGCTGTAAGCATCATCCATGCTGATCTTCTGAACCTTTCCATCTGACCTGAGCAATGTCAATTCGTGGTTGTCTTTGTTGACCTTCCACTTTAGAATTTTTGAGTCAGTGGATTTGCTGAGATGAACCTTTATTCTTGATGAGTTGGGTGAAGGAGGTCTTCCAATGAGTTCTCTGAGTTTCTCTGTTGTAGGATCAGAGAAATAATGTATTTGATTAAAGAGCCCTTCCTTGATAAATGTATCAGCAAACTTTCTTTGATCTTCCTCTGACATCTCCTTCTGCTTTTTGAACTGTCTACTTGCAGCAGCTGTGAGATCAGAGGTTTCAAGTAAGCTGTCCAGATTAAAAGTCTGTTGGGGTCTCTTCATCATTGGCTCATCAGTGTAAATTGGTTTTCTTGGAAGGCTGGGATCCTTCTTTCTATTTTCTTCCAGACTTTTGTAGGTTTCAACCAACCTTAACTCTGACCATCTGGAAACAGACCTCATCTCCCCATAGTTGGCAGCTACAATCTCCTGCCTCATCCTTTTGAATTTCAAGGCTCTGACTGGGTCCTCTGCCTTTGCCAAAATTAGGAATGGAGACTTTAGCTTTGGGGTCTTTGGCCATTCTTCAATTCTGATCAGTTCTTCTCTCAAAGCATGAGTAGTCCAACCATTGAACTGCTTTTTGTTTGCTTTGTAAGGCTTGGTTGCCATTATCTGTTCAAGAAGGATTCCTTATCTCCTTTTCCAGATCTACACTGAGTGGCATGGAGGACATGGAATTGCTCAGGGTCTTAGCAAAGTCTTCAATCCTTCTGAGTTTGCTAAGCTCTGCTGAATGGATGCCCTGAGCAGTCCTGTCATCCTTCCCTTTGCATTTCTCCCTGATGATGGCATCCACCTGCTCACCCTTGTATTTCAGATAAGTATCAATATTGAGGGGAACAGGGAAGTTTGGGAGAGATGGGAAGGATCTTTCAGCTGGTTGTTCAGTATTGTAGAAGGATTGTAATTCCCACTTGAGTAGATCAATTTCAAGGGGATACTGAACAACCAATGGTGTAATGGTTGGTGGTGGGTCTATAGGATTTGAAGTTGGATGTATGTGGTGAGAATGAGTGAGTGGAATGGCTGTGATGGGAGGAGTGGATTGGGCAGTTGAAATGGTGGTTGGTGATGTGTGTATGTTTTCATCATGCACAACAAAGGTTGATTTTCTCTTCCTTGTGTACATGATTTTTGGTGAAGGTGATTTGGTAGCAGTGGTTGGATTAACATCTGTTGGCCTTTAGAAGAACCAGCAGATGTTGGGGTTTTGGCTGGTGATGTAGGTTTGGTTGTTATTTGTTCAGGTGTGTGTGTTGGT